>ML660201.1:21935904-22046077 GCA_007570785.1 Antilocapra americana | reverse complement strand
GGTACCATATTATGCTGGTCAGAATGAATGCCATCAAAAGTTTGCAAACAATAAATACTGGAAAGGGTATGAAGAAAAGGGAAACCTCTTACACTGTTGGTGGGAATGCAAACTAGTACAGCTGCTATGGAGAACAGTGTGGAGATTCCTTGAAAAACTGGATATAGAATTGCCATGCGACCCAGCAATCCCACTGCTGGGCATACACACTGAGAAAACCAGAACTGAAAGAGATGCATGTACCCCAATGTTCACTGCAGCACTGTTTACAATAGCCAGGACACAGAAGCAACCTAGATGTCTACCGGCAGACAAATGAATAAGAAAGTTGTGATACATATACACAATGGAATATTACTCAGCCATAAAAAAGAACACATTTGAGTCAGTTCTAATGAGGTAGATGAAACTGGAGCTTATTATACAGAGTGAAGTAAGTCAGAAAGAAAAACACAAATATAGTATATTAACACATATATATGGAATTTAGAAAGATGGTAATGACAACCCTATATGCAAGACAGCAAAAGAGACACAGATGTAAAGAACAGACTTTTGGACTCTGTGGGAGAAGGCGAAGGTGGGCTGATTTGAGAGGATATTGTTGAGGCATGTATGTTGCCACACGTGAAAGAGATGACCAGTCCAAGTTCGATGCATGAAAGAGGACACTGAAGGCAGGTGCGCTGGGACAGCCCAGGGGGTTGGGATGGGGAGGGGGGGTGGGAGGGGGATTTGGGACATGGGGACACATGTACACCCATGGCTGATTCATGTCAATGTATGGCAAAAACCACTGCAATATTGTAAAGTAATTAGCCTCTAATTAAAATAAATAAATTTAAACACACATACATACAAAGAATTATTCTAACACTATATCTCAGATCAAGTAGGGAGAAGTGATGGGAGAAGATGGTTAGTGGTGTTTTCTAGGAGCACAGAAAAGAATGAGTTAGGCAACTCCAGAGTCTGGAAGTGACAATGAGCAAAAATATAGGAGTAGGAATGTATGAACTTTATTCAGGAAAGGATTAATTCTCTGTCATGCCTTAAATATAAGACATGTGGAGGAGACCATAATGAGGAATAATAAAACATCAAATTTCAACTACTTATTTTAAAAAGAGCTTTTTAAAATCAGCTGTTTGAATAGATAACCAAGCAATGTGTCAAATAAATTGGTTTTTTTTAGAAATAGTCATTAACCTATAAATTACACATGTTCTTCATTTTAAAAAGAAGCAAGCTGTTTGAAAGTTAATGTAGAATCTTGATGTGATATGTAATCATGTAGCAAAGATATGGAAACACATGCATCCAAATGGATTAGAAAATCTCATTAAACTATTGCATTGAAAATTCTTAAAAAATTAACATAACCACTTAATCTTATTTTATCCTTAAATCTAGATTTTCACAATTTGTCTGCAAATAAAGTATATATGTGTGTGTGTGTGTGTGTGTGTGTGTGTGTGTGTGTGTATGAAAATCTTGAGAACTTCCTAAAAACTCTAGTAACATATTTAACACATGACAATAAAATTAAGTGATAAATAATTTGGTTCTTACATCTTGTTTTGCTCCTCACGAGTTATGTGACTTAAGCAAATTACTTAATACCTCTGGGCATTAGTTTCTTCATCTGTAAAATAAAGTTGTTTTATGGATAATCAAATTATTGATGTGAATGCAGTTTATAAGTGCTATAATCTTTATTCATGTCTTACAGAGTGTGTTTGTGTTTAGAGTAATTATTAATATTATAGTAAACAGTATAGCACAAAAAACATCACAGTGTTTAACACACGTGTGAAACCAGTCAGCCTTGAAATATATAGCAGTTGGATAGTCTAGTACCTGCCCAACAAGATACCTAGACTGTAGATGAGTTGAGTTTGAAATGGTTATAGGCACAACCTGCCTCTGACAACAGTTGTTAGCATGACCGAAACTAACCTTAAAAGAAATGTTCAGTCACTCAGTTGTGTCAGACTATTTGCAACCCTATGCATTCCAGGCTTCCCTGTCCTTCAGTATCTCCCAGAGTTTGCCTAAACTCATGTCTATTGAGTCAATGATCCCACCCAATCATCTCATCCTCTGTTGCTCCTTCTCCTTTTACCTTCAATCTTTCCCAACACCAAGGTCTTTCCCAGTGAGTCTACTCTTCACATCAGGTGACCAAGTATTGGAGCTTCAGGTTCAGCAACAGTCCTTCAAATGAATATTCCTCTAGGTTTGACTGGTTTGATCTCCTTGCAGTTCAAGGGACTCTCAAGAGTCTTCTCCAGCACCACAACTCCAAAGCATCAATTTTTTGATGCTCTGCCTTCTTTATGATCCAACTCTCACATTTGTACATGACTATTGGAAAAACCGTAGCTCTGACTATATGGACTTTTGTCAGCAAAGTGATGTCTCTGCTTTTTAAACTCTGTCTAGGTTTGTCATAGCTTTTCTTTCAAGGATTAAGCGTCTTCTAATTTCATAGCTGCAGTCTCCATCCACATTGATTTTGGAGCCAAAGAAAATAAAGTCTGCCACTCTTTCCATTATTTCCCCATCTATTTGCCATAAAGTGATGGGGCCAGATGCCATGATCATAGTTTTCTGAATGCTGAGTTTTAAGCCAACTTGTTCACTCTCCTCTTTCACTTTCATCAAGAGCATCTGTCTGCCATAAGGGTTGTTTTAATGCATATTTGAGATTATTGATATTTCTTCCTGAAAACTTGATTCCAGCTCAAGCTTCATCTAGCCCAGCATCTTGCATGATGTACTCTGCATATAAGTTAAAGAAGCAGGGTGACAATATGCAGCCTAGAGATACTTCTTTCCCAATTTTGAACCAGTCCATTGTTCCATGAATGAGGTCATACAAAAATTTTATCTTGATAGCTACTCTGTTAGAAATGCAAACATAGTAGAAGGTACATCAAATATGAGATCATTAATGTATTTGTAACAGTGACCAGATATCAGCAAGAATATGTCACAAAATTATGATAGCTACCAATAATTTGGGAGTTAGTCTGTGATCATAGGATATTATCTTTAGTCAATTCAACAACCATAAATGATATTTTTTCCTATGATTTATACACAAGGAGATTGATGTGTAGAGAGGTTTAATTAAAGCAATAAGAGGCTACTGTTAAAGAGTGTCTTTGTATGGTACACAGAGCTGAATATGATGTTCTATTCCTTAGATTTCCATTAATCTCTTACTGACATGAGAAAAAGGATGCATTTTGTAGAAAAGATGAAATGCATGCTAAGAAGGAATGTGACAAAGATATCAATGATTAGATGTCTCTATGCCAAAATTCTTTCTAATGCCATATGTAAATTTTATACATACAGACACATATATGATTTGTAATGATCTTCATATATATATTTACTTATACAATGATTGTGAATTGCTCTCTTTTGCATTTTACAGGTGTTGAAATTGCAGAGCTCAGAGAGCTTGTGTGACTTGCCTGAGGTCAAACTATAGTATGTAGTAGATCTGGGTCATAAGCTAGGATGTCTGAGTCAAAATCTAGTTCTTTTCATTACACCACTCATCAATCCTCAGAGCATAGTTGTTCCCTTAATGGTGGCTTTGGATATTTGGTATCAAATCATTTAAGATGCCACATTTAGATTACTTCAAAACTATTACCTGCATAAATAATATATCAATTAACTTATTATTTATTGTTTTCTCTTGACATAAATGACAGGGGATATATAGGCATTTGAATTCAGAAATGTCAATAACTTCCTTCCAAAGAGATTGTAATTGATTTTTTCCTGTGTTTTGTTATCAATGTACAGTTAATAATGTATGTCACTCCAAAGTAATGTCTAAATTTATTGAGCTCAGTAGGCTGTTCTCATATCATCAAACTGAAATCTTGAAGTGAGGAGAATTCTGTATTGCAAGGAAGTGTAATGCTTTGTAAAGTTCCTGTTTAAATAATTGTAGGAACTTTATGAGTTCCAACTAAATGCCCTTCACTGTCTCAGACTTAATCTTGTCATTTGTTTCCAAGACAAAACACATTTTAACAAGAATTAATACGCAGGAATACTGTAGAATAAGATTTTTGACAATAAATAGTGTAAATACAACTTAGGCATGCATTCATTATATATGCAATTATTTATATTCAATGTTCATTATCATTAATAAACAGATTTACTTGTGATTTCAGTGTGGAATCTGTAAAGAATACACATATAATAGCAAACAATGGCATTGATCCAAGTTCAGTCAATAAACAACCAAGAAAGAAGGGTGTGACAGTTGGCTTTTCCAGTCCAGATGCCTGTGTTCAGCATTATAAAATATAGATAATATGTTCCAAGCAGGATTTATGTGTTATTGCTCACTCTGGTATACTCTGCAATTTGGAGTATGTAACTTTATCCCTTTTCGGTGTCATTTTATCCCTTTATGGTATGCCTGCCAATGGTCAAAAGAGCAGTTCTGACTTAAATAAAGTATAAAATATAATCAGGTGTTACTGAAGTAAAATATTTCTAGTTCTGAGCCTTTTTCTTCAAAATGTGAAGTCTTCATTCATACTGAAATTTAAAAAAAAAAGGGCCCTTTGGAAAATAGTAGCATTTTCTCAGTACCAACATTACTCTTAAATACAAAGATAAAGATGGACAGAACTCTTATGATTTCCCTTCAGATTGACTATACAAGTGGTGAAGGATTAAGATATTATGCACAAAAGGAGGAAAAAATACTTACTTTGGTAATAGTTTTGCTTTGAATAAGTTGCATTTTAGCTATGCGAGATGTATTTGGAAAGCTGAAAGCTATTAAAAACATACTACTACTATATACAATTAAAACATTGTTACTAACTAAAAGATGCCATTTCCCCTTTGTTTTTAAACTTTAAAAAGAAAAAAGCAAATAAATTGAAAGAGAACAACAACCTACAGTAAAAGCCATCACTGAACTCCTTTAATGATGTACAATCTGTTAGCTGTATGAAGACTGTAAACAGACTAATATTTTGAGAAATGTAGGATGAAGCACCCATTTAGAAGCATTGAAGAGAAAATGAAGAAGCTACGAGTGACTTGTGAAGCAATGAATAAGAATGTATTACACTACAGGAAGCCATCAATATTTGTTTATTATGTCAGTATGAGGAATAAATCTGTTAGCTAATTTGTATTTTCCACAGTTGATTCCAGTGTTCCTGCCTGAGCGTTTTTGTTCCAGAATGAGTGTTGAACAGCTGTTTAATGGTGCTATCAAGAATTCAGAAAGTCATGGTCCCTTGGAGTTGGAAAGGCATTGCAAAGTATGATATTAAGCAAGAAATGAATAACATTACCTTCAGGCTTTCTATATTTCTTTCTTGCACTCTACAGTCACTCTCTGTCTTTTTCTGTTTCTCTCTCTCATATTTTATATCCTTTAATGTTCTCTACAGTTTCAAAAATATTTGCTCAGGCAAAAACCAAAATAACTACTAGGTTAAATGGTTAAAGCTCTATTTGTTCTTAATCGAAAATGTCTTTAATTTTTTTTTTAGGCTTACTTAGGTGATGACAAAGTCAACATTATTAAACTCAGAAATTAAACAGTATCATATTGATAATAACCAATACTTCAAATTGCTCTTAGGCATACAACAATATAGAGATTATAGCTTATATTTACACATATACCTGTATTAAAGTGGTAGTTTTTTAAAGAAATGAATCCCGTTTAAATAATTTTCAAACAGAAAAGCAGCCTACTTACTGGAGAAAATATTTGCAAATTATATAACCAATTATGAGTTAACATTGAAAAAACATAAACAGCTTATACAAGTGTATATCAAAAAGACAAAAGCTCAGTTAAAAATGGGCAAAAGAACTGAATAGACATTATTTCCAAAGAAAATATAACGATGACCAACAGACCCATGAAAAAATGCTCAGCATCACTAATCATCAGAGAAATACAAGTCAAAACCACAATGAGATATCACTTCACATTGTTAATGTGACTATCATCAAAAGTCTAGAAATAAAAAATACTGTCCAAGGATTTGGACAAAAGAAACCTTAATACCCTGTTGGTGGGATTGTAAATTGGTGCAGCCACTGTGGGAAACATTATGAAGGTTCTTAAAAAACTAAAAATAGAACTATCATTTATCTAGAAATTCCTGTTGGGCATGCATCCAAAGAAAACAAGAACATTAATTTCAAACGAGTAATGAACGTTATTGTTTGTAGTAGCATTATTTACAATAATCAATATATAGAAACAGCCTAAGGGTCCACTACTAGATACAGATAAAGAAGATTGGCTAAAAGTGAAACTGGTAATTGCTTAGTCATGTCCAAATCTTTGTGACCCCATGGACTGTAGCCCACAAGGCTCCTCCGTTCGTGTAATTCTTCAGGCAAGGATACTGGAGTGGGTAAACATTTATTTCTCCAGGGAATCTTCCCGACCCCTGACTGAACCTGGGTCTACTGCATGACAAGCAGATTCTTTACCATCTGACCACCAGGGAAGCCCTGGTAGAATATTACTTAGTCATAAAAAAGAATGAAGTTTTACTATTTGCAATGTGGATGGACCTAGGGAATATTATACTTAATGAAGTACAACAGAGAAAGACAAATACACTATGTTTTCATTTATATGTGGAATCTAAGAAATAAAACAAATGAAGATATATAATAAACAGAAACAGACTCACAGATACAGAGAATAACCTAGTGTTAGCCAATGGGGAGAGGGAAGAAAGAGGGGGTAGGATAGGGTATGAAATTAAGAGTCACAAACTATTATGTATAAAATAAATAAGCAACAAGGATATATTGTACAAGACTTGGAAATATAGCCATTATTTTATAATAACCCTAAATGGAGTATAATCTATAAAAATAAAAGATCACTTCATTGTACACTTGAAACTAGTATATTGTAAAACAACTATACTGGAATTTAAAAAATAAAATTGATGTAATTTTTATTACTTTCTAGATTTTAGAAAGCAATACTATTCATTTTTGTGTTCTATAATGCCACATTCCTTCCTTTTTCTTCTTTTTCTTTATTTTCTAATTTTAATTTTCTGCAAACGTGATCCAAACTTGTGGCCTTCTCTTACTTCAAAGGAAAGTTGAAACCTTAATCTCAGCCTTAAATTATGACAGGAAAGTGACAAACTGAATTTGTACCTCTGAAACGCTCCTTAAATAAGTTTGAAATTTGCTCAACCCGGTGTCACAGAAGGTTACAAATGAGAATCTTAATTTAGTTATCACAATATCTTATATGCACTCATAAATTTCAAGGTTGAGACACTACAACTCTGTTTGTGTGAATTTCTTCATGCTGATAAACTAATGGATAAATTAATGTCCATCTACTAACAGCTTTTATTATTGGTTTCAAACTCTTTGAAAGTTGGCAAATAAATAATCTATGAAATAATAGATTATTCCAAACACATTAAAATGTGCTTCTCACCCTGCCCCAAAATCTGCTTAACTAAATCTAATAAATGCAGCTTCAAAGCTAACATAATCATATTCTAAGTTTGGCAATCCAGTCATTAAGAGCTTCTCTTGTCTGAACACATGAAGTTCAATGCATGATATTTTTTCCTTCTCCTGAATAGCAGTAACAAATTTCTTCCTTCCATTCTGATTGCCTGTATGTATTTACTTGTTATATTAAATTTGATAAATATGAAATTGTTTTTGCTTTATAGGAAATATGATTTTTCTTTAGATTGCATTTGACCTAAGTATAAAAATTCATGTAATTGTACATATATGTACAAGTATATCTATAGTAAGGATAAGCAGTATTAAAACAGTAGTATTAATAAAATATCAAACATTGATTACAAATAAAAATTTAACCAACCATATTGGTATTTTCCTACTTAATCACAAACATTTGATCATTTGACAAGAGCCAGATAATGAATGAGATATATTTTACAATTTTTGTGGATATATACATTACTAGCTCCATTTTTAGAATGAGAAAAATTCTGAGAATGAGTATATGTACTCTGGATATTAAATAGTGTTATTTAAAGATGTAGATGAACAGTTTATATTTTTTAGGACAGAGTTTTCCCAGCTGTAATTTACTAAAAATACATAGCTCATCTTTCTTGGGGTTTTTTAGAGGGGGGATAGTAAAAGGAGCATTTTTATGAATTGCTCAGTTGAGAAAAAAGATAACACATTTTACTCCTTAAGTCTATAAAACATGTCAGCAATCAAGTGAAAATCTCAATTGTTTGTTCACTAGAGATAAAGGTCTTCAGGGTAGAACTCATTTCAGAATCATTCCTCTGAATATAAGGAAGGTCATAAAAGTTTTCTGTTGACTTTCACTACTTGCTTTTCATTAATCATCTGGTTCAATGATTTCTAGTTTGTGGCACTATGAAGTTAATTTTTGATTTACTTTGCGGGACTAAAGTTATACGTCTTGGAAAATTGCACATCTGAGGCAAATGATAAAATGTGTAATTAAAAGTGAAATAACATACTTTGCAGGAAATATTACATGTTGTAAATTTGTTACACTAGAGATTTAAACAACTTTCTTCTTTCCAAAAGCATTAATATTAGAATTTTCCATTCTAACCATACAGGCTTAAAGACATGTTTATGCACTGTTGTTGGTTCTGGAAAAACTCATTCTGTCAACCAACTGTACACATCAGGTAGTTCATGGCTTACTAATGTAATTTGCTCATACAATAGCATTAGAGGTGGCATGGTTGCACAATTTGCTTCCCTAGAGCTACTCAGGCATGGATTCTTTCCAACCTCAGATATGTACTGGGCAGAAGGTATATCAAAATTCAAAGAGTATAAAGAGTCAGATGAATTTTAATGTGTGCCTATAGCAGCAACTCTTATCAGGAAGCCAGTGTTCTGAGAGTCAACAAAACTATTTTCCCTATGAGCTTTCCCACTGGGAAGGAGAGGGATAGCTGTACTTCTGTAGCTTTTGAGGAAGCTTTTTAAAGCATGCTAATTTAATAGGTATTGTGTTTTTAGACAATATTGAAATTTTTTAAAAGGTGAAGTGCTGTTGTGTCTAGGATTTCTTATGAAATAGGAAAGCAAAAGTTGAGGGAAGAATAGAGATAAAAAACAAGAATAGAGGTAAAAAAGTTTTACCTCTGACTTCCCCAATGCAACTTAACAATGCATAACCAATTAGCTAGCAGGTGGGAAGAAAAGCAAAACATGTGAAAAAATAATTATATCAAGAAAAATAGAGACACTTGTTTGATTATTACTAAGGATATGTTGTGAAAACTAACACAGTGGTTATGAAGTAAAAGAAAGAATGATTAGAAAAAACAGTGAACTAGATGTTAAGAACATTATATAGTTGTTCTTAACATATTTACGCTCACATATAATCCTAAGGATTATAAATAGCCAGATCGTTTTACTTAGAAAAAATGACTTCCATCTGTGTTACTTAATGAAAGAATAATGGAAATTTAAAAATAGTTCTGCTACAAATTTAGTTAATACTTCTATACTGTATTACTCTGGATATTTCAAATTGAATGACTGACAAGTATTGAATACCTACTTCATAGTTCCAGGCACTGTACTAAGAACTACAGATACAATATTTGTACTTATGGTCTAACAAAAGAAGTAAAATTGAATATGATTCAATATGATATGATAAATAAGAGAGATATGAGAAGTGCCGTTCAAACTTTTATTATGGAAACTTTGAAATGAACACAAAATACTATGCTGAACTCCAGTGTACCCACCATCCAATTTCATCAGTTATCTATGTGTGACAAACTCTTGTTTTACTTTTTTACCTCTATTCTTCCCTTAACCTTCGCTTCTCTATTCCATAAAAAGCCTAGACACAAAAGCACTTCACCCATTAAAAAATTTCAATATTGTCTAAAATATGAGTCCTTTAAAAAATACACAATACCTACTAAATTATCATGCTTTAAAAAGCTAATAGCACTATTTGCATAATATCAGCTAAAATTGCACCGGTGTTTATATTTCCCCTGTTTATCTAAAACAGTATCATTATAGTTCATTTGTTCAAATCAGGTTAAATAAAATAAATTCCTCATATGACATTTACTTGTTTGATGGGATTTTCTCCAGCATTTCATAAGAAAAAAATAGCAATTTACAAAGCTGATGGGAAAAAATACAGCAAATGCATATTTACAAAGTAGATTCAACCATTAACATCTTAGTTCTATCAAGTATCTATCCATCTATCTATTTCTGCATTCAGTCCATATTATTTTTTGAAGTTTTTCAACAATATATGACTAGAATGGAAGATGTAAGAAAGGTTTTAGGAAATGATGAGATGTAAGGAGAGAGTAACATGGAAACTTACAATGCCATATGTAAAATAGATAGCCAATGGTGCGGGGCAGGGGAGGGGAGGGAGAAAGATTTTAGGGTAGATGTAGCTGGAGGAGTAGACTGAGAACACATCACAAAGAGCGCTGTTCCTTTTTCTTTTCTTTTGTTTAAGAAATATGTACTTTATCTTATGGGGCTTCCTAGATGACACTAATGGTAAAGGATCCACCTGACAATACAGGAGACACAAAAGCAGCAGGATCAGTCCTTGGGTCAGGAAGATCCCCTGGAGAAGGAAATGGCAACCCATTCCAGTATTCTTGCCTGGAAAATCCCCTAGACAGAGAGCCCTGGCGGGCTACAGTCCATGGGACCACAGAGAATCAGATATGACTGAGTGACTGAACATACATACTTTATCTTAAATTCCTGTGTGGAAGACAGAAAAGGAACCTAGTAAACAAATGAAAGAGATAAAGTGTTATATAGTGATAAATGTTAAGGAGAAACTTTAGAAAGGAAAGTGTAAGTAAGAACATTTGGCAAGTAGCAAGATTTGCAATTATAAACAAGTTAGCCAGGGTAGTATCCACTAAGAAGATGGCATTTAAATAAAGATCTGAAAAACAAACAAACCAACAAGAAAGCCAGGTGGATATCCGGAAGATAAAGATTCAAAGAGAAAAAGTAGTAAGCAAGGGCTCTGAGGCTAGAACAAATTGGCATTGTTTTGTCATTTTAATTAAGTAGAATTACACCAACATTATAAGGAAACAGTAACAGGAATAAAGGGCAGTGATTGAATGAAAAGTCAAATTATTTTCATGTTTTATTCTTTAATCCTTTTGTTTTTATGTGTTGTGTTCAACTAAAATTTATGTGTGTGAAGAGTCGATTCCTATGTAGGTTGATAAGAAGTCCATGGTCCCTGAGGAGGAGAAAGGGGTCTGGGGTTCTTAAGGAGATATGGGTCTGGAATTCTCAAGGAGGAGGAAAGGACACACATCTTCTTTTTTTCTCTACATTCCTTAGTCTTAGTCACATAAAAGTTTTTTACTTTAAGCCCAGAACTGATGATTACACAACAGATAACTCAGTTCAGACTCTGTACTAAGGATTATAGAACAGCAATGTATCCTGCTTGAGGACAGTTTCTCCTTCCTGAAAACCTTCTGGCTAATCCTGTTATCTTAAAATATAAATTATGAGAGAGAGTCTAGTAAGATATTTTCAACCTTGAGACATTCTTTTGATTTATTACAATAACGAATTTAAAAAATATAATAGTTGCCACTTATTACATGAATTGAAACATCACGAAATTTTTTTGCCAGTTATCTTGTTGTTAAATATTTAAGCTGTATATGTTTATTTTTACAAACATAGTGACAAGTATTTTTGTATATATAATTGCTTTTTATTTTTCTTTTAAAAATATTTATTTTGGAAGAAATAAAAAAATATAATATTGAAGGGGTTAACATCGAGTGATTTTACTTTCTCAAAATGTATTAAACTGCACTTCCTATCAACAGTATGTGTTTTTATAAGTGTCACAAATAGGAATAGTCACGTTATAAATTAGAGGATATATTTTGACAATTTAAGCTCTAAAATGAAATTCTGTTGTTTTATTTTGTATTTTTTACTATTATCAAGTGCTAGTATTGTATCATGTATTTATTTAGTAATTGCTTCTGTCATATCGATTACATGGCCTTAAATTTTCCCATGGTTTTTATTTTTTATTTAAAATATTTTATAAATGTTATTTGCTAAGAAAACTGAAAGAAGAACTCACCCACTGTTTGTCTTTTGTTTTATTTTTGGAAATAAGAGCAGATATGTGTAAAATACACATGAAATTTTAAATAGTTATTCTAATATTATAATTTCCTGATTATCAATAATACATTTTTAGCATTTTTTAAACTTTGTATTGAAATCTAAAAAGACAGTAAAAACCAACTCTCTTCAGATAGAGTGGGATGTTGGAGTAGGTGGATATATATATAAAATGGATAGTATATATAAAATATAGTATATATAAAATGGATAAACAACAAGGTCCTACTGTATAGCACAGGAAACTATGTTCAGTATCCTATGATAAACTAAAATGAAAGAAGAATGTATATATGTGTAATCGAATCATCTTGCTTTACAGCAGAAATTAACACAACATTGTAAAAAAACCTACAATTTAAAAAGAAGGGAACTTCTAAAAATAACAGCAACAGCAAAAAAAGAGAAAAAAATCAGCTCTCTTTGTGTTTCAGAAAATAAATGGAACTTGTAATCTCCCTCTTTCTTCCCTCCCTTCCTACCTCCACTCTCTATTAAAGAAACAGTTATACCTGCTGACTGGATAGGCGTGTTAGAGAGCATGAACAGTTTAATATATGGGGAAAAAGAATAATTTAACAACAAGAATGGTATTTGATAAACAAAACAGAGAATCTCTGCAAGTCAGGCTCTGGAGAGTAATGCAGTGAAAATGGGGAACATGTTACATGGACAAACACTAAAACTTCCAAAGTTAAGAATCAGTGACCACTGAATAAAATGAGATCTGGAGCAATATTTAGGGGGATTAAATGCCTCTCACTCAAACTGCTTTATCTGCTCCTTTTATGTTTCCTCAAGGCATTGACACAAGATCAGTCTACTTATTTCCTACCATCCTTCATCAGAATGCAAGTTCTCTCAGAAAAGGGCTTCATCTGTTTTATTCCAGTGCCTAGGAGAAGAAAATGGCAACCCACTCCACTGTTCTTGTCTGGAGAATCCCAGGGACAGAGGACCCTGGTGGGCTGCCATCCATGGGGTCACACACAGTAGGACACGACTGAAGCAACTTAGCAGTAGCTGCAGTAGGAGCCTGGCACATAGTAGGTTCTCAATATGCATTGCGTAAATGAGCCAATATATTATGTAAACGAGCCAGATCCAAAAGTCTTCCCTGCAACTTTCAAATGGTGAAAGTTCTTCTGCTTCTAGATATATTTTCAGAGGTCTCATGTTTGATATTTTTCTATTAAATTTCATGGGCCTGAGTTCTTTCTGGGAATTATTTCTAGTTAGACTGTCATATCTATATTTCCATGAAATATAGATATTTTGTGGTCGGTCACCTTTTCTAGAACCTTCAAAGGAATTTGGTGGAAAGTACAGCTCATCAGTAGTTCATCAGGACTGTTAGCCAAGTGTTATTGTAATCTCTATGTTCTTTGTTTAAATAATTTAAAATTGTATACTTGGCCTCTGTGACTATAGTACAAGGTGTTATATTTAATTGCTTTTATCTTTTCTTCAGTAGAGTGGGGCCAAGAGGACCTCTATAAAATTCTTCAATTATAAAAATTTTCCCAACTACTTTAAAGGTATACATTTTTATGTCCTCCTACACTTTTTTTTTTTTTTAAATCAACAACAAGTGGCAGTTTTGCTTGTGGTCACACTCTAGCCATTCCTGAATCACTGGTCTAACTTCAAAAACATAAAAAACTATGCTATGCTTTTGAAGTTTGGCAGAGAATGCACACAAGCATCCTAAGAGAGTGCCATTTCTAAAAACCCATTTGCTATTAAGCAGTTTCAAATTTTCTTTTATTTCTGTTTTCCTTTAAAGAAAACTTTTTTCCAGTCACTATTCTCTTTTGGTTTTGCTTGTACCTAGCTTATTATAAAGGGGGCTTTAGATCTTACAGTTCTGCTTTTATACATTTATTCCAACATTGTTTTTGTTTTTCTTTTTATGCCATGTAGCCAAAGCATTTCTGCTGCTGTGTTCCTGAGTAGTTTTAAATGTGAAGCTTTCAATAATGTTTGTTTAACTGTTCAATCTTCATTTAGACTTTGGATAGCAGCCCTACTGAAGTCCTACAGAGCAATAGGGACTCATGCAATCTGATTTAAAATTTTTAATAAAAAGTGAAAGTTGAAATTAATTTGCCAACAAGGGAGAGAAGGAAAGAAAAGAGCAACCCAATGATATCCCTATGTTAGGGTGAATCCAGAATTATAAAAATGAAAAGGCATGAAAGGAGCAGTATTCTGCCACTGCATTGAGTCCCTCAGTCAAGAGGACTGAGTGAATACAGTACATCAGAGCTTCACAACAGACCCTAGAGTTGCAATATGAAAGCCTTCCCAACAGAATTAATAAATGGAAACAACGACTTCGGCAACTGAAGCTCCACATCTTTTACAAGTAGTTATTTAGTTTGGATTTTTCTCAAAAGGGTATTTATTAAACATCATCAGTCTGAAAAAGACTTTTATATTTTTCTTTCCACATACTTTATCTCAGAGAACTCTAACAATAATACTAGGGTATACAGAGTATTACAATTTTATATAAAAGGAACTGAAATTAGAAATATTTTAAATAGTTTGCAAAAATTACACAGCTAGTAATTGTTCCAGTTGGAATTTTATTTCCAGATGGTCTGATTCTAAAGCTAGTGTTTTTGTTCTTTTTTTCATTTTATATGACTTTCCCTGTTGAACCTACAGAGGCCAAAATAAATGAAAAATAAATAACTGGATGCCCATTGTGTGATTCACAGAAATACTCTTGTAGATAAGAATCAGGGTAAGCAGTATATCAACAAATTATTTTCTGATTTCAGAAGGAAAAAGTGTATCTCAAAACAGTTTATAGATGCCACATTTATTTACCTACCTAATCCTGTTTGGTTGTTCTTGGTTTAACTTTTTAGTTATCTTTCAGGTAAGAAAGTAACTAGAGTCAACAGTAAATGAAATTAAACTTTTTTTAAATTGTAATAAGAATCCTTATAACACAAAATATATGTCATGTACTTACATACATATAGGCACACATTAAAAGCATATATATATATATTTCTCAATAAAAATATAGACAGATTTTAAAAGGATTTTGCTGTTTAAGCTCTTTCAAATATTTCATTTAAAGCAAAAGTGGAAATATACCATAAAATAATAGGCTGTAAAATTACGTGTCTCTTACCGTTCCCAGTGTCGGTTACAGTGTGACTACTTTTATTAAGTATGTGAATATTTTAAAATGTTATTTTACTAATACACCTGCATTTAGGTCAAGCGAGCATAATGAAGTGTAAATATTTTCTTTGCTAAATAATAACAAATTGGTTTTGCATTTATTCTGTATTTTCCCTAACTTTCATTCTTTTTCTTCCTCCCTCTCTCCCAGTTTCATATTTTTTGAAAGGCCATCATGAGACTTTTCATGCATTTTGTGGATTGCTTTGTTATTGCCCCCATTAGTCGGAGGTAACACCTCCTCTTTTGCTGTCAAAATTTCATGCATCCAAAATGCATTTAATCGAAACTTTTTTCCTTCAAATACACTTTACTTACCCTTTAAAGTCCACGCCAAATAGTTTTCTACCTGTATTCACTAAATCCAGTACATACTGAAAAATGAATTCCTGAATCTCATTCTTGCTCTCACAGCCTCTCTTTTGTGCAGTTACTAATATTCTCAATGATTATGTGCACAATAATCGAAATTTATAATAGATTATGAGTAACTATGGGCATATGTTCTTTTTATATTTGAGGATGGTAACCATTATTGAGGTCACAAGTTAAGATGCAGACTATCTAGAAAGATAATGTAAGAGTGAATGAGAACACAAATCCCAGAGTCACACTACTTGGGTCTGAATTGAGGTTCCATCACTTATCAGCTCTGGAAAAATCAGCAAACCTTGCAGTGCCTTGATTTCCTCACTGTGAAAAGGGCATGTGCTTTATACTTACCCCTTCTGTCAATTGAGAGATCAAATGAGCAAATCCAAGTACATGTAAATCACAACAAGGAGTACTTGACATAAAAGTGCTCAATAATGTTAATTCTTATTATTTTGTTTATTTTACTGTTTTTAAATTGATGGTTTTCCTTGGATTTATGCAGTCTTAAATATTATGCTTTATTTTATTAAATTCATGGATTTTGGAGGTGGCTTGCTTGAATTAAACATATAATCTGTTGTTTCCTAGAATCTTATCACCAGATAAGATTATCTTATACACCTCATGTTATTAATCAAGTAGAATTGAACACCCTTTGTGTAACTGGGAAAAGCAACTTCATTTATATGAATGGAGAAATGAAAGATTAATATCAGAGACAGCGTCCTTTGGGGTTCAAACAATACGAGCAATCGTGTTTCCTCCATGTGTTGTTAACTGGACACTTTTTGTTAGTGTTCTTAGTAACTGGGAGTAAAGGATATGCTAATTCACATACATTATTGAAGAAAGTCCCCTGCATATCCAACTGTGAACTGTTGATAAGTCATGATATTGGCAGAAATAACTAGGTATGACTGCACATGTGTAATTTATACATCTATTTCTGTGTTTTCTCCTGCCATCTGTACAGTAGCAGGGAAGCTGAACCACGTGCTTCAATTTATTTAACAATCTTATTTAACTCCCACACTGTCCCCAGGATGCAATAAAAGTATATTAATGATTACAAGGAAAACATTAATAAGAAAACAAATCAGAGAGTTCATGGGTTCAGCCAGAATGAACTTCCTCGTCTATGCCTGCCCATGTGAATACAGATCTGACTTCAAGCTAAGTTTTCATTACCTTACTTCTACATTTGCAAGGCTGCATGAATACTAATGAAAGAAAGAGGTGTCAAGATAGGTAAACACATGGAATCGAATACATAGAGGTTTTCAGTTGTTTCACATGGAATTATAATGTTTCCAGTCAACACAGTGGTCAGATAATAATAAGTATATAAATGATTTAATCATGTAAATAGATATTATTCAAAGTTGAGGAGCACTTATTTAATTATTTCTGCTGAGTGAGTGGTTTGGAAAAATGCTGATTTCAATGTTCATGTGCTTCCTGAGAATGAGGCAGGCTGGTTAAAATAAAAACAAAACAAATATCAAAGAGCACAACTACATGGGTTATTGGAAGTTGTTTGTTTACTTGCATGCTGATTTACATACCTGAACAAAATGAAAAAAGCCGAGAGTTCAGACCCATTAGAATAGCGCCTTCCTTTTGCAAATAAGCCATGATTATAATATATAGTGATGTGGTGTTGGATATAGAGTCTCTGAAATGAAATTAAGTCTCTTCAGGCTTATTTTCACTACTGAATTTTATGGAAGGAAGTGAATTCTCTAGTTGGACTGTTAGGGCCTGTATTCTAAGAAAATAAATGAATATTTAATGAGTTCCAACCAAGTGTGAGGCCTTGTGTTAGGCACTCTGGGAAATAAGAAGTAAAAGACTTCGTGCTGATACTCAAGGTAATGAAACAATTAAGAGATATAAAACTGTAATATGAAGTCTTAGAAACAGTGGCATCTTTGATCTTGAGCTTGTGTTGGAATCCTGGATCCCTTAACATCTCAGTGAATTAATGAATTTATTAAAGCACTTTGAGTTTCCTGCCTATGTCATAGGAATAATGAAACCTAATGTGCGGGATTTACATGACTATAAACAACTATTTGCATGATGCCATAAGTTAAAAAATGTCTTTGCATTTTACACATCACCTGTAAATTACTCTAAACTATAGGTTCGTTATATTATAGGTGAGCTTTTGAAAATTTAGGTTAACACTAAACTGCAGTGATCAGAAAACCTTATTAGGTTTTTTGGAGTGGCTCCAACAGGATAAAAGTTTATTTCTCTAGAGTGGTGGGCAGTATCTGGCATGAGGGCAGACTATGAAAGTCATACAGGGACAAGTGGGTCTGTTCTAGTTATTATTGTACCTAATTCCAGCCACTTTGAATGAGAAGAATAAACAAGTTCAGGGCAAGTATCATGAGAAAATTATGAAAAAATAATATTATGAAAAAACCCTAAAAGTTGGTTCCATCAGTTCTCTAACATTGTGTTGATGAAGATTTACTCACATGGCTATATTCAGATATAAGAGGGTCTGTAAAGTGTAATCACAAGCTGTATGACAATATGCTCAGGAATATGGAAAAAAGTAGATTTGGAAGAGCATTAGTTTGCCATATTTGTCCACTCTTTCACAGTAATAGTAGAGCTGAATTTTGAATTTTTTATTTCTTCTTATACACAATCCCCCAATTTATTTCTCTAGGCAAAACTCTTTTCTGAGCTCCATACTGATAATTCCCTCTCCCTTAATTTAAAATCTCCTCTTGTAGATTTTAAAGGCATATGTAACAATCACGTCTCAGTCAGTAAATAATCTTCCTGCAATGCAGGGGACCTGGGTTCTATTCTTGGGTTGGAAAGATCCCCTGGAGAAGGAAATGGCGAGCCACTCCAGTATTCTTGCCTGGAAAATCCCATGGACAGAGGAACTTGGCTGGCCACAGTCCATGGGGTTGCAAAAGTTGGACACGACTTAGCAACTAAACCACCACCACTAAGAATAACATATCTCATCTCTTGATCTTCTCTATAAACCTGATTGTTTTTTGTTGATTCCTTACAGCAGTGGGATATTCAGTTAAGCAAATCAGACACAAAGGTATTGTCTTGATCAGTCTTCACTACCTCATCTCTCATAGTCAACTGAACACCAAATCTTGGAGGTTTAACTTTCTAAACATGACATATAGCTAACCTGCCTCCCTCTCTTGCCACTATTTTTACTCTAAGCCATGGTACCATCATCTCTTACTAGATTTAAAGTGAAAGTGAAAATGAAAGTGAAGTCGCTCAGTCGTGTCTTACTCTTTGCGAACCCATGGACTGTAGCCTACCACGCTCGTCCATCCGTGGGATTTTCCAGGGAAGAGTACTGCAGTGGGTTGCCATTTCCTTCTCCAGAGGATCTTTCCAACCCAGGGATCAAACCTGGGTCTCCAGCATTGTAGGCAGACACTTCACCATCTGAGATTTAAAGTACTGGTTTCCTAAATAGTTTAGTCAGGTCAACTTTGCACCTTATCCGTCTATTCTCTACACCTCAGCCAGAGATGATGTTAGTTTAGTTTGTTAGTATTGTTTTGTTTACACTTAGAAAATATGCTATTTAGTTGAAGACCAAAAGAAGAATCTTCAGTGTCATCCACAAAGTACCCCATGCCCTAGGACTTGCTTACATATGCAAACTCATTTCATATCTTGCTCCCCTTGCTTTTTCACTTCTCCTATACCAAAGATTCATCTTTTCTCCCTAAGTCCCATGTGCTGTCCTGTGCTCAGTACCTTCAGTTGTATCCAACTCTGAGACCTATGGACTAGAGCCCACCAGGCTCCTCTATCCATGGGATTCTCTAGGCAAGAATACTGGAGTGGATTGCCATACCCTTCCCCCGTGAAAGTGAATGTTGCTCGGTTGTGTCTGACTCTTTGTGACTCAATGGACTATAAAGTCCATGGAATTCTCCAGGCTAGAATCCTGAAGTGGGTAGTAGTTCCCTTCTCCAGGAGATCTTCCCAACCCAGGGATCAAACCCAAGTCTTCCACATTGCATGCATCTGGATTCTTTACCTTCTGAGCCACCAGGGAAGCCCAAGAATATTGGAGTGCTCCCTTCTCCAGGCGATCTTCCTGACCCAGGAATTAAACTGGGGTCTCTCTCATCACAGGCAGATTCTTTACCAACTGAGCTACCAGAGAAGTCCTATATGAACAGAAGATATTAATTTATCACGTATTATGGGTCGCTTTGAAAATCTGAGTTTCTATTGCCCAACCTGATTGTAGATGGAGTTCCGCAACATTGAACAAGAGGCAATAATCAAGACCATCCTCTAGAAAAATTCAAAAGGCAAAATGGTTGTCTGAGGAGACCTTAAAAATAGCTGAGAAAAGAAGAGAAGCTAGAGGTAAAGGATAAAAGGAAAGGTATACCCATTTGAATGCAGAGTTCCAAAGAAAAGTGAGGAAAGATAGAAAGCCCTCCTCAGTGATTGATGCAAAGAAAGAGACGGGAGTAGTAGAATGGGAAAGACAAGAGATCTCTTCAAGAAAATTAGAGATACCAAGGGAACATTTTATGCAAAGATGGGCACAATAAAGGACAGAAATGGTATGGACCTAACAGAAGCAGGAGATATTAAGAAGAGGTGGCAAGAATACACAGAAGAACTATACAAAAAAGATCTTCATGACCCAGAAAATCACGATGGTATGATCACTCACCTAGAGCCAGACATCCTGGAATGCAAAGTCAAGTGGACCTTAGGAAACATCACTACAAACAAATCTAGTGGAGGTGATGGAATTCCAGTTGAGCTATTTTACATCCTAAAAGATGATGCTGTGAAAGTGCTGCCAGCAAATTTGGAAAACTCAGCAGTGGCCACAGGACTGGAAAAGGTCAGTTTTCACTCCAATCCTAAAGAAGGGGTATGTTGAAGAATGCTGAAATGCACATTTACATTCATCTCACATGGTAGCAAAGTAATGTTAAAAATTCTCCAAGCGAGACTTCAACAGTATGTGATCCATGAACTTCCAGCTGGATTTTAAAAAGGCAGAGAAACCAGAGATCAAATTGCCAACATCCTTTGTCATCAAAAAAACAAGGGAGTTCCCAAAAAACATCTGCTTCTGCTTTATTGACTACGCCAAAGCCTTTGACCATGTGGTTCACAACGAACTCTGGAAAATCTTAAAAGAGATGGGAATACCAGACCACTGGACTACCTCCTGAGAAATCTATATACAGGTCAAGAAGCAACAATTGGAACCTGACATGGAACGACAGACTAATTCCAAATAGGGAAAGAAGTACTTCAAGGCTATATATTGTCAGCCTGCTTATTTAACTTATTTGCAGAGTACATAATGTGAAATGCTGGGCTGGATGAAGCACAAGCTGGAATCAAGATTGCTGGGAGAAATGTCAGTCAACTCCGATACACTGATGACACCACTCTTATGACAGACTGTGAAGAGGAATTAAAGAACCTCTTGATGAATGTAAAACAGGAGAGTGAAAAAGTTGATTTAAAACTCAACATTCAAAAAACTAAGATCCTGGCCATCTGGTTCCATCACTTCATGGCAGATAGATGGGGAAACAATGGAAACAGCGAGAGACTTCATTTCCTTGAGCTCCAAAATCAGTGCAGATGGTGACTGCAGCCATGAAATTAAAAGATGCTTGCTCCTTGGAAGAAAATCTATGACCAACCTAGACAGCATATTAAAAAGCTGAGACATTACTTTGCCAACAAATATCTGCCTAGTCAAAGCTATGGTTTTCTCAGTAGTCATGTATGGATGTGAGAGTTGGACTATAAAGAAAGCTGAGCACTCAAAGAATTGATGCTTTTGAACTGTGGTGTTGGAGAAGACTGCTGAGAGTCTCTTGGACTGCAAGGAGATCCAACCAGTCAATCCTAAAGACAATCAGCCCTGAATATTCATTGGAAGGACTGATGCTGAAGCTGAAACTGCGCAAGAACTGACTCATTGGAAAAGACCCGGATGCTGGGAAAGATTGAAGGCAGGAGGAGAAGGGGATGGCAGAGGATGAGGTGGTTGGATGGCATCACTGACTCAATGGACATGTGTTTGAGTAAACTGGGAGTTGGTGATGGACAAGGAAGCCTGGCGTGCTGCAGTCCATGAAGTCACAAAGAATTGGTCATGACTGAGCAACTGAACTGAACTGAACTTGAAAATTTGAATTTCTGTAGCCCAACCTGACTGAAAAGGACTGTCCGCAATTGAAGTTAATTTAACCTAATGGAGTTACGTGAGGAAGAAGGATAAAAAGTGTATGTATCAGGTAGTCTGTCATAGTAGCCACTAGATACAGATATTTTTAATTGTGCTTCTCAGAATTCCACTTCAGGATATTCCCTTTTAAATTTTTTCTTTTTTAACTCTGGAAATATTGATCTTGGTTTGTCGTTATTTCATTTAAAGGTTGGTCATTTATATCATTTATCTTTATTCACCCTGCTGGTCTCAGTAACCACCCTTGAACATTATTGATCTTCGTTTGATTCACTTTTGCTCAGCATTCGCTTTCTGACATGGCTCTTCCTCATACACTTTTCATTTATTAAGCGGCAGATGTATGACATTTTTTGATTTAGTTCTTTCCGATTCAATTCAACAGTATTTGCCTCAAATCATCTTTCTTCATTGGTGCGTCTTTGTCCTATGGCATTCTCCTTCTCTCACTTGTGTACTTTAGCAATGATCATATAATGGGATTCAATTTCTCTTATCTCCCATGCATTCAGAAGTCGTCTACATCATTTGGGTTCTTCCAGAGACTATTTATTTTTATTTCTTTTCTCTCATTGAGAAATTATGTAGTTAATGCCACATGCTAGCCTTTTCTGTAGAACACTATTTCTGATCAAGAAATTGGTCATTTATTCATGAACATTATTGAGACTTCTCAGCTTCAGTTGAGCCCGTGATGCATTTTCATCACATCAGACAAATTCTACAAAAATACTTTAATGCTAAAAAGTGGAAATGAAGTGAACAAAGGCATCATTGGGATAGATTACTTAAGCTGTATTTTAAAAAATATGTTTCCTGGGCAATTCTCTGAATGTGATTGCCCCAGTATTTGTAGAATCGCTTCTTAATCCTTTACTTCCAAAACGAAAACAAAGTAGAATATTTTGTGAGGTTCTACAAATTGTTTAAACCTTCATAATGGCTCTTGCCTTAAACAAACATCCATAAGTACAAATTGTAGATCTGCCCTCCCACAAGCATTGAAACTTGCCTGCTTATGAGATATTTTACCACATAGTCTCTCAAATTTCACATAGAGTTTAATGCTGAAAAGTGTGCAGGCAGAGTGAGTGATAGCTTTATGATTACAAGATGGAAAAAATGTATCCATTTAACAGTGAATGTATATAGTCCTTTGTTAATTTTTACCAAAACCAGTTCATTTATTTCATAACATTCAGAGATTAATGTTTCAAAGCCTATTTGACACCGTTTCACAATGGGTTACTGTAATTTTAACAAAAGAAACCGTTTGCTCAGATCTTTTTTGCTGCTGGAGTTTAACTTAAAATTGAGTTACATACTTAAATAATTTGTATAATTACATGTTATCCAATAGTAATTTTCAATTAAAACTTAGAATGTTGCAGGAGAATCTACCAAGCAACCTAGATTTTCTGAAATATATACATTACATATGTCAACTCTAAGATTAGGCTTTCATATTAAGTAAACTTAGATATAAGAATTATATATAAGATCAGATTCTTAGATATAAGAATTTTGACAATTCTATTTCTGACTGCTTTTAATGTCATCAAGACCTCTCTGCCTTAGTAATATAATGGCATGTTATGATGCTTACCTGGCTAGATATGAAAATAATGGTCATACGGATATCAGATTTTTTCTTCTAGTCCTCATCAAAGTCTTTAGATAACTGACAAAGCACTGAAATGATAAAACCTTTTCTGGCTCACAGAACCTTAGGTAAATCCCTGATGTTATGATGCATGAGAGCACATCATGAGCACAGAATATATCATTTTGCTTTCATAGACTGATACAGCGAATATAAAAATGAAATATTTGAATATTGAAAATGCAAAATATCTTGGAAAGTCTCCTCCCAGTTGTATTTCTCTTGTTTCCCAATAACAGTATTTGTTCCATTACATCATTTAACAAAAAAGGGAATTAAGGCTATAATAGGAATATTTCTGGTACTTTTATGGCAATGTATCATTTTTTTAAATTCAGTCTACTACACTGTGAATTAAGTGATATTATCTAGATTCTAGAGTGCCCTAACTTTTAAGGGAACCAAGTTGTCTAGATTCAAAATTAACATTCACACTGTATTCTCCATGTTCCCCAGGGGAGGGGGATATATTCCCATAGCATATAATATGAACGTGGCTCCTAGAGTTGTGTTTTTGTTGTTTTTGTTTTTTAATGGTGCTGATTTTAAGGTCTAGGTACATTCTCACACTGTCTGACATTCATAAATACTGGTTAGTTGTGTGTCATAAATGAGGGAGCAACAAGATTTGTCCTCAACAAGATGAAAAATAAAATGTGAAATATGGGTGAAAAAATTCTTAAGCAGTAGAATCCCTAAATCCAGACCCAGTAAAGTCAGAGATTGATGGCAAAAGGAAAAACAAGTATACTTCAGTGAATGTCTACCCATAGAGCTAAACTTGTTGAATTTAAAGAAGTGCTATTAATTTTCAGATTATGTCTCTACTTGACAATTTTTTTTTTTTTACAGGCAATAGACCCTGTCTAGTCAGTTTGGGTTGTCTTAGTTCAGCCTGTCACAACAGAGTATCATAACTAGGTGACTTATGAAAAATAAACATTTATTTCTCACAATCTTGTGTTTTGGGAAGTTTAAGATCAAATTGCAAGCAAATTTGACCACTGATGAATGCCTGCTTCCTAGTTCATAGAGGTTCATGCTCTTGCTGTGTCCTCACATGGAAGAAGGGGCAAGGATGTTCTCCAAGGTTGCTTTTATAAGAACATGACTCCCATTCATGAAGGCTTTATCACCCGCAACCCATCCCCATGAAAAAATTCACCTCCAAATGCCATCTCATGGTTATTAGATTTCAACATATAAACACATTCAGTCTACAGAAGATCCATTTTGAAACACTTTGTTAGCTTATGAAATACAGTTTTTGAAACTGCTGTGGTGAGACACCAAGATTTAAAAAAATTGATTATTATCCCTCATGCAAATTCCAGCCTACTCAGTTTCATATTGTTTTCTATTTTAACCATGGAGAAGAGATGAGTGGGGAGAGATTTTTACATAATCTATTGGTGACTACAGTTCATTACAGTTCTCTTTTCCTGTTAGACTCTCACATGGTTGCTACTAGATGCTAATGACAGATAGCAACAAGGTCATTAGTGATGATGATTTAATGTATTTCATTCAAATATCTCAAAGCACATTATAGCCATAGTAACAGATACTAAGTCAGTTTTAGTGGCTTCATAAGATAATGCTTTGTAGAGATGAATGCCCTTTATTTTAATCATGGCATTCATAATTATAATATTTTCTTTATTTTTTATTGCATGATAATATGAAATGAACCAGAAAATCACAATGTTATTCTCAGTGTCATGTTCATAAAGCTCAATTCTGTGTCTTATTGTTTTATATGTGTACATTTAGACTTCTTGGCAAGAATTTTATTTCTTCAAATGTGAAATTGTTTAGTTTTTTGTATGTGTCAGCTAAAGAATTCATTTCAGGACTGGTGGCATAAATAGGGCTCAGAAAACACTTTTTGCATTCTATTTAATAACAAGGTTAGCTTTAAGAGCTACTTATATTTTCAGAAGATAGGGTAGCTTTAACCTACTGGGTTGGTCAAAAAGTTTGTTCAGATTTTTCCTTAACAGCTTACAGAAAAACCTAAACAATTTTTTTTGCCTAACCTGTTACATATCGACAAATAAAAGTAAAGATTTGATAAATGTATAGTTCTAACTCAAAGACTGAAATAGAGAGGAAGAAGGTCATAATGGATAAATCAGCTTTAGGAGTATAATTTTATAATTGTCTATAGTGTGTTGATGGATTTTAACATTGGGTCAATAATGTTATGATAATTTTATAGCTTAATAAATGAAAGCATGCCCTTTTTTCACAGGATGTAATAGCTGTCACAGTATCTGAAAGCTGAGCTTTGTAGTATTTCCAACTGTAATATAACTAAGAAAATGTATTTTTCACTGTCTTAATTTCTTTTTCAATTTTTTTTCACAAAGCCAGCATATCCACAGAAGTGCATTTATATATGTTTTTCATATTATGAGTCTTTTTAGCTACTACAGAACCTTCTCTTCAACCATCTGGAAATGTTAAAATCCAAGCTTTGGAAAGAATTCAGTGATACTGATGAGATTTTTCTGTAAATTCTTTTCTTCATTGCATTTCTTTCTTTACTTTCTCCTTTAAGTTACTTTAAGAACTTTTCAAAGCTTTTCTTACAATAAATTTTATATCTTATTTGAAAAGACAAAAGTATTTTCTTAAGTATGTTTATACTATTCCTTTGAATGACTTTCTCACATTTGGAAATGATTACTAAAATAATCCCAGTGGTTGTTTTATGTTGTCTATGGGCTTGTATAGTTATGTGTTGTGTATCTTATCCATATTATCTATATAGGTACAAAATGTGTTGTTAACACGCAAAAGCCCACTTGTTTCATGTGAATCTAAGACACTATAGAAAATAGCCATATGGTGAATCTATACCATGAAAGTTATTACCTTTTCCTTGTTTTTAAAGTTTTCTAAAGTCTGAATTCTGTTCTCTAAATAGAAAACCACTTATCTCAACCAATTTCTGTCTTCAATATTTATGAGATGAGTATTCCCCTCTTACTTCAAGGTCTCCCAAATTTTCTAATGACCCTAGTCTGCTGGAAGTAATACTTAATGCCTCAGAGTTTCCTGAGGGGCCCTTTAAGCATTCTTTCCACACATGAAGAACAGCCCAAGTTTCTTAATGGTGAGCTTGTCACACCAGATTAACTGAGTTTTATATTGAAATGTGACATTTCTGGGTGTCCTCACAATTACAAATTCAGGTTGTCCAATTATATCCTGGTAAGAGAATGTGAATTATTGAACCTTAGAAATAACTGCGTCGCCATAGGAAGTAAAGGAACTGAATGCAGGCACCCTGTATAAATCCTAGCCAATATTGAGGAATCTTATGAACAGAGTCAGATGACATCTGCCATTTTATGCAGATAAGCACTTTCAATAGCTCTTTGCTTTTTATCAGCAATGAAACTCCACTTTCAAAAAAGTAGAAGTCATAGAAACTTCTTTAATTTACATCTCTAGTGCCTTTATCACTCCTAAATCAGCATTTTTCATTTTGTGATTTCTTAAATTCTGAAAATATACAACCTTTTACTAATGAAACACATTTTTCTCTAGACTTTTATGTGTGTTATTTTCTTTTTTTTTTTATTAGTTTTGCCATACAATGACATGATATTGCCATGGGTTTACATATGCTCCCCCTCCAGAACCCCCCTCCCTCCTCCTTCCCTCCTCCCTCCCCCTGGGAAATCTCGATGCACCAGCCCCGAGCATCAATCCTGGGCTGGTGATTGATTACACATATGATAATTAACATGTTTCAATGCCATTCTCCCATATCATCCCATCCTTGCCCTCATCCACAGAGTCCACGAGTCTGTTCTGTACATCTGTGTTCCTTTTGCTGTCTCGCATGCTGGGTTCTCGTTATTTTCTCTTTTCTATTGTGAAGTATATTTTGTAAAACATTACTATTGTCTTTGGTTATAAAATTTGATTCACTGATAATCTGAAATATTTCTCAATATGACAATCATCAGTTTACTTCTTAAAGCATAAATATTATATCCATTTTTTCTTATTGAATTAGAATGAACTAGTGAATTTTAGCTAGCTATTAAGCCTATTATCTAAATAGCTTTGCTTCCCTGGGTGGTAAGTTATTCATCTTATTACTTTATCATTTTTTTAACACTTCCAACTTGAACAGGTGTTGGAAATTACTGTTGTACTTTACCTTAAAGAAATCTATTGGGGAAAACTTGAATGTATAACATAAGAAAATCCATTAGAGAAAATTGGAAATGAGCTATAATTTTATTACTAGAAAAAATGAATTTCTTTATAAATATAACAATGCATAACGGGAAGTTCTCAGTTGATTTGTTATTTTCAAGTCATAAATTCAGTTGAGATATCAGGCAATAGTAAAATTGCAAGCTAGAATGACAGATCCTATATCAACTAAAATTTAATCAAAAGTAAGTATGAAATAACTGGAAAACCATAATATGGAAAAAATAAAAGATGAGTTAAATTTTAGAAATTAATTCTATTATTTTAAGGAAAATTATCATGTTTAGCAAGCTGTCGTTTGCAATTCTTCTAAAATAAATGAAACTGTGGTGACATCAAGTAATTATTATTCTTTTGAGAAGTTACTTCTTTAATCTTAATTTTAAAATAAAATAATTTTAATATTTATTTTATTTTATTTTTATTTTTTTTACCTTCACTGGCCTTCATTACTGTGTGCAGGTTTTCTCTATTTGTGGCAAGTGGGACCTACTCTCTAATTGTGTTGTGTGGGCTTCTCATTGCAGTGGCTTCTCTTGTTGGAGAGCACAGGCTCTGGAGTGTGCAGGCTTCAGTAGTTGTGGCTCACTGGCTTAGTTGTCCCATGGCATATGGATTCTTTCTGGACCAGGGATTGAATCCTTGTCCCCTGCATTTGCAGGTGGATTCTTAACTTCTAAACCACCAGGAAGTCCTAGGTTTTTTCTGTTTTTGAAATACTAGCTTATCAAATTTGTGGGGCAGCCTTACATTAGAACTAGATATCATTTTTAAAGAGTCTCATGAAATGTTTCTTTCAGGGGTGTGTGGGCTGACTTATTTTAACTTTTGTAGAAGGAGTCAGGATTCATAGAATCTTTAAGTTTTAGAAGAGACTGTAGAGTTCACTTACCTAAAGATCTTTTTACAGTTGCAATCACAATGGGCCACACAGTTTAAATCCCTTCAGTCACACAATCAATAGCAATTGTCTAGCTCTCTCATTTTTAATCACCAATTTGTGACCAAATGTTAGCCAAAGAGTAGCCTTTTAAAATTATATATAAAACGAAAGTTAATTATAATAGAAAATTTAAAAGAACAAGGGCTTTGTATTAAGAGGTGAACATCTATTTCAGCCAAATTTCTTATATATGTATTTAGGTTCAAGTATGTTTATATATGTATTTAGGTACATTCATGTGGATTAAGAATAGATCTCATTTATTATTATTTAAATTATTATTTCCAGACTTCTCTTCTATTCATTATATGCATCACCTACCATCTTCATAGTAATACGATAGCTATCCTACATGAGTCTTGCCTTCATACTTCTCAATTCTCTATTTATATCTTATTAACATATATTCTCACCATAATTGGGCTTGACCAGTGACTCATCAATCTTTTCAAAAATAGTTTATTAGTAACCTATCATGTACCTTACATTGTATGAAGATGCACTGATGAATAAGATAGATTGGATTCCTTCCCACAAAGAACTAGGGAAGGAATTATCTAGAGTAGGGCAAGGGTCTCCATTAACTGATGCCAGTCCTTGAAATGCCTCACTGATTAACAGATTACCCCCAAAATATAGCAGTCTAAAACAACAAATATTTATTATCTCTCAGTTTCTGTACTTTTGGGAATCTAAGCATAGATTAGCTGGGTCTTGCATTTCAAAGTTTCTCATCAAACTGCAATCACAGTGGCATTCAGGTCCATAGTGCCATCTGAAGGCTCAACTAAGGGAGATCTGCTTCTGGCCTCATTCACATGGTTCTGAACAAGATTCAATTCCTTGTGGTTTGTTGGACTGAGGACTTCAGTTTGTCACTGGCTGTGGGATAGAGGCTTCTATCAGTTCCTTGTCATGTGGACTTTTCCATAGCGGACACATGGCTTCCATCATGGTGCCAAGCAAGAGAAAAAGAAGAAAATGCAAGTAGAAGCCTGAGTCTATTTGTAACCTAATCTTGAAAGTCACAGCCTATCCTTTTTGCCATTTTCTGGTCATTAGAAGAAAGTCACAGCATCTAGCTCACCCTTTTAGGAACATTATCAGGGATATTACAACCTGGAGTTAGGTATCATTGGGAATTATCATAGAAGCTACTTACCAAAGTTTTTTTTTTTTAAAATAAATATATCAGTATGTGATAAAATAGTGTCACATTTAGCCAGATTTCAAGTAGAAACCAATATTGTATGAAAAATTGTGAAGGGATTGTTATTTTATTCCATGATGTGTACTATTTAACAATTTAGCCTGCCAATATTTCATGGGTCTGGTATGAAGACAAGAGACTGGGCTCAAAGAGAAGACTAAGGACAATTTATCACTTGAAGTAACCAGAGCACCAGCATTTTTAGTATTGTTTCATCAACCCAATTATTTCCAAAGTGAACAAACAGTGCCAGATTACTCTTGCACATGCAGTGAATTGAATTATGCGTAAGGAACCCTGAATTTAACAAGCCTAATATTTTTATTGAACAGTAAGCATACCTGCTGTTTGCCCCAAAGACAGATGCTATCTCTGCATTTCAGGTTATAAGGAAACATGTTCTTTGCTTCAGAGAAAACCTCTGTCATCCAAAGTTGTTCACATACAAACCTTCTTGAAAAGATAGTTGAGAATAAAGGGCAATGAGTATCTCTTTCACTCTCAAGACATGCTGACATATGATTATCTCATAGAAGATTGTTTCTCGATATACTGGTTCTTTCACCACAAGTAGTTTAATAAGCATTGATGTAGATGTTTGCTCACAAAACTTATAATCTAGAGGTTTTCAGCCTCTATTCTGTATGGTTTCAAGGGCCTGTGGTGGTGCCTCTGAAGTCATTGTAGGGACTGGTAAATTTAAAAGGAAAAGAAACTTTTGCTTCAGATATATCTCATTCCTTTTTAAATTTTAGAGTTTGAGGTAAGAATGAGATCTTGCTGAAATGTAAAAACAAAATAGAATAGCCTAAAGTGAATGGAGTAAAGATAAACCCTGATTATAGGAACTAACCACAATTTCTTGAGAATTTCTTCCAGAGAAACAGATTAGAAAAGAATAAAGTCTTTGAAAGCACGCTCAGAAGGATTTGCAACATGTTACATGTTTACACCTTGGAACAACCAAGAAATTTCACCTCTTAATTTTATAAGCTCATTTCACTTTGCAATGTTTAGTGTGAGATACTGATTAGAAAGGTAAGAAATGAAAAATCTGCTGTGTGAGAGGAGGAAAAGACATTTTTGCTAACTAACAGAAATAAGAGAAATTAAGTCAGTTAATTCCTGAGAAAACATATAGGCCAAAAGAAACTTCGGAGAAGTGATAAATACAATAAGAAAGCAAGCAAAACTGAAATAGTTTGAGTAACTTTAATCACAAAGTGATTTTCACTACAAGAATATAATAAAAATCTGACCAACTAGAGTTAACAACTAGAGTTAAATCTAATTTAAGGCTGCACTGTACAGACTCATACGAATGGAAATATGTTGAAGAAAATGTTATGCAAATGAAATAAACAGTAACTAGAAATGCTGCTGCATATACTCTAGTTAGCTCCATCTTGGGTGAAAATCTGGAAAGGAGTTTGAAAGGGATTTATGCTCTACAGAGAAAAAAACAACAACTGGTATCTCAAAGGAAAAGAATTTGAGTTGGATGCTTGGGAGTGATTTTATGTCTGTGCACTCAAGAGAGATAATTGGTGATTCTTTACCTATCGCTTTTCACCTTCACAATGGCAAGTTGGAGTAGGTAGTAAAGGAGGAACTTTAACTTTCACGTAGTTTCTTCTCTGCTCTTTGATACTATTGGGGGCCCCACACATGAGGAAAAGCTTAAAATCTTGAATTTAGTGCTCTACATCAATTGGACTGGGACTGGTACAGGAGTCCAGGCAGCTTACTACTTAGAATGTTCTGCTTGTTTGCATCATCTCCAAGAGTGCTAAATGTTGGTCCCTCTTGTGTGTGTGTGTAAACCATATGTTAAAATTTTAAATAATATAGGTAAAGCAATAAACCCTTGACTACCACATCCCCATTCAAATGTCATTTCTGTTCTCAGGTACACATACTATCAGTTTTGGTACTTTTTGATATCTATAAACAAGCATTTATGTCATCATATCCATGTATAGAAATGGGATTATATACAACAGGGATCAGAAATCTTTAGCCTAGTGGTCAAATCTTGTTGGCCTCCTTTTTGTTTATGGCCTGAGAGCTAAGGCTGGTTTTTGCAGTTTTTAAATTGTTACTTTTAAAGAGTTGAACGAACCTATATGACAATCTCAATTTTGTCTCATGTTCTGCAAAATCTTAAATATTTGCTCTCTAGCCCTTTTAAGAAATGGTTTGTCAGTCTTGGATATAGAATGAATTATTTTCCAAAACATCTTGAAATATATGCAAGAACATTTCTTGGGGATCTGTGAATCTGTCTTATTCTTTATAGCTTAAAGATGATATTGCATAGTATGGATTATTGCTTTAAATTCTATCAGGACCACATATGTCTTGATAGATATTGACATTGTCCCGTTTTTAACATCAGAAATAATACTGAAATGCCCAAACATTTTGGTGCACAGGGGCAAGTATTTGCCCATGAATGTTTTCCATTGATATTAAAAATAATGTACTTAGAATGTCTTCACAAATTTGACGTCATTTCCCACTTATAAGATTTTTACCAAACTCTTGGTATATTACGATAAGAGAATTTTTCATTTTAAATATAACTACCATGTAGACCATACTTGCATCAGTAGGCATAATGCACTTTTCCCACAGGCAATGCTGTAATTAAAATCCTAAAAAGTTGACTTTAAATTATCGAGATTGTCTTGGATGTACTTCAACTAATTCATTGGAAGGCCTTAAAAGAGCACTTAGATCTAAGAGAGAGACAGAGACAGAGAGAGGGAGAGCGAGAGAGACTTTCACCAAAGACAACCACTTCAGCCCATGTTCATGGTACTTCAGCCTCTTTGTGTGACCTTTGCTTCTTAAATGCCTGCCCTAAGAGCTCTGGACTTACTTAGCCAACTCTGACAGTTGTACAAACCAATTTGTCATATTAAATTTGTCTCTCTATATAATGTATAATATATATACATACCCTGATTCTCTGGTTGAGGAGTATATGTATATACATACATGGGTGTATGTATGTATATGTATGTTTGTGTATATGTATATATACATACACCCATATATATATACAAATTGTATCAAATATACAATGGCTCCAAATTGGGAAAGGAGTACATCAAGGCATATATTGTTACCCTGCTTATTTAATTTATATGTAGAGTACATCATGAGAAATTCCGAGCTGGATGAAGTATAAACTGGGATCAGGCTTGCTGGGAGAAATACCAATAACCTCAGATATGCAGATGACACCACCCTTATAGCAGAAAGTGAAGAGGAACTAAAGAGCCTCTTGATGAAGCTAAAAGATGAGAATGAAAAAGCTGGCTTAAAACTCAACATTCATAAAACTAAGATCATGGCATCCAGTCTCATAACCTCAAGGGAAATAGATGGGGAAACAATGGAAGCAGTAACAGACTTTATTTTCTTCACCTTCAAAATCACTGCAGATGGTGACTGCAGGCATGAAATTAAAAGGTGTTTGCTCTTTGGAAGAAAAGCTATGACAAAACTAGATAGCATATTAAAAAGAGACATTACTTTAAGGACAAAGGTCCGACATTACTTTACCGTCAAAGCTATGGTTTTTCTAGTAGTCATGTATGGATGTGACAGTTGGACCATAAGGAAGGCTGAGCACCAAATAATTGATGCTTTCAAACTGTGGTGTTGGAGGAGACTCTTGACAGTCCCTTGGACTGCAAGGAAGTCAAACCAGTCAATCCTGAAGGAAATCAGTCCTGAATATTCATTAGAAGGACTGGTGCTGAAGCTGAAACTCCAATACTTTGGCCACCTTATGCAAGGAGCCAACTCCTTAGAGTAGACCCTGATCCTGGGAAAGAGTGAAGGCAGGATAAGGGCCAACAGAGGATGAGATGCTTGGATGGCATCACCAACTCAATGCACATGAATTTGAGCAAGCTCCAGGAGATGATGAAGGACAAGGAAGCTTGATGTGCTGCAGTTCATGGGGTCACAAAGAGTCAGACATGACTGAGTGACTAAACAACAACAATTAAAGAAATTATTTTATGGGCCAGATTTGGATTAGATAATGTGGAAATTTTTTTTTTCAATTCTGACTGTATGATGTAAAAGAACCAGTCTGATTCTTTCATATTATTCTTTCCTCTATTCTCAGAATATACTCCTTTGACTATTTGATTTTATAAGCAGTCTTAGTTTTATAAACATGATTACTCAGTCCTTTGTTACTTGGATAAATGTCAGCATTTAAATTTTTTAAAATAACACACACTATAGTTTTTCCTATTATGGGACAATTCAAGTGCAGAAATTATATAATCAGATAATTTAGACCTCAGTTTCATTTTTATATTAATATATGTATTTTTGCAAAAACTGCCAAGAGCACATACAGTGCCTAAAAGAGTCTTTGGTATATGTACATGTTTGCAAAATTAACAAGGAGAGGGAGGACAGAGGATTTCTAGGACCTAAAATATTACTAGTGAATTATGTCATCCTTATCATTAATCATCATTTGTTATGTCATGTTTGCTTTCCATCTCGTCGGGTATCAGGTGTGATGTTCAAGAGTTTCAGTACATTAATTCACAACTAGTGACTACTGGTGGCGGACAGATTAGGTTATTCTGTGACTATTTATTAACTCTGTTAACTGGTTGACAAATTATTATTGACTATCATTCACACAGTGACAGATGACCAATAAGATGTTGAGTAGCACTTACTGTACTCTTCTTTGAATTCTTGATAGATGACATATTTACAAAAATTCAAATTAAAAAACATTCTTCTTTGAAGGGGGCAAATGAGTTGTGTTATAAAATCAAGGTATGAATAATTTTAGTATGAAAATGAAGCCATATTTAAAATAGAGTAATGAAGACCAAATTAACTTTAAATGCTCACACAATTAAAGGTTGTTTTCAGAATCTTGTGTGCTTCTCTGATAATGAGTATATTAGAAGAGTGTTCTAGTAATCAATATCATATCAGTAGGAGAGCAAACCTGGGAAAGGATCCAAGGTTAGTGGACTGGTTCATGGTACAAATGTTTCCTGAATGGAATAATGAAAAAGACAAATGTGAATACATGTTCTTTTCCAGTGCATTTATGCATATGAAATTTCAGTAGACCTTAACCAAGAGAAAATAATGAAATATTTCATTATTTTCACCTTTAAAGTTTGCAAAAAAGTTTAAATTTCAAATATTTTCAGATTTTGAACTTTTTAAAAAAATTAGAAAATATGGTATGGAATGACCTGAATACAGAGAAACTGATCCTGAGAAATAAGGATGACTGTTGTGTAAGAAGTAAACAACAAAACTATTTCCAACTTTCCTTCAACTCAGCTTACATCAGTCTTATTCACCAGTGCTTCCCAATATTATTTAGAATAATGAAAGGTAATATGACAAATAAATCTCAAAATTGTATTGACTAACACATTGAAATTAATTTCTTACTTGGATGACAGTTCTGATGCAGGTGTTCCTAGACAGAATTTGAAGATTTAGAAATTTAGATCTTTCCATCTCTGAATTTTGTTTCTTAAGTCTAGCATTCTAGAGTCAATTGTGCTCAAGTAGAATAAAAGGAAGAATAGGGAAGGAGAAGGCTTTCACACTTCTTAACCTTGTAACAACAGAGGTGACATATGCAGCTTTCACTTATATTCCATTGGCAAGAAATAATCATGACTTCTCTTAAATGCAGCAGAGACTGGGAAATATACCTTCTGTCTGGACATCTAGTTCCCAGCCACTACCTATTCTGTGGAGAGCAGCAATGATGAGGTTGGCATTTGTTGAGACTGCTTTCTAGGAGGGAAAATGATCATCGAGGTGAGAGATCATCCATGAGGATCATGAAGTTTTCTCTCTTCTGTATATGGCAACAGGTTGAAGCACGGTGCCAGCTGCCTTCCTGCTTTATCACACCATAGGACACTTCTATGCTCTGCTTCCTTAATCTGACAAATTATTACTGAAATCTAACAACAGGACTACAAACTTCACATGACATACAACTGTTTGGAATGCCCTCTATTTAAAACCCCCTAAATTCTCATGCATTCCATGAAGCTTTTCTAAATTAACCGAAACTACTACTCTTCTGTTACCTTGTATTTTCTAAAATAATCTCATCCAAAATAACATCTTCTAATTTCTCATTGATTTATGATTAGCAGTGACTCTGTCAGAATTGCATTTGAAATTTATATTTCTGTTCTAATTTCTTCCCCACCTCACTCTGTTCATCAAATATATTTATAAGCATATCAAGAAATATCTATACATTGCAGGGAAATGGCTTCTTCAAGAGAGATTTCAGTGAGTTAAACCCATGTTTGAGATATTGTCGCTATTAAAATATATCAAATGCTTATTGGTTCAAATAATAATAGGGGAAATCAATGGAAGAGGATTGGAGAGAGGTAGCTGTTAGTGTAATATGAGCAGGTACTTCTAGAGAGGCAGTGGAGTGTAATGGAAAGAACACTGTACTTGGAATCCAAACACCTTCGTTTGTTCCTACCATAATACTTAGTGGTTTTGTGGTTTGTGGTTTTAGACACATCACTTACTCTCTCTAAATCTTGATTTCATCATGCATAAAATGAGAATTCTTAATAGCAACTCTGTTCTATAACAGTTTATAGGAATATGAAAGATAATTTCAATGAAGATGTCATAAATTTCAATATTCTGCTTGAATGCATTATTATCACTTATTGAAACTATCTCATCATAGAACAAGACATTTCATAAAGTAATAGATTCTCTCTATCTTGAGCCATTGTGCTTAAGCACAGTGGGTCTGCAAGTTTGTTCAGGTACCCTCAAGGATCTCCTCAAAGTGTGAGATAATCTGATTTTATTCAATGGAGCCTCCTCATTTTGCAGATGAGGAAAAGAGAGAGGTGAAGGCCCTTATATAAGTATAAATGCATGACCACAGCACTCTTATCCTAATGCAAGCATACTCTGGAATCATATGAGCTTTGGTTTTTGCTTTGTCTGGGCTGCCTTTAGCCCTTTGAGTCATTTTTTTTTTTTAAACTTAAATCCATTTTGATTGTTGTTTTCTTTTTTTTTTTTTATTAGTTTTGCCATACAATGACATGATATCGCCATGGGTTTACATATGCTCCCCCTCCAGAACCCCCCTCCCTCCTCCCTCCTCCCTCCCTCCTTCCTCCCTCCCCCCGGGAAATCTCGATGCACCAGCCCCTAGCATCAATCCTGGGCTGGTGATTGATTTCACATATGATAATTAACATGTTTCAATGCCATTCTCCCATATCATCCCACCCTTTCCCTCATCCACAGAGTCCACGAGTCTGTTCTATACATCTGCGTTCCTTTTGCTGTCTCGCATGTTGGGTTCTCGTTACTGTCTTTCTAAATTCCATATATATGTGTTAGTATACTGTATTGTTGTTTTTCCTTCTGGCTTACTTCACTCTGGATAATGGGCTCCAGTTCCGTCCACCTGAGTAGAACTGATTCAAATGAATTTTTTTTTTAATGCTGAGTCATATTCCATTGTGTATATGTACCACAGCTTTCTTATCCATTCGTCAGTTGATGGGCATCTAGGTTGCTTCCATGTTCTGGCTATTGCAAACAATGCAGTGATGAACATTGGGGTACATGTGGCTCTTTCAGTTCTGGTTTCCTCGGTGTATATGCCCAGCAGTGGGATTGCTGGGTCATATGGCAGGACTGTTTGCAGTTTTTTAAGGAACCTCCACACTGTTTTCCATAGTGGCTGTACTAGTTTTCATTCCCACCAACAGTGTAAGAGAGTTCCCTTTTCTCCACATCCTCTCCAGCATTTATTGCTGGTAGATTTTTGGATTGCAGCCATTCTGACTGGTGTAAAGTGATATCTCATTGTGGTTTTGATTTGCATTTCTCTGATAATGAGTGATGTTGAGCATCTTTTCATGTGTTTGTTAGCCATTTTTATGTCTTCTTTGGAGAAATGTCTGTTAAGTTCTTTGGCCCACTTTTTGATTGGGTCGTTTATTTTTCTAGAATGGAGCTGCAGGAGTTGCTTGTATATTTTTGAGATTTAATTGTTTGTCCGTTGCTTCATTGGCTATTATTTTCTCCCATTCTGAAGGCTGTCTTTTCACCTTGCTTATAGTTTCCTTTGTTGTGCAGAAGCTTTTAATTTTAATTAGGTCCCATTTGTTTATTTGTGCTTTTATTTCCAATATTCTGGGAGGTGGGTCATGTAGGATCCCGCTTTGGTTTATGTCAGAGAGTGTTTTGCCTATGTTATCCTCTAGGAGTTTTATAGTTTCTGGTCTTATGCTTAGATCTTTGATCCATTTTGAGTTTATCTTTGTGTATGGTGTTAGAAAGATGATTATCTCAATAGATGCAGAGAAAGCCTTTGACAAAATTCAACATCCATTTATGATAAAAACCCTCCAAAAAGCAGGAATAGAAGGAACATACCTCAACATAATAAAAGCTATATATGACAAACCCACAGCAAACATCCTCAATGGTGAAAAACTGAAAGCATTCCCCCTGAAGTCAGGAACAAGACAAGGGTGCCCACTCTCACCACTACTTTTCAACATAGTTTTGGAAGTCTTGGCCACAGCAATCAGAGCAGATAAAGAAATCAAAGGAATCCAGATTGGAAAAGAAGAAGTAAAACTCTCTCTGTTTGCAGATGACATGATCCTCTATATTGAAAACCCTAAAGACTCTACTAGAAAATTACTAGAGCTAATCAGTGAATATAGCAAAGTTTCAGCATACAAAATCAACACACAGAAATCCCTGGCATTCCTATACACTAACAATGAGAAAACAGAAAGAGAAATTAAGGAAACAATTCCATTCACCATCGAAACAAAAAGAATAAAATAGGAGTATTTCTTCTAAAGAAACAAAAGACTTGTATATAGAAAACTATAAAACACTGATGAAAGAAATCAAAGAGGACACAAACAGATGAAGAAATGTGCCGTGTTCGTGGATTGGAAGAATCAATATAGTGAAAATGAGTATACTACCCACAGCAATCTATAGATTCAGTGCAATTCCTATCAAGCTACCAGAGGTCTTTTTCAGAGAATTAGAACAAATAATTTCACAATTTGTATGGAAATACAAAAAACCTCGTATAGCCAAAGCAATCTTGAGAAAGAAGAATGGAACTGGAGGAATCAACCTACCTGACTGTACTACAAAGCCACAGTCATAAAGACAGTATGGTACTGGCACAAAGACAGAAATATAGATCAATGGAACAAAATAGAAAGCCCAGAGATAAATCCATGCATCTATGGACACCTTATCTTTGACAAAGGAGGCAAGAATATACAATGGAGAAAAGACAACCTGTTGTTTTCTTTCATGATGTGACCAGCAACTGCTATTGACTTCATAAAACGTAATTCCTCCATACTCCAAAGACATCTAAGTAATTCATTTATGAATATCCTGATGATTCAAATGATTTTGAAAGAGAAATTTTTCACATGACTGTTTTACTTCGTACCCAGCTTCAATAGGTTTTGTAGCTTAACTTGAACCTGGTATTGTTATCAAAGAATTGAATTATCTTTCGTTCAGCTTAACTTAATACATAAACTAGCCCTATGAAAGAGTAGAATATTACAGAATGATTTTATAATAAATCAGAATGTCTTGACTATATAATTTGAAATCAAGAAAAATATATTCTTAACACAGTGGCATCTATAGCGTTAATATGTTTAGAAGTCTGAAGATTGATATTTCCTAGTGTCTAAGGAAATAGTTTCCAATTAAGTAAACTTCTATCAGATATTTTTATTCTTTGATTGCCTTATACTGTGTAAACTAATTCAGGATGAGATGCGATAGAGACAAAGACGTAGAGAGCGAATGTGGACACTGAGGGGGGAAAGGGTGTGTGTAATGAATTGGGAGATTGGGGTTGACATATATACACTATGTTTAACACAGATAATTTAAGAGAGCCTACTGTGTATCACAGGGAACTCTACTTGGTGCTCTCTGGTTACCTAAATGGGAAGGAGATCCAAAAAACAAGAGGGGACAGATGTACACGAATGGCTGAATTTACTTTGCTGTATAGCAGAAACTGATACAGCAATATAAAGAAACTATGTTGTGATTTAGTCACTAAGTTGTGTCTAACTCTTTTGCAAACTTACAGACTATAGCCCACTATGCTCTCTGTCCACGGGATTTCCCACACAATAGTGGAATGGGTTACCATTTCCTTCTCGAGGGGCTCTTCCTGACCTAGGTATCGAACCCACATCTCCTGCATTGGCAGGCAAATTCTTTACCATCGAGCCATCAGGGAAGCAAAACCATCTATACTCAAAAATAAATAAATAAAATTAAAGGTGAGAGAGATTTCTTGCTCAAATTAAGTGGTCTCATATGATGGTGATGATGGGTGAATAACTATAGGCTCATTCAGTTACTGATGATTTGGCCTCTTAGTTTGTCATCATATACCTTAGCATGGGTCAAGTTAATTTGTTTAAAAAAATCTCTTTAGGAAACATGGAATTACCAAATTTTCTCTGGTATTGTTTGGTTATCTTCGCTGATGTTATTGAGTCTGTTAAATTGTAGATATCCCCCTTTCTCTTCATTCTCACCATTAAACTGTTCTGGTCATAAAACCCCTAATTTTGAGAAATTAATTTTATCATATTATTCTAAATGTAGAGAGGAGAATGTTATGTAATTTTAATAGAACAAACAACATCGTGGTGAAGATAAACAGTGGAATTATAATATATTGATTTGTTTTACCAACAAACCACAGTTGCTAGTATTGAAAAATAATATAGTTAGAATGTGTTGTAACTTGAATATTGAAAAAATATTTCATTTCTGTAGCCTCTTTAGTGTTGTTTCTATTCCATTGAAAACTTCTTCTAAGCCCTTGGAAAACAGGAAAAATATTGCTAGGTATCTTGTATGTGATTTTGGATACATGATATTCTCACAGGGAAATATTAATTTTTCAAGGATATCCTTTTTTAATCCTTGAAAACACAAACAGTAATTGTCACAAGAAAATTTATCATTTTACTTAGAAAAAATATTTTTGTGCATGTGCCTAGCTGTGAAATTAGTCACCAGCACTTTTGAGTTTTGCTCATTTGAGATATTTCATACCTATAGCTGCTAAGTACTCAGATTCTTTCAACAAACATATAAATAATTCCATTGCTAGTACAGAACATCAAAACTAAAGTTTTTATCTGACTTTGAATTGAGTGAACTTTTGCTTATCTTGCAAAATATTTAAATTTTTTTGGTATCTGTATTTCCAGTAGGATTCTGGGCTTTGGAGATACAAAGAAAATATAATCCTTAATTATACATATAATTCTTAATCCTCTTTGCAGCAAAAATTGGAAAGGGATAACTATTTATTTATATAACTATAACACGTAACTGTTTATTTATATTATTTAGTATGTGTGTGCTAAGTTGCTTCAATTGTGTCTGACTCTTTGTGACCCTATGGACTATAGCCTTCCAGGGTGCTCTGTCCATGGATTCTCTAAGGAAGAATACTGGAGTGGATTGCCATGCCCTCCTCCAATCTTCCTGACCCAGGGATCAAATCCAGGTCACTTATGTCTCCTGCATTGGCAGGTGGGTTCTTTACCACTAAAGGAAGAAGCCCATTATTTAATATAGTATTTATATGGTCTAAGAATTTGATAATTAGTAGATAATTATCTAAGAATTAGTATTTATATATAAATTATAGTATCTATATTATTATTATAGTATTTATAGTATTTATATTATTTCTTCCCAATACCTGGGAAGCCCATTATTTAGTATAGTATTTATATTATCTAAGAATTTGATAAGTCCCATGGAAGTGTACATGGTGATACTGATGTAGGGCATCACATTATAAAACAGGTGAATGGAAATTAGTTGGGGCTTTATGGGTTTTAATTTAAAGAATGAGGTTGAATTTGAAGATGGAGAGGATAGAAAGGGGAAACAATGAGATAAGGTGGAAAGGACATCATAATCTATATACATAGGGAAAAAGGCAGGAAAATAAGACTTGGGATGAATCTATGGGATACTAGCTAGCAAACTAAAGCAAGGCAGTATAGCAGAAATGTAAATTATGGAATATCTGGATAATTTTCTTACAGGTTTTAGACATGTGTATTCAAAGCTTGTAAACTACTTGAAAGTGTTTGAACATCTCATCACCCAATCTACAGGGGCATTCTCCTTTTCTGAACTTTGCCAGCCATTACTACATATTTAATCAGCTTGTCAATTAAAGATGAACTTCCTTGGTATATTTCTAAAATTCCTTTGATTTTTCTTAAACTACAAATTCTTACTATAACTTTACTTTTCAGTTATAAAAACTCTTTAAAAGCAACATTTAAATATAATAATAACCATGTCTACCGTATACTGAATACATGCCTTACATTCAGTTGCTATTTGGTAATATTTTCTCATTAACCTATATAGTTCATGCTAATATTTGTTTTGGTTTGTTATTCCCAAGTCACCACCTCTGTTCTAGGTTTACTGTGTCCCTCCAGTGAAGATATGTAGGAACCTTAACCCCTAGTGCTTCTGAGTGTATTTGGAGGTAGGGTCTTTAAAATGGTCATCATATTAAAATGAGTTCATTAGAATGGTGGTGCTTGTGGTTTAGTTGCTAAGCCGTGTCCAGCTCTTGTGACCCCATGGGCTGTAGCCCACCAGCCTCCTATGTCTATGACATTTCCCAGGCAATAGATGTAATTCAAAATGACAGGTGACCTTATAAAAAAAAGAGAATTTGGAAACACAGAGAGAAAAACATAGAAGAAGACAGTATAAAAATACACAATGAGAAGGTGGCCATATCCATGTCAAGGAGATAATCACAAAACAGGGTCTTCTTCATAGATCTCAAAAAGAATTAGCCCTGCCGGCACCTTGCTCTCAGGATGTCTAGCCTCCAGAACTGTAAAATGATATGTTTCTGTTCTTTATACACCCAGTGTGTGGTACTTTATTATAGCAGTAATAAAGTAAACTAATGCAACCTTTTAAATGACTTTACAATCCTGCTGAAATGCTTTCACTGCACAAAACAAAACTGTCTTATAAGGAGTAAAGTTTGTTGAGTGCCCCAGATTCCTGGGCACACAGAAAATTATTCGTCCTCTGCTTCAGTTGGTGCTGAAAAATCTGGACCACGGGTGTGACCGCTGACTTTACATATCAACTTGACTGGCCACAGGATGCCCAGATTAAACATTATTTCTGAGTGTGTCTGTGAGAATGTTTTCACAGGAGATTAACATTTGAACCAGTGGACTCCACAGATTGTCCTTCCCAAAGTGAATGATCATCATTCAATTTGTTGAAGCCTTGATAGAACACAAGGCAGAAGAAAATTATCCATTTATTCTATGCTATTGATTCTGTTTCTCTGGGGCAAGAATGAGTGATAAATGGAGAAAGTGTCACTGTGTACTTTACCATTTCAAATATGTCTAATGCGAGTAAGAGAAGTTTTATAAATACCTACAAACATTATTTGTTGTTCGGTTGCTGGTTGTCAGTCGTCTCTCAATTACCCATGTATGAATTATTCAGAGGTGTTTAATCTCAGGCTGATTTCTTTTTGCCTCCCAGCACACATCTGATGTCACTCTCTGTTGCATCAATTGATAAGTGCTTAGAAAATGCAAGCTAATTTAAATATTAGCCTGAACTAACACTTAAAGGGCTACAACTGCTTTATAAGACAAATTAATGCATTCCTAAAGACAAATATGTATCATATCTATATGAACAGATATTTTGGATTATTATTAATGCCAAGGCTCATTTCCTTGATAATGAGTATAATAATCTCTATCCTTAACACTGTTATAACTTTAGGTTATGAATTCTGAATCATTAGATGTTTTTCATTTCAGATTTCTGTAGTGTTTAGGACAGCATTATAGTGTCACCTGGTATCCATTAACACATGAAGAATTCTATCTGGCAATCATTCTTTAAAATAAAATTATATATATGTATATGTGTGTGTGTGTGTGTGTGTGTATAAACTAATGCCACCCAGGGAGCCCTTAATTTTGTTTATCTATTTTTGGTGTGCTGAATCTCTGTTGCTGCATGGGCTTTTCTCTAGTTGTGGCAAGTGGGGACTGCTCTCTAGTTGTGGTGTGTGGACTTCTCAATATGGTGGCTCCTCTTGTAGCAGTGCATGGGTCTAGGGCATGTGGGCTTCAGTAGTTGCAGTGCATGGGCTCAGCAGTTGTGGTTCCCAAGCTCTAGAGCATAGAGTCACAAGTTGTGGTGCTTTGGTTTAGTTGCCCCACATCATGGGGAATCTTTCCAGATCAGAGATTGAACCTGGGTCTACTACACTGGCTAGCAGATTTTTTACCACTAAGCCAGCCACCAGGGAAGCCCTCTATCTGGAAACCTTAACTGGTAAGCTGAGGAGACCTTATTGTGTTTCGCTTTCAGCTATTACAGCACCTACCTCTGTGGTGACTGCCCATACCTGCCTGAGGCACAGGTGGTATCTAAGCTGTCATTTCATGCATTATCTCTTCCATTTTCCAAGGCTTTGTCCTTCCTGCTGACATGGACAATTGATTCAAATTAGGTATGACTATAACCTCTTTGCTAAGAATCTGGAATGTGTACTCTGGATGAATGCACCTTTGTAGGTGCTTGGGTCTTATTACATGGCTGCAGAATTTTTGAGCAGCCTGCTTTTCTGGCTTGTACGAACTGAGAAGCAGATAGATCAACAAATAAGAGATAAAGAAAGCAATTTTGAAAATATGAGAGACTTCTTGCTGAGCTTAACAAGTCCTGGTTTAGTTTCTTTCAGAAGCCTTCTTCCAATTTTATTGTTGAGTGTTTTCAGACTTCTCTATATCCTTATTTTTTTTTACCTGTTTGATGAAATTAAGCTAATATAGAAATCATTTGTCAAATCCCCTTCTTTCATAGATATTGAAGATACTGAGGTCCAGGGAAGTTAAATTGTGGGTTGAAGTTTACAAAGAATTAGTATTAGAACTGGGAAAGAGACCTATACCTCCAAATTCCTAGGGAATGTTTCATTTTGAGATAATTGTCCAAAGCAGTTCTCTATCTTTGAAAGCAGCTGAGTTGGAAGTCAATAACTAGTAGATGTGTCTATTAGTAAAATAATTATCATTCACTGGCCATCTGTTTGTTTGTTTGTTTAGTAGCTAAGTCATGTCTGACTCTGCATGCCTGTGGACTGCAGCACGCCAGGCCACTCTGTCCTTCACGCTTTCCTGGAGTTTGCTCAAATTCATGTCCATTGAGTCTATGATGCCATCCAACCATCTCATTCTCTGTAACCCTCTACTCCTCTTGCCTTCAATCTTTCCCAACATCAGGGTCTTTTGCAATGAGTCTGCTCTTTTTATCAGGTGGCCAAAGTATTGGAGCTTCAGTATCAGTCCTTCCAATGAATATTTAGGGTTGATTTCCTTTAGGGTTGACTGGTTCAATCTCCTTCCAGTCCAAGGGACTCTGAAGAGTCTTCTCCAACACCACAGTTTAAAAGCATCAGTTCTTTGTCACTCTGCCTTCTTTACAGTCCAGCTCTCACATCCATTTGTGACTACTGGAAAAACCATAGCTTTGACTATACAGACATTTGTCTGCAAAGTCATGTCTCTGCTTTTTAATATGTGGCCTAGGTTTGTCATGGCTTTTCTTCCAAGGAGCAAGCATCTTTTAATTTCATGGCTACGTGATTTGGAGCCCAAGAAAATAAAATCTGTCACTGACTGTCTGTCTACTATGTGCTGTTTGCATTCTAGGTCATAGGGATATAGCAAGTGGATGAAACAAATGAGGTGTCTGATTTCATAACACAGAAATTATATTCTGTCCTTAATACAGTCAAGATTCTTTGAAATTTACTGATGGGATGGATAGATTTGTACAAATGCATCTCTTTTGCTGGTCCTCCTGGACAAAGTTCATGAATATACAAAATGGCTGGCTGAAGCCACAGATGCAGGTTGGTCCTTACAGAATGTAGTGAAGCCAGCTGGTCCCCGAGGAAGCAGCATAAATGGGAAATATACAACAGAAGGCACTGGAGAGCATAATTATACAGCGTGTGCCCCACGGCTCAGTCCTTTCCAATATGTCAACACATTGAGAAACTTTAGGGAATTCTAACTCCTCAGAGATAACAGTGGTTGTGAATATATGCTAATCTTCTTGTCCCTTTTCATTTGATTTTCATCATGAATCTATTGCTGATTGCTGTAGACCTTCTGGTCCCAATCAGCCAACATTGTATGGCCTGGTATTTAGAACTCCCAATGCTTTTAGAAATGCTTTTTGTAGGCACCATCATTTCAATTCCTTTACCTCAAATTTAATGTCTTCCAGGATCTAGCTGCAGGTTCATACGTACTTCATAGATATAAAAGGAATTTAGCAACTGGTAACTGAAAGAAAAAAAAATCTTATTCTGTTTTTAAAAAATTATTTAAAATAATTTAACACAAGTCAAATCAAGTCAAAATGTTTATCTTCATGTATTCCATGACTACCACCACCTGCCTTCATGATTTCATTCCATCTATGCATGCCTTTGCCTCTGCAATTCAATGAATCAAGAGTACCCCCTCCTTATATTGGAGTTTCAACAGCCTCTCCAACAGCTGTTATACCACCCTGTTCATTGAGGATAGGGGCCAGTTTAAACACACTGAAGGCTTCAGGTATGTGCCTTACCTTCTTTATCAATAGCCTATGCTCATATATGACCATCGCCTGGCCAGTAGGCCAGAAGGAGAAATCCGCTAGAAAAGGACTTCCACTGTGGTAATACAAATATGCCTAAGGAAAGTCCCTTTCCCTTCCTTCCAGCTCTAACTGTAGAACTGAAATGCAGTGATACATATTTGTCACAGCCAATTCACTACTCTGCTGGGGCGATTGAGACGGTTGCAGAGAAATCCATTCTGAGTACTTCCATTATTGAACCACTGAACCAATCCAGGTGCCACCTGGCTCCAGGCAACTTGTTACAAAGGAATAATAAATCTTTATTTTGAAGTTACTTTTAGCTGGGTGTTTTCATACTTGTAGCACACTTATGCCATCTGTATCACTTTATGTGTACCTTTATGTGTTTAGCCCTTAATATTAAAATCATTTACTTATAATTTATATGATAGTTTACTATATGATTAACTAAGGTGTTCTTCCCATGTTAAACAAGAGCAAACTAAAGCTTGAAGCAGTGCACTGTCTGAAGGCATACCACTAACTAGAAAGGGACAATTCTGATTTTAAGCTCATTGCATCCTTGAGGTACAGTTTATCTTTCATAATTAGCCACATGCTGGTGATTTTTAACAGTGTTGAATTTTCATAGGTTCCTCTTTTGCAAACAGCCTTCCTATCAGAAAGCTATATTTTTGTGAATGTTTATCAATTGGTGATTTCATGACTTATAGCTATACTTGGCCATGGCTTCCCTATGGGGATAATCCTATAATCGGTTCACACATGAAGACAGTTTTTAGTATTTCTCAGAATATGTAAAAGAAGCAGGCTCAGTGGTAAAGAATCTGTCTGCCAATGCAGTAGACACAGGTTTGATCCCTGGGTCACGAAGATCCCCTGGAGTAGGAAATGTCAATCCACTCCAGTATTCTCGCCTGGAAAATCCCATAGATCAGAGGAACTTGGTGAACTACAATATATGGGGTTGCAAAAGAGTCAGGCACAGCCTAATGACTAAACAACAACACAGTATAACTTAGTGGTTATGTGGATGGACTTGAGTCAGAATGTCAAATTCATACCTGGATTCTGCATCTGTTAGCTGTGAACACAAGTAACAATAGAAATTGTGTCTATACCCAACTCTTTCTCTAAAGTATATTATATCTTTGTGTTTATTGTAGGAAACTACTTAAAAATTGTTATTTTTGTGACCCCTAAATAAAGCATATATATTTATTGCTCAGTATAGTAGGTTGCTCAGCATAATAGGTGCTCAAAACATGTTTAAATAAATGAAATGTGATAGGTGAATATCACCCAAGACTTCTTTTACTGACATTAGCATTTAGTTACAAATGTTTCCTAGAGAAAATACACAGGGGCAAATAATAGATACTGGATTATGATGGGTACTAAACCAGGTTTTCTATCAAACCTCACCTTGTATATGCCAATATCATAGGAAATATAGTTAGGCAAAATATTTCTTGTAGCCTCAAAAATGGTACAGTACTAAAGGTTTGGGCTCCCAATTATATAAAAATGCATAATTTCCCACAGCATGCTTTCTTTTAAGTCTTAATCACAAGGGCTCTATCTAAGTTTTCTTGCCATGTTAACCTCTTACAACTCACCCTAACAGATTTCTTTCTCTCTCTCAACATGTATTTTTATTTTTTGTGGCCACAGTTCCTTTCAGAATCTTATTTGCTCAATGAGACACAAGAATCCAGTTCTTTCAAGAAAAAAGCAAATTAAAAAGTTATTAAAGCATGTATCACATCTTGATAATCCCCTCTGGATCCATTTGAGCTTATGACCATGGTGAGTCTTCTAGAAGGCTTTTATTTCACAAATCACTGAGCCCTTCCAAGCCACATGCTGTTTGATAATTAGGGGCTATATTATCTGTGATAGAAACCCAGTATTGAAGAAAACAGTGGAAGAGACTGATATAGACAACCAGCTGCTGTTTTTCTGCCACTGTACCACTTGTCTTAAACTATATTGCCATCCAAATTTATTTTGAGCCAAAACCTTTTTCTCATAGTAATGCAATGACAAATAGAACACTGTGCCATCCTGGCTGTAGTATTTCCATAGCAATAGCTAACATCTGTGTGGACTTTACAGTTTACATTGTCCTTTTATGTTATTTAATCCTCACAAATAAGCTGTGAAGTAGGAAAACGCGTTCTTGTTTTTGAGGTGAAACAGAAATGTATGACTGTATGTGACTCGTTTAAGGTACAGTGGTGGGCCAGAGCCATTAAGTCCTCTTTCGTTCTTCTTACTTATCATCATCATCTATGCTTGTTCTGATAGCTGTAGAAACTCCAATTCGTTCTTCCTTAATCTCTGATGTGAGCAGCCCCGGGGTTTCTATTTTTACCTGCAGTAGGAGTCATTTGAATAACACCAGACTGCATTCTCCCTCCAGCTGCTTTTGATTGGGGACCGTTGGTCCACTGACCATTGACCACTGGGTCAGTCCAAGTTAATTGGCTAATTCCAAACTGCTATCAGTGCTGAACTAATAGGAACAGAAGGCTGTTGTGGCACTAACCCCTAAAAGAAACTTCAAAACAAGGCAACGAGGCTATTTTAGAGATTTCTCCCATGCTAACTGCCTTCTCACCAGGGCATCAGCCTTAGATTTGGGCAGTATTCAAGACCAACTTTAACCTTTCATTTACCAAATGAAAGCACATCTAGGAAATGTTTAGAATTTACCTGTCTTGTGGTTTCATTCCTCTATAGGAAATTTCCTCAGTTTTACTCATATTTGTGTTACTTTTCAAGTAAAACCTGCTGGTCTTGATGATCCTGCTTCCTGGCAGCTGGGACACATATTTATTATAATTACTTCCACTCCTTGAAGGTAGCATTTGGACTTTACTGATTGCCTTAGTTAATACTAGTTAATACTCCCCTGGCATCCTTGAGTTGTACCTTATAGAACTGGCAAACAATTTTAACATCCTCATCTTTCACATAACATGTTCACAAAGAAAGAATCTGTGATTATTCTAGTGAGACTATGAGTACTGATATTTTAGGTTTCTTGAGGCTTCCTTCATGTTAGCAGTGAGTACAGAAAGACTGCTGTTTTTAACACTATTGTTACCTTCTAGCACTTCTTGAAAAGACAATAACAAGGTAAATATTATAGACAACATTTAAAGATATATTTAAGGTAAATTTATAATTTTAATCCTGTCTTTGATTTTGCTTCTCTTCTCTTCCTCCCTTCTCCCCTCCCTCTTTCTTTCCCTTCTTTCCTGCCTTCTTTCTCTCTCTGTTTTAGTCTTTCTGGTATTGGCTCTGATGCTCTGTAGAAATCTAACAGTTACACTAATTCCATAAGAATCTTACTTCAGTGAAATAATCTTTGTTCCCAGTTTAAGATTGTAAATGAAAGTATGGGAAACATTATGAAAATGAGAACATCTCTCTTCCAATATATATGGCGTCATTATTTCAAAGGTTTTAGGATCTTCTTTCTTTCTCCCGGTTTTTCATGGTGATTTTTTCTTAAGCTTGAAATGCTTGCTTTAAAAGAAATTATAAAAGATTACTAGAGATATTTAGAGTGCTCTGAGAGAAGGGACTAAAACTGCAAAATTAAAATGAAAAAAGGAGCACGGAATGAGTATCCTGTGTGTGTTGCTTCTAGAGACATAGTAATAATGACCTTCTCTCAGTTTCTGAAACAAGCCTAGCTTATTTTCATTGCAAGTCTTAATGCAGTCTAGCCCTATCCTTAAAATATTCTTTCCCAGTATCTTTGTCTGAATGATTCCTCAAGCATCAAGGCTCAACTCAGACATCATCTACTCAAAGGAGCCTCCTCCTGATCACTGTAGTGTAGGTCTCTCGGTTATTCTCTAACACTGTTCTCTGCCATCCATGGTAATTATTTTTCTATTTATCTTTGTTTTTTTTCTTCCTTCTCCAAGAAAATGTAATCACCACAGGCCTAGAGGCCTTATTTACCTTGTTTCCATTTTATTTGCAGCAACTGAAGTGGGAAGTGGCACATTGCAGGAATCCATAAATATATGTTGAAAGAACAAGTGAGGTTGTTTCTCATGATTCTGAATTATTGGCATTGCTAGTAAGGAGCTGAGATGGGGGAACACAGGTATGTGGAGTGCTAAATCTGTTTCTCTGTTTTAAACTTTTGTTCTGGTTTGCTGTTGCTAAGTCGCTTCAGTTGTGTCCGATTCTGTGCGACCCCATAGATGGCAGCCCACCAGGCTCTCCCATCCCTGGGATTCTCCAGAAAAGAACACTGGAGTGGGTTGCCATTTCCTTCTCCAGTGCATGAAAGTGAAGTCGTTCAGTCGTGTCTGACTCTTTGTGACCCCATGGACTGCAGCCTACCAGGCTCCTCCATCCATGGGATTTTCCAGGCAAGAGTATTGGAGTGGGTTGCCAGTGCCTTCTCCATTGTTCTGGTTTACTGAAGCATAATTAACAATATATAGATTCAATATAAAGTGTACATTTTGATGAGTTTTGATATATGTATGCAGACATAAATAGTCACTGTGATTAAGATAATTAACATAATGGTCACCCTTTTTCCACTGACACTTTGTCATTCCCTCTGATTTACCCTACTCACACATCATCAAATACTGTTTAGGTCACTAAAAATTTATTTTCATTTCTAGAACTGCATATAAAAGGAATCATCGAGTCTGTAGGTTTTTCTGCCATGACTTTTTACACTCAACGTAATTATTCTGAAACACATGCATGTTGCATGTTCATTTATATTTGTTGCTGAGTAATATCTCACACCATAATGTTTACCTGTTCACTGTTGGTGGAAATCTGGGTTGTTTCCAACACAAATAAATAAATGTTTGAATCACTTTACACCGTGGTATTAAATTGATTTTTTATTGTAAAGCAATAACCCTCTGTATCCCAGGTGATATTCTTTGTTCCAAAATCTATTTGATCTGACATCTATATAGGCCCTTCAGTTTTCTATCAATTAATGTAGGAATGGTGTCTTGTTTTTCCATTCTTTTACTGTTAACCAGCCTTCTTATTTACATTGAGTGAGTTTAAAATAGTACTTCCACTTCCTGTCAGGTGTTGACCCTTGCACCAAAAACAACTAGAAAACTGGACAAAATGTGAAGCAGTTGATTCCACCATTGAGCTTTTTGCAGTGCAGGGCAGCATCACCAGTGAGAATGGAAACAAGTGAAGTGAGTCCTACAGTGTAGCAGTTTACATGTGGAGAGTGTTTCCATGTAGCAGTAGAGGAAGGGGAACCCAAGGCAAAGCCCAGGAGATGCTTAGAGTTTAGGAAATGGAGCTGGAATGTTAAGAAGGAAAGTAAGGGGTTAATAGGTTGATGAACTGGTAGACATAGAAATAGACATTATTTAAAATGAAATAGAAAAAAAATTAAAAAAGCAGGCCACCACTGAGCTGTGGTATAGCTTCATATGAGCTAATGTATGTGTAACTGTGGTCCTGAAGGAAAATGGGGAGGAGTAGCAATAGAAAAAAAATTTTGAAGGTTAGTTGCTTAATTTTTAAAAATTAAGAAAAAACTATAAATCTATCTAAGAATCACAAACATCCCCAAGCACACAATACGTAAAGTAAATCATACCGAGATCCATAAAAATCAGATACATGTATGACACCACTATAATGGCAGAAAGTGAAGAGGAACCAAAGAGCCTCTTGATGAGGGTGAAGGAGGAGAAGGAAAGAACCAATTTAAAACTAAATATTAAAAAAAAAAGGCTAAGATTATGGCATCTGACCCCATTACTTCATGGCAAATAGAGGGGGAAAATGTGTAAGTAGTGGCAGATTTCCTGTTTTTGGACTCTAAAATCACTGCTAATGATGACTGCAGCCATGAAATCAGAATACATTTGCTTCTTGGCAAGAAAGCTATGACAAACCTGGACAGTATGCTGAAAAGCAGAGATAATACTCTGCCAACAAAAGTCTGTATAGTCAAGGCTATGGTCTTACCAGTAGTCACAGTATGGTTGTGAGAGCTAGACTATAAAGAAAACTGGGACCTGAAGAATTGATGCCTTTGAACTCTGGTGTTGGAGAAGACTCTTGAGAGTCCCTTGGGCACCAAGGAGATCAACCCAGTCAATCCTAATGGAAATCAACCCTACATGCTTGTTGGAAGAACTGGTGCTGATGTTGAAACTCCAGTATTTTGATCATCTAATGTGAACAGCTGACTTATTGGAAAAGTCCCTGATGCTGGGAAAAATTGAGGGCAGGAGAAGAGGGCATCAGAGGATGAGATGGCAGGATGGAATCACTGATGCAATGGATATGAACTTGAGCAAAATTCAGGAGATGGTGAGGAACAGAGAGGCCTGGCATGCTGTAGTCCATGGGGTTGCAAAGAGTTAGACAAAACTGGGTGACTGAATAAAAACAACATCAAAATCAAATTTCTAGAAGCCAATGATAAAGAGAATGTATTATTAACAGTCTGAGAGAGAAAATTAAAAAACACATTACATATGGAGAAGCAAAGATAAGAATGGCAGAACTCTCACAGGAAACAAAGTCAGCCAGAAGACAGGAGAATAACATCTTCCAAGTATGTACAGAAAGAGAAGTGTGTCAATATAAAAGTCTATACAGAGCAGGAATAACTAAGAAATGAAGACAAAATAAAGACTTCTCAGGCATAAATATGCAGAAAGTAAACCTGTATAAAAGAAATTTTAAAGTAAATCCTAGAGGCAGAAGGGAAATGCTGTCCTATAGAAAGACAGATCTTCCCCAAGGAGTGAAAAACAATGGAAAAGGGAAATTTGCATGAAATATTTAATATTTTTCCTATTATTAAAATATGTTTAAAAATGAATGTTTAAAGCAAAAATGATAGCAATGCTTAATGTAGTTTGTGACACATGTGGAAGTAAAATATAAAAACATTAGCACAAAAGATGGTAAAGTAAGTATACCATTTTTTTAATAATATACTAAAGTGGCACGATATTACTTAAAATAAAGTTATAATATTAAAATGTATACCTAAGCCCTCAAGCAAACACTAACAATGTATTGTTAATTCACCAAAAGAAGTAAAATGGAATTATAAAAACCATACTTAACCCCAAAGAAAGCAATATAAAAGAAAAAATGGATTAATAACAGATGTCTTAAATAGAAAACAAATAGCAAATGTAATATTGAAGTCAAACTTTGTCAATAATCACAGTAAATGTAAATAGTCAAAACACCCCAATTGAAAGGTAGAGATTGTTAGACTGGATTTTTTTTTTTTAAAGGAAAATGAAGATCCAATGATATTGTGCCTGGAGTTACTTAGCTACACTATTCCTTCTACATCTCTGTATTGTATTAACTAAAAATACTAACTATAGAACAATAACATGCACATTAAAAACACATGTCACTAGATTGCAATTATGCAAGTGACTCAATATGAAACTAATGAACTAAAAAGAAAATAACATTTGAGCACAATATGTAAAACATTGCCTAAAACAATAGACATGGGGTAAGGCATCCTTATGACCTTCTACTTCTCCGATTTCTACCTCCTCATTCCTTCTGAATATCCCCTCCAGTCTAATAAATTCACACCCAACTGTTTAATTTTCCAGTTTATCCATTCTTATTACTCTTTTATGTCTTTGCACATATTCTTCTCTCTGCATGCAATCCCCTTTCTACACTTCTACTTTTGAATAAATCATGCTGATCCTCCAAGATCTAGTTCATATACTACCTCCTCTGTGAAGACTTTCTGACTTTCTCAAGCTGTTTGACTTACACATACTAAATGAAACATGTTATTCTTTAAACAAAGCATTCTATTTTGGTGACTAATACAACTATGCAAGGAAACTTGGGATGAGAAATTAAACTATGCAAAGTCATCTGTATAACATATGGCAGAATCAGGACTTAAATATCATCACTTATCCTAGTAAATAATTTTTCTAATTTATAATAATGGACAGTGATATATACTGTCACAGTATTCTTTCTCACTGAAGTAGTTATACATTAAATAAGCTAATGGAATCCTCTTTGAGCTTCTTTCAAGGTTTATTGTGAGTTAGTGTGTAAGCAATACAAACTTCAGACAGTCTTCATTAAATCAGACTATAGGGGATAACATATGTAAAGAGCATACAGACAATATAATGCCATCTAAGTGATTTTTAATAAGTAAATGAGATTCACTGTTTAATGTCCTCTATTATATTTTTCTCATATCCAAAAAAAGGAAGTTGCAATACTGAAATTATAGGGGCAGGTTTAACCAGTATCAATGTAGGAGAATACCTTAGCTTTGTGTGAGAAATGATATGCTGAAATGAGTTGTATAGAAGGGCAACAAACTAAACCTATCACTTTCACTTTTCTTTATAGTCAATATCCTGTGACAAGCCATAATGGAAAAAAAATAAAGAAATAATATATATATGTGTGTGTATGTGTGTGTAATTGAGTCACTTTGCTGCATAGTAGAGATTAGCACAGCATTGTAAATCAACTATAATTCAATAAAATACTTTTTTAAAGTGGATGGCAATCAGTATAAATCAGAAGAAAGATCTTTAACAAATCAAGTTGCACTCTGGCCAAGGCCAGACTAGAGATATATTATGGAACATATTAAATATGAGAATAAGTTCAGTATTTAAAACCGTAAACTAAAATCTAAGATATTGATCCAACTCACATTCCCAACTACTTCTGCCATTCAAAAGTCATCTGATCAGACAAGGGTGTCCACTTTCACCACTATTATTCAACATAGTTCTGTAAGTTCTAGCTATAGTAACCAGAGAAGTAAAAGAAATAAAATGAACCCAGACTGGAAAAGAAGAAGTAAAGCTCTCACTGTTTGCAAATGATATGATACTCTATATAGAAAACCCTAAAGATAGTATCAGAAAATTACTAAAGCTAATCAGTGAATTTAGCAAAGTTACAGGATACAAAATCAATACACAGAAATCACTTGCATTTCTATATACTAACAATGAAAAATCATAAAGAGAAATTAATGAATCAGTCCCATTCACCATTGCAACAAAAAGAATTAAATGCTGCTGCTGCTGCTGCTGCTACATCACTTCAGTCGTGTCCTACTCTGTGTGACCCCATAGACAGCAGCCCACCAGGCTCCCCCGTCCCTGGGATTCTCCAGGCAAGAACACTGGAGTGGGTTGCCATTTCCTTCTCCAATGCATGAAAGTGAAAAGTAATAGTGAAGTCGCTCAGTTGTGTCCGACTCCTAGCGACTCCATTGACTGCAGCCTACCAGTCTGTCCATCAGATTTTCCAGGCAAGAGGGCTGGAGTGGGTTGCCATTGCCTTCTCCAAAGAATAAAATATGTAGGAATAAATTTACCTAAGGAAACAAAAGAACTGTACACAGAAAATTATAAGACACTAGTGAAAGGTATCAAAGATGACATAAACACAGATATTCCATGTTCCTGGGTAGGAAGAATCAATATTATGAAAAACGTCTATACTACCAAATGCAACCTACAGATTCAATGTGATCCCTATCAAATGACCAATGACATTTTTCACAGAACTAGAACAAAAATTTTCACAATTCGTATGGAAACACAAAAGACTCCAAATAGCCAAAGCAGTCTTGAGAAAGAAGTATGGAGCTGGAGGAATCAACCTTCCTAATTTCAGATTATACTACAAAGCTACAGTCATCAAGACAGTATGATACTGGCACAAAAACAAAAATATAGATCAATGGAACAAGATAGAAAGCCCAGAAATAAACCCATGCACCTATGGGTACCTTATTTTTGACAAAGGAGGCAGGAATATACAATGGGGCAAAGACAGTTTCTTCAATAAATGGTGCCAGGAAAATAGGACAGCTACATGTAAAAGAATGTAATTAGAACACTTCCTAACACCATACACACAGATAAACTCAAATGAATTAAATACCTAAACCAGAAACTATAAAACTCTTAGAGGAAAACATAGGCATAACACTCAACATAAATCAAAGCAAGATCCTCTATGACCCACCTCCTAGAGTAGCAGAAATAAAAAAAAAAAAAGAAACAAGTGGGACCTGATTAAATTTACAAGCTTTTGCACAGCAAGGAAATACTAAGCAAGGTGAAAAGACAACCCTCAGAATGGGAGAAAATAATAGTAAATGAAAAAACTGACAAAGTATTAATTTCCAAAATACACAAATAGCTCATACAACTCAATATCAGAAAAACAAACAACCCAATCAAAAAGTGGGGAAAAGACCTAAACAAACATTTCTCCAAAGAAGACATGCAGATGGCTAACAAACACATGAAAAGATGCTCAACATTGCTCATTATTAGAGAAATGCAAATCAAAACTGCAATGAGATATCACTTCACACCAGTCAGAATGGCTATCATCAAAAAGTCTACAAACAATAAATGCTGGAAAGGGTGTGGAGAAAAAGGAATGCTCTTGTACTGTTGGTGGGAATGTAAATTGATACAGCCACTGTGGAAGGTGGTATGGAGATTCCTTAAAAAACTAGGAGTTAAACCACCACATGACCCAGCACTCTCACTCCTAGGCATATACTCCGAGGACACCAAACTGGAAAAAGACACATGTACCCCATTGTTCATTGCAGCACTATTTACAACAGCTAGAACATGGAAACAACCTAGATGTCCATTGACAGATGAATGGATAAAGAAGTGGTGGTACATATACACAATGGAATATTACTCAGCCATAAAAATGAATGCCTTTGAGTCAGTTCTAATGAGGTGGATGAACCTAGAACCTATTATACAGAGTTAAGTGAATCAGAAATAGATAAATATCATATACTAATGCATATATATGAATCTAGAAAAATGATATTGAATAATTTACTTACAGGACAGCAGTGGAGAAACAGACATAAAGAATAGACTTATGGACATAGGGAAAGGGAAGGAGAGGGTGAGATGTATGGAAAGAGTAACATAGAAACTTACATTACGATATGTAAAGTAGATACCCGACGAGAATTTGCTGTATGGCTAAAGAAACTCAAACAGGGACTCTGTATCAACCTAGAGGAGTGGGATGGGGGTGGGGAGATGGGAAGGAGGTTCAAAAGGGAGGGCATATATGTATACCTATGGGTGATCCATATTGAGGTTTGAAAGAAAACAACAAAATTCTGTAAAGCAATTATCCTTCAATAAAAAAATAAATAAAAAATTTAAAAAATCATCTGGTCCAGGAAAAAAAAAATACTCTCATTTAAAAGTGAGTAACCACAACAAAAACAAATACAAAGAGACTGTATAAGTTTTCTCACATGGAAAGCAGTTGAAATCATGAAACCTATAATATGTAGTAAAAACAGAGATAAATCATTAGTTATAAATAAATAATAAGTATGATTTAAATACCTGAAAAATAATGAAAATAAGAATTTCAAAGTATCAAAGAGTTCAGAGAAGAAGAAAGAAAAATACAATAGAATTAGAAAATAAGTAAACTGAAAGGGGTTAGTGAATAAATGAAAGTGATAAACAATAACATTGTGAAAGCAAAAGTCACATTGGAAGGTCCAAAATGAAAACCACTCTAAAGCATAGCAAAAATAAATAATATCACCTTCAGAAAACAGAATGAAATGAAGTTGGACAAAAGGCATGCTTACGTTGGTAGAGAAAAAATAATGGAAACAGAAGATGAAGGAGAATCAACATACAAATAATTTAATCCTCTGAAAGGAATGAGTTAATTAGAAAATAATCATTTGTGTGTATAGACAAGACAAACATAGTGAAAAAAACAAACAAAATATGTGGTGTGGGTGAAAATGGGAAAAGGGGAGATGAATCAACATTGTGTCAATCAGGAAACAGTCAGAAAAGTGGAATCACTATAGGAGAGCTCGCTTTCTTCTTCCAGCTCCTTCTTCTCATTCAACAGGAGATTTATTGTGTGGACTTGATCATTGTATGAATTTGATTTTATGCTTTTCAATTGTTAGAACTAGTTCAAAAGTTTTTGAAGCTGTTGCCTCTGTGTCTGGTGCTAGGGTCTGAATCCACAGGGCAGGCGGTTCCAGAGAAAAGGACATGATGTAGAAAAACATGGACAAGCAGGAGACTGTAAGGACAGGCAGAAACAATATGAGACTCTCACCATCTCTAAGCCTCCAACTTTTTAGAGCAGTGTCCTGCTGGAGAAACTGCTGCCTTTGTTCTTAGGTCTAAACACACCCCTGGCACAGGAGTCAGAGAAACTGAAAGAGGCAATATGCCACAAACTGAAGGAGCTGAATCCTGCTTCGTCCCACTTCAAAAAGTAAGATAGAAGATAGTTCTCATGCAATAGCCTATGAGAATGACAAGAAATCCTCAGGCCCTGAACCAACCATCTGCATGTGAAAAATATATGGAGGCAGATTCTCTCAATAAGTGAATCCTAATGTATGCTGTGAACTCTGGGTGGTAGTTATGTATCAATATAGATTCATCAATTTCAACAAATGTATACCTCCAGTCCAGGATGTTGATAGTGAGGTAGGAAGATATGCATGTGTGAGCAAAAGGGATATGGGAGGAAATCTCTACTTTTCACTCAATTTTGCTGTGCACCTAAATTAGCTTTTTGGGCTTCCCATGTAGCTCAGTGGTAAAGAATCCATCTGTCAATGCAGGAGACATGAGTTCAATCCCTGGCTTAATAAGATCCCCTGGTGTAGGAAATGGCAACCCACTCCAGTATTCTAGCCTGTGAAATCTCATGACACAGGAAACTGGCAGGCCACAATCCATAGGATTGCAAAAGAGTCAGATATGACTGAGTGACTAAATGCAACAGCAATAACAAATTAGCTTTAAAAATAAAGTCTCTTAAAATATATCTGTATACATATACATGTATATATATATATACACACACACTATGTGTCCAACTCTTTACCAGTTGAGCTATATCTATATATCTATCTATGTAGATGTATATATTTGCCTCCTTAACTTTTGACTTTCAAATCTTATTTAAATTGTCACTTTTGGCCCATGTTAACCAGATACTGTATTTATCTATCTCTCTCTCTATATATATATATTTGTATATATATATATCTATCTATATGTATATAATCTGTAAAACATTGTTCCAGATTGGCTAAGTGACAAAATATAAATCCACCACAATGTGTTAGAATTTTAATTGCCACATCTCAATAGATATCTTTGAAAGCTGATGACTCAATGATTCCAAGTGTAGACATATTTTCTTAAATTCCATAAATCATAAAGATAAATATTATTATAAAAAATAAAGACAATTCTTCCAAACATGAGGAAGATAATTTCCTCCCTTCTTCCCTCTTTGTCACACACACACACACACACACACACACACACACACACACACACACACAAACACAACTTTTATTGTGATAATAAAATATATTGAGGAGAGGGTAGGTATTAAAATTAGACTTACAGGGATTAAATTGCTAGTTGCTGCCCTAGTTACTTATATAATATTAGGCAAATGACTTAACTTCTCTAAACTTAGTTTGTACATACCTAAAATGATAATCACAACACCTTCCTCAGAATGAGACAGCGAGTTGAACAAATACATGATGTCAAATAACTCTCTGGCTCATTTTTTCCCCACTAAATTGTTATATATTTTTACCAAAAATATTGAATTCTGCAGTTTCAGGAGTGTTAGAGACATAGACCTAAAGCAATCTGGAGGAGTGTCATTGCTCAGCCAGAGTTGCAGAGACTATTATGTTAGTGGTGCCTTTGTAAAGCACTCTCTGAGTGGCACCTGACCTCCAGACACCTGTTTCAGACCATGAAGTTTTCAGTTGCAGAAAAAGATGTGCCAAGACAGCTCACAGTTAGGAAGCAGAAAACTGTGCTCAAGCCAGTATCCAGAATCTTTCTCAGAAGTAGAGAAGCAGAGAAAAACAATGGTACTCTCTAGACCCATGGGGTGAACTCCACTTCCTCTTTGGAAAATTGTCCTCCTCAATCTGTGTGTTAGTGCTGAGACGTTGTTCTGATTTTCAAGCCATAGATTGATCCCTTGAGTTTCAGCAATAAAGAAACCCCTAGTATGCTAGCTGTAGCAATGGACTTGAAGGTAACACATTGATGACCTTCTTCCACATAGTTTTTTTTTTTAATTTTCTTTACTTTATTGTGTTGGTTTTGCCATACAGTGACATGAAACCGCCATGTTCCACATAGTTTTAAGTTCTGTAAAGAACATTTGAATCTGGGGAGGGAAAAATAAGTCTGTATGTGTCTTTAGCTTTCAGCCATTCGCTCAGACTTTCTGTAAAGTTGGCAGCAATTATGAAACATTTATTTATTTATTTTGGAATACATATTTTTTTCCCTTCTGAGAAACAACTGTATATAATGTAAGGGCAATTGTAATATACCATGGAAAACCACCTGAGCATTATTATGGCTTCTGTTATAATTTACTTTATTCAGAGCTTCTGGTAAATTGTATGGATAGAAACATGAATTTTTTCAATATCTCACTATATTTAGAATGCTTAATTGAAGCTTAACCTTTATTTTGTTCAATACTTGTTGTCTCTAGCTAATAATGACAGGGAAAAATAATCCCCTAGGTTAATGTCTTATATTTAGCTACTTCTGTTTTCCTTCAAAGCTTGAAAAATAAGTTCTGAAATGAATTGATATAACAGGAAATCAACAGGGTAAAGAATAATTCTGATGATTTCTTCTTGGCCTTGCAATTATATCCAGTACACTTGAAATAAACAGATAGTTCAAACAAAGGCATTAATTACCTTCATATCTATACAATTTTAATTAGAAATCTTTAATTGGACTTGGCTGAAGTTTCTCAAGAAGGTTGTAGAGTGCCCTATCTAAGCTATTTTTATATAAGAAGATGTATTTTTCATCACTTAGTAAATAAAATTAATAGCTGTCATCATTGTAGATATTTCATAGAGAACATTCTTGTCAATATTATCTTTTACCACAAAATGTATTAGGAAACAAAGTTCTTTCAGGGTTTATTAGTTATTAAGTGTTTGATATTTTAATTATTATAATAAATAAGATGCCTTTTGAATATATTCATTGCATTTTATATGATGTCATATTTTTATGGCAAGCAATAAATGTGTTTGATGTTCCAGATACTATTTCATTACTGAATTCTTTTAAACTTTCATTATTATGAGCCCTTCTAACATGAATTAAAGTTATCTGCAAATGTGCAAGCTCATTTAATTGAAACAAAATTGCTAAATTCTTGAATTTATAAATAGGCCTTTAATCTTTAAGGGCAAATATATAATTTTAAAACAAATTTTATAAAAGCCAATCAATTGTTTTTAGCAGTTCTTTTTTTATTTTTGTTATGCCACTATACTAATGTTTCCTAACACTTCACATTGCCTAATTATTCCCAAGAAGCATATCATTCACAAAATATTTACTAACAAATTTTTAAATACGATTATTTGGAAGTGTCTATAGTTCCAATTGTATGTTGCAATGATAAAGATGAAATTAAAAATTTATTTTTTAATAATAAGACATAAACTCTGTGATTTTATTATCAAAGTCTTAGATAAGACATTTAGATTTAACCAGAGAAGTTATTTGAGTGTTTGAGGGTGTTGCTAGCTGATATTTGAATTCCTGCAATTTAGGTTTAATGTTTTTCTAAATTCCTTCTTAACTGACTGAATAAATTTTAATTTTTAAAATCAACTTTTTCTTCTGAACTTACTAAAATATCTGCATAATTGTTAAAAATATAAATACTTCACAAATCTATAGCAGAGAGAATTTTATGCAGTTTTCCACAAAGAAAAAACACTGAATAGTTTGATGAATATTTCTGTAGATTTTTATATGCACCTTTTATTTTTTAATGAAAATGACATGTCCATTTTGTTTGCCACTTATTGTTTTTCAGTAATATATATTAAGTGTGAATAAATCCAATCTATATCACATTTTTAAATATTATTTTTATTTTATTTATTTTTTCTTTATTTTTTTACTTTACATATTGTATTGGTTTTGCCATACATTGACATGAATCCACCATGGGTGTACATGTATTCCCCATCCAGAACCCCGCTCCCACCTCCCTTCCCATCCCATCCCTCTGGGTCATCCCAGTGCACCAGCCCCTAGCACCCTGTATCATGCATCGAACCTGGACTGGTGATTCGTTTCACATATGATAATTTACATGCTTTAATGCCATTCTCCCATATCATCCCGCCTTTGCCCTCTCCCATAGAGTCCAAAAGACTGTTGTATGCATCTGTGTCTCTTTTGCTGTCTTGCATATAGGGTTATTGTTACCATCTTTCTAAATTCCGTATATATGCATTGGTATAATGTATTGGTGTTTTTCTTTCTGGCTTGCTTCACTCTGTATAATAGGCTCCAGTTTCATCCACTTCATTAGAACTGATTCAAATGTATTCTTTTTAATGGCTGAGTAATATTCCATTGTGTATGTACCACAGCTTTCTTATCCATTCACCTGCTAATGGACATCTAGGTTGCTTCCATGTCCTGGCTATTATAAACAGTGCCACGATGAACGTTGGGGAAGACGTGTCTCTTTCATTTCTGGCTTCCTCGGTGTGTATGCCCAGCAGTGGGATTGCTGGGTCATATGGCAGTTCAATTTCCAGTTTTTTAAGGAATCGCCACACTGTTCTCCATAGGGGCTGTACTAGTTTGCATTCCCACCAACAGTGTAAGAGGGTTCCCTTTTCTCCACATCCTCTCCAGCATTTATTGCTTGTAGATTTTTGGATAGCAGCCATTCTGACTGGCATGAAATGGTACCTCATTGTGGTTTTGATTTGCATTTCTAGTCTGAGCACAATCTGAGACTTACATGTGTATTCTCAATATGAAAAAATCAGTTGTGTTCTATCATTTTAACTCTTGTGTTTATCCCTGGATACACACAGGGAAAGCAACTATTTCTTAATTTATCTGTATACCTACATATATACCTACATACATATGTAGATATATATATGTAATCAAGATTTAATGATAAAAAATTATGTGAATACAATAACAGAAATTTCTGAAAATTATCACTAAGAAAAATAGTGATCAAAAGGCTTTTCCCCTTTTTATTTTTTTAAATTTTTATATAATTTTTAGAGGTTAATTTCCATTTATAGTTATTTACAAAGCATTGGCTATATTCACTTTGTTGTTTAATACATCCTTGAGCCTATCTTATCATAACCAATAGTTTGTTCCTCCCACTCTCTTACCACTGTATCATCCCTTTCCCGCTCATCACTGGTAACTATTAGTTTGTTGTATATACCTGTTAGTCTACTTCTTTTGTGTTACATTTACTGTCTTTTCTTTTGATATTTTTTAGATTCTACATGTAAGAAATATCATATAGTCTGACCTATTTATCTGTCTGACTAATTTCACTTAGCATATTCTTGTCAAATTCACACATGTTGCTGCAAATGACAAAATTTCATTCTTTTTAACGGCTGAGTAGTATTCCGTTATGCATATATACCACTGCTTCTTTATCCATTCATCTGTTAATAGACACTTAGGTTGCTTCTATGTCTTGGCTATTGTAAATATTGCTGCTACAAACATTGGGGTGCATGTATCTTTTTGAATTAGTGTTTTTGTTTTTTTCAGCTATATATACCTAGGAGTGGAATTGCTAAGCCATAGAGTAGTTTTATTTTTGATTTTTTGAGAACACTCTATACTGTTTTCCACAGTGGCTGCACCAGTTTAAAGTCCACCCACAGTGTGGTAAGGTTCCCTTTTCTCCATACTCTTACAAATGTTTATTTGCATCCTCTTGATTTTGAAACATATCTTCAAATGTATAAGGCCAGCATGAAACCTACTTTGCCTCTCTCTGTGTGTACTTGTTGAGATCTGCCTAAAAAATTGTCCTGACTTTAGTTTATTGACTTTGTTGTGTCTGGCTAATTGTGTTGTAAACACAATAGACTGCTGCTCGACTTTAGAATACCATAAATTTGTAACTACTACTCTCATAAACTTAATGGCTAACTACAAAATGCCATGGGTTTTATGGGCATTTCCTCATTTCAACTTTAGATATTCAATAAAGTGAGTATTATTTTTGCCCTCACATTACACTAAGGAATCACAGGCACAGAGCATAAACAGTTTAGCAAATGCTATACTTATACTCAGAGGAGGAGCTAAGATCAGAAAAGTGGCAATTATGATCTTACTCTAAATTGTTAAATTCTATGGTACATGTCACCAAACAAAGTAACTCCTTTCCACAATAATCGGTTCTGCTCTACTTACTAGATAAGTGAAGAATATCTGTATTTGCATGATCTTACCCACCTCCTTGTTTAAAGCACATGATTCACTTCTTGCCTAGAAATGTGACAGTTTACTCAACCTTTGAAATTTCAGTGACACTTGCTAATGATTGTGACCCTTAAAGTCTTTTTAGTAAACATTAAGAGTAATTATCTACTGTTTCCTGAAAGTGTGTTCCATAAATTTTCCTTTGGAATATAATAACAGTTATTTACACAAAAGTTATTTTGCAGAGAAAAACCTTACATGAGAATAAACATTGTGAGTGTCTTAAAATGGTTTCCAATATACTAATTTTCATTTTTGCTTTTAAAATATTTGATTTCATAACCCTTTTCTTTTTCAGCAAATTTCTAATTACTACGGTTCTGAGAAAACAGTTTAGGAAAAGTGCTTTCTACTCTGTAATCATTAAAAGACACAAATTTGGGTTAGTATGACATATCAGATTTATATCACTTCTTTATACTCTTTGTACATTTTAATTTAAGCCTCAGTTTTAGCATTTGTAGAGAGAGAATAACTATGTATTCCATAAAATTTTGTGAAGATAAAATAGGTAACATATGTGGTGAATTTGCAGAGTGCCTCAGACTCTTTGCTGCTCTTTCCAGTAAAAGATAGAATCTGTTGAGTCTGAGCTAATATGTAGCTGTATTAACCTGTAAGCTGTGGTAGAATTAATTGTATTTCATTTAAGCTTTTGACTTGGTGTTATAAAAGCATGTCATCAAGCATAAAGTGCTATTGTGCCATCATACTGTAAAGAGGGTCTAATCCATCTAGAGAAGTTACTGGGGCATGAAAAAACATGTGTTGTTTTTGTTTTTAAAGAAGAGAGAAGTCATGGTAACTCAAAATGACAGACCACTTTGAAAGTGAATATTCCAAACCCAAAAACTCAAATGAAGCTATATGAATTAAAATTGAACCACTAAGAGAAGTGTTAGCAACACAAATAGCAAATTATGCACCACCACCCCCAAAACCTACTCATCCCAAGCAATTAGAACTTGAAAAAAATTGTCAAAATCAACTATGGAAATCATCCAAAGGCTTGCACCAGTATGAGGAGCATTTGCTCAAGAAAAATGGATGTATCTTAGTAATAATAGTGAGCTTTGTGTCATTTTAGCCCATGATTTCCTACTGTATGGTTCCCTTAAAAATGAACAGTCTTGCAATTACTGTAGTCAGGAAAAACAGAAGCATGACAATCACTAGAAGAGGTAAACAATTTTAAGTTTCCCCAAAGTCCCTTTCTCAGAAACTTTGCATGATTTGACTTGTCTGTCATTTCCCTGGAAACCACCATTCACAGAATTTGTCATCATTTGACCTGACTCAGAACTCACTGTCTGCAACCAACTTTTTTTCGAGGGCATTTATTAAAACAATCAGTGACATTGCAACTGTCTGAGGTGTAACAACAGTTGGAGCAATCAAGATGCTGACCAAAGATGTAATAGAAAACTTGGGAGATGATATATCCACAGAGATTTTTGAAAAGCTCCAAAGTATTTGGATATCTAGTAGACTAGATACTATAGTACCGTGCACCTGCACAGAAAAGACCCAAGAATGCCTACTCTCTTATTGCTGACTGATCATGAGGAAATGTGAAAATAGGCAGTGAAGATTAAGGCAGAATTGCAAACTCCCTGGCTTGTCACTGATGGCATGATCCCAACAAATACTAAGAGTACCAGAAAAGATGGTATGGCCATTAGTTTAGATAGTTAGGGAAATATGTCCAATCACTAGTTGGCCACCAGGCTATATGAACAGAAACATATGACCAAATTTTCTGAAAAATTAGTTTAAGAAAGTCACTAAGCAAACCAACAGAAACAACAAACAGCAGCAACAGCAAACCTTGGTAAGGGGGCATATTCTGTTGTTCAACATTGCTGCATTATATTATTTAAAATAACTATATTTCAACTAAGAATTATGAGAAATGCAAAGAAATGTGAAAGGATACCTGATATGCAGGAAAAAAGTAATCAATAGAAACTGTCTCAGAAGAGTCCATCTATCGGACTTATTACAATCAAAGACTTTAAATCTGATAATTTAAGGAGCTAAAGTAAGCCACATCTAAGGAGCTAAAACAATATGAGAATAATTCCTCATGATGTGGAAAATGTCAACAAAGAGACAGAACTTATTCAGAAGTAGAAAAAAATAAGACACAAATAGAAATTATGTACTTAAAAAGTATATTAACTGGGAAAAAATCATTAGAGGGGCTACAAAAGCAAATTTTTTTTTTCTGGCAAAACACAAAGAACAGAGATATCTAGTCTGCAGAACTTCCCAGCGGTCGCTTACGGTTGTGAGAGCTGGACCATAAAGAAGACAGAACACCAAAGAACTGATCCCTTTGAACTCTGGTGCTGGAGAAGACTCCTGAAAAATCCCTTGGGTAACAAGAAGATCAGACCAGTTACTCTTAAGGGTGATTAACCTTGAATATTCACTGGAAGGTCTGATGCTGAAGCTGAAGTTCCAGTATTTTCTCATCCAGCCATCTGATGTGAACAGACAACTCATTGGAAAAGTCTCTGATACTGGGAAAGATTGAGGGCAGAAGGAGAAGAGGGTGTCAAAGGATGAGGTGGCATCACCAATGCAGTGAACATGAACTTGGGCAAACTCCAGGATACGGTGAGCAACAGAGAGATCTGGCATGCTGGAGTCCATGGAGTCACAGAGAGTCAAACATGACTGGGAGACTGAACGACAAAGTCTGCAGAACAGAAAAAAATAGAAAGTAAGCAAGTTCTTGGAGATCTCTGGGACACAAATTGAAATATCAGCATATGAATAGTGGAAGTCCCAACAAATGAGAGAAAGAATCAGAAAGAATATATGAAGAAATTATATAATAATATGTCTCAAATTAATGAAAAACTTTAATCTGCACAACACTGTATCTAGAGCTTATTGAACTCTAAATGGGATGAGCTCAAAGAACCAAGAACTCATTGAACTCTAAATAGTATGAACCACACCTAACCACATCACAATTAAACTGGTGAGAACTATTTGTTGTTGTTGATGTTCAGTCACTAAATCATGTCTGACTCTTTACAGCATGCCAGGTTCCCCTGTCCTCCACTATCTCCCCAAGTTGGCTCAAATTCATGTCCCTTGGGTCAGTGATGCTATCTAACCATCTCATCCTCTGCCACTCACCACCCCCTTCTCCTTCTGCTTTCAATCTTTCCCAGCATCAGAGTCTTTTCCAAATGAGTCATAGACAAAGAGAAATCTTGAAATTAGCAAGAAAAAAGTGACCACAAGGTAAACCACAGATTTTTCTTCAAAAATCACAGAAGCCAAAAGAAAGTGGGATGAAATAGTTAAGTGCTGAAGAAAAAGATGCTGAACAATGTATTCAATATATGCTCAAGCCCCATCCCCTCAAAAAAATCCTGCAATAATGAAGGGGAGGTAGTCCAGATCAAGATGGCAAAGTACAAATATCCTGAACTTACCTCATCCTGTGCACTCATCAAAGCTATAACTGCATATAGAACACCTATCTCTGAGAAGGACATAAAGACTTAGCAGAACAGATTTTCGACAACCAGAGTTATAAAAAATGCCACATATAGATGAGTAGGAGGGGCAAAGATGCAGCCTTATCAAAACAAATCCTGGGATTTCTCTGGTGGTCCGATGGCTAAGACTCTGCACTACCAGTGCAGGGGGCCCAGGTTCGATCCCTGGTCAAGGAACTGGATCCCACTTGCTCCAACTAAGACCCAGAACAGTCAAATACATAATGAAAATAGATATTAAAAGTCTCACATCTTAATTCAGTGATACACATGCAAGAGGGATGTCACCATTGTAGAGGTACCCCCCACCCCCGCCACCACCACATCTGGCTGTGAGAAACTGTGACTCGTCTCTTGAAAGACTCATATACAAAGTCACTTGCTTCAAATTCCAGTAGGCAGCAGCTTGAAGAACACCTGGATTATATGAAAAGAAGATCCACTGACTAATTCTAAGACATGTGCTTAAAAGACATATGGCAGGATCCAGTGGTATTTTCTCTAGTCATGGAAGTGCTGATAAACCTTTTTTTTTTTTTTTTTAACTCTCCTCCAAATAATTGGCTCAGCTCTTATGGGTGTTATTTCTGTCACTCTTCATCAACCTAGCTAACACCATGTGTCCCACCAACCCCGGTGTTCCCCTGAGGATCCAGTCCACTCAAGCTGCCCACCCGACTGGTCCCTTCAACTGGCTCCTGCCCTCTCCCATCTAAAGGACTGCCATGACCATCACCAGAACCCTTCCTAAGTGGTTCATACTCTGGGAGGACAAGTCTGCACATCACTGCACTGATAGTACTCAGACAAGAACCTCTCATCAAACCAGGCCAAGGACCAGCCCCACTTACAGACTGTGTCCAGCACTTAGAACCAAGCAATGCACCCAGCCAGCCTGGGAACCAGTTTCGCTAACTAACATACCTACAGCAGTCACGGCTCAGCTACAATAAGAGGAGCCATGCAACCCACAGGGATATGGTTGGAATACTTGGCTCTGGTGACCAGGAAGGATTCTGCCACTGGGCCCCGCAGGATACCTTTTCTGCATAGGGCCTGTCTTTCAAGACTGGGGGACATAGCTGATATATTTAACACACAGAAACAAAATGAGGAGACAACAGGATGCCTTTCAAATAAAAGAGAATAAAACAAAATCTCAGGAAAAGAACTAAATGAAACAGACATAAGCAATCTACCAGATAAACACTTCAAAGTAATATTCATAAACATGCTCAAATAACCCAAGGAGAAGAACAGATAAAGACAAAATAAACAGATATAAATGTAGAAATTGACAGTAATAAAATAATGATAGGGGACTTCGAACACATCATTTACATCAATGGATAGAACATCTAGATAGAAAATAATTAAGAAAACATTGGCCTTAAACAACACATTAGGTCAAACTGATTTACTAGACACATACAAACATTCCACCCCGAAACAGTAGAGTACACATTGCTTCCAAGTGCACATGAAACATTCTCCAGGATAAATCACATGCTAGAAGCAAATGAGTCTCAACAAAATTAAGAAGATTGAAATTATATCAAGCATCTTTTCCAACCACGATAGTACAAAACTATAAATCAATTATAAGAAAACTGGAAAAAAACCCACAAATATGTTCACACTAAACAATATGTTCTTTTACATCATAAGTGTGTCATTGAAGAAATGGGGGTTTGAAAAATACCTTAAGACAAACAAAATTGGAAGCACAGTGTTCCAAAATCTATGGGATGCAGCAAAAGCAATTCTAAGAGGGAGGTCTAGAGTGATATAGGTCTACCTCAGGAAGCAAACAAACAAAAAACCCTCAAATAGACAATCTATCCTTATAGTTAAAAAGGGAGGAAAATAACAAATAAAGCTTAATGTCAATAAAAGGAAAGAAATAATAAAGATTAGAGTGAAAGTAAATGAAATAGAAGAAAAAAAAAACTTTGAAACAGATCAATGGAACTAACAGCTGATTTGTGAAAAGATAAGCAAAATTGAAAAAACCTTTAGTCAGATTCAACAAGAGAATGGGAGGACACAAATAAATCAGAACTGAAAGAGAAGTTACAACTGACATCACCAAAATACAAATGATCAACAGAGGGTTTACTTATATGCCAAAATTTGGACAGCCTTGAAGGTGGATACATTTCTAGAAACCTATACTCTTCTAAGACTTAATCAGGAAAAAAATAGAAAATCTGAAAGAAAAATCATTAGTAATTAGATTGAATCAATAATCCAAAAACTCTCTCAACAAACAAAAGTATGTTTACTAAATGAACATTAAAGATTTTGTTGAATGTGAACTCAATGTAACTCAAAGTGTACACATTTTTTATACTTCCCAGACTATAAATTAGGAAAAAATGAATCATCTCAGATTTGGAAAGTTGCTTCACATTACTTTTGATCTTTTTCTTTTCCATAAACTGGCTGAATATTTTCAAATGTATTGCAAGTGATGGAGGTGAAGCCAATACTAGTGGAAGCTGTTGTTTTCCCCACTGGATTGCAAGTTACTTCAATGGATTAGCCAAATCAACTTTATAATAATAGTTCTAAAGTAATAATACTCAAGGTATTAAGAATGGTTACCTCATAGAGCCTGGAAAATTTATTGGCAGACTGAATTTATATCATTCAATCTTATGAATAATATAGATGAAGAAAATACAAATATTTTACCATGAGACATTAATACACGTTCATTTTAAAAGGCAAATTTTCCTCTGTTTTTCCACCCACATGAGATTATCAGAGAATGAAATTTATTTATTTAAATAAATAAATATTCTTTATTTAAATAAATAAGCTAACAGTTTTAGAAGTAAAGTTTTTGGTTGTATGCATCATAAGTCTGAAGCCCTATAGATTGTTTAGCTCTGCATGAAACACAGTGAATAAAAATACACAGCAAAGCACAAATTTTGTGGTGGATTACAAAAAGATGAATTCAGAATACCATATGTGAAGTGTATGCTCAGTTCAAGTCACACACAAGCTTTCCTTCAATTTCTGTAATATCAAATAAGTTCTGCTATATGTCTTGATTTACCATGAAAGTTAAGTGTCACATTTTAGGCAAATAAAAATTATTAAAATTTGACAGCTGGCAAATTATGCTAACATCTGGTAACAAATCATTCCTGACAGTTCAATAGTATACTTCTTATTGCATAGCTATTAATATTATAAAGAGCAAAAAGGGAAAATTATAGCACTTGACTAACATATTCCCTAAAGTGATAGAAAGAATGCACTGTTCATCTTAATGTGTAAGAAATGTCATCTTTTCATGTCTGAGGTTTGAAGTAGATTGGAACCAAGTAACTGTAAACATGGATGGCATCATGCAGTGCCACAAGCTAAAAAGAGAATTGAACATTTCTGAATTTGGAATGGCATGATAATATATTTACAGTGTGTGGGAGGAATAGATAAAACAGTGAAAACAGATTATGGCAATAATAAAGACAGCAAAATGACATTATATACCTACACATTGATAATCTGGTACAATATCACTTAGTTAAGCTCACTGATTATCGTAGAGAGAAGAATTTCCAAATGGCACTTTAGCAAGAAAGCTCTAGAATCCAGCTAACAATTAATTAAAATCTTACTCAAATTTCTGGCATTGGGATATATAAGTGATTTATTGTCAGTGATCTTTTAAAAGGGAGAAGAATAATTTTCTTTTCAGTTTTCAGTTCTATAGTCATGATTTTCATCACTTTCACCCTTAAATCATTTTTATTAATTGATGAATGTTACCCCAAAAGCATACAATAAATGAAAGTAAAATCTGAACCAAAAAATAAACTGTATCCATGAAGATAAAAGCATCTGCATCATGATTCTGGCTTGGTGTTGTGTTAAATTACTGTCCATTCATGGGCACATTTTACGTAGTGTAAAGTGAGAGGGTTGAGTATTGTAATCTTTACAGTCATTTCTAGGTCTCTGAACATGCATTTGTTCTTAGGCTATGCAACTGAATTTAGAAAATATAGTCAACCATGAGTTGATTGATTTAACTGGCTAAATAATAAAATAGGTATATAAAGAGAATTCTGCTCATTTATATTTTTGTGAGTATGTAACTGTAACTTGTGAAGACTGCATGATTAAGCAAGAATATTGACATTTTTGTATTTTAAAGCAGGCAATTTTTAAAAATATATAGAAACAGAGTTATTGTAGATAAAGTAATTTTCAGTCTTGATGAAAAATCCTAATATATTGAATAGCAGTTCTAAAACAATGTCTAAAATCCTACTTTGAGTGTGAGCTCAGTCAGTCAGTCAGTCATGTCTGACTCTTTGCAACCCCATGAACTGTAGCCTACCAGGCTCCTCTGTCTTCAGGATTCTCCAGGCAAGAATACTGGAGTGGGTTGCCATTTCCTCCTCTGGGGCATCTTCCTCACCCAGGAGTCGAACTCATGTCTCCTACGTCTGCATTGGCAGACGGATCCTTTACCATTGAGCTTTTAGGATGCTCTTGTGTTTTGTTTCATGGTTGCATGTTAGGTTGTAGAGTGAAAAAAATCTAAAAATAATCCAAGGCTGAGTATTCATTTGCTCTAGTGCATTCATATATAATTTATGGATGGATTTGCACTTCTCTAACACCTGAGCCTCAATTCAAACTTTCAAATACATGAAGTGTCATTTGAAGTATACGGGGGCTCTTAATGAAATTCTCTAGGTCTTAAGTTGTAAATGTTTAAGAGGTTCATATTTTAAACCTGGTAAGAAAACCAGAGTAACCTTCATACATTTTCTTAGTCTACAAGCTGAAATCCAACTACATGACTTTTGTAAAAGAGAATTTAAGTTCCAAGCCATAGTACTTTTTTACAACAGATACTGTATCCTATATCAAATGTCTTATGAAAATATTATATCTTCACTTTTGGCAAATTTGAAGAGCTGTTCATTTGAGAGAAAATGTTATTTTATTATTGGTAGTTTCTGTTATTGTTGTTTATACTCATAATTATTTTTGGAAGATTTAAGATCAACAGAAGGCAGATGAAAAGCAAATATACTGTTTGAGAGCTAGATTAATAGATGAGTAAATCTCTGAAGCTGACCACTGTATATTGAAAATAAATATCAAATAATACATTTAGAATGACTGATTATTTTTGTAGAATAGCAAAACAATGCAAGTCTTGTTTTCTCTGAAAGTTTTCATCGTTGAGATGCACTCATGCTTAGTCACTCAATCATGTCCGACTCTTTGTGACCCATTGGACTGTAGCCCACCAGGCTCCTGTGTCCATAGAATTTCTAAGGCAAGGATACTGAAGTGGGTTGCCATGTCTTTCTTCAGAGAATCTTCCTGACCCAGGGATCAAACCCATGTCTCTCATGTCTCTGGCCTTGCAGACAGATTCTCCACCCTGTGAGCCGTTGGGGAAGCCCCTTAGGAAATCACTGAATTAAGCACTCACCTTTGGGAAGCGCTGATATTTGCACTGCAGGAGCAGTGGGCAGAGATCCCTCAGAGAAACATGATATATGCTTTAAAGAAATGAACAAGCCAGACAGAAACTGGATACCACCATCCTCGCATCTCCTTGGAATATTCTCTTGCTTCTTGATGTTTACACGTAGTCCCTGGCTTGCTACATTTAAGTGATTTGTAAAAGAGGATCACCAAGGAGCAGAGATTCTATTGCCACTACCATTTCAGTAGTGGAGGTGGTGTGCTGTGGAAACCTGGAGGATGAATTTCTTTATTGGTCCAAATTGTCATCCTTTTCTATATTCAATGTCATGTAACTTTTCAGTTTATCCAAATTAAAGATATTTATTATTTGCTAGTTCCTACCCCTTGACCTTGGACTTTGCCTTGTGACTTTCTTAGATCAAATAAAAGAGAACAGATATGACAGTGAATCATCTATGTATTTAGACTTTAAAAGATCTCTTGTGTAACCATATGCTTTTCTTCAACTCCATCATCTCAATGAGATAAATATGCCCAGGGCAGCATGCTGGTTGAGGAGAAGGTGTAACAAGTGCTGCCTAGCAGGTATACCAATTAAGTTGCTGCAGCCAAATCTAGTGTAAATATAAGCAAATGCTTATTTCTATGTGCTGCTGAGATTTTATATTTATGCCGTGCTCCTCTTTACCTCTAGTAACATTTCTGGTTATAAAGTATATAGAATCTATATGAGTATAGTCACTCTATTTTATTGTATTGCTGTCATGACATATATTTTCCATGATTTCATTTTCAACCTATTCATATCAAAAAATATATATATCTCCTTTAAATAGAATACAAATGGGTCATTTTTTAACCCATGTTGAAAATCTTTGCCTTTTAATTAGATTACTTAATTTAAACATATTTAATATCATTAATGATGTAGTTGAATTGTATCTGCCACTTTTACTTTTGTTCTATATAGTCTCTGTCTTTTTGTTCCTATGTTTTTCCTTTACTGCTTTCTTTTGCATAAACTGAATTATTTTCTAATGTAGCATTTAAATTTCTTTAATTTTTAATATGCATATAGTTTTTATATTAATCATGGCTTAGTGATTTACTATATATGTCTAAATGTATCAGAATCAGCTTCATATTTATACTGGTTTACTTCTAGTGGCATATAGAAAGACTACTATATAGATTTATTCCCTTCTTTCTGTTTTTTTGTATCCTTAATGTTACAAACTGAATAATAAGTTGCTGTTATTATTACTGTACTGCCTATAGCCATTTCCTCAGCCCATTACAGCTTTGCACACACCCTTCTACTTTGTACTGTTTTTTTTGTAAATATAAGTATATATTTCTGTATCTTATATGTACAATATCTTATATACATGCTGTTTAACAATTGCTTTTTAAAGTAGTTAAGAAAATCAAACATGCATTTATACTCTCTCTTATAACTGCACAGTTAATGGTGCTTTTTTTTCACATGGATTTGATTTATTATCTGCATCCTTTGCTTTAATAGTCAAGAACTTTCTTTAGTATTAAGGTGGGTCTGGTAGCAACACGTTTTCTCAGACTTTGTTTATCTGGTAAAGTCTTTATTTCACCTTCATTTTTTAAAAAAAAGATAGCTTTGGTGGATTCTGATTGACAATTTTTTATATATCTTCAAGTACTTTGAACATATTAACCCACTTCCTGATGGCCTCCATTGTTTCTGAGAAGACAGCTGTTAATATTATTGGAAGTTCCCTTATAAGTGAGGAGTCATTTTTTCTCTTGCTGGTTTCAATATTTTCTATGTGTCTTTGACAATCAGCACATTTATTCTGATGTGTTTGATCACAAACCTCTTTGCATTTATCATATACAGTTTGTAGAGCTTTCCAAATGTGTAGGTTATTATGTTTCAATATATTTCAGAAGTTTTAGTCTTTATTTGAATTTTTTCTGCTCCTTTCTCTTCCTCCTCTGCTTCTTGCATCCCTATTATGCATTTGTTGGCATGCTTAATAGTATGTCACATTTCAATTTTCTTTATTATTTTTTCTCTCTATTGTTTAGCTTGAATAACCTCTATTGATTTTCTTTGAGTTTACTAATATTTTCTTATGTCAGTTCCAATCTGCTTTAGAACTCCTCTAGTGACTTTTTTTAAATTTCAGATTTTTTATTTTTCACTTCATAATATCTATCTGATTCTTTGGCACGGTTTCGATCTATTTATTAATATAGATTGTCAATCATATCTTGTATCTGTTATCAGGCTTTCCTTTAGCTCTTTCAACATATGTATAATGATTGTTTTAAATACTCTTTCTCTTAAACACAGCATCTACTCACTCTCTTAGTTTGTATAGCCTTTTTAAATTGTTTTTCTCCTTTTCCCCCAAAGTAAGGGTTTTATTTTCCTGTTACTGTGCATATTTCATCCATTTTTGTTAGTAACTGGAAGTTTTAGACCATGTATTATAGCAACTCAGTGTTGGTTCCTTCTTCCCTCCCTATGCCCACTTCCCATGCCCAGGTCCGTATCTTGTTTCCCTGTTTAGTTTTAATGACTATATAATTTAAGTGATTTAACACCCACCCCACCCCCCACACACATATCGGAGAAGGCAATGGCACCCCACTCCAGTACTCTTGCCTGGAAACTCCCATGGGTGGAGGAGCCTGGTAGGCTGCAGTCCATGGGGCTGCAAAGAGTCAGACAAGACTGAGCGACTTCACTTTCACTTTTCATTCTCATGCATTGTAGAAGGAAATGGCAACCCACTCCAGTGTTCTTGCCTGGAGAATCCCAGGGACAGAAGAGCCTGGTGGGGTGCCGTCTATGGGGCCGCACAGAGTTGGTCACGACAGAAGTGACTTAGCAGCAGCAGCAGCACACTCACATATATATAATTTTAATTATCCAGTGCCGTTTCGTGTATGCCCATAGTGATCCTGGGATAACAGTGGTTTGGGTAGTACTCTTTCTCTAGCTACATTCAAAGATTAACCCCCACTAGTTGCCTGCTGATTCTTGTCTGTTTCAACAATTCTCAGGGATATAAATTGTTGTGCAAATGAATCCAATCAAATTGTGTCTCTTTTGAAGGAATAGTTGCTGAGATCAATGCATTATATTTTTTCAGAACATAAGAGGGCCCCTCCTAGCTGTCTTATTCACTAGTTCTGTCCTGCAAGCTAGCCAGACTATAGTTTAGATTGTACCTTTGTTAAATTTACTAATATCTTCCTGATTTCCTCTCACCACAAGCTTCACTGTCCTTGAGCATGCTGCCATGCTTAAACTTTTCCATACTCTGCTACAAGTGAATTCAGGTCTTTTGAGAAGAGATTAGAAGCTATCTGTTTTAAGCCTGATCCCTTTCCGAGCTAAAATCTCTGAGCTATGTATCTAGACCTGGGATGGGGACAATAGCAAACTTCCATCCAAAGACATTTCCACTCTAGGAAATGAGCACTGGGTAGAGTGGTGGGCAACAGTAGCTGATGTCTTTTTTGGCTTGCTTCTCCGTACATGGAACCACTGCCTTATGATCCAGGACAAAGGAATCTGTGACACCAGTATTCTCAAGTGCACCATACCTATGGTAGAGTCAACCTTCCATGAGTGAGGGTTAGTATAAGGGTGCTTCTCACCTCTTCTTTGAAATTCCTGGGACTTAGCCTCAGTACCGTGCATCTGAGGGAAATATGAGTGATGCTGAAATTTTACTCCTCCCACATCCTTCTGGCTGGTAGCCATGAGGCAAAGCCCTGGGTTTGTGGCTGCAGCAATCTGGAGTGGAGGTAGTCATCATGGTCCAAATATTCCAGACTTTCAACATTCTCGTTGATGTTTACAGATTTTCCATAATAGATGTTTCTTCATTTGTTATTTGTCCTTAGGACCATTTCCAGGGGCTCGTGTCCACACTAGTTTAACTATAAAGCAGGTCAGCAGCACTCCCCATGCTGTCTTCCAGAAGTTGTGTGTGGATGCTCAGTCATGTCTGATTCTTTGTGACCCCATGGACTATAGCCCTCCAGGTTCCTCTGTTTATGGAATTTTGCAGGTAAGAATACTGGAGTGAGTTGCCATTTCCTACTACAGGGATTTTCCTGATCCAGGGATCGAAACTGTATCTCTTGAATCTCTTGGCAGGTGGATTCTTTACCATTGCACCACCTGGAAGCCACTTGCAAGAAGTTAATCTATTTTATTATAGACATGGATAATTATTAATCATTTTATCTAAGAAAGAGATGGAAAAGTTTATTCAAGCCAAATTTGAGTATTATAACCTGGGAAGAGCATCTCAAAAAGCTCTGAGAACTGTTCAGCAAGTTAGAAGTCAAGGCACAGTTACAAAAGTCTTTTGACACAGAGGGTTGAATATCAAATGATGTTATTGACAGTTTACATAATCCAGATCTACATATTACGTCATGGGGCATGGGGTCCCTTACAAGAACAAGAAGGTATGTGATCTTTTAAGGAGTTATCTTGTTGATGCTGGGAGAATGCTGTTTACAGTTGAGCAGGATTCCTACCATTGGGAGAGTTTTGGTGATGTAAGAGATTTGGTCAGTGTGCAGTGCAGATACACAGTACTGGGTGAGGGAAGAGAGGAGGCTAAAGGGCAGGGAAGATTTATTTTTGTTTGTTTAAATTTCTCCTGTATTCTCATAAAATATGACTTTTGCTTCACAGCTACATCTACAAATATTCAGATATGTGTACACACATGTTAATATATTAAGGTATAACTCCTACCTTTGTCAGCTGAAAAGATGCAGAAGCAGTGATTCCTCCCAGTAACAGTAAATACATCTAGTGCCCATTTATTGGATTGTAATATGATTGTCTAATAAAAAGAACCAGAGCTCCTTAGGAAAAAAAAAGGAAAAGAAAAGTTGATTCTGCGACTGGGGCAGAACATATACAAGATGAGCATAAAGTATCTTGTGGCACCAGAATATTAGGAAATACTCAAATACACACACACACAAATGGAAGATTTGTAAAAGGGACAAAGGATCTGATTGAAAGTTCTCCCAGTGGGCAAAGCTGTAAAAAATATTAGCAAATTAAATACAGTGATATTGAATTATAATCCAAAGAAGAAAGTAAATATCCATGAGTCCATACTGTTACAAATAAATGATGGCATAAATAAATAAATGGGAGGGAAGAAGCAAATGTCCTGTGGAGAAGAATCTCCCATGCAAAGAACTTCTGTATATATTCAACCCTCAGGGACTACAGCATATCCCTCACTTAATAACGGAGGATTCTGACAATCACTACTTCAGCCAGTTTATCAAGGTCAGCATCAACAGTGAGAAGTTGTATTGAGAGCGTCTACTGATAGTATAATGTGATGAAAAAGGCACTTTATCTCTCTGGTGTTCCTCTAAAAAAAAAGGTGTAGATTTTATTTGAAAAGTGGTGAGTAGGTGCACCTTCAATGCTGTCAATATCTGTGGGAAAGATATCCCAGTGTGATGACTACCCAGTGCTAAGCTCAAAATACATCTGGTGTGTCTGAGGCACAATAAAAACAAAAACGAGTCTGGAGTAGAATGAACATGGGGCAAGTCATATTAGAAGAGATTAGGAAATGTAACAGAGGGGAAAGGAGGCAAATTATTTTATGATTTAGAGGCCATTTTAAGGACTTGGGCTTTCCTGTGGGTGAAATATAAGTCATTGGTGTGCTATGAAAGAGTTACTATTGTGTTTGAAATAAACTGAAAAAGATGGAAGAGAATCAAGAGTGGAAGCAGAAATGCGGGTTATGACAATCCAAGGGAGAGTTGGTAATATTAGCAAAGGGGATAGTGAGAAATGTTTGACTCTGGATGTATTTTGAATGTAAAGCCAAGTCAATCTTCTGATTGGATGTGTGTTGTAAGAAAAAGATTTATCAAGAATGACTCTAAATGTGGGAGGAACCTGCAAGGATAGAAATATCATTAGTTGTGATGTAATTGGGAAAGGTTTTGGGGCAAAGACTAGAGGCTCAGTTTCAGGTATGTTTGGCTTGAGATATAGAGGTATTAAATAAGAAAAGAAGCAAAGAAATCTGGAATTCATTAAGTCAGGGAATAGAGAAACAGATGTAGTAAGAACTGCCCGTGATGTAGGGGAAGAAGAGCCAGAGAGAGAAAAGAGAGGGGGAAAGAGGGAGAAGGGGGAGAGAGGGAGAGAAAGAGGTCTAGGATGCTACAAGAAGTATTTCCGGGAAGAAGGAAGTCTGCTGTGGTAAATGTTGCTGTTGGATCAATTAGGCAACTGAGAATTCACTTTGGGTTCAGTAGTATGAAAGTCATAGCTACTATAACCAGCCAGTGCTGGTTGAGGGAGAGTGTAGAAGTGATGAACATCTTATTGAACCCGGAAATATAAACTATTTTAAAGAGTTCTATTGTATATGGGAGTAAACAAAATGGCAATAAACTGAACATGGGAAGTATAGTCAAGAGAGGTTTTTCATGAATACAAAAGTTTTTATACATTGGTGAGCAGGATTCAGTAGAGATAGGAAAACAGTGATATTCAAAGAGGGGCGGGGGAATATGCTGGAATGGAGGTTCTGAGTAGATGGAAAGGATTGGTATCTTGTACAAATGGGGAGGATCGGTCATAAATAGGAGTATGGAGAATGCACCTAACATAAGAGGAATGAAAGAAGAGAAAGTAGCTCCAGATGCTGCTGAGTTGGATAGATATGGTGGTGAAAGTTTATTCTATTCTTGTTGCTTCCATTTTCTATTACTGCTAGCACTGTTACTACTATCACTAGTTATAACTTCCCTCCTTAGTTTAAAATTTTATTCTGATGCCCAAATAAGTTTATCATTGTCCTTTACAGTTGTCCTTGGTATCCAGGGGAGGTGGGTTCCTAGGACTCTAGCAGATAGCAATATCTGAGAATATTCAAGTCCCTTGTTTAAAATGACTTACTACAGACAGCCCTCTGTATCCACAGGTCCCACATTAGTGGGTACCAAGGGTCAAGGGTAGCACTGAAAAAGATGATTGAACTTCATGCCACATTCCACTTTCAACAGATCAGGCAATGAATAGATTGTGATGTAACAGGTAATAATGTCTGCCCTAAATTGAACACTTATTAACGACACTATTCTTTTTAAATTAGCAGTTTTTTAGATTTTTTTTTCTTTCAGTGAAATATTGTAATGATTTGACAGACTCAAAATACTCTTTCTTCAACTGAAAAACAGATCATTGGAATTGATGGCAAGATTTACTTTTCTTTAAATGGAATACCTTAATACAGTGATATAGGGCTCTGTGGATGTAAATATAAATGATTGGTTGCCTCTGGAACACATAAGCACAAAAATATAAGATTCCGATTAGAAGGTCATTGATCATCAGTAATGCTGGTCCGAGAATCATTATTCAGTCTCCAGAAATTGAATGACTGATACATGGATAGATGGAACTAAATCTGTATGATATCCCAAATAGTAACCTATGCTCAAGGTTCTCTGAGGTAGTTCAGTGGAAGGGAATAAAGGAACATGTCTATTTATAACAGCAAATATTTTATAAAGGATTGCTTAAATGAGTCTTTTCCATCAAGGAAAGAAGGTGGAAAAAAATAAAAATGTCCTTATCTATGCTAGGTCATAAAATAAACAGAAGAGGGAAGAAGGAAGGAAGGAAGAAAAAAAAGATAAAGTGAAAAACCTACTCATTTCCTCTCATCTATCACAAAATTTCCAGCCTTCTCCCTCATCTTTGACTTGATGTGCACCCAGGACAGTGCTTTACTGCCGGGGTCCAGCCCCAGCGGGTCCGGGGGTCTTGAGGGATGAGTGGCGTCGGCGGAAGAACTGAGCTGAGTCGATGTGTGGTGATGGAGCAGTCTCTCACTTTAGTCTTGTTAGTTTACAGTATTATAACCAAAAAACATCCCCATTACATCACAATTATTCTATACAATCTTTTGTTTTCTGCCTACCATCAACAACTTTAACATTAAGCTCATTTTCCTTGCAAAAGGTCAGATTTCTGCATAATTAGACTTAACAATAGTATGTTTACTATTTGAATGTCTCCAGCATACTTGGGATAAGTACATCAATCTGAGTAGAAAGGTTACATTTCTCTTATTAGGTGCAACTATGTAGAAGCTAGAGAGAGGGACTTGAGCTTGAAACTGTTTTATTCTATTAACCTATTTTGGTTCTTACAAGGAAAGAGAAAAGAGGACAAAGAGACAGTTTAGCAGCACTGCTTTAACAATAAAACCCTATTAACCTTATAACTACTAAAATGAATTCCTGTGTCTACTCTATCCTAAAGCAATCAATATTTCCAACTATGCTGGCCACAGTTGTGAGCATTCCTAAGTCCCATTCCAGCCTGGTTTTTTCAAGGAAGGGAGCCTCCTCCGTGGAGTGGTCGGGGGAGTGGGATGTGGAAAGGTGACCTGAGTACAAGCCCTTCTGGTGGTGGCCTTGCCATGATCCCCAGAGAACTCTTGGTAAACTCCCCAGTAACTAGTAGGAGGCATAGTAATCTATTTAAATGTCCCTTATTCCTCCTTTGTCCCCAGGGAAGGGAATCTGCCTTCCCAGATCCTCTGAGGGAAATGAGGTCTGAGGGAATTATCTCAGGATGAATTTTTTCTAACTGGGACTGACCTACTGAGATGAGCTAGTGTTCAGAGCATAAACAGAACTTCCCAAGAAAAATACCAGGAGGGGCTTTGCCTTGGGATGCCTGGAAGGTAAATCTGCTTTGCAGTTTCCTTCTCAGTCTCATGACTTTGTCATCCGAGTGAGGGGGCATCCTGATGGCTCCTGGCACTTTGCTACTATGTAATCTGTACCGCTTCCTTGGGACCCCAGCCAAATCTCCATCTGAAAAGGTTTCCAGGTGAAGAAACACTATATATTAAAAACTTCTATGTGGTAATTATGTGTGTGTATTAGTCGTTCAGTCATGTCCTACTCTTTGTGACCCCATGGGCTGTAGCCCTCCAGGCTTCACTGGGAATTCTCAAGGCAAGAATACTGGAGTGGGTTGTCATTCCCTTCTCCAGGGGCTCCTCACAACCCAGGGATCGAACACAGGTCTTATGCATTGCCAGCAAATTCTTTACTGTCTGAGCCACCAGGGAAGCCTGGTATCTATATACTGAGTTACAAACATACCCATCCATATCTTTGTGGTTAAACTGTCATCATTTTCTTCTGTACATGCCCAAGAGGTGTCAACATGTATCTCTAGTAGAGGCCAAAACTTTTTTAAATTCTGGAAAATCCAGTGAGGGGAAAAATATATTTGATTTTTTCACTCGAATAGAGGGATATTTTGTTATAAAATGAAATGAAGCTGAAGGCTGGTTAGTCATGTCCAACTCTTTGTGACTCCATGGACTATACAGTCTATGGAATTCTCCAGGCTAGAATACTGAAGTGGGTAGTCTTTCCCTTCTCCAGGGGATCTTCCCAACTAAGGGATCGAATCCAGGTCTCCCTTATTGCAAGTGGATTCTTTACCAGCTGAGCCACAAGGAAAGCCCATTTTGTTAGATATCTTGTGCTAATCTGTACTGTTAGCTAATCAGAATTATTTCTGGAGGAACATGTGAAATGATATTTTAAACAACAGCTACATAAGTCAGAATTTTGGAGAAAGTTAATGAAGCTCTGTACAGGCTGTGGCACTTGCCCCAGAGGTCCTCAGAAGCTGGGCTGTGACTCTCCGCTTCTTTGGCATATGGTGCAGCTTGCTTCTGTGATGATTAGAGTGATAGTAGCTACTGGGTGAATGTTACTATACTCACAGCTGCTTCCACTGATGTCTAAAACCCCAAACCCCAGAGAGATGCCTCCTAGGGATTACAAGATGAAGAGCAGCCGCTCTCCTGAGTATAATTGAGAGCAAAATGTCCTTTCGCATTCTGTGAAATCAAGAGCTGTGATAAAGGATCCACCTTAAAATGACTTGAACACTTGCTGTAGATTTAGATATGTGTGGTGGAAAAGTGGGAAAAAAACGTCACTGAAAAGGTTGAAAGAGACAAGGGAGGTAGCATTGGACCCAGGCTGCATCCTCCTCTCTTGTTGGAAGGGAAGAATGACACAGAGGGGAGGTGTCCCTTTTTAGAAGGATACTTAGATATTCCAAAATAAGATGCTTTCCTCTAACATTTAGTGCTGAAGGCTTGGCTTGGGGATTGACTGGGAAATATGTAATGCACTGCACATCCAGGTGTCCTGGCTTCAGAGAGAGAAAAATTGGATTGTGACCTGGTTTTGTCATTTGATAACTGTGTAAATCCTGAGCACGTATTTATTTCTTTAAACTGCCATCTGTACAATGGAGCTCAAAACCAGCTCAACCTAACTAAAAGAACGTTTAAAAGGCTCACTTGATAAGTTAATGTGTGGAAAACGCTTTGTATGATGTGCTATAATGCAGTCTTATGTAAGACCATGGAATTGAATCAGGTTTCTTTCAAATCTCTGTTTTACTACTTACTGATAGTATAACCCTAGGCACACTCGCTTTACCTCTCTAAGCCCCATATTTCCAAACTAAAATCTGAAGAAATTAATCAAACTCACTTCAAAGGATTATTGTGAGGGTTAAGTGAAATGATCTATCTTAAGGGTTTACCATAATGCCTGGCATAAAGCCTCAATAAATAATAGTAATTATTATCAAATATGAGGCATCTTGATTGAACAAATAGCTAGTCACTACTATTGTCCAGCTACCATGGTGGAACAAGTATTATAGATAAAGACATACGGTTATAGTCCCTTGGTGGCTTCCCTTGTGGTTCAGATGGTAAAGTGTGTGCCTGCAATGCGGACAACCCAGGTTTGATCCCTGGGTCAGGAAGACTCCCTGGCGAAGGAAATGGCAACCCACTACAGTACTCTTGCCTGGCTCCTCCCATGGACGGAGGAGCCAGGTAGGCTACAGTCCATGAGGTCCCAAAGAGTCAGACACGACTGAGCAACTTCACTTGTAGCCCCTAAAATCTGTAATATCTTTCCCATTTAAATTATGAAGTAGTATGCAGAATATGGTAGGATTACAATAATGTATTCTTTGGTGAAAGTAAAGCCAGTGAGAAGTTTATAAAACATTAAATCACGGAGGCAGACACCTCTTGACATCAAGAATCACTTTAGATCTTTTCTTGAGCTCTCAGCTCTCCCTAGGCTGATAGAGCAGTAGACAGTTATCAGCAGAAAACATTTCCTGATGCTTACGGCCTTTCATGAACAACATCTTACCTTGCAAATGTTCAGTCTTTGTGCTCTATGGACTAGCTACCCAGTGGGGCTCGTTGGTGGCCCATTAACTCTGCTCAGTGCACGCTTTATCATTGCTAAACAGGCTCAATTCCCAATTACAGAGTAATGGCATCATTAGTTTTCTCATCATTATTTAGTCATAAAGATAAGAAACAAAAAATATTGCAGAAAATTGGGGGGAATCTGAGCACTTTAGAGCCCTGATATTTATGAACTTATCATATGCACCTGCACATCTCAGTTCATTAATGGAGACAGGCACTCTTTTTCTAATGTTCATGGTTCTAATAAAAATCAATTGCAATTGAAGGATAAAGGAAAAGGGAATAATCATGAGACCATTTCCCATTTCTTGTGACTCAAAACAGAAGCCACATCCTGACAGGACTTCTCACATCCAAGAAATATATCCTTAAAAAAAAAGTAAAACTATAACTTATCAACACATTTATTTCTCGGAAAAACTTACCTTCATCTTCCATTTACTGAAACAATATTTTATTAAGTTGAATTAAAAAAGACAAAAACACCTTCTGACATCTGGTCTTGATTCTTAGACAAATATTGAAATCCAATCAAATAAGATAACTGTTTAAAAATGTATTTCTTCTTGCTTTCTAAAATAGTTTGTTTCTACTGTGTTCAAGTATTTATGGCTGGTATATGCCTAAACAAAGTCACTAATTTGGCTTAAATTTACACCATGATTATAACTTAACTTTTCAGAGAGTTTTATTCTATGCAGAGCCCTGCCCATCTGTATACCATATTTTCTTCTTCTTCCCCTTCCCCTCCCTCTCCTCTTTCCTCTTTCTCTTCTCCTTCTCCCTCTTCCTCCTCCTCCTCCTCATTCTTCACCACCACCACCACCACCACCACCATCTGATATTTTGTAACCATCTACAATTTCCAAGCACTTTGAGAGGTCTTCATATGATAGTCCCTATCACTCTGTAGGGTAGACTGAACACACATTGTTTTCAGATGAGGAAATGAAGCCACTTGTCTCCTCCTAACCAAAGTTGGGCTCGCCACACAAAAAGCCAATAAAGAAGCAAAGTTGATGGAAAAGAAATTTTGTTTTATTTTGGATGCCAGCAACCTATGGTGGAGGAGAGTCCTACCCAAAGGCTGACTCATACTCTCCATGATAACCAGATTTTATAGGTTGAGGGAGAGGGCTACATGCAGTACAGTCATCTCTGACAGTCAACTTGAAATTCTGTTTGTCGTTGGTGGTCTGACCAGCATCATCTTGATCATTTTCGGTAAAGTTCGCCTTCAGCTTCAGAGGCAATTTTTTGTTTCCCTTTCTTTAGGGCCAGCTCTTGGAATTGTGGAAGCTTATGTCATGGCTGTAGTCGAGTCATCATGTAGTTGACTTCTTTCCCTTGGTGGGGGTTTCAGTCTCTGAAAATATTGTGGCTGAGAATATTATCTATAGCCCTTGAGAAGGAATTAAAGGTCCTTGACTATGCTTAATAACTAAGTTATTATTATTTGGTCTCCTTTGACCATTTCCTTTGTTTATGCACGTTCTCACTTAACAGATTAAACTTATTCTTTGGCTAAAGTTTTGCCATGGACAAAAGGCAGGAAGAGGACATGAGTGTAATGACCATCAGGTCCTGCTTCATGTCTTTCTTGTATCAGATTGAACATAGTCTTTTCAGTTTCACTTTATCAGAGCTCTATCTCTCCATCTCTGTGTATTTGCATTATGATTCTTTTAATTCTGAAAAGTTTGTTTTGGATTATTTTTGTTATTTCTTTCTAATTTCTCAACATACTGTCTTTCTATTCACCTACTAGTACTTTTGCCAAACTCACACAATGTAGTTCCAAGATTTTTCTTTGTGGCAATGTTTAGACATTTTAATTCCAGTTGCCTTCAGTCTGTCCATATAACTCAGTTTTGTGATGAATTTGTTCGGAGTATTCTGCTTATTCTTCTTCTATCTGACTATAAGGAGCTACCTTAGATGGCAAATGGTGACCTTGTTTTTTTTTCCTCACCACTTATTTGAGTCCTGGCAGATGTATAGACAATGTTTACAGTGCCAAGAAACAGCCTTACCAATGTGAATAAACAGTCTCTCTTCCAGTCCTAGGATGGAAAAGTGAAGGTGTTAGTTGCTCAGTCGTGTCCAATTTTTTGTGACCCCATGGACTGTGGCACCCTAGGCTCCTCCATCCATTCTCCAGACAAGAATCGAGAAGATTCCCTGAGAAACCCTAATCTCCTATACTGCAGGCAGATTCTTTAACATTTGAACCACCAGGAAAGCCTTAGGATGTAAAAGGCATGATTCAAAACCAGAATTGAAAGAGCCACATGTACACCAATGTTCATCGCTGCATTGTTTACAATAGCCAGGACATGGAAGCAACCTAGATGCCCATCAACTAATGAATGGATAAGAAAGCTGTGGTACATATACACAATGGAATATTACTCAGCATTAAAAAAAAAAACATTCATTTGAATCAGTTGTACTCAGGTGGACGGAACTGGAGCCTATTATCCAGAGTGAAGTAAGCCAGAAGGAAAAACAACGATACAGTATACTAACACATATATATGGAATTTAGAAAGATGGTAACGAGAACCCATAGCATGCGAGACAGCAAAAGGAACGCAGATGTATAGAACAGACTTGTGGACTCTGTGGATGAGGGCAAGGGTAGGATGATATGGGAGAATGGCATTGAAACATGTTAATTATCATTTGTGTAATCAATCGCCAGCCCAGGATTGATGCTGGGGCTGGTGCACCGAGATTTCCCCGGGGGGAGGGAGGCGAGAGGGGGGTTCTGGAGGGGGAACATATGTAAACCCATGGCAATATCATGTAATTGTATGGCAAAACTAATAAAAAAAAAAAAACAACTTTGTTCTGAGCCTCTTTCTGCTATTGGTAACAGAGATGGAGGAATATCAAAGTAGCCAGTTCAGATACTCAGTTCAAAAAATTATTTATCACAAAATGAATGTTTTCAGTTATTGTGTTTAATTATATAATCTTTTTTCACTCTTGATTTTAGGCCACTGATTTGGCTGCTTATAGCAATCATTTTTTCTTATAAATTTCTATGAATCAACATCCAAACTTTAAAGAGATCTAAAGAGGGCCAAATAGTTTCTGTTGTTGTTTTTGTTTAGATAGAATAAGTCAGTCTTGGTATGTAGATTTTGAGCATATATTTTGTGTTTAAACTTTCTTTTGTTATTCTAACATTCTCAGTTATGTTCTTGACTCTTCATATTATTAACTATCTATCATATGAAAAATTACTTTAAATGAAGCATTTTTGAATGACCATTGTTATGTTTAGTTTCTATGCTAGTCTCATTTCTGTTATTTTTTATTTTTGTTAGTTCAGATTTGATTTTAAAAAATTTAATAAAAACACTGTCCCTTATACTTTATAAAAGGTTAAACAAAAGCCCTCTTTAAGAAAAGAAAAAAATGTAAAACTATTACTCTCTCACTTGGCCTTTACTCTTTAAGATTTCACAAAGACATTTTTATTGCATGACTAGGTTCATCCCCAGGCAGAGAAACAACTAGTTTTATGTAGAAAATGTAAAAATCTTTCTATATTTATGAATTACAATGAACTATTTATTCTCTTTGGAGAATTATAATAAATAATTCCTAATTTTTCCTATAAGCATTGACAGCTTAAGCTTAGAATGTAATATCTCAAGAATTGACTGTTACATCACAAAATGCCCATTTTACTCACTGCTGAGGCTTGTTTAAAGATAGATCTCCACAGTTACTGAGTGCTATTGGAAAATTTATGAATTGCAGGTCTATACCTGGGGATGTCTGTGTGGTACAACAAATTCTCTTCCCTATAATAATGGCTTCTATGCTACATCTATTCATGTTTCATTTAGAGACACATTAAAGAACAAGCCATAACAAGAGTATAGCAGTTAGGTATACCGATTAAATTCAGGCAAACTTGAGTTGAAATTCTAACTCTGTTACTTGCCAACTGTGTGTTTTGTCAAATCCATGAATTCTAACCTACATACCCAACAGTTTTGGGGAATAAGCAAAGAAATGTATTTAAAATGCTTAATGCCTGATGTATCTTTATTGAGTGCTCACTATATAGTAAATTTTATTATTATTGTTGTTGCTGTTATCATTATGTGTTTAGGTATGAGTTTAGATGCCTGTGGCATCATAAAGATGGATATGCTTATCTCATGGACATAAAATTGTAAACTTTCAGGCTTTTTTGGAAACTGTACATAAATTTGAAAGAAATTCTACTTAGAATAGAAGCGACTTTATTTTATTTAGATCATCTTTGTCTCAGTTTGGTTCAGTTCAGTTCAGTCACTCAGCCATGTCTGATTCTTTGCAGTTCCATGGACTGCAGCACACTAGGGCTCCCTGTCCATCATCAGTGCTGAAGTTTACTCAAACTCATGTCCATTGAATAAGTGATGCCATCCAACCATCTCATCCTTCTGTCATCCCCTTCTCCTCCTGCCTTCAATCTTTCCCAGGATCAGGGTGTTTTCCAGTGAATCAGCTCTTCACATCAGGTGGCCAAAGCATTGGAGTTTCAGCTTCAACATCAGTCCTTCCAATGAACACTCAGGACTGATTTCCTTAAGGATTAACTTGTTGGATCTTCTTGGAGTCCAAGGGATTCTCAAGAGTCTTCTCCAACACCACATTTCAAAGCATCAATTCTTTGGTGCTTACCTTTCTTTATCCATACATGACTACTGAAAAAACCATAGCCTTGACTAGATGGACCTTTGTTGGCATCTAAAGACATGTCTCTGCTTTTAAATATGCTATCTAGGCTGATCATAGCTTTTCTTCCAAGAAGTAAGTACCTTTTAATTTCATGGTTGTAGTCACCATTTGTAGTGATTTTGGAGACCCAAAAATAAAGTCTGCCACTGTTTTTACTGTTTCTCCATCTATTTGCCATCAAGTGATGGGACCAGATGCCATGATCTTTGTTTTCTGAATGTTGAGCTTTAAGCCAATTTTCTCACTCTCCTCTTTCGCTTTCATCAAGAGACTCTTTAGTTCTTCTTCACTTTCTGCTATAAGGGTGGTGTCATCTGTATATCTGAGATTATTGATATTTCTCTTGGCAGTCTTGATTCCAGCTTGTATTTCATCCAGACCAGCGTTTCTCATGATGTAGTCTGCATATAAGTTAAATAAGCAGGGTGACAATATACAGCCTTGACATACTCCTTTTCCTATTCGGAACCAGTCTGTTGTTCCATATCCAGTTCTAACTGTTGCTTCCTGACCTGCATACGGGATTCTTAAGAGGCAGGTCAGGTGGTCTCGTATGCCTATCACTTTCAGAATTTTCCACAGTTTACAGTGATCCAGTCAAAGGCTTTGGCATAGTCAATAAAGCAGAAATAGATATTTTTTTGGAACTCTCTTTCTTTGTCCATAATCCATCAGATGTTGGCAATTTGATCTCTGGTTCCTCTGTCTTTTCTAAAACCAGCTTGAACATCTGGTAGTTCATGGTTGATGTACTGTTGAAGCCTCACTTGGGAGAATTTTGAACATTACTTTACTAGCATGTGAGATGAGTGCAATTGTGCGGTAGTTTGAGCATTCGTTGGCATTCTCTTTCTTAGGGATTGGAGTGAAAACTGTCCTTTTTCCAGTCCTATGGCCACAGTTGAATTTTCGAAATTTGCCAGCATGTTAATTGCAACACTTTCACAGCATCATCTTTTAGGATTTGAAATAGCTCAACTGGGATTCCATCACCTCCACTAGCTTTGTTAATAGTGATGCTTCCTAAGGCCCACTTTTCTTCACATTCCAGGATGTCTGGCTCAAGGTGAGTGATTCACCATTGTGAGTATCTGGGTCATGAAGATCTTTTTTGTAGAGTTCTTCTGTGTATTCTTGACACCTCTTCTTAATATTTTCTGCTTCTGTTAGGTCCATACCATTTCTGTCCTTTATTGTGCCCATCTTTGCATGAAATTTTCCCTTTGTATCTCTCATTTTCTTGAAGAGACCTCTCGTCTTTCCCATTCTGTTGTTTTCCTCTGTTTCTTTTCATTGATCCCGGAAGAAGGCTTTCGTATCTCTCCTTGCTGTGCTTTGGAATTCTGCATTCAAATGGGTATATCTTTCCTTTTCTCCTTTGCTTTTGGCTTCTCTTCTTTTCTCCGCTATTTGTAAGTCCTCCTCAGACAGCCATTTTGCCTTTTTGCATTTCTTTTTCTTGGGGATGGTCTTGCTCCCTGTCTACTGCAAAATGTCATGAACCTCCATCCATAGTTCATCAGGCAGTCTGTCTATCAGATCTAGACCCTTAAATCTGTTTCTCACTTCCAGTGTATAATCGCTAGGGATTTGATATAGGTCATGCCTGAATGATCTAGTGGTTTTCCTTACTTTCTTCAGTTTATGTCTGAATTTGGTAATAAGGAGTTGATGATCTGAGCCACAGTCAGCACCCAGTCTTGTTTTTGCTGACTGTATAGAGCTTCTCCATCTTTGGCTGCAAATATAATCAATCTGATTTTGTTGTTGACCATCTGGTGATGTCCATGTGTAGTCTTCTCTTGTTTCTTTGGAAGAGAATGTTTGCTATGACCAGTGCATTCTCTTGGAAGAAGTCTATTAGCTTTTATCCTACTTCATTTTGTACTCCAAGGCCAAATTTGCCTTTTACTTCAGGTGTTTCTTGACTTCCTACTTTTGCATTCCAGTCCCCTATAATGAAAAGGACATCTTTTTTCGGTGTTAATTCTAGAAGATCTTGTAGCTCTTCAGAGAACCGTTCAACTTCAGCTTCTTCAGCATTACTGGTCAGAGCATAGACTTGGATTACCATAATATTGTATGGTTTGCCTTGGAGACAAATAGAGATCATTCTGTTGTTTTTGAGATTTCACCCAAGTACTACATTTCAGCCTTTTGTTGACTTTGATGGCTACTCCATTTCTTCTAAGGGATTCTTCCCCATAGTAGTAGATATAGTGGTCATCTGAGTTAAATGCAGCCATTCCAGTCCATTTTAGTTCACTCTTGCCATCTCCTGTTTGATCACTTCCAATTTGCCTTAATTCATGACCTAACATTCCAGGCTCCTATGCAATATTACTCTTTACAGCATCAGACCTTGCTTTCATCACCAGTCATATCCACAACTGGGTGTATTTTTGCTTTGGCTCTGTCTCTTCATTCTTTCTAGAGTTATTTCTCCAAGATCTCCAGTAACATATTGAGAACCTACCAATCTGGGGAGTTCATCTTTCAGTGTTCTCTCTTTTTGCCTTTTCATACTGTTTACAGGGTTCTCAAGGCTGGAACACTGAAGTGGTTTGCCACTCCCTTCTCCAGTGAACCACATTTTGTTTGAACTCTCCACAATGACCCATCTGTCTTCAGTGGCCCTACACGCCCTGACTCATAGTTCCATTGAGTTAGACAAGTCTGTGGCCGTGTGATTAGATCTTTGTCTACTGAATGTAAAATTCTTAGAGTGGTAGGGAATTTTTAATTAATTAACTTTTCAGATTATCCTTTCTCCATCTTATCTTTTATTTTAACTAAATAGTTTTGTCAAGTGGCCAGTACTCAGTGCTCTCTAACACATACCTTTTCTTCTTAAAATATCTGATAATAGAGATTTGAATCATGCTCTCTTTGAATCATACTCTCTCTTGCCTCACTTAATTGACTCTAATTCTATCATGAAAGCCATACAAAATGAACTTATTCTGAGCATTGTCTGATAAAACTTCAGATATGATTTTGAAAATACCTCTTATCCCCCTTGCCTTCACATCTACTCTTTTTTGTATGACATGGTTTCTAATTTAACATGATTTCTAGTCATTTCAACATCTCATTTCCTCTCTATGGAATGTGTTCATTTTCACAGGGGCAGACACAATACCTGGTAGCTTGTAAAAGAGAATTCCATGTAGCAACTATCACTTATTTCTTTCTGCTACTTTCCCTCATCACAACATAATGCCAGTCATATCATACTACTGGCCAGTAACAAAGAGCTGTACTTTCTTATGCATTTAAGTATCCCCTATCAAATCTTATTTTCAACACAAATACAGTGGTCTAGCTCTTTTTTCTTTTAATGACACAAACATTATTATTATATAGTATATATGTTTTCATTATTGCTTTTGGTCATTTGAAATATTTTCCTGAAATTTGACTTTTTCATGTAAGTATTTCTTTATACTATGTTGAAACAAATTAGTAAGTCTGCTAGTGACATTATGATCAACACTTCTTTTGCATAATAACTCAAGCATCTGCAAAGCCAGCTGATAGAAGAGGAATTGAATTTACTAATGGATAAGAGAGTGATCTCCTCTTCTCTTGACTTCAACTGCTTTCCTCACCCCACCTTCAATATAAGAGCATTTTATCTTTGCAAATTATCTTCAATCTTTTGTAATCAAAATTAGGAAAGCAGGTATTGAAAGAGTAGGAAGAAAGTCTGAATGACCAGAATTGGTCTTGGAATAAGGTGATATATAAAAGAAGGGGTGAGGACTGAAGAAAATATTAATTGGTTATGCTCAGCTGCAGAGATCAATTATGTCTATGCCAAGTTATACAATTATCCTGTATACTTTGTCCCATTTTACTTTTAGAAAATCATTCTTAAAAATATTATCAAATAGTTTTTGAGGTTGATAAAGGCCATATCTATTCTTAGTCTATTTGTTTGTTATTTTATCCAGTTTACAAGTCTGTTAGTTTTTACCAAAAAATAAGGATATTATAATATCTGAGGAATCATAAACCATTTAGTTTTGTTATCTTAAAACAAATGTGCATCTACATGTGTGTGTGCATGCTAAGTCTCTTCAGTTGTATCTGACTCTGTGTGATCCTGTGGAGTATAGCCCCCCAGGTTCCTTTGTCCATGGAGATTTTCCAGGGAAGAATACTAGAGTGGTTTGCCATGCCGTCCTCCAGGGGATCTTCCCAACCCAGGGATTAAACCTGCATCTCATGTCTCCTGCATTGGCAGGAGGTTTCTTTACCACTAACACCAACTAGGAAGACCCATCTAACTGTGTACACAAGCTAAATTAAGTATGGTTTATATCTTTGTCTTCTCATTTCGAAAGGTAGCAGAAGTTTAATACAATGTAAATTATCATATGTGAAATGAATCACCATCCCAGGTTTGATGCATGATACAGGGTGCTCAGGGCTGGTGCACCTGGATGACCCAGAGAGATAGAATCATGAGAGAGGTGGGAGGGGGGTTCTGGAAGGGGAACATATGTATACCCATGGTGGATTCATGTCAATGTATGCCAAAACCAACACGATAAGAAAAAAGTCTTTCTTGAATTTGTTACAATTAAAAAAAAATAAAATTAAGTTTATAGATGTATCCAGAAGAAATTAAAATTGACTTGCAGAGAGAACTTGAATACAAAAGCACTTCATAAATGGATGTTTGAATAAAAATTTCTTTTAGTGACTTACACATAACAGCTCCACTAGCTGTATAAAGACTTGAGTAAATAAAAAATCGCAAAAATAAACCCGTTTTCTTTTTACGAAGTGCTTAAATATAGCAGTACTATCACTACTTTTTCCTTTATCAAGGCATTTAACAATGTATGCATAAGACATATAGTGGGGAAATATACCATCAATATAGATATGTATAACTTATGGATGTATTATATAATATTTTAATTAAGCTGATTTTCTAATTCTTATCTAAAAACGCCATGAACAATTTAGTTCCCTAAAAGATGTCATATGTGCTGTCATGTCTTAAGGTAACCTTTTCTCTTTCTATTAAATGGCCCTAGGCAAGTTACTTCACACGTAGGTGTCTTCTTCTCTCAAATAAAAGATTGGTCTAAATGATCTCTTCTCACTATAATAGTTTACTATTGGAAGCTATCATAGTATCTAGTTCTTAGCAACTGGAATATAACTAAAAGAGTTCAGGTATTGAGAAAATGCAAAACCAAGGTAAAATACCATGGTTTCATTGTCACTCTTTCAAAGTGATATTTTGTTCTCAAGAATGAGAATTGATCTCAATTTGGAGATAAAGAAAGCTGTCAGTAGAATTTTCTGACATTATTTGACTCATTTGGATATATTAGCATCATAATTTTGTTATGTGTAGTTTGGAAGAATGTCAGCGTAACTACTAAAGAGAAGGGGCCTAGGGCAGGATGTGACAGAGAAAAGAAACTGCTTTAATTGTGACAAGATCAGCAGGTACGAAGGAAGAAAACCAAATTATTCCTAACATAAGCAAGATATACTAGAAATAAATGAGCCATAGGAAAATAAGAGATACTTAGAGTAAATTACTCAAAGACCTTAGAGCCATCATAACCAGCCTAACATAATACAGAAGAAGGGATTTTGCAATAAATCTCATCTGTTAATTTTATTGCAAGCCAATTGTAAATCTTTGATTAAGTTTTGTAGGATGAAAATCATGTTTTAGAAATATTTCTGTTCATCTTCTTCCACACTAGTCTGAAGGAATAATTTTGGTGAAAAGAAATTAAGAGGGGAAATAAAAGGGACAACATACCTCCCTTCCAAATCATCATGAATATGTTGGATTCATTTGTAATAACAGCTAAAACTGATATTGTACACAATTTAAAATGAGTGATACCTTTCTGTTTTGCGTATATTTGCACCTCTGTTTCTTTCCACTCCCCCTGTACAAGTATTTTCATGACACTTAAAACTCTGTACAGATTCCTTTGCTTAACTGAAGCTCTGTATGCAGTAAGTGACCTTCCCTGTGCTTTCAAATTCTACAAAAATGCTCAAGTAATTTCGTGTTATACCTCCACACCCACAATGGTTCATTCAAAAACTATATTTTAAGCAACTATTATTAGCTGGGCAAGGATCCAGGAGCTGGATACAAGAGAGAATGAAGCAGCACATTCCTAAAGGACCTTTTATGATTAATAAGAACTTATAGGTTATAGGACTTCAGACAGCTATAACTACATACCAGAAAACAAATGCAGATAACTATAACTATATGTGCAGATAGCTATAGCTACCTACCAGATAACATCAGTGCTGTGTGGAAACTTGAAGCAACATAAGGGAAGTAGAGAAAAAAAATGGCAGAGGTAATATCCTCTAATGTGAAATGGTATGTATATGAGATTGAACATGAATGAAAAGAGGGAACAAACCAGAAGAAATGTGGAGAAGGAGAAATTATAACCAAGTGATAATTTCCAAGGTTTTGAATGACATGGAACTGCAAGGAGGCCAGATAAAGCAGAAGAGAATAGGTAAAAGTAAAAGGATAGGAAGTGAATTTGGAGAGGTAGCTATGGTTAGACACTTAGAACCATGTAGATGGCAATGCGAACTTAATTTTTTTGAGTGAAGTCACCAAAGGGTTTTGGACAGAATATTGATATGATCTGATAACATAGGGACCTCTCCTATTGTTATGAAGGGCACAGAGTGCAGGGGAACCAGTTAGAAGCAAAGAGACCAATTAAGGGGCTATTACAATTGTCCAGGCAGGAGACAACTGCAGCTTGGATCAAGGTATTAACAGTGGAGTTGGGGGGAGGTGTTTGGATTTTGCATATATTTTAAAGCAAGGACCAGTGCTGTGTGGTGTTTGGAAGGCAGGGGAGTGGGGATATGAAAGTGAAAATGGGGAATCTAAGATCTCCCTCAATATGTGCCCAGAATAAGTGGAAACCAGGATTTACTAATTCTTAAATTTGAAAGCACTGCATAGCCATAAAACAGATTTAAGCAGGAGGAGATACAGAGAGGAAATCATGCCTCAGGCTTGCTCTCAGCCTTTTTCTGTCATCACTCTTTTATTTTGCTCTGAGGAAACTAGGCTTCTTGTTGTTACTTGAGTCTAATGAGTAACTTCTTTCCTCAGAGTCTTTATATGTGTTCACTTGGAGAAATATTAAGCTTAGAATGCCTATTACACATCCACATGGAGATGGTCTACGGCTATTTGCATGTACTAGATGGGGGTTCGAGGGAGAGGGCTGGTTTGCCGGCACACATTTCAGAGGAAACAGATAATGAGAATGAATGAGATCCTTAAGGAGCAACCACTTACAAAAGAGGAGAATATACCAAATACCTGGTACATTTCAAGTGCTCAGTAAATAAAATTTTAGGTGAAAGGAGAAGTCAAGAGGGAAGTAGGGAAGGAGAGAAGGAAGAAAGAAGGGAATTCTATAGAATCAAATGTTTTTCTAGATCTTACTGTTTGTCAAGGCATTGCTAGTTGACTGATTAACATATGAAATTTATTTCAAGTAAGACACTAATACCCAATATTGCTTTGTTGTATTATATTTTTTTCTTCTCAGGGAAGTATGGCTTTTAGTGGAGAATTTCTAAACATAAGGGTTTTTTTTAAACATAACTGAAGTCTTGATCTTGAAGCTAAGCAGAAGTTATCTTCCGCCTCTTCTTATCTTTCATGTACATGGCCATTAACACATTTCTACACAAGTATTATTGGGCCTTCTTGAAAAAGTATGACCCTGTATTATTTCTAGCCATATTCTGATAGCTGCCTGTCTCAAAACCTGTAACTGAAAAATATTACAAAACAAGAATGTGAGGATGATATCTTTTCAAAGCATTAAAGTTGAAGATTAAACAAAGCCAACATCGGCAATTCAAATGTCTTTACAAAGGCTAAAACAAATGAATGCATTCTGACTTCTAAAACCCAGCTTAGATCCATTTTGACCAAAAATAAATCAACAGAATCTCATTTTATTGGTCTGGAGAGTATTTTTAAAATTAAATTGAGATATCAGTGGTCACAAACAGTTGCATTCCTTTTTCAAAAACAATAGAATGTGAACTGAAAATGTTTTTTCACTTTACCTAGTCATCCTATAGAAAGTCAATTAGTCACCACAGAACCCCTAATTTAAAGCAGGAAAAAAGGATATGATGTTTCTCAGATATATTCATGTCTACAATGTAAAATAATCATTATAGCTCTGTGAATGGATTAACTTTGGCCATATTAGTAGTTAAATTTGTTCACATACAGTACAGTTTCCTATACTATATGCTTCAGTCTAGATCACCTAAGCCTAGGTAAAGTTTGTCATCCATTAGAGTAAATATTCACCAGTGAAGGTTATGCTATGGTATTTTTTATTCTATGAATACTAAGTAACCCAAGTCAGATAATAAGCAGAAACATGAGAAAAGCTACAGTATTTTAAAGATGACCCATAGCTCAGGAAATATACTGAGAAAATGTTAAGGCTAGAAAGGTAGGCTAAGACCATCAGGTGAAAGATCATCAGCCACACCGAAGGGTTGTGAATGTGATTCCATAAGCCAAGAATGGCAGGCAAGTCTGATTTCTTTTACCAACTATAGTTGGCAATAATCACCTCATAATCTCTGTTGAGAATATTCAATACACTAAGCTCAGGACTAAAAGCTGCTATTACTAATTAGCAAAATCTTTTGGTCAGTGGTTTTATGTCTGCTTTCATTTGTTGAGCTCACCATATACAATAGTAGCCTTTACACCTGTTTTATATAGTCAGAGTAATATCAAGAGTTTACTCTTTGGAAACACAGTTATTGACAATAAGTGGATGGAATGGAGGAGGCAGAGATTATCAATGGAAAAGTAAAAGGGGGCTGTTTAGAAATTCAGTTTAGAGAGATAAAGAGAACACAAATGAAGTCAGTGGCAGATAGATGCAATGCATTTTAAGAACTGAATAGATTATGACAAATCACTATTCAAGGAATACTTAACTAGGTCACATTGTGTTAACCTGTTAGATTCCTCATGGAAAAAATCCCGTGATTTTCTTAAGCCTCTAAAATAGAGTCTAATTTTTTCTGACCTTCACCTTTTCAGGTTGAACAAAAATCCTAAAACAAACATGGGTGAGAGAATGGACTACATGGACCATAGTCCCACAAGTTTTCACTTTCTGTTGGGGATGAAAAGTGAGTTAGATGAAGAACAGAGAAGGTTGAAATAAAAATTTGGATGAAAATAGCACAGCAGTTAAAAGCAAATGATGACTAAAGATTAATGCATGAATAATGGCAATTTGAAATTAGAATAAATCCAACAATAATCATGAAGCATGTTATCGAAAATCTTGAAAACTGCCTGTGAGAGCATAAGTTTGCAGTACTGCAATATTGCTTAAAGAAGAGAGAAAAAAGTCCCCCATAAACTCTAGTGGGTCCTGAAATAATAACTATATTTCAGTAATTCTCATAATTCACTCCAAAGCTACTAGACAGTGACCCTTGGCCATAAGTAATTATGTGATGATAATAACAACAGCAACCAGTATTTAATGAGTAATTGTTATGGTTCAGACACTGAACTCGAAGTACCCTATATTTATGATCTCACATAATCTTCATAAAGTCTTTAAGAGGTGGGTACTATAAGTTTTTCCCATTTTGCAAAAGAGGAAGCGAAGATATGGGGAAATTAAATACATTTTCCAGAGTCATGTATATAGTAAGTGTTGGTGGTACTAGTTTTCAAATTTGGTAATCTGATTCATGATAGCCTTCTCCTTAGTCAGTGCTCTATTTTACATATTCTGTCTATGTGAATTAAGGTATTGGTTTTTTTTTTTTTCTTTTTGGAGGGGAGGTTTTTTGTTTGGTTTTGTTTTCAACTGGCATAGAAAACAGTTTAGGATCCACCAAGAGGAATCTGGTAGCTGCTGTCCTTGTTTTGGAAAGAACTTAAAATCTCTATTTTCCTGTCACAGACGGCTAATCAATCCCTTTCAGAGACCTTGAATTCTTGTCAGAATTCCAACCTTTGCCTGGGAGCGAGGCACTGAATGGTCTTCCCAGCTGGGCCCATGTCCCCTCTCCTGCTGCAGATTCCTATGCGTGATCCTGGTCAGTCCTGGGAAGGGGAATGTTATTTATTTTTATATTGTGTGTATTTTGTCTGGTCTGCTGATCCCCTGTTTCACTGAGAGCCACACTTAGCTCAGTACTTAGTTCTATACTGTGTGTTGGATAATTTTTTAAAACAACTTTTTAAAAATCAAAGAAAAAAAAAAGAATTCCAACCTTTGCCACTGAGGGAATCCTCATTGAAATTTACCTGACAAATAATGACCCTTGCTTAATTTTTATCTAAAATACTTATGAATGCTTGATAAAATATATTAAATTTTCTAACAGGCTTCATTTTAAGGTTATTTGATAATGTGTGGAGCTAGACTGAAAAAAAAATAATCACCATATTACTGCCATTTCTTCAGCTTCCTGCAGCTGATCTACTAGAAGTCATCCAGAGGAATAAATGCAGCCATTTTTATATCTGTATGATTATTGCCTTTATGCTTTCCAGCAGGAAACAGATAAGCTATTTATTGGTCTCTAGAACTTAAACATTTAAAAGGAACCTACTGCTATATTTATCATGCTTTACAGGAAGTGCAAAGCTGTTCAAGACAGACAGTGAACAGATAGGTTCATAAAAGACATTGCAAATTTAATAAGCTACACTATCGTTTGCTGATTTCTATTTACTCTGCATACAATTGGGATTTGAGTGGCTTCTCTTTTTACATTTTATAATAGACATTTCAACAGAAGGAACAAAGAAAAAACATTGCAAGCTCTGTGTCTTGAGACATTATATTTTTAATTAATTTTTTCAACCTCTTTTAACACTGTCTTAATAAGAATCAAAACTCCTTTAGGTATTTTGGGAAATTGCCACCTTTGCAAATGAGTCAGCAAGTTACATGTGTAAATGATTTACAATAGTGATGAGTAATTATACCTTGAATATATAAATGTATACCTATTTATATATGCATACCTATATACACTTCACTATATATATATATACTTTACTACATTGCATTATTATATGTATATGATATATTTTCTCAACAAAAGAATAAAAACCACTTCACCTCCACATAAACCTATGATTTCTGATTCAATCTCATGCACAGTAAGTCAGTCTTTTAGTATTTACATGGCTCCCTGGTTTTTAGTCACCTTTGGAGCTAGGAAATTTCAATGAATTTCCAGAGAGAAATTTAAATATAACATGTCAGTAAACAATTGATACTGGTGCATATTCCTTTTCTAAGTATTTTAGCACACAGAAATTTAGCCTGTTTAATGTTTCTTTTTGCATAAGCACTGACATTTTTACCAGCAGGAATCCAGAACTTTTATTCTTTGTCTCATTCATATCATGCATACCTTATTAAGCATAATGTTTATGTCTCTATACAGTTTGAGCTATGAAGCTGAAAAATAAGTGAGGACCATATTCACCAATATGACCAAGATGATATTTATATGTGTATACATATATTTTACTTTCAAAGTAGAAACTAGTTTTTAAAAAATTTATAGAAAATTTTGACGAAAAGGAAGGGAAATCACTTACAGTTCCTCTGAGTAAATTTTGGGCATATAGTTCAGTGTGATGGACAAGATGAGATTGTCATTTCCATTAACTTTAATGAGTGACATACGGCCGAATCTCTAGTGCATATTCTAAAATTTACCCCTTCTGGCTTAACCAAAGAAGCAGTGTATAATGATTGTAATTACAAGTTCCTTAAACTAATTATTAATTTTGTTTCTGCGACACTTTTATTGACTGGACTGCCTTAGTAAAATCAGTCTTCTGCAAATAGATTGAAGAATCATGAACATTCCTGTTAGTGATGAAGGTATTCATCATGTGGCAATAAATTAAGGATTTTTTTTTTGAAAAATTCTTATTTCTTGCTCTAGTGTTTTGTTTTGTTTTTTTATTTCCACCAAAGTAAGAGACTGCTTTAACACACTGATTTTAGAATTTGTTAGTATCTTGTATCTTCCCCATGTATTGCAAATAAAACTTAAGCATTCATTAGGCCCAAGAGTGTATTTTTCAGTGTCAGGAACCAGTAAGTTGAATCTCTCAGGGTCATGGTATTTGAAACCTGCAGAGGACTTTAGAAACAATTTACTCAAGACCTAGGAGTACTTTTTAAAAATATATTCAAATCCATGCACTTTACAAGTAGCTAGTCCAGCATTTAGACCCAGATTTTGATTCCCCAGTTTATTCCACAACAAGATAACTATCACCTTTCTTATTTGACATGGTTCATTCATGAAATAATGATGTTCCAAAATCAATATAAATCTTGAAATAGCAACCTCAACTCTGACAAAATATAAATCATCGCAAAGAGCAGATTTTATGCATTTGTGGTTTTTAAGGCCTTCTGCACATGTTGACAATGACCACATTCACAACAGATCGTTTGAGGTTGGATGAGATGAAATTTGAAGACATTTACTTTAGAAACAAACTTCCTGTTGAAAATAGGTGTTTAGCAGGAGGACTTTGTTATAAACAGTACTGACACAAAGCTCTTAAGCAGTGAGTAATAGCACTCTTTAATAACATGAATTTCTTGCCATCACCAATGCTGATGATGAACAAATCACACCATTTAGGTACAATGAGTTATTTTATGGCCATCATTTGAAAGCTCCACCGTTTTTTGCCCAAAGGGGAATGATTCACCCCTCTGACAAAATACTGCAAGGATCAATGATAAATCAATGATAAAGAAGATCAATGTAAAGTATTTCCCGTAGGATAAAAGATTTATGCCTTACAAATAGGAATCATTATTAGTGAAGCTGACTCTGAAGTAATGTAAGTCATTCTACATAAGATATTTAGGACTTTACAGAAGAGGCACTGGCCATTCAGCCAGTTCCATATTCAGTAACACCTGTTTGCTTCAGTGGTGATTGAAAATGGGTGAAGGAAATCTTAAATGACATAAAAAATTAGAAAATCGGTTTAACAGAGAAAACAATCTTTCTACCAGATAGTGGTGAATGTGTTTTCCCCTATTCCACTGACAGAGTCAAGCTTTCTGAAACAGTCATTATAAGCTGAAGCATCTTTTTTGGATGCTTCACAAACAGCACTTTGTGCTCACCAGGACCCAGGAGAAAAGAGCAGTGACCCCACAAGAGACTGACCCAGACTTGCTTGTGAGTTTCCAGGAGTCTCTGGCAGAGTCGTGGATTGGGGGTGGCCTCCAGCAGTGTTGGGGGCACTAAGTGCAGCAGTGCATGCACAGAACCTTTTGAAGGAGGTCACCATTACTTTCATTACCTCCACAATAGTTTAGTCTTGGGTCAAACAACAGGGAAGGAACACAGCCCCTCTCATCAACAGAAAATTGGATTAAAGATTTACTGAGCATGGCCCCGCCCATCAGAACAAGATCCAGTCTCTCCCATCAGGAAGCTTCCATAAGCCTCTTATCCTTATCTCTCAGAGGGAAGACAGAATGAAAACACAATCACAGAAAACTAATCAAACTGTTCACATGGACAACAGCCTTGTCTAACTCAAAGAAACTATAAGCCATGCTGTGTAGGGCCACCCAAGGTAGATGAGTCATGGTGGAGTATTCTGAGGAAATGTGGCCCACTGGAAAAGGAAATGGCAAACCACTTCAGTATTCTTGCCTTGAGAACTCCATGAACAGTGTGACAAGGCAAAAAGATAGGACACTGAAAGATGAACTCCCCAGGTCAGTAGGTGCCCAATATGCTACTGGAGATCAGTGGAGAATTAACTCCAGAAAGAATAAAGAGACAGAGCCAAAGCAAAAACAACACCCAGTTGAGGATGTGGCTGGTGATGGAAGTAAAGTCTAATGTTGTAAAGAACAATATTACATAGGAACCTGGAATGTTAGGTCCATGAATCAAGGTAAATTGGAAGTGGTCAAACAGGAGATGAATGTTGACATTTTAGGAATCAACAAACTAAAATGGACTGGAATGGGAGAATTTAACTCAGATGACCATTATGTCTACCACTGTGGGCAAGAATCCTTAGAAGAAATGGTGTAGCCTTCATAGTCAACAGAAGAGTCCAAAATGCAGTACTTAGATGTAATCTTAAAAATGACAAAATGATCTCTGTCCATTCCCAAGGCAAACCATTCATTATCACAGTAATCCAAGTCTATGCCCCAAATAGAAACGCTGAAGAAGCTGAATTTGAATGGTTTTATGAAGACCTACAAGACCATCTAGAACTAGCACCCCCAAAAGATGCCCTTTTCGTTATAGGGAAGTAGAATGCAAAAGTAGAAAGTCAAGAGATACCTGGAAAAACAGGAAAATTTGGCCTTGGAGTACAAAATGAAGTAGGGAAAAACCTAACAGAGTTTTGCCAAGAGAAAGCAGTGGTCATAACAAACACCCTGTAACAACAACATAAGAGAAGACTACTCAAGGACATCACCAGATGGTCAATCCTGAAATCAGATTGATTATATTCTTTGCAGCCAAAGATGGATAAGCTCTAATCTGTCAGCAAAAACAGGACTGGGAGCTGACTATGGCTCAGATCATGAATTCCTTATTGCCAAATTTAGAATTAAATTGAAGGAAACAGGAAAAACCACTAGACCATCCAAGTATGACCTAAATCGAATCCCTTACAGTTATACAGTGAAAGTGACATAGATTCAAGAGATTATATCTAATAGACAGAGTGCCTGAAGAACTATGGATGGAGGTTTGTGACACTATACAGGAGGCAGATATCAAGAACTGCCAAGAAAAAGAAATGCAAAAAGGCAAAGTGGCTGTCTGAGGAGGCCTTACAAATAGCTGTCAATAGAAGAAAAGCTAAAGGCAATGGAGAAAAGGAAAGATACACCCATCTGGATGCAGAATTCCAAAGAATAGCAAGGAGAGATACCAAAGCTTTCCTCAGGGATCAATGCAAAGAAATAGAGGAAAACAGTAGAATGGGAAAGATTGGAGATCTCTTCAAGAAAATTAGAGATACCAGGAGAAAATCTGACGCAAAGATGGGCACAATAAAGGACAAAAATGGTGTGGATCTAACAGAAGCAGAATATATTACGAAGAGTTGGCAAGAATACACGGAAGAACTGTACAAAAAAGATCTTCATAACCCAGATAATCATGATGGTGTGATCATTCTCCTAGAGCCAGACATCCTGGAATGCGAAGACAAGTGGGCCTTAGGAAGCATCACTATGAGCAAAGCTAGTGGAAGTTGATGGAATTCCAGTTTAGCTATTTCAAAACCTAAAAGATGATGCTGTGAAAGTGTTTCACTCAATATGCCAGCAAATTTGGAAAACTCAGCAGTGGCCACAGGACTGGAAAAGGTCAGTTTTCATTCCAATCCGAAAGAAAGACAATGCCAAAGAATGTTCAAACTATTGCTCAAATGCACTTATCTCACACACTAGCAAAGTAATGCTCAAAATTCTCCAAGCCAGGCTTCGATAGTGGGTGAACTTCCAGATATTCAAGCTCAACTGAGGAAAGGCAGGAGAACCAGAGATCTTATTGCCAACATCTGTTGGATTGTTGAAAAAGTAAGAGAATTCCAGAAAAATATCTACTTCTGCTTTATTGACTACATCAAAGCCTTTGTGTGGATCACAACACATTATGGAAGATTCTTCGAGAGATGAGAATACCAGATTAGCTAACCTGCCTCCTGAGAAATCTGTATGCAGGTCAAGAAGGAACAGTTAGAACTGGATATGGAACAACAGACTGGTTTCAAGTTGGGAAAGGAGTATGTCAAGGCTGTACATTGTCTTCCTGCTTATTTTGCAGAATACATTATGCAAAATGCCAGGCTGGATGAAGCAAGGCTGAAATCAACATTGCTGGGAGAAATATCAATAACCTCATATATACAGATGATCCCACCCTTGTGGCAGAAAGTGAAGAGGATCTAAAAAGCCTCTTGCTGAAAGTGAAAGAGGAGAGTGAAAAAGTTGGCTTAAATTTCAACATTCAGAAAACTATGATTATGGCATCCGGTCCCATCACTTCATGATATATATAGATTTCGAAACAGTGACAGACTATTTTCTTGGGCTCCAAAATCACTGCAGATGATGACGGCAGCAATGAAATTAAAATATTCTCACTCCTTGGGAGCAAAGCTATGACCTATGTAGACAGCATATTAAAAAGGAGAGACATTACTTTGTCAACAAAGGTCCATCTAGTCAAGGCTATGGTTTTCCCAGTAGTCATGTATGGATGTGAAAGTTGAGCTACTTTGGCTGGCTATGTAACGCAAAGAACTGACTCATTGGAAAAGACCCTGATGGTGGGAAAGATTGAAGGCAGGAGGAGAAGCCGACAACAGAGGATCAGATGGTTGCATGGCATCACCGACTGGATGGACATGAGTTTGAGCAGCTCTGAGAATTGGTAATGGACAGGGAAACCTGGTGTGCTGCAGTCCATGGGGTCACAAAGAGTCAGACCAGACTGAGTGATTGAACTTAACTGATTCTTTTTTTGAGATTAAGCTTCTCAGTGTTGGTGGATGACTGATCAGGAGGGATTCCATTACCATTTATGCTGCTCCCTCAGAATTCTTTTTGACTGTGAAGAAGTGTGAATTGTCTTCCCTCTTCAGTGCTGTAAAAGTTGTAGAGTTTGTCATAATTCTTGAAATGGTGAAGAAAGTGTACAAAGAGGAATATACAAGGACGTTTGATATCTAGTTGTTTTTCTTTTTCTTTGTTTCAAGGGTGATAATGTTGATTAAATCCCATCTCTCATTTATTTTTATTGTAATCTATTGTAATGCTGCTTTAAAGAAAAAAAGTGGAAATCTTTTAATATTCCCACAGGAAGTGTTTGCATTTCTGGAGGGTTGTTTTAATTCACAGAGCTTATTTAGTTTCTGTTTAATTTGAACAGGGATAAAACAAGTTTCAAGAGTATTGCTGTGACAATTATATGAACATCTAGAAAACAAAGCTAGACTCTAAGATACCTCAGAGGGGAGCAAGGATTGTATATTGAATTTGTACAGAGAAGTAACCCTTCTTAACTAGAATTTTTTTGATTTTCACAATAAGGGGAACAGATAATATGGCATTAAAATGTAAATAAAAGCTATTTGGTTCTGGAGTCTGATTTTGAAAGAGTATGACTAATAACTTTAAAATGCTCAAAGGAATAGAATTTGAAAGAAGAAAGCTTGAGGATGTTGATGCCTCTTAACCCTTGGATAGGGTATGGAGGATAAATATAGAATCTCCTTCTCCAAAAGGCTTCAAAAACAGCTCAGGTTATCATGGTGGTGCTTCTGCAAAGGCATCAGTACTAATTAGAAAATCTTTGTTCTTTTTTATTAGAAAACCTTTCTGAGTTTTTCTTTGATTATTCTAGAGATCTAAAAATTCCTAGGGATAAAAGTGGAAGTCAAAATACATTTTAATTCTATCTAGATACAGTGAAAGATATACACTCTTTTGCTCTAAATATGGAAATATAAATGTAATTATTATTGGCGATAATATTTTTTTAATTTTGTTGATGCCTAGTTGACTTATAAGGTATTAATTTCTGCTGTACAGCAAAGTGATTCAGCTGCATATATATTTTAATATTATTTTCCATTATAATTTCTCACAGAATATTGAAAATAGTTCCCTGAGCTACTCAGTAGGACTTTGGTGTTTGGGTAGTAGTAGTTTAAATATGAGTGTTATGTTTAATGTAAAGTTTATATTTACACTTTATAGACTTTATACACACATAAACACACACCACACCTACATATATATATATATATATATATATATATATATATTTGCATGTATATGTGTGTATATATGTGTGTGTGTGTGTGTGTGTGTATTGTTTCACAACTACTCAGTGATAGACAGATGTTATTATGCCTCTATTACCAGTGAGGAAATTGGCTCCAGAATACACTATCAGAGGAAGACAATGAAATATGGGAACTAGATCTTCCAATTCTTAGTTCACTACCCTTTCTCTTGCAACATACTATTTTCTACATTTGTGGTTTATTTTTAAAGTTTTGAATGCTTGCATACTCTGGGTGTTAACTGATGCCACCCTGTTTTAGTAATATTGAGCAATTGAGAAATGTTGAACAAAGATATCTCCATGTTTTTTGATAATTCTAGGCCCCATAATCTCTCATGGTTACCTCTAGCTTCGAGTTTCTGCTTTTGCTGAATATGCCATCCTGTTTTAGTAATATTGAGCAATTGAGAAATGTTGAACAAAGATACCTTCATGTTTTCTGATAATTCTAGGCCCCATAATCTCTAATGGTTACCTCTAGCTTGGAGTTTCTGCTTTTGCTGAATTTTCAGTCTCACTTCCTTTCCATTTCCTAGACCTAATTTTCTCTTCTTTTAACCCAGATATGCAGATAGTCTTTCTCAAGATTTTAGACAACTGAAACTCAAAATTGGATCATAGATATTAGCTGTTAGTTCTTAAGGTCTTTGAGTCACTACTTTAATGTCAGTTCTTAATTGAACATTTTCTTTTGCAGACTCAAGTTTCTGTATGGTCTGGCTCCTTCTCTTTTAAGAGCAAGCTCTTTTCTCTCCTCATCGTATCTCAGTCCCTCTTCTTGTACATGAAACCCAACTTATCTCTTTATTTTATTGGTTCCTTTTCAATCCATGACATTGAATTCATGGCCTTCCATTCCCTATCAACAATTTTAGTCCCAAGCAAAAGCAGTTCCTTATCCTAGAATTATTGAACCAAAAGTTAGAATATTTTTCTCTAGTTCACACTTAGATACACACTCTTCTCTGCCCATTTTTTGCTGTAACTACTGAAGATTCCTTCCCTTCCTGGTAGAGATCTTCATTTATAGTTAACAATTAAATTCTTATTGAATGAATCAGCCATTGAAAAGGATCTCTAACTTTTCTTTCCATTACTTTCAGGTTTGAGTTTAGCCAAAACCTCATCTACAATCATTTTGGGAACTGCATTATTTGCAATTTATTTTCTCATAAGTTTCAAATAAATCTGAGTTCCTAGCTAATATTTTCTGTCATGTCTTTGGAAATCTCCATGCCTTTCTATCTAAATTCATTATTTGTTCATTGGTTTGTTTGCTTTCTGACTTTTCCTGAACTCCCTGGAACTTACCCCCTTCATTTCTTATTGCTCTTCCTTCTCAAATAACTTAATAATGACCAGGGACCTGACGATAGGTAATCTTTTAATTATGTAAAGACATAACATAAAAATAACAAAACAAGGGTCCCAAATGGCCATTTAAAATATACCTGTGATTTCTTGTGAGTGCAAAAATATACTTTATATAGAGAAAAATTGGTAATTAAATTTATAATATTTAAATGTATATAAATTCTGAAGCAGCAATTCCACTTGTAGGATTAGCTTATTAATTTATATACATGGAGTTGTGTAAGGTTAAAGTGATGAAACTATTCACTGAGAATTAGTTAAAATGGAAATAACTTAAATGTCCATAAGTGGGTCATGTGTTTCTTATCATATAGAATATCCATAAAATGAAAATTATGCAAATATATTTCAAAAATCTTTATCAAATTTCCTTTGATAGTCTAAACTTATAAAAATTTTAAAAAACTGTGATGACCA
>ML660201.1:21633742-21935804 GCA_007570785.1 Antilocapra americana | reverse complement strand
TTTTTTTTTTTTTTTATTAGTTTTGCCAAACAATGACATGATACACCATGGGTTTACATATGCTCCCCTTCCAGAACCCCCCTCCCCCTTCCCTCCCCCCAGGAAATCTGGTTGCACCAGCCCCGAGCATCAATCCTGGGCTGGCGATTGATTACACATATGATAATTAACATGTTTCAATGCCATTCTCCCATATCATCCCAACCTTTCCCTCATCCACAGAGTCCACGAGTCTATTCTATACATCTGCGTTCCTTTTGCTGTCTCACATGCTGGGTTCTCGTTACCGTCTTTCTAAATTCCATATATATGCGTTAATATACTGTATTGTTGTTTTTGCTTCTGGCTTACTTCACTCTGGATAATGGGCTCCAGTTCCGTCCATCTGAGTAGAACTGATTCAAATGAATTTTTTTTTAATGCTGAGTAATATTCCATTGTGTATATGTACCACAGCTTTCTTATCCATTCATCAGTTGATGGGCATCTAGGTTGCTTCCATGTCCTGGCTATTGTAAATAAAGCAGCGATGAACATTGGGGTACACGTGGCTCTTTCAATTCTGGTTTCCTTGGTGTATATGCCCAGCAGTGGGATTGCTGGGTCATATGGCAGGTCTGTTTGCAGTTTTTTAAGGAACCTCCACACTGTTTTCCATAGTGGCTGTACTAGTTTGCAATCCCACCAACAGTGTAAGAGAGTTCCCTTTTCTCCACATCCTCTCCAGCATTTATTACTTGTAGATTTTTATAAAACTATAAAACACTGATGAAAGAAATCAAAGAGGACACAAACAGATGGAGAAATGTGCCGTGTTCGTGGATTGGAAGAATCAATATAGTGAAAATGAGTATACTACCCAAAGCAATCTATAGATTCAATGCGATTCCTATCAAGCTACCAGAGGTCTTTTTCAGAGAATTAGAACAAATAATTTCACAATTTGTATGGAAATACAAAAAACCTTGTATAGCCAAAGCAATGTTGAGAAAGAAGAATGGAACTGGAGGAATCAACCTACCTGACTTTAGGCTATACTACAAAGCCACAGTCATTAAGACAGTATGGTACTGGCACAAAGACAGAAATATAGATCAATGGAACAAAATAGAAAGCCCAGAGATAAATCCACGCATCTATGGACACCTTATCTATGACAAAGGAGGCAAGAATATACAATGGAGAAAAGACAACCTCTTTAACAAGTGGTGCTGGGAAAACTGGACAGCCAGTTGTAAAAGAATGAAACTAGAACACTTTCTAACACCATACACAAAGATAAACTCAAAATGGATCAAAGATGTAAGCGTAAGACCAGAAACTATAAAACTCCTAGAGGATAACATTGGGAAAACACTCTCTGACATAAACCAAAGCGGGATCCTACATGACCCACCTCCCAGAATATTGGAAATAAAAGCATGAATAAACAAATGGGGCCTAATTAAAATTAAAAGCTTCTGCCCAGCAAAGGAAACTATAAGCAAGGTGAAAAGACAGCCTTCAGAATGGGAGAAAATAATAGCCAATGAAGCAAAGGACAAACAATTAATCTCAAAAATATACAAGCAACTCCTGCAGCTCCATTCTAGGAAAATAAACGACCCAATCAAAAAGTGGGCCAAAGAACTTAACAGACATTTCTCCAAAGAGGACATAAAAATGGCTAACAAACACATGAAAAGATGCTCAACATCACTCATTATCAGAGACATGCAAATCAAAACCACAGTGAGATATCACTTTACACCGCTCAGAATGGCTGCAATCCAAAAATCTACAAGTAATAAATGCTGGAGAGGATGTGGAGAAAAGGGAATTTTCTTATAAACCTACACCCAAGATTTATCTGCTACTTTGGAAGAATAGACGTTTGTTTACACAATAGGTTAGGACTCAGAAAACGTTTTTGTTCTATGAAACTTATTAGATATGCTTTTATTGATAAGTTTTGGTTTATTTGTTTGCTGTTTTTTTTATTTTTATCAAAATATTAATCTGATTTATATTTTTGTAGTCTCTCCTTACTTCCCTCACTAGATTGTAAAAATTTCATGTTTCAAATTCTCTTTTCTTTGAACCTGCTTGTCATCCTTCTACTTCTCTCCTTAGTGAGTTAAATAAAACCAATCTCAAATGAGGTGACAGAGCCATAATGGTCACTATGATTCACAGCCATCACTGCAAATTGGAAATGATTCAAAGCAACTTCCCTTCGAAACAATGCAAATCCCAATTGCAATTGCAAGAGAAGATATTGTTCAACTTCACATAATGTGGAAAGTTTAGATATGGTAAGATATATATTTTTTAAATCTCAGAATAAAGTGAATTTTATATAATATTTTCAGTGGAATATAAAGTTGAGAAATAATCCCTCTCAGTCTTTACATGAAAGAGAGGCAGGATGCATTGTTATATAGAAAAATTTTATTTCAAACAATATTTCCACTATGAACTAAATCTAGGAAGCTTTATACAAAAATAAGCTTAGAAATTACACACTAAGTTACACATAGAGATATAGGTTCAGTTCAGTTCAGTTGCTCAGTTGTGTCTGACTCTTTGTGACCCCATAAACCACAGCACACCAGGCCTCCCTGTCCATCACAACTCCCAGAGTCTACCCAAACCCATGGCCATCAAGCCATCTCATCCTCTGTCGTCCCCTTCTCCTCCAGCCTTCAACCTTTCCCAGCATTAGGGTCTTTTCCAGTGAGTCAGCTCTTTGCATCAGGTGGTCAAAGTATTGGAGTTTCAGCTTCAACATCAGTCCTTCCAGTGAACATCCAGGACTGATCTCCTTTAGGATGGATTTATTGGATCTCCTTGCAGTCCAAGGGACTCTCAAGAGTCTTCTCCAACACCACAGTTCAAAAGCATCAATTCTTTGGTGCTCAGCTTTCTTCACAGTCCAATTCTCACATCCATACATGACTACTGGAAAAACCATAGCCTTGACTAGACGGGCCTTTGTTGGCAAAGTAGTGTCTCAGATGCACTCCTAATTCTAGAAAATATATATCAAACTATTCCAGTGGTTATCTATGGGATCAAGGATGAAATGAGATCTTTTCACTTTTTATATTATGCTTATCTATGACATAGGGGGATAGAAGGTGAAATGTTTATAGTAAATCGAGGTGAGGGATTATGAAAAACTGTAGATATATGAAATATCCACCCTTCTCTCTCTGTCCATTAACCTCTAATCTTTTTTTCCTAGATAGTGGAGAAAATAAGATTCTTTTTAAATGTTGTAGTACAGCTTATTCTTCATAAGGATTATTTCATTTCTATAAGCATTTCATGACTTTTGTACACTTAAAGCAAGTGGCATGCAATCATAAAATTTCACTTTTGAATAAACTCATTCATTGCACATGCAAAATTGTATTCAAATACAGTATTGTTTATTTTCATGTGAGTATTACTTTTGAGCTATTTTAATTGTTGAAGATGTAAATTATGCTAAGATTTATACTTATCTTCAAATTCAAGATAACTTTTACCACTTGATTCATAAAATGTAGATTAATAAATATATGGGAAGAGATATTAACTATCTGACACAAACAAGTCTCAATTATTAAAGTATCTTAAGTTCTGAGTCTTTGCTGTTCATTTTGCTCATCACTTCTTTCTGCCTATATAATAACATATTAACACTATTTTTAATATTGCTGTTAATAATTTAGAGAAGACAGACAGTACCATTTGCCTGAAAATTGTGTGTTAAATGGTCAGTTAGAATCATCACAGCAATCATATGGAATAAGAGTGGACTTTGGCATTTTATAGTAAGTAGAATTGTGTTTCTTTTGCAATGAATGTCTTTTAGCTATTGTATCACACTGATTTCTAAGAGAAGTTGAAGCCCATGATCAACCATTTTACTGTTATATAAAGTGACAAATGATTCTTAGCAGCTAAGTACAAGATATCCTTTTATTGTCAAAGTGTATGGAAATTACATGTGTAGATAGAAAAACACCTGATATATAAGTAACTGTAAGTATTTCTGTTTGTTTCTCTAATAAACTTTACAGACACAGTTGATATACTTCATAAGCATAGAGTTATTATCTACAAATTATCCTGAGGAGAAGCAATGGTTTTTGGAAATATTTGAAAGTATATCTGATTTCTGAAAACATAGTGGGTAGCATGTGAAGATTTAGGAGTAAGAGTAAAGAAATTACTTTTTTTCTGGGAAAGCCCTAGAGTTATTTCTTTAATGAGATCACAGGGGGAATCCCAGAGTTGCCCTTGAACTTGGCCCCTCTTTCTGCATGTTCTCTGCATTGTCCCTCTGGAAACAGAACTAAGTGCACAGACCAGATTGCCCCCTGGCAAGTAGACATGCAACCAATATACCAGTACATTGTATGTGAGTCTGGACCACTCAAAATCCAGAGAGCCTCCTTTTTCCCCTTACTGGAACATGTGTGTATTTTGGTTGACTTTGAAGGCTGATTTGAGACTTGAACAAAACAACACTATTTTTTACTCTATAATTAGCTCTTCCTTAGACTTGAACTTCAAGAATACCGTTGGGGTTAAACTGTGTCCTTCAAAAAAAAAAAAGAGAGAGAGAGAGATGTTGGGGTCCTAAACTGTAATATCTCTGAAAGTGATCTTATTGAAAAATAGAATTGTTGTAGCTACAGCTCATTAAGGAAAAATGAAGTCAGAAAGCACTAGGGTGGAGCCCTAATTTAGCATGACTGATATCCTTGTAAACAGACACATGTGAGAGAACACTGTATGACAACAAAGACAGAGACTGGAATTATGTAGCTGCTTCCCAAGGAATGCTAAAGATTGTAAGCAAACCATTAGAAGTTACTAAGAGACAAGGGAGGGTTTCCTTATAGGTTTTAGAGCGAAGGTGGCCCTACTGATAACTTGATTTCAGACTTCCAGACTCCAGTACTATGGGACAGTAAATTTCTGTTGTTTTAAGCTATCCAGTTTGCAATGTTTAGATATGGCTGCTCTAGGAAATAAATACAGATTTGTAACATAAATGAATCATTACTAGGTTTAGCTCTGGTTATTACATCACAGAGTTGATCTGTCTGATTCTCCTCTGGTGAATACGATCTAGATTAAATCCGAACCAACTTTATTAATCTAATTAAATTCTGTATTATAAAGTATAAATTATCCACTTGCCCTATTATCTGCTCCTTCATTTTAATCTGCTGAGCACCAACTCTGTGCCAAATACCGGGTTATATACAATCTTGAACAAGACTCCTGCCACTGCCTTTGGGGAGCTTAGACCCTGGAGAGGTGGAGTAGCCCATGCCAGTGTTGTCACATCCATGTTCTCCCTATGCTAGTTATTCTTACACACACTTCTCAAGCCTTGGAAAGATTTACTTGAACAGTTTCTCTGGCTGCTGAAAGCTGGCTCATTTATGGCTCATTTATGGCTCTTGGCTCATTTATCGTTGAAGATCAACCCTCAGTCAGTTTGATGTGCTTGGGTACACAACATCCCTGTCCCCTCTCCCCACTCTAAGGCATATCTACACTATCTCCAGACTTCTCTTTTGGGGCTGAGCCTAAGCTGTCCGTAACAGCAGCCTGCTCAATAATGTATCTAAATTAGCTTCCTTCCTCCAATTTCACACTTTCTTACTGATGCTTCCTGAAATAATATCCAAAATTAGCTACTTAAAAGTATATCTTTGACTCAGGATCTACTTCTAGGAATATCCAAACTAAGACTGGTGGCAAATAAATTTTAAGAGATCAGAAGTGAATTAATTATGTATTTTCCCACTGTGCTGAGTGCTATAAGTAAAGAAATAATAGCTTTTAATAGGAAATGATGGTCAGAGTTTCTCTCCTTTGGGTAAAATGATCAGGGAAGCCCTCTCTAAGTTGGTGACATTAAAACCTGTGGGAAGAAGAGCAGTAGCCAAATGAAGAGAAGGGCAGAAGACATTACTGGACAGTTGTAGTAACAGTGAGGGCAATGGCTCTTAACCTGCTGATAAGCTCAGCATCTCTGAGGAGCTGAAAGATTTCTAGAGTAGCAGGAGTTAGAAAACGGGGCATGATAGGAGGCAGTAGGGCTGAGCAGAAACCATAAGGCAAGAGCTTGTAGACCTTTTTCTCTCTGTATGGAATGTTGCTGCTGCTAAGTTGCTTTAGTTATGTCTGACTCTGTGCAACCCCATAGGTGGCAGCCCACCAGGTTCCTCCGTCCCTGGGATTCTCCAGGCAAGAATACTGGAGTGGGTTGCCATTTCCTTCTCCAACACATGCATGCATGCTAAGTCACTTTAGTTGTGTCCGACTCTATGCAACCCTGTGGACAGCAGTCCAACAGGCTCCTCTGTCCACAGGATTCTTTAGGCAAGAATATTGGAGTGGGTTGCCATTTCCTTCTGTATGGAATGAGAAGCCCTAAAATAGTTTTCAGCAATGAAGAAACAATCTAATTTATATTTTGAAATTATTCTTAACACTGGGAGGGGATCTGATTATACATTGATCAACGTAGAAATAAGGAGATAGAAATCAATAACAATAAAGAAAAAATACTGGTTTGCCTGCGCTAAAAGGGTAGTAATCAAGTTGGAAAGAATAGAGACTGTTTACTCACGCATACTCTCAAATTTTAGTATGACATACAACATTTTGAAATTAGTTGATATTTTCTGAATCATATACCTTAGACCTATTTTATGTTAGTCTGTCAGAGTATATGTCATTCTTTTTAACACTCTTTCAGATGATTTCTGCTATATAGACTGAAGAGTTGAGATATAGTTGTTAAAAAGCCATAAGATTTTCTGGTGGATTTAAGGGGATGAAGAGGAAAAATTAAGGAATCAATGATTATTACCAAATTTCTACCTTCTGTGCTAACTGCAGTCCTTTTTAGGCTGACAGCATTAATGTGAGAAAAGAAAAAAAGAAGTAAACAAACAAATAATAAAATGTAGACAAGTCACCAAATGTGAACATGTAGATTTATCCACATCATCTGCAAGTGTAGAGTCTTATGTTTGAAAGACATTTATTCTTTTAATGAGTGAATACAGAAACTGCACCCCTGAGGAACTTAGACATGTTAATAGGTAAAATAGATACACGTATAGCTAGCATTTATTGAGAACTTTTAATATTCTAGGTACTCCATAGGCATTACCTTTTATTTTACCACAAAACTATATGAAATACCAGTAAAATTCCTGAGTAAATTAAAGAATGTCAAGCAATCTAGCTAAGAAACTGTAAGGTGCAATAATGACTACAATAAGAGGACTGCATTGTCTTTGAGAACACAAAAAAAGAGAACTATGGATTCTGACTTGGAAGTGACAGAAAGTTACATATGTGAGAGCTTAAAGATGACACAAGGGGTTTTTAGGAGAGAAAAAAGAAGCATATTTCAGGGAACGGAAATCACTTCTTCAGTGGCACAAGTGTGAATGCCATAATCAGATTTATATTGGGTTGGCCAAATAGTTTGTAGAGTTTTCCCATAGAGGTTACAGAAAAACCCAATGAACTTTTTACCTAAAACAATAGGTACACAAGCATGGATTGAGGAAAATAAAATTCATTTGGAAAGTGCTAAACTTGAGGTCATTGTGTAATTGATATGCCTAACCTACAGACTTTGCCTGACCTACTGTATTTACTATATGCCAGATATTGTACTGTCCCATTGGAGGGGCATGTAACAGCTTATGTAAGGAGAAGAGGTTAGTGATGAATGAAATAACCATGTTTCACGTGGTGTTTTAGTTTAGCCTGCTAAGATAAATTACCATAGACTGGATTGCTTAAACAAATATGAAACATTTCTCATAAATCTGGAGGATGGGAAGTCTAAGATCAGTGAGCAGGCAGGTCTAGCATCTGGTGAGAGCCTCATTCTTGGTTTGCAGATCACAGCCTTGACCTTGTATCCTCACATGTAGAGAGAGAATAGAGAGAGGATGTCAGCTCTCTCATATCTCTTGTTCAAGGGCACTAATTCCATCACCAGGCTCCACTCTCATGACATGATTACCTATCAAAAGCCCCATTTCCCAATATCATCACATGGGGGATAAGGATTTAAACATGAGGGATTTTTTGGTGGAGGGTCGAGGGGTAGTTACAACCAGTCAGTCCATAACACGTGGCTTTCATTGGAAAAGGAGAGAGAACATGCACCCAAATAAATATTAAGGCAGATTTCAAATCCACTCTGAAGCTTACCTTTGTGTCTCCTCTAATCTTTTTCTAAATGGTTATAATTGGTAGCCATCTTAGACTGATGGCCAGATGGACAAATGTTCATTTCTTGGATAGAATCCTTTCAATTTTCCCTTTGCTATTAAACCCTGGACACTTGACCTGGCCTACCAAATCCTGTGCAGAAAGTCTCCAGGGTCATCCAGTGTAATTTCCTGTTCCACTTCCCCATCACCACCAACCCCTGAGTTTACTCAAAATGTTCCTTTCACAGTTGCTTAAACCACCAGTCCTCAACAATTTTTTACTCTTTGTGATCATCAATAAAATTTCTTGAGTACGCAATTCTAATTAACACGTGTTTATTCATAGTATATATGTAAATACAAACTGATACTGCATGCATCTTATAAAATGCATCAATTCTTCGGCACTCAGCCTTTTTCACTGTCCAACTCTCACATCCATACATGACTACTGGAAAAAGCATAGCCTTAGTTTTGGATAAATTTGTTATGTCTAAAATATTCAGGGAGATGTCTAACAATAGGAAATACTCAATAAATGTTAATTTTTACTAATACATACTAGAAAGACTTCTCCATAAACATCTAGAGGTTTTTTTTGAAAAAACATTTGTTTATTTATTTTTGACTGTGCTGTGTCTTCATTGCTGCATGGACTTTTCTGTAGTTGTGATTCACAGGCTTCTCATTGTAGTGACTTCTGTTGTTGTGGAGCAGAGTTCTAGGGTGCACAGGCTTAAGTAGTTGTGGGGTGGGTGGACTCAGTAGTTGTGATGTGTGAGCTCTAGAGCACTACCTCAATATTCTTGGCTCAAGGGCCCAGTTGCCCATGTAGGATCCTCCCAGAGCAGGGACCAAACCTATGTCCCCTGAACTGGCAGGCAAACTCTCAACCACCAGGGAAGCCCCTACATATGGAAGTTTGGTTTAGTTATATATCAACAATCCAGTGACTTCTGTATATATAGTCACGATCTAACTTTTCTGATCATGAAAATATACTGCACTTTAAAGGCATTCCAAAAGTTAAAGAAGTCATAGTATTTACATTTCAAGAATTGGGTAGAGCATATTTGAGCTCATTGTGGTTACAAAGCATTCCCTAGGCTGTGACATGGGGACATTTTATTAAAAGAAGCAGGAACCTTTATTTATTGCTCATTTCTCTTCACGCTTCACAGCTTGTAATGATTTGAACCAACAAAGTATCTATTATCAGTAGGTATGCATAAGCATATAGTATGTATGAAAGATATATTTTCTAGTATTAAAGTCTCCCTTTTCTTTCTTGCTCATAATTGATGCACTCTTTCTGAAGAGGAGTTTGCAGTGGTCTGAACAAAGATCACGATATAAAAATAAATTATGGTATATATTCCTCAGTGTCTTACTCATAAATTATTTCTCTCTAGTGATGTTCTTTTATATGCTGAGGTGGATTCAAAATTTCCCTCCTGGATATTATTCATACAGGATATTGTAGTTAAGGAGCTCGCCTTTTATAGATGACATGCTAGTAATTCCAGGCTTCAGGTGAGGCAGTGGGGGGATAAAAACAGAAACTCTTCTTGTCCACCTCCACCATTTATGGTCACTTATTACTTCTTTTTGATGTGACTCCTATACGTATTGTCTATGAGTGATCTAGGGAGAAGAAAAAAGGTGGAGGCATAGACACTGTGAGAAAGATGAGGATGTCACAAGGTTGCATTCTAATTCCTTTAAACAGGGAATCCAAATGTGCTCCCTGTACCTGTTTCATTTTTACTCTGAAGCAGTGGTCCTCAACAGAAGTTGCACATTATATTTACCCAGAGACTTTTAAAAATGCCTGTGACTGAGATGCTGATATATTTATTATTTTTAACAGTTTTTTTAATGCTGTCCTCATAATTTTAATTTACAGCCAAGGTTGAGAACCAAAGCCCTAAATTATTAGCTCAATTCACTGAATACAATTAATTCAGTTCAATAAGACCACGGAGGAGTCATAGAGATGCAGGTGATTTGTAGAGTTGAAGTACAAATGCCTGACTGTTCTCCTGGTATGTCAAAGCTTTTCCAATAGTCATGTATGGATGTGAGAGTTGAACTATAAAGAAAGCTGAGCATCGAAGAATTGATGCTTTTGAACTGTGGTGTTGGAGAAGACTTTTGAGAGTCCCTTGGACTGCAAGGAGATCCAACCAGTCCATCCTAAAGGAGATCAGTCCTGGGTATTCATTGGAAGGACTGATGTTGAAGCTGAAACTCCAGTACTTTGGCCACCTCATGCAAAGAGTTGACTGATTGGAAAAGACCCTGATGCTGGGAAAGACTGGGAGCAGGAGAAGAGGATGACAGAGGATGAGACGGCTGGATAGCATTACCGACTGATGGACATGAGTTTGGGTAGACTCCAGGAGTTGGTGATGGACAGGGAGGCCTGGCGTGCTGCGATTCATGGGGTCGCAAAGTCAGCACGACTGAGCGACTGAACTGAACTGAATGCCAAAGGAGTTTTGTGAAGAATGGGCAGTTATATCAGTTAAGAACTGGTGAGCAAAAAGTAGAATATTTGTTTGTTGACGTTGTCATACAGGGAATTTAAACTATGGTTTGACTGTTTGTAAACAAATGGCTGCTTTGAACTATGAAAAGTCACTAATGATTTTGAAAATACTACAATCTTGTGCAGTCACTTGTAAAAGTGGCAAGGTAAAGGAACCAAAACTATTTTAAGAGGAAGAGCTCACATTTGACAATTTTGGAAATTAACATTACTTGATGGAGATAATAGAAGAGTAACTAAATCAATAATAAAAATATTAATAAATAATGCTATCCCTCTAATGAGAGGCACAAATTGTCTCCTTTTATATTCTATATCTTATGAGTTTTCATTTAATATTATTAAATAATTACAGCAAATGACAGTAGCAAAATTCTCTTTGCCCACTCCCTTCTGCAAAATACCATCCCCACCTCTCACCCTCACCACTGTGTCTGAAAAGCTGTACATCCTTAACACAACAAAGTCAAGATTGCTCTAGTAGCAACATGGTGACCGTGACTGTACATGACACTTTGAACTGATGAAGCCATATTACTGCCAGTTTAAGAATAAAGACAACAGACAGAGGACTTTGAAGCAAGACAGTCTTGGAACTCTGGCTTAATGATAGTCCTGGAGCTGCCACACATGTAAGGTCTTTGCTATATAAACAAATAAATGTTTTAATGACAAGATATAATACAAGGAATGGGGTTTTGCAAAGGAAAGATGCTAAAATAGGAAATTACTTGGGAAAAGGTAACTGAAAACCCATTATTTAAATCTGTCACTTACAGGATTATTTCAGATGGCTGCAAACTATTTGGTTAAATTGTCACATGTTTTGTACATTGAGCACCAATGAATTACCCACTAACGCTGTTAAATTAGGGAACAATGGTAGGAAAAATCACACTGCTGAAGTGTTTTGACTCCTTACCAGAGTGTTAAGTAAGATTCTAAAAGAGAAAATGAGCTCAGATTGACAATGACGCTTCTAAAAGCAGAAATAAAAAATCATGAAGCTTTTAAAAGTGATATTTTTCTTCCTTTGCCCCTTCTCAAAAAGGCCAAAGTAGATAATAATATCTACTTGTCTGAGTAGAAAATAATTTGGAACCATACCAAACGGAATAAGGCTGAATTGTAATTTTCTTCTCCAAAGTAAAGAGAGCACAAATAGGAATAGGTGACTGGATGAGTATGATAAAATTAAGTAAAGACTATCAACAAATCAAAGTTTCCTTGTTATGATTTATAAGATAGTAAAAAATTAGACACATCTTTTTCAATATAAAAAGAAGGTATAAAAAACAATAAGAAATGAAAAACTGGGCTTACCTATTTATATGAAGAATATTAAAATATAATACATGATTAAGCCAATATGATCTATGACAGACAATAAATACAGTATTATTTATAGCAAACTTGTAAACTTAGATGAAATACTTGATGACCTGAGAATATGTTATATAAAATGGCTCAAAAATATATATGTAAGGAACTGAGTAATAGTAAATAAAGTTAAGGTATGTGCTAACATTTATCCTTGAAAATAGTGTCAGGTCTAAATTACTTATCTAAAAGGTAGTTTAAAAACTAAAATCTTCATATAAACTAGGTGAAAAAATAATTCTCCTAAACTCATTTTATAGAGATTAAAAAGGGAAAAATCCACTAGTAGACATAACTGATCAAGGACAGCACAAAAAAACGAAAGTATAGGCTAATCACACCATTGAACAGAAACGTAAATACCTAAACTATCAGCAGGGCTTCCCTGATGGCTCAGCAGTAAAGAATCTGCCTGCAATGCAGGAGCTGCAGGAGACTCAGGTTCCATCCTTGGGTCGCAAAGATCCCCTGGAGGAGGGCGTGGCAACCCCCTCCAGTATTCTTGCCTGGAGAATCCCATGGTCAGAGGAGACTCATAGGCTACAGTCTATGGGGTTGCAAAGAGTCAGACATGACTGAAGCAACTTAGCCACATGCAAATTATTAGCAAATAAATTCCAGCAGAATCTGAAAGGAATAATATATCATCACCAGGTTTGTATTATCACAAGAAAACAAGACTTCTTTATCACTAGAAAATGCACAAACCTAATTTACTATATTAAATGATCCCGGGGGGTGGTGGAAGGGTGGTGGATCAAGTTTAAAAGCAGTTTTATAAAATGTTTCCCCAAATTCTGATTTAAAAGTTATTCAGTAAAATTCTTAGCAATCTAGAAATGAAAGGGAGCTTCCTTGATTTATTAAAATTTATCTACCAGAAAACAATACAGCAAGCATCACATTTAGAGGTGAAAACTGGAAACATTCCCTTTAAAATTAGTAACAAGAAAAGAGAATTTACTACCACACTGTTAATCAGCATTGTACTAGATACCCTAGTCCATCCACCAAGCCAGAAAGATTTTTTTTAATTTAAAAAAGTATAAATATTAGAAAGAAATAATAGAAATAAATTGTATAACTATTCAAAGGAGGAAGAAAAAGTCATTATATTAAAAATAGGAGAGGCAATTTTCTATAGCTCTACTATATGCTAGCAATAATAGAATGTATAATAGATGATAAGATCTGCCTCACAATAGACACAAAACTGTAAAATGCATAAAGATAACCCTAATAAAAATAAGACTTATAAGAAAAATATAAAATTTTACTTAAGAACATAAAAGAAGATTTAAATAAAAGGTGAGATAAGTCACATTCTGAATGGGATGGCTCAATATTGTAAAGATAAGAAAACTCCTTCAAATGAATCTGTAAATATGTGGCAATGTAATCAAAATCCTATTAATGTTATTCATGAAACTCAAGTCCTCCTTATAAAATTTCTTAAGAAAGGGAAACATAGCAGAATAACCAAGAGCACATTTTAAAAAGATAAAGAAGGTAAGAAAAAGATTTGCTTTACTGTTGTTATTGTTCAGTAGCTAGTTCATGTCTGACTGCTTATGACCCCATGGACTGCAGCACTCCAGGCTTCCCTGTCCGTCACCAAAGATGCCGTCCAACCATCTCATCCTCTGTTGGCCCCTTCTCCTCCTGCCTTCAATCTTGTCCAGCATCAGGATCTTTTCTCATGAATCAGTTCTTTGTATCAGGTGGCCAAGATATTGGAGTTTCAGCTTCAGCATCAGTCCTTCCAGTGAATATTCAGGACTGATTTCCTTTAGGATAGACTGGTTGGATCTCCTTGCAGTTCAAGGGAATCTCAAGAGTCTTCTCCAGCATCACAGTTCAAAAGCATCAATTCTTCGGCACTCAGTTTTCTGTATAGTCCAACTCTCACATCCACACATGACTATTGGAAAAACCATAGTTTTGACTAGACAGACCTTGTTGGCAAAGTAATGTCTCTACCTTTTAATACGCTGGCTGGGTTGGTCAGAACTTTCCTTCCAAGGAATAAGCATCTTTTAATTTCATGGCTGCAGTGATTTTGGAGCCCCCCAAAATAAAGTCTGTCACTGTTTCCATTGTTTCCCTATCTATTTGCCATGAAGTGATTGGACATGATGTTATGATCTTAGTGTTCTGAATGTGGAGTTAAAAACCGTAGCTTTGAATATACAGACCTTGTCGACAAAGTGATGTCTCTGCTTTTTAACATTCTGTCTTGGTTTGTCATACCTTTCCTTTCAAAGAGCAAGCGTATTGCCACCATATTTCAAAACTTACAATAAAAATTGAACAATTTAATGCTGAGTAATATTCTATTGTGTATATGTACCACAGCTTTCTTAACCATTCGTCAGTTGATGGGCATCTAGGTTGCTTCCATGTCCTGGCTATTGTAAACAATGCGGCGATGAACATTGGGGTACATGTGTCTCTTTCAATTCTGGTTTCCTCGGTGTGTATGCCCAGCAGTGGGATTGCTGGGTTATATGGCAAGTCTGTTTGAGCTTTTTAAGGAATCTCCACACTGTTTTCCATAGTGGCTGTACTAGTTTGCATTCCCACCAACAGTGTAAGAGGGTTCCCTTTTCTCCACATCCTCTCCAGCATTTATTGCTTGTAGATTTTTGGATTGCAGCCATTCTGACTGGTGTAAAGTGGTACTTCATTGTGGTTTTGATTTGCATTTCTCTGATAATGAGTGATGTTGAGCATATACACAATGGAATATTACTCAGCATTAAAAAAAATTCATTTGAAGCAGTTCTACTCAGGTGGACAGAACTGGAGCCTATTATCCAGAGTGAAGTAAGCCAGAAGGAAAAACAACAATACAGTATACTAACACATATATATGGAATTTAGAAAGATGGCAACAAGAACCCTGCATGCGAGACAGCAAAAGGAACGCAGATGTATAGAACAGACTCGTGGACTCTGTGGATGAGGGCAAGGGTGGGATGATATGGGAGAATAGCATTGAAACATGTTGATTATCATATGTGAAATCAATCACCAACCCAGGATTGATGCTCAGGGCTGGTGCACCAAGATTTCCCAGTGGGAGGGAATCAGGAGGGAGGAGGCGAGGGGGGGAGTTCTGGAGGGGGAGCATATGTAAACCCATGGCGGTTTCATGTCATTGTATGGCAAAACCAATAAGAAAAAAAAAAGAAAATTAAAAAAAAATGAACAATTAAGAAAATTTAATATTGGGGTATAAATAAAGAAAGAGATTGCTGTCCAGAAACAGATCCATGAAAATTTAGTGCATGAAAGTGTGAAGTGGTGGGAAAATGATGCCCTGGAAAAAAATGCTGCTGGGTAAATAGTCTATTGCTAGAAAGAGAAATAAAAGAGATCATTGCCTCCCATAATTCACAAAACTAAATTCAGTTATTTCAATTTGAAAATGTAGGAAATGAAATTATGAATATATTAGAAGAAAATGTAGGTTATTATTATCTAATATTAGAATAGGAATAAGAAGAAATGAATTTATATTCACAAATAATCTGTACAACACAAACTGCTGCTGCTGCTGCTGCTGCTGCTGCTGCTAAGTCGCTTCAGTCGTATCCAACTTTGTGCGACCCCATAGATGGAAGCTCACCAGGCTCCCCCTGTCCCTGGGATTCTCCAGGCAAGAACACTGGAGTGGGTTGCCATTTCCTTCTTCAATGCATGAAAGTGCAAAGTGAAAGTGAAGTCGTTCAGTCGTGTCCAACTCTTTGCGACCCCATGGACTGCAGCCTACCAGGCTCCTCCGTCCATGGGAGTTTCCAGGCAAGAGTACTCGGGTGGGGTGTCATTGCTTTCTCCATACAACACAAAATCCATAAGTAATTAATTAATAAATGTAACTATTTAAGCATTCTGTGGTAAAAATGAAACAATGTAAAAATGAAACAGTAGAGGAAACAATATTGGCATTATAAATACATATTTTTGTATATGTATTCTTCTATGATTATGTATTAAAAGGTATTAATATATGATCATATAAGAATACACATAAGTTTGTCATGATATACATAGCATATGTTTATTATTAGTATGCAAATGGTGTGTATTTGTAACAAATACATACACATGGATAAAAATTGCATAAAATTCCAAGAGTAATGGACAAAAAAGCAAAATGGCTATCAGGAGGCCTTAAAAATAGCTGGGAAAAGAAGAAAAGCAAAATGCAAAGGAGAAAAGGAAAGATATACCCATTTGAATGCAGAGTTCCAAAGAAGAACAAGAAGAGGTAAGAAAGCATTCTTCAGTGATCAGTGAAAAGAGATAGAGGAACATAATAGAATGGGAAAGACTAGAAATCTCTTCCAGAAAATTAGAGATACCAAGGGATCATTTCATGCAAAGATGGGCTCAATAAAGGAAAGAAATGGTATGGACCTAACAGAAACAGAAGATATTACGAAGAAGTGGTAAGAATACACAGAAGAACTATACAAAAAGATCTTCACGACCCAAATAATCACGATGGTGTGATCACTCACCTAGAGCCAGACATCTTGGAATGTGAAGAAAAGTGGGCCAGGCTTCAGCAATACATGAACTGTAAAGCTCCAGATGTTCAAACTGGTTTTAGAAAAGGCAGAGGAACCAGAGATCGAATTGCCAACATCCAATGGATCATCAAATGAGTAAGAGTTCCAGAAAAACATCTATTTCTGATTTATTCAGTATGCCAAAGCCTTTAACTGTGTGGATTACAATAAACTGGGGAAAATTCTGAGAGATGGGAATACCAGACTGCCTAACCTGCCTCTTGAGAAATCTGTATGCAGGTCAAGAAGCAACAGTTAGAACTGAACATGGAACAACAGACTGGTTCCAAATAGGAAAAGGAGTATGGTAAAGTTGTGTATTGTTACCCTGCTTATTTAACTTATATGCAGAGTACATCACGAGAAATGCTGAGCTGGAAGAAGTGCCAGCTGGAATCAAGCTTGCCAGGAGAAATATCAATAACCTCAGAAATGCAGATGATACTGCCCTTATGGCAGAAGGTGAAGAAGAGCTAAAGAGCCTCTTGAAAGTGAAAGAGGAGCGTGAAAAAGTTGGCTTAAAGCTCAACATTCAGAAAACTAAGATCATGGCATCCAGTCCCATCACTTCATGGGAAATAGATGGGGAAACAGTGAGAGACTTTATATCTTGGGCTCCAAATCACTGCAGATAGTGACTGCAGCCATGAAATTAAAAGATGCTTGCTCCTTGGAAGAAAAGTTATGACCAATCTAGACAGCATATTAAAGAGCAGAGACATGACTTTGCCAACAAAGGTCCATCTAGTCAAAGCTTTGGTTTCTCCAGTAGTCAAGTGTGGATGTGAGAGTTGGACCATAAAGAAAGCTGAGCACTGAAGAATTGATGCTGTTGAACTGTGATTTTGGAGAAGATTCTTGAGAGTCCCTTGGTCTCCAAGGAGATCCAACCAGTCCGTCCTAAGGAAGATCAGTCCTGGGTGTTCACTGGAAGGACTGATATTAAAGCTGAAACTTCAATACTTTGGCCACCTAATGTGAAGAGCTGACTCATTGGAAAAGACCTTGATGCTGGGAAAGATTGAGGGCAAGAGGAGAAGGGTATGACAGAGGATGAGATGGTTGAATGACATCACTGACTCAATGGACATGAGTTTGGGTAAACTCTGCAATTTGGTGATAGACAGGGAGACCTGGTGTGCTGCATTCCATGGGATCGTGAAGAGTCGGACATGACTGAGGGACCGAACTGAACTGCACTGAATGGGAAAAGATCTGAACAGACTGCTCAGCCAAAAAGAAAAAAAAAAGAAAGAAATTAAAATAGTTATTAGAGTAAAGAAAAAGATGCTTACATTCACTAAGCAGCAAAATGCAAGCTAACATACAAAGGGATTCTATGTTAATTATTCCCCTTACCTACTGGGCAAAAATTAATAGTTTAACATTATGTAGTACATAATGTACAGGGAAATATTTCTGTTAAAGGACCTCCATTGGTAATACATATCAAAATTTTAAGTGTGCCTCTTTTTGGACTCTACAATTCCATTTCTTATAGAATATTGCAGAGAAGCAGTTACATATAGGAGCACAAGAGACATGCTGAACACAAAATAAATAGTGAAAAGTTTTTAAAATTGGTAGAACAATATATAAAGAATATTTTATTTTCTAAAAATACACACATATGTTTTTGTGTATATTCATATATATGAATATATATATATATATATATACATATAAATACATATACATACACAACCACCTAAGGAAAAATCCCTTTTTTATCTCTCTTAGTGATAAAATTTAGCATGAAATATATTTTTCATTGATTTTCTTTGAGATTTCATATTCATATTTGGTTACATATTCACTGACTCTCTTTCTTTACCAGAATATGTATTTCATGAGATCAAAGCAGGAATCATGAGTTTCATCATTGTGTTTCCTCAGTTGCTAAAATAACAGTTGACTCATAGTTGACCACTAAGTGTCTTTCTAACAGAAATATTATATGACATTTATTGATTTATTGCCCAGGTAATGGTTAATTAGGGCTGGCAGAATGGTAATGAGATGTTTGTGGTTCTGTTCAGTATAACCAGAATATCTACTAACAAATACTCTTACTCTTGCCCTATGTTTACTAATAAGAATATATAAATATATATAATAAGCTCACTGGGCACTGAAATTTGTATTAAAGAATACTGTATCTATTATATTGTGTGTTTGATAGTTGCCCCTTTTCCCTCAAAATAGCCTTTTGGGAAAGAACACAGAACTGAAACAAATGTATAGAGAGATTAAAAATCAAAAGGTGACAATTTCTTTTTATTAAATAAAAAATTCTGGAAACATAAAAATAGCAAAATTAGTTTTGCATATTACATCTGGTCCCATCACTTCATGGAAAATAGATGGGGAAACAGTTGTAAGACTTTATTTTGGGGGGCTCCAAAATCATTGCAGATGGTAATTACAGCTATGAAATTAAAAGTTGCTTACTCCTTGGAAGTAAAGTTATGACCAATCTAGATAGTATATTTAAAAGCAGAGACATTACTTTGCCAACAAAGTTCTGTCTAGTCAATGCTATGGTTTTTCCAGTAGTCCTGTATGGATGTGAGAGTTGGGTGGTAAAGAAAGCTGAGCGCTGAAGAATTGATGCTTTTGAACTGTGGTGTTGGAGAAGACTCTTCAGAGTCTCTTGGACTGCAAGGAGATCCAACAAGTCCATCTTAAAGGAGATCAGTCCTGGATATTCATTGGAAGGACTGATGTTGAAGCTCAAACTCGAGTATTTTGGCTACCTCATGCGAAATGTTGACTCATTGGAAAAGACCCTAATGCTGGGAAGGATTGGAGGCAGGTGGAGAAGGGGACGACAGATGATGAGATGGCTGGATGGCATCATCAACTCAATGGACATGGGTTTGGATGGACTCTGGGAGTTGATGATGGACAGGGAGACCTGGCGGGCTGTGATTCATGGGGTTCCAAAGAGTCGGACACGACTGAGCAACTGAACTGAACTGATTATCAGAACAATGTTTTTAAAAGTTTTCAGATGTGAAAGAGTCAGTACCAAATTAAGATAAAATTTATCAATAGTCCCTACAGAAAAAATGCAATATGGATTAATTTGATAGCTACATTTTAACTTTGGACAAATTTTTTAAAAAGATTTCTAAAAGCGATTTGAAGAATTAACACATTTTGTGTGATTCCAAGATAAGACTTGTCTCATTTCTTGCTCACTCCTATACTTGTGGATTTTGCTGATCTAAAATAAGCCACACATATACCTTTATAGGAATGTTTTTTATTTCTCTCTCTATTTGTCCTTAACTATATAGAATAAATGCTTTCATGTACTTTTGTGTTTTTTGACTTTCCAATAGAGATGTATCTCACAAGTTTCATAAACATTCTATAGTACTGCTTTAGGGAAAGTGTTACATTCTATCTTTTAGTTTCTTAGGAAATCTATTAAGTACATAACATTTACTCTGGCAATAAGCATTTATGGCCTTTAAGTTATTTTTAAGACCCGATACTCAGAATAGGGCAACATATACACCCTGCACCCTTTCTTTTACTGAATTTATGTAGACAATCTAAAAACTCTTTTTTTTTTAAATTAGAACTACTTAGTAGAATCTCTTTGTGGCATGATTTCAACAATTTTTCCAAAGAATCCTGGAAGGCACTGATGTCATCTCAGATAAAGCAATCAATGACATGGCAAATCTTATTTGGTGATTGCTATTTTTGTTTACTCTTCAACTAATTTTTCACGACGTATTCAACTCTTTTTAAAGGATAGTGTTGGAGCATGCCCTTCAATAAATAATGCTTTTGTTCTTGCTTTCATAAATAAATGAGTTTTGTTTTTATCTCTCTATCATGCCCAATAAAACAATTATTTGAAGACTAAGAAGTAATCAGAGAGAAAATGAGGTAACAGTTTCAAACCTTAGTATCTCTTGTGATGCATGACATCAATCATTGTGGCTATCAATTATTGTATAGTTATTATGTACCAGGCATTGGGATAAAAGTTTTATTTTCTTATGCTTATAGCAACCTCACAAAGTAAGCATTCTTGTTATACTATAACGTAGTATTATTATCCCAATTTTGTAGATGAGAAGAATGAGATACAGAGAGATTAACTGACTGGCCTATGGAATTAACACTTAGCAAGACTTAAAATCAAAATATTGTCCAAATGCTCACACTAAAGTTCAGGCAAGTTTTTTCAGTCTCTGTTATGTGAGGTGAATGTTTTGTTCTGTTATAGGATTGCAGTAGTATTCATCAAAGGAAAAACGATTCTGTGGTATGTTAGTTTGAAGAACATGTGCTTGGGATTCTGTGGTTGGTTAGAGGTGTGAGGAGAGTATAAACTGAAAACTAGTGAGGAACTTGTCAGTTCACAGAAATCTCTTCCAGTGTCTTCATATAGTCAGGGATGAGTCTTACCTTGTCTAACTTAAAGATACATAAAACTTCCCAAAGACCGTTAATCCTTAGTAATTACAGGTAATTTCCCTTACCACCTACATTGAGTATGCCCTTGAACTATAGGAAAACTTGTCATAATTTATATTAAAGGTTTGTGTTTAATGTATTTTCATTTAGAGTTTATAAATCACATACAGTGTGCACATTGCAGGGGAGGTCGAGGTACAAATTATAGCATCTGCTCTCAAAGTTAGATAATTTACAGTTCAATGGGGGAGTTATACTGTTGCACAGATAGTGCAGGAAAATGAATAAGATCAAGGTGAGTCTCAGTAAAATATTCTGTGTGTGTGTGTGTGTAACTGGAGCAGCAGAGTAAAACGGGATCAGTATGGATTCACCATTATCTGGCTTTCAAATCAGAACCCTAGGGATTTGTATGGGTAACAGTGGAGGTGTTGTCACTCACGGCCCCAAGTCCAGGATGGCTCTGTGGTTGGGCAATGCTTCAGCCTGCCAATATATGTCTTTTGATTTAAAATGTTCTCTACCTGTGTAAATACATGATAAGCACTACATGAAGGGTCATTTATAAACCACATTCCAATATCAGAATAATCTTATAAAGTCATATTTGAGGTAATTTTCCAAATACTCTTTCAGTGATATTTGTTAGTGGACTGAAGTCTAAGAAGTGCAATGAATACTCAAGGCAGGAGTGAGTCACAGGAAAATATTTGGAGATGACTGTAATATTTATTGGTTTTGATGTTTTAAATCCATTTACCACCATGCATCTGAAATTTAATAAGCTTTCTACCTGAACCATGTCTCTCAAGAATATGATAGAAGCTTTAAAATGGAAGAACTTACTCTTTAGAAGAACTAGAAGACCACAAGACTCAGTAATGCATTTTTAAATGTTGAGAAAGTATTTTATTGTTAAGAAATCAGAGTGCTGGTAGTGATGCTTATGGGTTGGATCTCAAATTTTGACTGCATCTCTGTCTCAGACATTTGTTTAACTTATATTTTGTTCATTGAAATAAGAGGTGTACTAAATGGACCACAGTGGCTCATAATATGGGCATTCTGCATATTTATCTTGTCACTTACTAGGTATGCACTTACTTACTATGAAGGGTGAAGTCATCTAAAAGAAATAGACATGGGATAAACATAAAATTTGTTTTATGTTCATTTAATAGTAAATAATGTAAAATATAGGTATCTACTAACATAAAATAATAGATATTTTTGATATATGTACAAAAAATATGGCATTTAAAACTCTGTTAGTGAATAAGTCACCAGTTTTATAAAAATCCATGCCAAGTGATAGGGAAAACATCAGTAGGTTTGGCAAGCAAATGGAGAGTGAACTGTTAGGTTTCAACCATCTCCAATCCCTATGATTTTATGATTAAATGTTAGTGTTCAGAAATAAGCAGTAGAAATGCCAGCTCTCAAAATACCAAATGTAGACCAGAAACGACTGCAGATAAATACTTCATGAGACAAATCTAGAAGATTAATAAGCTGGCCAAAAATGGGATGGGCAGGTGGAGCGCCTTCCCAGGTAGCTAATTAAAAATTTCTCAGGAACTTGAATTGAAAGAACAGGAAAAATAGTTTATTCAGGGAAAAATAATTGAAATACAATTCAGTAGCTAAAATTAGTTTTGTGAACAAATATATCCTGTTGTTTATATTTTATCTATTACTATGCTGAAATAATACAGACCACAGAATAATAGATGGATAAAGCAAAAAAAAAAATTCCTTCTTAGAGACTTAATAAAGGGTATTACAAAACCATAACCTCCATTCTACCCTTTTGAAAAAAAAAAAACTATTTATGTCAGTAATTCTGTACTGGGAAGACAGAATGAGGATATAAGAATCATTTGGAAGCTTTATCAAACTATATGTATTTTCTGTTCACTGTGGGGGCAGAGAGTGTGTCTCTTTTTTTTGAGAACTCCTACTCTAACCATATTAGCATGCTATACTTAACCACTATGTATTTGTATTAATAATTTACCCTATTGGTGCCATGCATGCCACTTTATATTTAATGTTTATTCTAATGCCAGCACTATAATAAGATGATACTATTAACCCAGTGTTACAAATAGAATAACTGTAGTTCATAGAGCTTACATAATTTGACTAAGATCACAGATTAAGGAAGTTTGGGGAAACCAGAGCTAGAACCATTATCATTCTGACTTGAGAGTCAGTGTTTTTATGTTTTATCTTCTAAGCTATATAGAGCATGTTGTGTTGGTGATGAAAAAAAGATAGAAATGTATTTATTTTTTTGCCTAAAATATTTAGTGTATGTGTGTGTGTGGGGGGGGGTGTGGGTGTGTGTGTATTCTAAAAATCCCTAGTTGCTCAGTCATGTCTGACTCTTTGTGACCCCAAGGACTGTAGTCCACCAGGGTCCTCTGTCCATGGAATTCTCCAGGCAAGAATACTGGAGTGGGTAGCCATTCCATTCTTCCCTATCTCCTGCATTTCAGATAGATTCTTTACTGTCTGAGCCACAAGGGAAGCCTTGTGTGTGTGTGTGTGTGTGTGTGTGTGTGTGTGTGTGTGTGTGTGTGTGTGTGTACACATGCATGGGAGAAAAGAGAGATAGAGATACACGTGATATACATGTTATGCACACATCTACAAACATGCATGCACATGTACTCCACACATGCAGGTTTATTTTTATTTGTGGGTGAGCAAGTCATGTGTATGTATTTAATTTTATATATTTATCTATTGAATTCATAATTATATTGCTATAGTGTTATATATATTTAAGCTATATTTATATACAACTGATACGTAAATATGGGCTACACTCATGACTTAGTGGTAAAGAATCCATCTACCAATGCAAGAGACACTGGTTAGATCCCTGGTCAGGGAGATCCTCTGGAAGAGGTAATGGCAAATGATCCCAGAATTGTTGCCTGGGAACATTGGCAGAGGAGCCAGGCAGGCTATAGTCCATGGAATGGCAAAAGAGTTGGACACGACTTAGCAATTAAACAACAACAACAAATATATAAATATAATATTTATTCAGCTTTATGAAGAACATAGCCTCTAACTTCTAATTATTGACATTAATACTTACTAATATGTGCCTCCAAGATGAAACTCTAACTCTACACTAGGATTTGAGTTAAAAAAAAGAAGTCAGATATATTTAGGAATCAAAATTTTGACTGTCCTAAACATTTTAAGAATACATTTTTAGAAATTTAAAAATCATGGAAAAGAAACCAAAATGCTACTACTACAAACTTTGCTGTTGTTATTCAGTCACACAATTGTGTCCAGCTCCTTGTGATCCCATGAAGTGCAGCACACCAGGCTTCCTTGTCTTCCATCTCCAGGAGCTTGCTCAAACTCATGTCCATTGAGACAGTGATGCCATCCAATCATCTCATCCCCTGTCATCCCATTCTCCTCCTGCCTTCTATCTGTCCCAGCATTAGGATCTTTTCCAGTGAGTCAGCTCTTCCCATCAGGTGGCCAGAGTATTGGAGTTTCAGCTTCAGCATCAGTCCTTCCAATGTATTCAGGGTTGATTTCCTTTAGGAATGACTGTGCTTGCAGTCCAAGGGACTCTGAAGAGCCTTGTCCAAAAATTTGAAAGCATCAATTCTTTAGCCCTCAGCCTTCTTTATGGGCCAACTCACATTCGTACATGACTACTGGAAAAGCCATAGCTTTTACTATACAGACCTTTGTCAGCAAAGTAATGTTTTTGCTTTTTAATATGCTGTACAAGTTTGTCATAGCTTTTCTTCCAAGGAGCAAGCATCTTTTAATTTCATGGACACAGTCACTGTCCACAGTGATTTTGGAGCCCAAGAAAATAAAGTCTGTCACTGTTTCCATTGTTTCTCCATATATTGGCCTTGAAGTGATGAGACCAGATGACACAATCTTCATTTTCTGAATTTTAAGTTTTAAGCCAGCTTTTTCACTCTCCTGTTTTACCTTCATCAAGAAGCTCTTTAGCTTCTCTTCACTTTCTGCCATAAAGGTGGTATCATCTGCATGTCTAAGGTTATTGATATTTCTAGCGGCAATCTTGATTCCAGCTTGTGCTTCATCCAGCCTGGCATTTCCTGTGATGTACTCTGCATACAAGTTAAATAAGCAGGGTGACAATATACAGCCTTGACGTACTCCTTTCCCAAACTGGAGCCAGTTGGTTGTTCCATGTCTGGTTCTAGCTGCTGCTTCGACCTGTATACAGGTTTCGTAGGAGGCAGGTCAGGTGGTCTGGTATTCCCCTCTCTTTAAGAATTTTCCGTGGTTTGTTGTGATCCACTCAGTCAGTGTGAATACCCTTGTGGCTCAGATGGTAGAGTCTGCCTGCACTGTGGGAGACCTGGATTAAATCCCTAGGTTGGGAAGATCCCCTGGATCTTCTAAGAAGATCTTTCTAAGGAAATATCAACCCACTCCAGGACTCTTGCTTGGAAAATCCCATGGATTGAGCAACCTGGCCGGCTACAGTCTGGGGTCGCAAAGAGCCGAACACAACTGAGCAACTTCACTTTCTTTCACTCAATCAAAGGCTTTGGCACAGTCTACAAAGCAGAAGTAGATGTTTTTCTGGAACCCTCTTGCTTTTTCTATGATCCAGTGAATGTTGGCAATTTGATCTCTGGTTCCTCTTTTCTAAATCCAGCTTGAACCTCTGGAATTTCACAATTCGCATACTGTTGAAGCCTAGCTTGGAGAATTTGGAGCTAGTGCAAATATTGAATTTACTTTGCTAGTGTGTGAGGTGAGTACAATTCTGTGATAGTTTGAGCATTCTTTGACATTGCCTTTTTTGGGGATTGCAATGAAAACTGGCTTTTTCCAGTCCTGTGGCCACTGCTGAGTTTTCCAAATTTGCTGACATATTGAGTGCAGCACTTTCACAGCAGCGTCTTTTAGGATTTGAAATAGCTCTACTGGAATTTCATCACCTCCACTAGCTTTGTTTGTAGTGATGCTTCCTAAGGCCCACTTGATTTTGAACTCCAACATGTCTGGTTCAAGGTGAGTGATCACACCATCGTGATTACCTAGGTCATGAAGATCATTTTTATAGTTCTTCTATGTATTCTTGCTGCATGTAAATTTTGGAAGTTTCATTACCTGAAAAAGAGTACACACATTGTAATACCAACAGGTACTGCAAGTTGCCTTCCATCAGGTTCACATTTTCAACTGCCATCATCACTGTGTGTTGTCCATCAATGTGTTGTCCATCACATTGTCCATCACATCATCAATGTGATGTTGTCACATCACACCAATATGATGAATTCATTTTATAAACTTTTAAAACATGAATCTGTTAAGTGAAAAGTAGTATCTTGTTTAATCTCCTTTTTAAAATCATGAATGCAGTTTAGCTCCTGTTTATATTTAAGGGTGCTGTATGTTTCTTCAAGAGCATTGAAGAAACATTCTTCAAGGCAATGCCAAAGAATGCTCAAAAAAATTACTCATTTTTATTAAATAGTTTCTTCTGATATGTAGGCTTTCCTTATAGATTAAGAAAATTACTGTTCTATGCTTATTATGTCTTATAACAATATTTTCCCTAATTCATTAATTGCCTATTAGCTTTCTACATAGTATTTTATCATGCAGATATTTTGTATATTCAATCATCAATGATTTTTATGGCCTCTTAGATTTTGTCATGGCTAAGAAATACTTCTGTTTATAGATAATATTTTCACATTTTTTTTCTTTTAAGTAACTTTATAGTTTCTTATGAAACCTTAGGTAAGTTACTTTACATTTCTGTGCTTCAATTTTCTTATGTATGAAGTGGGGTTACTTTACTCTGTACTCTCTCACAAGGCAAAGCAGATGGTGGGTTTCTCCATTTTCCAGTAATATACCTCTATTATAACCCTGTACATAATACTGGATAGCTATTTCTTGTTTGCTTAGATGATTGTCATTATTTGAGAAGAATGAATTTCCTGTCTTGAGTCCTCACTACTTTAAACTTGATAGCTTACAGTGAACAATGTCTGATTCCGGATTTCTAAAGAAGAAGATTTAGCTTCAGGGCCAGGGACCATGCTTGATCACTCAAGAGCTTTTGTTTAGCAGAGTTTTATCAAAGTATAAAAAGGGACAGAAAAAGCTTCTGACTTAGAGATCAGAAAGGGGGGTGTAGAGTGCCCCCACTCACTAGTCTTATCTTATATACTTTTATCAGACCCCCACCCACAGCATACATCTTAAATTAACAATAGAAAGCTCTTACCAGACCCACTCCCACAATGTAGGTCTTAAGATAACAAGATTAGTCAGAAGGTTATTGTTAGGGAAAAACATGTCCTTGAGCAAGATACATTGTTATATTGACTAAGACAAAGCAATGTAGAAAAATAAAAGTGTCCTCTTCTCCTTGAGGGGCTTCCCTGGTGGCTCAGAAGGTAAAGCCTCTGCCTGCAATGCGGAAAACCCGGGTTCGGTGGCTGGGTCAGGAAGATCCCCTGGAGAAGGAAATGGCAACCCACTCCAGTACTCTTGCCTGGAAAATTCCATGGACAGAGTAGCCATGTAGGCTACAGTCCATGGGGTCCCAAAGAGTTGGACACAACTGAGTGACTTCACTTCCTCCTTGAGAACTCCAGACATCTATCTCCACCTCCAGAGCCCCAGACCCCTTTCTCCTCCTCAGGGACTCTGGACTTCTTATCAACCTGTCTCTCAAACTTAGCACAATGTGGTTAAATGTTTTTATTTAAATATTTTTAATTCAATTATATTGACATATAACTTAAATTTAATATAACTCACCCAAAGTTTTTCATTTTTATTTAGTACAGTTTATCAAATTTTCCATTTGATTTGTGGTTTCTATGTTCTAAAAAATCTGCCTAACCAAGATCACAGAGATTTTCTCATTTGTTTTCTTCTATAATTGTATTATTTTATCTCTTATTTAGATATCTATGATACATTTTGAGGGTTTGTTTTTTTTTTCTTTTTGTATATAACAGTAAGTAGGAGCTAAGGTTCAATTGCTTTTATATATTATTACCAATTATTACAGTTCCATTTTCCAAAAGACAATCATTTCCTTAGTGAATTATCTTAGTTATAGTAACTAAATTGTTCATCACTTGAATTTCATCTTTTAGCTTTTTGTACATTTTGCAAAAAAATCTGAAAAATTCAAATTGAGTAACTTTTAAAAAGAGAAAAACTTTTTTTTCTTTCTTTTTTTTTAATGAAACTCAATGTATTTTTACATTTTCTCATTGTCTTTCAGTTATTTTAGTTTAACTGTTTTCACATTTGGTAGTGATTCATAGGCAGTCAGATGTGTTGAAGTGTACGGTACACTGAAATCTGAAAGATTCATGGTTGAATTCCCTTTCTGGCCTTGACTGCCTGTCTGTGGGTTATTTATATGATAACCCCTATCCTCAGTTTCTTTAATTATAAAATGTAGATAATTCCCTTTTCCTAAAGATATATGAAAGGTTACTTAAAATGTATAAAGTGAAACCAATTACTCATTAAGTATACTTACTCAATTACTGTTATGTACTATGGGATTCTCATAAATGGAGCCTTTTTGCCATGACTAACATGTGATTTTCATCAAGATTAAGCACTGATCCCACCCACAATTTCCTTAACTATTTAAAGAAACTGACAATGAGAGTCTGCATTTTCTCTGTTCTTAAATTGTGTGGCTTTTGCTTTTTTGACTACGAGTGATAGTGATGACTGATATAATTTTGTTGTACATGTATTCTATTGTTGCTAGACATAGACAAGGGTGGGATGATATGGGAGAAGGGCATTGAAGCATGCTAATTGTCATGTGTCTAATCAATCGCCAGCCCAGGATTGATGCTCGGGACTGGTGCAGCGAGATTTCCCGGGGGGGAGGGAGGAGGGAGGGGGGACCCGGAGGGGAAGCATATGTAAACCCATGGTGATATCATGACAATGTATGGCAAAAACAATAATAAAAAAAAAAAAATCCCTAAAAAAAAAAAAAAGATATCATTAGACATATGATAATTAGAAAATGAGGATGCATTTGCAAAATTTTCAGTCTATGAGAATGGGATCATCCCAAAAAGACCAAGAGCAGAATTACAAGGAAAAAAGACACATCATGCTATACTTTATTCTTTCACATTCTATTAGTAGTGTTCAGACTTCAGGTTTATATGTTGTTGAACTAAAAGGCATCTACCTGGTATTGGAAATGATCTTGAAATAGCTACCCTGAAAGTGTAAGTGCTACAACATGGAATGGGTGCAGATTGATCAGTGGAGTGAATTAAAAAAGCTATAAAACTCTGGATTCCCTTTTGTTTGGTAATAACACATGAAGAGCATTTGTTCACTCCCTTATTTTAAGATGGGCTGTAAGGCCCAGGAAAATCAGAATGGTGGAGGCTGTAGAAGATTCCTTTTATGACAAGGCTAAGGCAGGTGATTTGGAAATCTGAACTTAATGAGCCTATAAGAGTATCCTTTTCCCTGACAAGGAAGGAAGGACACCAGGATTGACTTACAGAGAAAGAAAATTCATAAATTCATAACCATGGGAATTATAAATTTTAAGAGAGGCAAAATACTGCATTATTGCTTGGTTCTCATTGAGAGTATTTCATCCAAGCCCTTTACACAGCTAGGATTCCTCATAAGAGAAAGTGCTGTTAATTAATTATCAATACTCCTAGGAAAAAGCATGCTGTAGCCCAACTTCTGTGGTATTATGGTTTGGGGTAATCTGCTATAAATATTTAATGTGAATTATTCAGATTGATTTTAAAAAGCGAAGAAACATTCTTATGATTAATTGTGAGAGAAAATGCATAGGGAGGAAATATTTGGGACTATTACTTAAACTAAAGAATTACTACTTTAATTGAAAATAAGATAATTATAAATTAATATGAAGTTGTGTGAAATAGGAAGTGGCAACCCACTCTAGTACTCTTGCCTGGAAAATCCCATGGACAGAGAAGCCTGGTAGGCTACAGTCCATGAGTTCGCAAAGAGTCAGACACAACTGAGTGACTTTACTTTCACTTTCTACACTGGAACTGTTAAAGGGAGCTCTATGGACAGAAGAGAAATGGTCCCAGATGAAACTATTGAAATTCAGAAAAGTATAAAAAAAACACCAAAAAGGATGAACATGTAAGTAAATACAAATGCATACAGACTGTTTGAAGACATCAGAATAATGTATCATGGCATTTAATTCCCTGTAACCAAAGATGGGACCATTTAAACATCTGCTGAAATAGGAACTGCAATGATTAGAATTAAATATTTTAATTCTGTAGGTTCATAATGTTAACAACAATAATAATAATTGGTTGAGCTTCCCAAGTTGCACAGTGGTAAGGAATGTGTGTGCCACTGCAGGAGATATAAGAGATGCATGTTTGATCCCTGGGTCAGGAAGAGCCCTTGGAGTAGGAAATGGCAACCTGCTCCATTTTTCTTGCTTGAAGAATTTCTTGATAGTGGAGCCTGGTGGACTACAGTCCATGGGGCCACACAGAGTAGGACATGACCGAGCACACAGAACACAATAACTGGTTACCACAGGAGGATAGGTTATTTATTATTTTAAAATATAGTATAAAAATGTAAAGAACTGAACATTTAGTCTGCATTTCTTATATTACTAAGTTAATATAAATGGGAGAATTTTCCCTTGATAATAGTATTCCAGCTAATAAATTAGGAAAAAAAGGAATATTCTTATTTTTAAATTCTAATGAATTAATGGATCCAGGCATTGAAAATTTAAACATTGAACTGTTAAAAATGCACAAGCACACTCTTCATTCATTACTGGAAAGCTAATAAGTGCCTGATATGCATTCAGTTCAGTTCAGTTCAGTTCAGTCGCTAAGTCATGTCCGATTCTTTTCAACCCCATGAACTGCAGCATGCCAGGCCTCCCTATCCATCACCAACTCCCAGAGCTTTTCCAAACTCGTGTCCATTGAGTCAGTGATGCCATCCAACCATATCATCCTCTGTCATCCCCTTCTCCTGCCTTCAGTCTTTCCCAGCATCAGGGTCTTTTCCAGTGAGTCAATTCTTCCCATCAGGCAGCCAAAGTATTGGAGCTTCAGATCTGGCATCAGTTCTTTCAATGAATATTCAGGACTGATTTCCTTTAGTTACTTGTTGGAATTCCTTGCTGTCCAGGGGACTCTCAAAGAGTCTTCTGCAACACCACAGTTCAAAAGAATAAATTCTTTGGCACTCAGATTTCTTTATAATACAACTCTCACACCCACACATGACTACTGGAAAAACCATAGCCCTGACTAGATGAACCTCTGTTGGCAAAGCAATGTCTCTGCTTTTTAATATGCTGTCTAGGTTGGTCATAGCTGTTCTTCCAAGGAACAAGTGTCTTTTAATTTCATGGCTGCAGTCACCAACTACAGTGGTTTTGGAGCCCCCCAAAATAAAGTTTGTCACTGTTTACATTGTCTCCCCATCTATTTATCATGAAGTGATGGGACTGGATCCCATGATCTTAGTTTTCTGAATGCTGAGCTTTAAGCCAACATTTTCACTCTCCTCTTTCACTTTTATCAAGAGTCTCTTTAGTTCTTCTTCACTTTCTGCCATAAGAGTGGTGTCATCTGCATATCTGAGGTTATTCATATTTCTCCTGGCAATCTTGATTCCAGCTTGTGCTTCATCCAGTCAGCGTTTCTCATGATGTATTCTGCTGCTGCTGTTAAGTCGCTTCAGTCATGTCCGACTCTGTGTGACCCCATAGATGGCAGCCCACCAGGCTCCCCGTTCCCTGGGATTCTCCAGGCAAGAACACTGGAGTGAGTTGCCATTTCCTTCTCCAATGAATGAAAGTGAAATGTGAAAGGGAGGCACTCAGTGGTGTCTGACTCCTCGCAACCCCATAGACTGCAGCCTGCCAAGCTCCTTCATCCATGGGATTTTCCAGGCAAGAGTACTCGACTGGGTTGCCATTGCCTTCTCCATTATGTACTCTGCATATAAGTTAAATAAACAGGGTGACAATACACAGCCTTGACATACTCCTTTCCCTATTTGGAACCAGTATGTTGTTCCATGTCCAATTCTAACTGTTGCTTCCTGACCTGCATACAGATCAGGTAGTCTGGTATTCCCATCTCTTTCAGAATTTCCCACAGTTTACTGGGATCCACACAGTCAAAGGCTTTGGCATTGTCAATAAAGCAGAAGTAGATGTTTTTCTGGAACTTTCTTGCTTTTCCGATGATCCAACGGACATTGGCAATTTGATCTCTGGTTCCTCTGCCTTTCCTAAATCCAACCAGAACATCTGGAAGTTCACAATTCGTGTAATGTTGAAGCCTGGCTTGGAGAATTTTGAGCATTACTTTACTAGCGTGTGAGATGAGTGCAATTGTGCACTAGTTGACATTGCCTTTCTTTGGGATTGGAATGAAAACTGGCCTTTTCCAGTCCTGTGGCCACTGCTGAGTTTTCCAAATTTGCTGGCATACAGAGTGCAGCACTTTCACAGCATCATCTTTTAGGATTTGAAATAGTCAACTGGAATTCCATCACCTCCACTAGCTTTGTCTGTAGTGATGCTTCCTAAGGCCACTTGGCTGTGCATTCCAGGATGTCTGACTCTAGCTGAATGATCACACTGTCGTGTTTATCTGGTCTATACTAGCAATATCTAACCTGAAATTAAAATCAAGAAAGCAAATTCTTTTCATAAGAGTATCAAAAAGAAAAAAAACACTTAGAAATGAATATGACAAAAAGAGTCTAAATCTTACACGCTAAAAACTGCAGACATTATTGAAAGAAATTAAACATCTAAATAATTCTAAAAGCATCCAAGATCATGGATCAGAAAAAATAAAGTTGGTAAAATGGCAATGTTCCTCAAACTGATCTACCAATAAAATGCAATCCCTATCAGAATATCAATTTGAGTTATTTATAGAAATTTATAGGATGACTCTAAATTCACATAGATTTTTCAGGGGTACAGAATAGCCAAAACAATCTTGAAAACTAAGATCAAAGTAGGACTCAAATGTTTTGATCTCAAAACTAACTACAAAGCAACATTAATGAGGTGGTGTGGTACTCACACAGGCAGGACATACAGATAAACTAATAATAACTGGAAGTCCAGATATATAAGTCCACAGCCATACCTTTGCTCCTTGGAAGAAAAGGTATGATCAACCTGCCTTCTCTAGTAATCATGTATAGATGTGAGAGATGGACCACAAATAAGGTTGAGCACCAAATAATTGATGTTTTTGAACTGTGGTCTTGTGGTTCAAAAGGGACTCCTGAGAGTCCCTTGGACTGCAAAGAGATCAAACCAGTCAATCTTAAAGGAACTCAATCCTGAATATTCACTGGAAGGACTGATGCTGAGGTTGAAGCTCCAATACTTTGGTCACCTGATGCGAAGACCTGACTCATTGCAAAAGACTGAAGGCAAAAGGAGAAGAAGGCAGCAGAGGATGAGATGGTTAGATAGCATGACCAATTCAATGGACATAAATTTGAGTAAACTGTAGGAGATAGTGAAGGACAGAGAAGGCTAGCATGCTGCAGTCCATGGCGTTACAAGTCAGACATGACTTAGTGACTGAACAACAATAGCTGATTTATAAGGTTGTGATAGTTTCTTCTGTACATCAAAGTGAGTCAGTTACACATATACATCTATTTACTCTTTTTTTAGGTTCTATTTCTATATATGTCATTGAATTTATGTATGTATGCATGTGTGCTCAGTCATGTGTGACTCTTTGTGATCCCATGGACTGTAGCTCCCCAGGCTCTTCTGTCCATGGGATTCTCCAGGCAAGAATACTGGAGTGGGTTGCCATTCCCTCCTCCAGGGGATCTTCCTGACCCAGGGATTAAACTCATATCTCTTACGTCTCCTTCATTGCCAGGCTGATTCTTTACCACTGAGCCACCTGGGAAGCCCATGTATGTCATCACAGAGTATTTGAATAGAGTTCCCTGTGCTACACAGTAGGTTCTTATTAGTTATCTATTTTCTATACAGTAGTATATATCAATCCCAATCTCCTATTTTATTCCTCCCCTCCTGCAAAGACTTTTTATATGACAGTTATATATTAGGCCAATAATGTATTAGTGAGTGAAAAAAATAATCATCAAACTTTCTCATTGAATCATATTCTAAATTTTTCTTTTTAAATTAACATTTATGTGGCAAAATATACATTTACTTAGAATGAATAAAGAGATGTGTTACTTCTGTTTGCATATCTGCTGCAAAGGCCAAAGTTTAGTGTATCTGCATACAACTAATGGTTATCATTGTGACAACTTGTCTTTTTTTTTCAATCATTGAATCAATTATTGTACATCAGCTGATTCTGTTACCCTGACCTGCTATAGAGTATATACAAATCTTTAGTGTAATGCATGCTACACTATATAACTTCAGTGGGTCCCATAAATTTAATTAACTGCTATCATTGAATTTAGTTGTAAGCCCCATAGTGAAAGCGTTTTTATTTTTCTAGCTGAGGAGCAGAAAATATGATAAATTTTGGATATGTTTTATAGATATGTTTTGGGCATGCCAGCCCTCAAAATGTCACTGCAGAAGGAGTTTACTTAGAGAACCTGTTGAAATGCATGATTCCATCTGGCTGCCTACCTGCAGCCAAGGGGGCTGTGGTATTCACCTGATCCAAGTTAAGTCAGTCAGATGTATCTGAGTGCTAAAGGACAATGGGTAGCTGAGCTAATAGCACTGAAGATTAAGGGGCTTATGCTGCCATTTTATGGGGAGCCATAATGGACCATGTCCAGATAGATGTGGGAGAGTAAGAAGCAATTCATACACAGAGAAAAATGAAACAGTTGATAAAGCAGTCTGAATGGCATGGAAAAGAGATAAGCTGTTTTGAGAAGTGAAAAATAGAAATATGCAGTCTTGGTGATTTTCTCAAATAAAAGTACCTATACTTGTTGATCCCTATACATTTCTAGGAGTTTCCTCTGTATCTTTTACTTAATACAGCTTTTTCTAGGTTTCTATTCTTTGTTTTGTTGTTGTTCAGCCGCTCAGTCACGTCTGACTCTTCGTGACTCCAAGAACTGCAGCATTCTAGGCTTCCCTGTCCTTCACTATCTCCTGGAGTTTGATCAGACTCATGTCCATTGAGTCGATGATGCCATCCAACCATCTCATCCTCTGTTGCCCCCTCATCTCCCTGCCCTCAATCTTTCTCAGCATCAGGGTCTTTTCCAATGAGTCAGCTCTTTGCATCAGGTGGCCAAAGTATTGGAGCTACTGAATCCCTTGATACTGAATGATATTTGCCCAGAATGGTCAGTGAGATAGTGCATTAGGACTTACTGCAATTAAATTAAAAAATTCCAAAAAGGTCTCCTGTTTAAACACTTTGTACATATTTTTCTTTTCTTTTTTATCCTCCTGAAAACTGCAATAGGAACTTTCTTTATCTCAGTGGGAAAACATCTTCTCTCTCTTTAGAATTCAAGCAATAACAATTCTACAGGGTAATGATTATTCTAGATGCATTGTACCATGTAAATTAACCCATTGCTTTGGTAGCACTGCTCCAAAAAATAGAGCTGATGCTGAGTGTACAGAATGAACAAATTAATTAGGCAGACTGCAAAATCAAATAAATCTCACAGTGGTGACCTTTGTTTCATGGACTAAAAAAGGCATTAAGCTCATGTAGTAACTTTGGTTGAAGTAAAACCAAGCTTAAATAGGGCTAAGTGGTCTCATTATTTATACTGGACAATATAGTTCAGGACCACAAGAAACTCCTCCTGTCTGGGGGAGGTTGATCTTAAGAGTTTGTTCAATAGCAAACTATTGGCCTCTGACCGAAAGGCAGCCTGTCCCATTAATGATCCAAGAAAATACAATGATGAGAAAATAAATATTCTAATTCCTTCTTCTCCGATACAGAAAATCTCTTGGTACTAAACAAAAGGCAGTTATCAAATTGCCCACTTTGGTCACAAAGAAACTCAGTTAAATAAATATAAATGGAAAAGGAGTTGTATCATCAATACTAATGTATACTTTGTGGTACCAAAGATAAAAATAATGCTATATTGCTAAAGGACCAAAGAATCATATTCAGGGCTTTGTTGTCCCAGTCAAGGAATGGCACACTTCAGCTACTAGATGATTTAATTAATCTTTTGCCCCTATATCCAAGTCTGACAGCCAATGTGCACGTCAAGACGACTTTGGACCTTCAACATAGTTTCCTCTGGCTTCACCCTGTCTGGACACAGTTCACCATCTGGTGCTTGGGAAGACTCTTGAGAGTCCCTTGGACAGCAAGGAGATCAAACCAATCAACCCTAAAAAAAACTAACCCTGAATACTCATTGGAAGTACTGATGCTGAAGCTGAAAGCTCCAATACTTTGGTGACTTGATGCAAAGAGCCAACTCATTGGAAAAGACCCTGATGCTGGGAAAGATTGAGGGCAGGAGGAAAAGAGGATAACAGAGGATGAGATGGTGCAATAGCATCACCAATTCAATGAACATGAACTCAGGCAAACTCTGAGAGACAGTGAGGGACAGGAAAGCTTGGTGTGCTGCAGTCCAGGGGGTTGCAAAGACTCAGACGTAACTTGGTGAATGAGCAACAAAAACAGCACTTGCGAAGAATTCCATCTGTGAGCCAGCAGCAGCCAACATTCCAGGTAACTGGGAAAATGTGTCTCAGTCCTCAGGAGGTCAGCCTACTATTCACTGCAACTTACCCATTGTGATTCTAGCATGGACTTGCTTCTTATAATGAGTTCACCATCCTTCAGTTCAGTTCAGTTCAGTCGCTCAATCATGTCTGATTCTTTGTGACCCCATGGACTGCAGCACACTAGTGCTGTCCATCAGCAACTCCCAGAGTTTACTCAAACTCATGTCAATTGAGTTGGTGATGCCATCCAACCACCTCATCCTCCGATGTCCCCTTCTCCTGTGTTCAGTCTTCCCAGCATCAGGGGCTTCTCCAGTGAGTCAGTTCTTTGCCTCAGGTTGCCAGAGTATTGGAGTTTCAGCTTCAACATCAGTCTTTCCAATGAATATTCAGGACTGATTTCCTTTAGGATGGACGGGTTGTATTTCCTTGCAATCCAAGGGACTCTCAAGATTCTTCTCCAACACCACAGTTTAAAAGCATCATTTCTTCAGTGCTCAGTTTTCTTTATACTACGCTGTCATATCCATACATGACTACTGGAAAAACCACACCCTTTACTGGACAGACCTTTGTGGACATAGTAATGGCTCTGCTATTTAATATGGTGTTTAAGTTGGTCATAACTTTACTTCCAAGGAGCGAGCGTCTTTTGATTTCATGGTTACAGTCACCATCTACAGTGATTTTGGAGCCCCCCAAAATAAAGTTTGACACTGTTTCCACAGTTTCTTCATCTATTTGACATGAAGTGATGGGGCCAGATGCCATGATCTTAGTTTTCTGAATGTTGAGCCTTAGGCCAACTTTTTCACTCTCCTCTTTCACTTTCATCAAGAGGCTCTTTTGTTCTTCTTTGCTTTCTGCCATGAGGATGGTATCATCTGCGTTATCTGAGATTATTGTTATTTCTCCTGGAAAACTTGATTCCAGCTTGTGTTTCATCCAGCCCAGCGTTTCTCATGATGTACTCTGTATAGAAGGTAAATAAACAGAGTGAAAATATACAGCCTAGATGCACTCCTTTTCCTAGTTGGAACCAGTCTGTTGTTCCATGTCCAGTTCTAACAGTTGCTTCCTGACCTGAATACAGATTTCTCAGGAGACAGGTCAGGTGGTCTTTTAGTCCCATCTCTTAAAGAATTTTCCACAGTTGTGGTCATTCACACAGTCGAATGTTTCGGCATAGTCAATAAAACAGAAATAGATGTTTTTCTGGAACTCTATTGTTTTTTTGATGATCCAGTGGATGTTGGCGATTTGATCTCTGGTTCCTCTGCCTTTGCTAAAACCAACTTGAACATCTGGTATTTCACAGTTCACATACTGTTGAAGCCTGGGTTAGAGAATTTTGAATATTACTAGCGTGTGAGATGAGTGCAATTGTGTGGAGTTTAGGCATTCTTTGGCATTGGTTTTCTTTGGGATTAGGATGAAAACTGACCTTTTCCATTCCTGTGGCCACTGCTGAGTTTTCCAAATTTGCTGGCATATTGAGTGAAGCACTTTCACAGCATCGTCTTTCAGGATTTGAAATAGCTCAACTGGAATTCCATTACCTCCACTAGCTTTGTTTGTAGTGATGCTCCTTAAGACCCACTTGACTTCACATTCTAGGATGTCTGGCTCTAGGAGAGTGACCACACCATCGTGATTATCTGGATATTGAAGATCTTTTTTATATAGTTCTTCTGTTTTCTTGCCATCTCTTCTTAATATCTTCTGCTTCTGTTATGGCCATACCATTTCTGTTCTTCGTAGAGCCCATCTTTGCATGAAGTGTTCCCTTGGTATCTCTAACTTTCTTGAAGAGATCTCTAGTCTTTCCCATCCTATTGTTTTCCTTTATTTCTTTGCACTAATCACTGATTAAGGCTTTATTATGTCTCCTTGCTATTCTTTGGAAGTGTGCATTCAGACGAGTATATCTTTCCTTTTCTCCTTTGCTTCTCAATTCTCAATGGCCTCCTCAGACAGCCATTTTGCTTTTTTTCATTTCTTTTTCATAGGGATGATCTCTACCCCCATCTCTTGTACAATGTCACCAACCTCCATCTATAGTTCATCAGGTACTCACCCTATGAAATCTAGTCCCTTAAATCTATTTCTCACTTCCACTGTATAATTGCAAGGGATTTTATTTAGATCATACCTGAATGGCCTAGTGATTTTCCCTACTTTCTTCAATTTAAGCCTCAATTTGGCAACAAGAATTTCATGATCTGAGCCACAGTCAGCTCCTGGTCTTGCTTTTGCTGACTGTATAGGGCTTCTCCACCTTTGGCTGCAAATAATATAATCAATCCGATTTTGGTATTGACCATCTGTGATGTCCATTTGTCACCATCCTTGGGAGTTGCTTTGTCAGGATGCAGTACAGTCTCCTTTCCTTGGAAAACATACCAGAGCAAAATGCATGGGGTGATTCACAGCTCTCACTGCCCCAGCTTCTTAAGGCTGCAACTGATATGCCTCGTCTCCCTCCTCTTCTTCCTATTCTAGATTTCCTTCGGAGTCTGCTAATTCCTTTGTTCTTCAAGGTGTCTTAGCTAGTGGAGTGACAGAACATTTCCACTGAGAGGTGTGAGACCATAGTCACCATATACTTTCCAGGCTGTGGCCATTGCCCTTGTCCATTGATGATTAAAATTGGTTCACAAGGGTTCAAGAGACATCAAGTAGACTATCTAAGTGCCAAACCTGTTCTTCTCTGTCCCCCACTGTGTCATGGTATCCCTGCTTTCTCTTTGTAATCAAGGTGATTATTCCCTAAAAGTGTGGTGATTGCTTTCTTTGCTGGTCTCAGAAAAGGAAGAGCTTCAAACAAGATATCAGACAAAGCTGAAACCTAAATTGCATTCTAACCTTATCCCTTGTAGAAGAAAAAGGACCTCTAGCTCCCTGGAGCCTCAAGTCATGAAGAGGAAAGTTACATTTCCATCTCCCCTGTGACTTTTCAGACTCCTGTATCCTACCTAATGCATACACGGTAATAGAATCCATGGACCCCACCATTATGCGCCCCCCTGCCAGTGCTCCTTTTCTATAAAGTGAGCCTATTGACCTGCAAAATTATCATGCAAGACCTTGTTTTGATGGATCAAATACTCTGTTAAGTCCTCAGATGGTGGTGCTGCTCCCATTTCTGCAGGCAGCAAGGGCAAACCCATACAGTATCTTCATAATCTGTTAATCCAACTTAAAATGAATTGTTGCCCTATCCAGAGAAGAGGGTTTTAATGTAATCAACATGGCACCAAAAGATTTGTTAGTCTTTTTATACTTTCCACTCACTTCATAAATCTCGTCAAACCGTTTTCCTCTCTTTGCCTTTGGTCTTTTGATCTTTCTCCTTCCAAGTTCCAGACTAAACAGATTAGGGCTTTGCTACTAATGGTTTATATGTAGTTTTACTTTAGTTCAATTCTCTTTCCATATAAAACGGGTGACCAGAATAAAATGAATGACCAACCCAAAGCTCAATTTACCAAGTGGGACCATAGTGCGGTAGCAGTCCATTTTCCTGCACTGACATACTGAGCTTAGGTACCATGAGCCACATCTGACCTTGTTCCTCTGCTATCAGTTTATGACAGGGACTCCCCATGAGAGCATAAGTGTATGCTAAGGGAGAGTCATCAGTACAGTAGTGGAAATGATCTAGTGTTCTTGACAATATACTTATAAAATTTACCTGTGATCCATGGCACTGCTCATACCTCATATTGGATGCAACCATTGAACCACTAAACTGTCAACATTTATCTCCTACTCTCTGGAGAATATGTATCTTACTGAGACCTCCAATATATTTTCCATTTCTTGCTCACTGCCCAAATTGATGTAATGGGGCGGTATGCTGTTCTGTGGAACAAATTCCTATGGACTATATTGTGACAGAGAGCAAGAGAGTTAATACAGCCCTCCTATAAGAACTTTAAATATACCTCTCTCTGTCTCATTTGAATGAAAATTACTTCTTATTTTTTCTTCTTGGTAGAAATGGAAAAAAACACCTATGCCAATTTATGGGCCAGATAAGATGTGGCTGAGATGATATAAATCTGCTCAACAAAGATGTTACTCTTGAAAATAAATTTTGCAGTACTCCACTGTCATCTTCAAGATACAGCTGGTTTTGTGAAGGCCAGGCAGCTGAATTAGACAGCCACCAGTTCTCACTTCTTTAAGTGCTTAAGGACAGTACTCAAATCTGGTGTCTGACATTCCCTTGGAATGGGATGCTATTTTTGATTTACAGTCTTGAGGGTAGGCTTCCCTACTATGGTATCTCCTCCCTCATAGACTCCATAGGGAAAAGAAACAATGATTTTTCCAAAAATTAAATATGTCCATTTCAATTATACTAAAAACCCATTAAAAGATCACTGATTAGGTCCATGTGCCCAAAGATAAGTGGGACCTAAGTCGGGACTCGATTCACTGCCTGGTCCTCATATACCACTACTCTAACCAGGGAGTCAACATGACACACTCAGTTCCTGAGTATCAATGGTAACTTAGATTTTGTGTCCAAAATAGCTGAATTTTATTTTTTTCTTCTGTATATGCATTTCTTCAGGAAATGACTGATTTGTCAGGAGAAAATAGAGAAGAATCATTAGTGCATACACTTTCTATGGTGTTGAGTGGTTCTCCCCTCCAGGAACTGGGCTTATCCTTGAGTCAGGGGGTTCTTACTCTGATAACTGACTTGGGATTGGAAAGCTTTACTAGAGTAGTTAACCTGACCCTTTAATTACATATCTTTAATTGGACTCCCTATGAGCACCAAATTCTATTAGCCATCTCCATAGCTCTTTACATGTCAGGCAGTCAACTCTGACCTTGTTTAACCTTGGCACTCACTAAGATAACTGCACACATTTTACTTCCACCAGAAAACTGTAAGTTTGAGTTTCTATCAGCCAGAGAACTACTAGGTTAAACAATTGAATAAAAATGTCTCTTACAGTCAGTCATGGCCTATAAAGGACACCCAATACTAAGCTTCTTACTAAAGGTGGTGCCCCACTTGCAATGTATTTCTTATCACACTGTTAATAATTTTATACCAGCCCAAATAACTGCAGATGGTGATTGCAGCCATGAAATTAAAAGACGCTTACTCCTTGAAAGGAAAGTTATGACCAACCTAGACAGTAATGTCAGCAGAGACATTACTTTGCCTACAAAGGTCCGTCTAGTCAAGGCTCTGGTTTTTCCAGTGGTCAGGTATGGATGTGAGAGTTGGACTATAAAGAAAGCTGAGTGCCAAAGAACTGATGCTTTTGAACTGTGTTGTTGGAGAAGACTCTTGAGAGTCCCTTGGACTGCAAGGAGATCCGCCAGTGCATCCTAAAGGAGATCAGTCCTGGGTGTTCATTGGAAGGTCTGATGTTGAAGCTAAAACTCCAATACGTTAGCCACTGATGTGAAGAGCTAACTCATTTGAAAAGATCCTCATGCTGGGGAAGATTGAGGGCAGGAGGAGAAGGGGACGACAGTGGATGAGATGGCTGGATGACATCACCGACACAATGGACATGAGTTTGAGCTCATAATTAAAAGAGACACATGTTCCCCAATGTTCATCGCAGCACTGTTTACAATAGCTAGAACACTGAAGCAACCTAAATGTCCTCGGCAGACGAATGGATAAGAAAGCTGTGGTACATATACACAGTGGAATATTACTCAGCTATTAAAAAGAATGTGTTTGAATCAGTTCTAATGAGGTGGATGAAACTGGAGCCTATTATACAGAGTGAAGTAAGTCAGAAAGAAAACTAATACAGTATACTAACACACATATATATATATGGAATTTAGAAAGATGGTAACAGTGACCCTATATGAAAGACAGTAAAAGAGACAGAGATGTATAGAACAGTCTTTTGGACTCTGTGAGAGAAGGTGAGGGTGGAAGGATTTGAAACATATATATTACCATATGTGAAATAGGTCATCAGTCCAGGTTCGATATATGAGACAGGGTGCTCAGGGCCAGTGCACTGGGATTATCCTGAGGGATAGGATGGAGAGGGAGGCGAGAGGGGGTTAAGGATGGGGGACACATGTACACCCATGGCCGATTCATGTCATTTATGGCAAAAACCACTACAATACTGTAAAGTAATTAGCCTCCAATTAAAATTTAAAAAAAAAAAAAGACTACTGGAGTGGGTTGCCATTTCCTTCTCCGGTAGATCATCCCTACCCAGGGATCGAATCCTCATTGGAAATCCCAGTATTGTTTCATGTCTTCATTAATTTTCGTTTAATTTCCTCAGCAACTTTTGTAGCTTTCAGTGTATAAATCTTATATATTTTATTAATTTTTTTCCTAAATGTTTCATATATTGGTGCCACATTGCTTTTAAATTTTATTACCTAAATGTCTGTTTCTAGTAGATAAAAATGCAATTCTTTTTAATGATGATCACATATTTCCTGATACTTTTCTATACCAACTTTGTTTTTAATAGTTTGTTATGCAGATTCTTTTTGTAAGTACTCAATCAAGCTGTATGTGAATAAAGTTTTGTTTCTTTCTTGCCCATGCCCCCTTTAGTTTTCCCATGCCCCCTTACTCCTTGTTTTCTCCTTTATGCAATAGATCATTCAGTAAAATAATAAAAATGATGGAATGGATTTTCTTCTATTCTCATTCTTAATCTTTCATGATTAAAGTATGACATTAGCCCTTATCAGGTTAAAAGTTTTCTTCTACCTCTAGTTTATTGAAAATTTATATCATGAATCGTTATTAAATTTTGCCAAATAGTCTGTGCATATTGAAATGAAGTAAACGGCTTTGCCCTTTATTCTGCAAATATTGTTAACTGTACTGATTGATATTCAAATATAAAAACTACTTTGAAGTCCTCCTAGGATAAACCCCAAGTAGCCATCACAAAATATTTTCTGTTGGGCATAGTTCTAAATATTACTTCTGAATATTTTGTTAAGGATTTTTGCGTGTTTATTCTTTTGAGCTATTTGTCTGCAGCTTTCTTAGTCTTTTCTTATTCTTTTATGCAATATATAAATTCTTTAAAGATCTCTGTAATTCAAAGAATTTTTGAAAAAGAAGGGCCTTTTTTCATTCATGAGAGCAAATCTGAAAGAAATTATTTCACAGAAATATTAATCCTAAATGTTTTGTTCTAACAAATCAAGATTTGAAAATAGATCTGTGCTGTCTGTATTTAATTTAGAAATGGGAGGTTAAAAATGAGGGGAAAACACTGACTCTTTCCTAATTTGAATGATTTTTTTTACTCAATTTTTTAAGATACTTTCCCCAAGTATTTAACATATATTTCCTTATTCTTCCACTCTTGAGACAGATACTCTGCAAAAGAAAGTGATACCAGCTATTATGTCCAAGAACATGCACAAGAGTTAGCTTTTCTCCTAGACTCTTGTGACTTATATGAAGTACAAAGAAGCCTCTAAAATGCTTATTCTCCCAAAAGAGCCCTGTAACTTTTATCCACCATTTAATCCCCTGTCTCTGTTATTGCAGCTCCAAGTGGGAAACCATTGGTATGAGGTGCTGGGCAGCACAGATGGGACAGGTGGCTTATAGAATACAGATTCCCCTGGCAGGCCCTCCTTTTAAATTCATAAAGTGCAGGTCTAAACAGCAGGGGCACAATTGAAATAGAGTATTCTTGGAGTAACACCTTTCTGACTCTGGAAAAGGCCCTTTTTAGGGACTTGTGACACTCATATAAAATGAGACTCTCATAACTCTAAACAGGGCATACTCTAGAGGATTGACGATGCTTTAAAAAAATCCAATTACATGCTTTTATTTGCCGTTAGTACAAACAGAAAAATAGCAAGCCAACTTGTTTCATCCCCACTTTGATTTCCTCAGGGCTAATTAAAGTGTACTCTGCTGATGCCTAAATCGTTCAACCCTAGGCAATCTAAAGATTTAAAGGGATACACACCCAATCAATGCCTAGCTGTCAGTAAATGGTATCGTGTTTGGAAATGGGCACAATAAAGTTCCTCATTAACTGGAATGCTGGAAAGTTCCTGTGAAAAAAATTGGACTAGCGTATTTACTGCTATAGATTTATAGACTGGACTTCATCACTCTGCATAAAGAATTGATAAGTGATCAATGATTCTCTAAAACATATGACATAATCAATATGAATTTTGGGAAGAGATAAAAAGGCATTAATAATGCACTTTTTATGCACAGTTCTGTACCTAAAGATTAAGGGTTCTGTAAATCACGCAGAAGCCAGCTTATAGTGTTAGTTGCTCAGTTATGTCTGATTCTTTGTGACCCCACGGATTATAGCCTCTCAGGCTCCTCTATTCATGGAATTCTCAAGGCAAGAATACTGGAGTGGGTAGCCATTACATTCTCCAAGGGATCTTGGTGATCCAGAAATTAAACCCTGGTCTCTTGCATTGCAGGTGGATTCTTTACCATCTAAGCCACCAGGGAAGCCCAGAATGCAAATAAAGTGCTTTATTTGTGCTTTAGTGCTTTAGTTAATATAGTTTTAGGTGGCTCTAAAAAGAGTTTTAAATATGTGTAAGGTTTTTATTTCATGATACAATTTTGGGGAATGTTATTATCTATTTCGTTCTCTAGTCATGTTGTTTGTCGTTTTATTAATAACTCTAAATAACTAAAAATGAATACATTTCGGTGTGTAAGTTACTCAGAACTATTTTCAGGAAAAAAAATCCTGACCACTCCTTAGGCAAACTGTTAGGACCCCAAGTTTCCATTATGGAGTAGTTCTGTTTAGGCCTCTCCATTTTCATTGTTGAGAATCAAAATCTATAGAAAGGCCTTTAATTATCTACATAAAATATGTACCCTCATGTTTTAACCAGAGATTGTGATCTTCATCTCACAACCCTTCTTCAAATTTTGGACATAAGAAATAAAAGAGCCTAATAGAGTCTAGAATCTAATGCTTCTAGAACTTGCTTTTGTTGTTCAGTTGCTAAGTTGTGTCCAACTTTTGTGACCCCATGAACTGCAGCACCCTGGGCTTCCCTTGTCCTTCACTATCTCCTGTTTTTCCTAAGTTAGACCTTATCTTCCTAAAGATGCAAATTCAGACTGAGTTGTTTTGCTTTTCTTGTAGATCTGCTCTTACTGAATCTGGTTTGATATTATAACATTTGCTTGCAGTGAAGGATAATTTGTGATAATGTTCATTATATCATACAAGGCTTTCTCTATGGAGGCCCATAGGAGAAACTTCATTTTTCCAGTAACAAGAAAAGCTAATTTTCTCCTTAAAAATGATTTGTATTTGTTGTAAGGACACTGTGACTGTTATAACAGATTAGATTCATAGTTTGTCAACAATAATATATGCAGGATATTATAAAGTAAATCTCTGTGTAAAATTATCCTTGACTTTGTGCTCTTTTTAGTTTGCTATCATAGATTACCAAATGTTTTATTTTTACATTCTACCAAAATTGTAAATTTTTTTAAATTGGATTATATTTTATTTCTGGCATGAGGCTACATACTAATAAAAATGAGAATTTAAATATTGACTTCTAGATATAAGCTATGAGTTTTTAGAAGTGTGTTTTTTACAGTATTTAGAATTTTTTAAGATGTTATTTAAATATAAGTTTCATTGATAAGGTGAATTGCTGAAATCCCTCATTCAGAGATTTTCAATGAGCTCTCAGACTTAGAAAAATAACCCATAGTTATTAAATCAGAGCTTTTGGTTTTAAACAACATCAATTAGCAATTATAAATGCAGCCTCTCTCCATTTTGCTAAAAATACTTGTAATGATACACAAAAATATAAAAACTTAAATCCACAAAGAAAACATGATTATTAGATATTATTATGGGAAATATCCCACTTCTTTAGAGTTTTTTGCAATTCAAAACTGCAACTGTTGCCTCACTTGAACTCTTGCCATCTGAAAGCTCTCTGTTCACTCCCATCAGTTACAATCGTTATCTGTATCTATTAAAATACTTGGTCATCTTCACTCTGGTGAATGGTCACTGCTTTTTGACAAAACCCAAAAGCTCTCTTTCTGAGTGTCAGTAGATATTGCTCTACCAAAAAGAACTGTGTTGAGATAAAGGAAAATGACTGGGGTTTACTGCATCTGGCAAGGTATAACTCCCACAGTCAAGCTGTGTATACTGAAGGAGACCCTGAAGAGCCCTGTTATAATATGACCTGGTGTTCCACCTGTACAGGCTGATGGAGAGTCAGGCAGAGGGGGTGTAGTGGTTCAGGAGCTCAGGAGAGTTGTCTCCAGGAAGCAGGCTCAAATAGAATTTGTGAGAAAGTGAGGCAAATCCACCTTTTGTCTTTGTCAAACACCAAGTCTGGATGGATTTTCCTATATTAGACAGTGAACAGATGTAAGTTTCATCTTTTCCTGACTCAGTATCCCTGCAGGCTGTGAGCACCCTGCTCAGACAACCAAGTGCACCAGTGGGATAACACTAGTCCTGGCTCTCCTCTGACTGTGGCCTAGTGACATTCAAACATGTCAGTGAAATCCCCTCATGCCTTTTGCTTCTGTACTCCACACTGAGCCCCACCCCACAAGGTTCAGTCTTTTGCTCTCTTTTTTCTCTTTCTCTCCTCTTTCTGAATTTCTCTCTTGTCTCCCTACCAGCTTTATTCAACTCATTCCATGGGCTCCTCCAATATAGCCCCCCTGGATGGCTATATTACCACACTTTCACTTTCATTCACCCACCTCTACACACCTCCACCACTGTGTTCTCTTATTCTTCTGTGTCTGCCCCTAAATGGTAAAAAATAAATATAATTATTATTCCTTACAAGACAATAAACAACAATAATAATAGTAAAATTAACATATCATTTTAGTAAAAATAGGAAAGAAAAATGGAAGGTCATTCTAAAGATTCAAATATTCAAAGAGACCTCTGAATTAAGAACCTAAAGAAAGAACCCCAGGACACAATACAGTACTGTGTTTAAGGTCACAAGATTTAGAACTGGATTAAGCTCTGTTAGAACCTTAATTAAATTATATACTAACTTAAAGATAAGACCTTAAACATGTAACTTAATATTTCTATACCTCTGTTCACAGTTTTGAAATGCAAGATAACAATGAGCACCTCAAAATTACTTATTATTAGAATTTAAATAAGTAATTTAGGAAAAATTTTTTACATAGACCCTAAATACTTGATAAATGGTCTTTAATATTTTTGCTTAAAATTTTATAAAACTGTGTTATATCTGTATAAGTTACAGAAAACATGACCTCTTTGAAATAAAAGTAGGAAGTCATTAGTTAAGCAGATGCTGAGATGATAAAGAGCAAACGGTAAGAGAAATAAATCAGGGGACATAAAAGAGAAATAATCTGAAAATATAATTCTAGATAAGTTTATATCAGACTGTTTCTCCTGATTAGAAAGCAGAAGAATGCAAGTGACCAATATCCACAATAACAAAGACAACAAGCTACATAAGCTATAAAACTGTAGTTTAAAAAATGCAAAGAGTGTGAAGACTAAATCAACCCTATCTACCTTCCAGAGAATTTCCACTTCCTTTCCAGCTTTTCTCATTGACATTGAGCAGATAGTCAGGGGTCATTTGCCTGAGTTGGATTAAAGACCTGAGAGAGACATGGTGTCTTAACCAAGGGTAAGGTAGTAAAAGCAATTTTACCATGGCAGACTGTACCTTAATGAGTGTAAGATTGGCCATCAAAGGCTGAGTGTAGTACCTCAGAGAGAAGAAATTTTCTTCTATGGCATCTGGACCTTCGTTTTGTACCCACAGTCACCGTTCAAAGTCTTACCGCAATGACTTTACTGGGAATACTGGAAAGATTCTCCAAATGCTGAGGGGCAGGGCAGCAGAGTAACAGGAAATCTCCCAAAGCAGAGAAATGTAGCAGCAAGACTGGAGAGCAAAAAGAAATCTAAAAATACGGGATCCAGACTGGAAGAAGTGAAATATATCCCACAGTTTAGAAAGATGTGAAATCCACTATAAAGCATAAAGAGAGTTTTGAAATCTTTTCAATCTCAGACCCAAGCTCAACTTAAAGGAGATTTCTTCTTTTCATGAAAAAGTGTTTGAAGCAAGAGATGAAATGAAGGTAATCAAAAATGCAAAAAAGACCATAAAAAGTTCCACTATTGGCTACACTATAGTCCTCTACATTGGCACCTTGAGAAAAGAGGGTCTCATTGGAGGGAGTAAGCATGATTTATTTAGGCTATATATTCTTCTACATAAAATGTCCAGTACTCAATACAAATATATATATATATATATATATATAATGCATGAAAAAGGAAGAAAATGCATGACACAAGGTTAAAAGAGAAAATTAATGAAATAAATTTAGTAATGACATAAAAGTTAGAATTATAAGTCAAGGACATTAAAATAAGTATTTTATTATCTATGGAAAGAATGACTTGCTTGTTTACCTAGGTGGAGAACTTAAGAAGTTCATCAGAGGGATGGAAACAGTGTGAGAAGAAAAGAAATATTGAAAATAAAATAAAACAAAAATCAGTGAAGTAGAACAAGGATAAGTTAAAGAGGCAACAAAGTTAAAAGTTAATTCTTTGTAAAAAAGTAATAGAAGCATAGCAAGACACATTAAAAAAAACAAGAGAGTAAACACAAAATACCAACATGAGGAAAGAAATGAAAGACTATTATTTCATACCCTCTAGACACTAAAAGAGTAGGGAAAGCGATAAACATCTTTATGACAATAATAATGACAATTATGATAAAATACACAAATTCTGCAAAAATACAAATTCCCAAAAATGACAGAAGAGTGAATAAAATTTTGAATAATTCCAATCATAACACTACAATTCAAAAGCATCAATTCTTCAGCACTAAGCTTTCTTTACAATCCAATTCTCATATCCATACATGACTACTGGAAAAACCATAGCTTTGACTAGACAGACCTTTGTGGGCAAAGTAATGTCTCTGCTTTTTAATAGTCTGTCTATGTTGGTCATAACTTTTATTCCAAGGAGCAAGTGTCTTTTAATTTCATGGCTGCAATCACCATCTGCAGTGAGTTTAGAGCCCAAGAAAATAAAATCTGTCACTGTTTTCACTGTTTCCCCATCTATTTGCCATGAAGTAATGGGACCAGATCCCATGATTCTAGTTTTCTGAATGTTGATTTGTAAGCCAACTTTTTCACTCTTCTCTTTCACTTTCATCAAGAGGCTCTTAAGTTCTTCTTTGCTTTCTGCCATAAGGGTGGTATCATCTGCATATCTGAGGTTATTGATATTTCTCCTGGCAATCTTGATTTCAGCTTGCTCTTCATCCAGCCTAGGATTTCTCATGATGTACTCTTCATATAAGTTAAATAAACAGGGTGACAATGTACAGCCTTGACATACTCCTTTTCCTATTTGGAATCAGTCTGTTGTTCCATGTCCAGTTCTAACTGTTGCTTCTTGACCTGCATACAGATTTGTCAGGAGGAAAATCAGGTGGTCTGGTATTCTCATCTCTCTCAGAATTTTCCACAGTTTATTGTGATACACACAGTCAAAGGCTTTGACATAGTCAATAAAGCAGAAATAGATGTTTTTCTGGAACTCTCTTGCTTTGTCAATGATCCAACAGATGCTGGCAATTTGATCTCTTTTTTCTCTGTCTTTTCTAAATCCAGCTTGAACATCTGGAAGTTTACAGTTCATGTACTGTTGAAGCCTGGCTTGGAGAATTTTGAGCATTACTTTACTAGCATGTGAGATGAGTTCAATTATGTGGATCATTTGAACATTCTTTCACGTTGCCTTTTATAGGGATTGGAATGAAACTGATCTTTTTGAGTCCTGTGGCCAATGCTGTGTTTTCTAAATTTCCTGCCATATTGAGTGCAGCACTTTCACAGCATCATATTTTAGAATTTTAAATAGCTCCACTGGAATTCCATCACCTCCACTAGCTTTGTTCGTAGTGAGTGATCCTTCCTAAGGCCGACTTGACTTCGCATTCCAGAATGTCTGGCTCTAGTTGATGATCACACCATAGTAATCATCTGGGTCATGAATATATTTTTTGAATAGTTCTTCTGTGTATTCTTGCCACCTCTTCTTAATATATTCTGCTTTTGTTATGTCCATACCATTTCTGTCCTTTATCGAGCCCATCTTTGCATGAAATGTTCCCTTGCTATCTTTAATTTTCTTGAAGAGATCTCTAGACTTTTCCCATTCTATCATTTTCCTCTATTTCTTTGCATTGATTGTTGAGGAAGGCTTTCTTACCACTCCTTGCTATTCTTTGGAACTCTGCATTCAAATGAGTATATCTTTCCTTTTCTCCTTTGCCTTTGCTTTCTCTTCTGTTCACAGCTATTTGTAAGGCTTCCTCAGACAACCATTTTGCCTTTTTGCATTTCTTTTTCATGGAGATGATCTTGATCCTGGCCTCCTATACAGTTCTTCAGGCACCCTGTCTTTCAGATCTAATCCCTTGAATCTACTTGTCATTTCCACTGAATAATCATCAGAGATTTGATTTAGGTCATACTTTGATGGTCTAGTGGTTTTCCCTACTTTCTTCAATTTAAGTCTGAATTTGGCAATAAGGAGTTCGTGATCTTAGCCACAGTCAGCTCCCAGTCTTGTTTTTGCTATCTGTATAGAGCTTCTGCATCTTTGGCTGCAAAGAATATAATCATTCTCATTTCGATATTGCCTACCTGGTAATGTTAATGTGTAGAGTCTTCTCTGGTATTTTTGGAAGAGGGTGTTTGCTATGACCTATGGCTCTGGCAGCTCTATGATGGGGTTAATGGTGACCTCCTCCAAGAGGACTTGTCTACTGCACCCAGAGACCCTATCCCCTATAGCAGTCCACTGCTGACCCTGTACCTCCTCAGGAGACACTGAAATACAGTTATGTCTCAGTCTGTGTAAGGTCTCTGGGTCCTGGTATGCACAAGATATGTTTGAGCCCCCTGAGCCTCGCTGGCAGGTATGGGGTTTGATTCTAAATGTGATTTCTCACCTCCTACTATCTTGCTGGGGCTTCTCCTTTGCCCTTGGATGTGGAGTATCTCCTCAAAGTTGCTCCAGCACCTCTGGAAATTCTCACAATTAAGTGAATTTTATTCTAGGAATATAATAGTTTAGTTTGATATTCAAAAGTTAATTACTATAATACAGAAGAGAATTAACCAAATGATAATCCCTATGCATGTCAGAAAAGCATTTGGTAAAATGCAGCACCCATTCATAATAGAACTTCTTAGCAGCTTAGTCAAAAAATGATGCTTTATCAAACTGATAAAGTCCATCTGCCACATATCTGAAGTTAACATGACAAGTACACTCCTTGGGAAATGAAAAGACAAACCATGGACTGAGAGAAAATATTTTCAATGAATTTACACAATGAAGAATTCAGTGACACTGAGAGAAACAGAAAAAAAAACAAAACAAAACAGGAAGAAGAAAGTCCCTTTCTCCTCAGTCTAATACTCACCCCCAAGCATTCCTTTATGGGAGATCTTAAAGTAAGCCAACTGGCAAAACAGAAACATGTCTCAGAGTTCCAGTGTCAACGTTGCAGCAGACATGAAAGGATGGATCTGAAACTGAGACATGATAGCTTAATACTGAGCACAGATAGATATAAAATAAAGGCACATCCCACATCCTAACGTCTTAGTTTCAGTGGAAAAAAAAATTGTTATGTACTGTATTGTTATAGTTACAATATAAACTGAATATATTACCACTATTTCTAGAGTGTGTGCATAATCTTTTAAAATAACTGTAAATAAGGAAAACACTCCATTATGGCTTAAAATTTAAATTCAACATGATATAAAATACATATTTTTACCTTTCACTTTATAAACTGAGAATGTTTTCCTAAGGTTACTGAAACAGGACAGTACAAGATTAGTCAGCTAATGACGTGGTTATCTCTTTTTATTAACCCACAAAGCAGTGCCTGTATTTGTCACTTTTGGCTGAACAACCACCATTACTACCTGTCTAGCCATCTCTCCTTCTTCACATCCATTCACTTCGCCCTCCTCATGTACGTGTACTGTGTCCTCAGAAATGGAACTGGAAATGAACCAAGAGAGGTCCCTGTAAGATAAGGGTCAGTCTTTCATCAAACCATCTAAATGTCTTTTCTTTTCCCCCTCATTCTAAACACTGTTCAGAACTCTAACAGATAACCCCTTCATGCACATATAATTGTAAAACATCAAAACCAATCAGGATGAAAAGTATAAACAAAGTTGACTGAGTATTAAAATCTATCAACAAAAGCAGAACAAAAAGAAATTCAGAGACTGCTGGGGAAAAGCAAGCATATAATAATTCCTCTTTCCATTTTCTCTTGTCATCCTAGTCAATGTATTCCCAGGTACCTGATTCCAGTTTTGGCAGCTAATTAACAGAACTGTAGAAATATTGTAAATAATCCCAAAACTAATGATGGAAGTATTTATTAGAGAGACAAGGGTAAAAAAGCTTAAAAATGCTGATTAGAACAATAATTTAAGATGAAAAACAGACAATCCAAGACACAAGGCAAAGAATGATATGAATCTTATTAGCAGAATAGAAAAGAATGTATCAGAAAGATTTAGCTGAGAACATTTCACACTAAGTTAGAAATGCAGTGCACTCCTCACTACCAATAGCAACATAATATATAAATATAAGCTATATATAAAAATAATATATAAAATAATTATATATTATAAATATATATAATATATTTATATATATATAATAACTATATATATAAGATAATATATAAATAGATGGCACAAATGTTAAGTGCCGTCTATTCACATATATCAAACTTACCTCATTCCTTATTTATTTTCTGCCTAATAATTGAGGTGGTGTTAGGAATTCCATCAATATTTGATGTATTCTAATAGCAAGAAGACTACAGTCAAGATGGAGAATTGATCTGGCATAAAAAGCCTCCACTCCCACTACAAACTTTTTTTAATTTATAAACTATACCTTTTTTATGAGTATGTAAATGTAGATTTAAATTCAGACCTATAATATGGAATATCTAGATTCTAGAAAAAAAAAGGAGGGTTCCTTCCATAGTAAGGTAAACTGAATCAGATGAATGCCACTTAGCTATGTTTTGAGAGTCTCCCTATGTAAGGCTGAGAAACAAGGCTGTGTATTTACAGTCATAGGAAGGCAGATAACTATATTTTCTGCATAAATAATCCTCAGGATATGAATGGAAAGAAGTATCCATGAAAAGGCAGACCCCTTGGACTGTACCTTCTACATGTGGTAGCTCACATTCTTGTACTATAAGATCGATACCTAATGAAAAGACCTGCAGGAGACTTCTAGTTTTAAACAAAAAAGGACTTAAGACATATTTGCTTATTTATTTTTGTATTCCCTCCATGAAAATTCACTGAAGTGACTGAATGTATGTTTATGTACATCCACGGTGTCACTGTGTCATAAGGCATAGAATCACAAAAACAAAAAGAGGAATGAAATAGTAATGAATGAATGAAGGAAAGAATTCTTAATTTGAAGGATTGATTGATGGTTCTGTCTTGTGGAAGGAAGGGAGGAAAGAAGCAGGAAAGGAGGGAAAGAAGAGAGGAAGATGACTCACATTAGTTGTAGGGCAGGATGACAACCTGGTTTGTAACACAGATCCTCAAACATATTCAGGAATTTGCAGCACCAGTTTCCTACTCCTTCTGTTCCAAAACAATATATAAGAGGTCCCTAAAAGTGTGTTTGTATCATGTGGAGCTTGCTCACCTTCATTTTCTAGAATGCTGTAACTAAGGCAGGTGACTGGAAAATTTTTCTCTTGTGACTCTGATGAATCCGATGAATACAGCTAAGGCAATATACATTTTGAGGTCTCCAACAAAATGTCTCACCCAGATCATCATCCTGTATAGATGCCCCAAATGGGCAATGGTATATTCCCTGCAGTCACCAAAGAACTAGTAAGTGCTTCATCTCAAATATGAGTAGACAAACAAGAATTGTCAGATCCCGGAGGAAAATTGCTAACACTCAAAGACAAAATAGACAAGAAGAAAACTGAAACTAAGAAGAAAAAATATATAATAAATAGCAGACAGAGGAAAATTGTAAATACTATAATTAATATACTTATAAAGGTAATGTAAAACAGTATATCCATGAACCAAGAAGAAGGTGTTAAATGTTATATGCTTTAGAACAAATAACATAATTGAGCAGGTTATATGGCACAATGAACTGTGAACAAAATATAACATCAAGGAAATCCCAAAAGAAACAGGGCTGTTGACATAAGAATTTGTCCTTATAGGTAAACAAGGCAATTATGAGAGCAAACAGTCATTTTCCAGAAAATTTACATTCTGAGGGGTCACCAAGAATAGGCTAAAAACTGGATACTTTTATAGACTCCACGAACCACCTTTACATTGTAGATGTGATTGTGTTTTGTTTTGTGTTCATATGGTTAGTAATAATTTGAGTGTCTTAAAATGGGCCACAAACACAAAACTTTTGAAACTTCTACTGCGGCTTCTTCGGGGCTCTCCTTACCTATTAAACAGTACCCTAATGTCATAGTTTGCACTTCAGTTATTCCATGCCTGTTTCACAGTGTAAATGTTGTGCATTAATCATGACTTTTATCCCACCTAACTTTTGGTACACTCACTGAGTTACCAATAGTTCCCTATTTATCTTTGTATTGGCCCCATATCATTGTTATACTTAAAATAAGTATTTTATGTAATGTAAATATATATTTGTTTAAAGAGATAAATGAATAAAATTTGTTTACTTATATAAATAGCCCAATATAAGACCTTAGTTTTTCCTGGTGGCTCAGAGAGTAAAGCATCTGCTTGCAACACAGGAGACTTGTTCAATCCCTGGGTCAGGAAGATACCCTGGAGAAGGAAATGGCAACCTACTCCAGTACTCTTGCCTGAAAAGTTCCTTGGACAGAGGAGCCTGGTAGGCTACAGTTCATGGGTTCGCAAAGAGTCGGACATGACTGAGTTCACTTACTTAAGACCTTGAGATCCTGCTGTATGATGTGTAAAGGGTTGGCTGAAATCACATGTTAGTGCTACTCATTCAGTCTTGTCCGACTGTTTGCAACCCCATGGACAGTAGTTCATCAGGCTCCTCTGTCCATAGAATTCTCCAGGCAAGAATACTGGAGAGAATAGCCATTCCCTTCTCCAGGGAATGTTGCAACCCCAGGGATTGAACCCTGGTCTCCTGCATTGCAGGCAGATTCTTTACCGTCTGAGTCATCATGCTGTGTAAAGGGTTGACTGAACTCAAACTAACCACTGAATCTCTATTTTAGGTAAGACATTATTTATATTAGCCATGTTATATCAATTCAATTGTGGGGCCAGTCAGAGTAATCCTTAACTTGGATTTTGAAGAGAGAATAACTGCCAGGGTCCAGCCCCAGCGGGTCCAGGGGTCTTGAGGGATGAGTGGTGTCGGTGAAGTACTGAGCTGAGTCATGTGTTGATGAGGCAGTCTCTCTTTATTCTTGTTGGTTTTATATCCCCAAAAAACATTTCCATTACATCACGTATTATTCTATACAATCTTTTGTTTTCTATCTTCCATAGCAACCTTATCATAGCTTATTCCCCGATCTACCATCGAAACATTCCCCTTGCAGAAGTCAGATTTCTGCGCAATCAGATTTAACAATAATATGGTTATTATTTTATTGTCTTCAGGATACTTCATTCAATCATGGTATGCACATCAGTCTGAGTAAAAGGGTTACATTTTTCTCTTATCAGGTGCAGCTGTGTAGAGGCTAGAGGGAAGGGCTAAGCTTGAAACTGTTTTTATTCTAGTAACCTCAACCACTACCTGTCTCATTCTGTTCTGACACTCTGGTTCTTACGAGGAAAGAGGACAATGAGACAGTCTAGCAGCACTGCTTTAGCAATAAAACCCAATTAACCTTATATAACTACTATAATGAATTCCTGTGTCTACACTATCCTAAAGCAATCAATGTCTGCAACTATACTAGCTACAGTTATGAGCATTCCTAAGTCCCATCCCCTCTAGTCTCTTCAAGGAAGGGAGCTTCCACCGTGGAGTGGTCGGGGGAGTGGGAGGTGGAAAGGTGACCCAAGTACAAACCCATCTGGTGGTGGCTTTGCCATGACCTCAGGAGGAATTCGTTCCAACTGGAAGTGACCTACTGAGATGAGCTAATATTCTGAGCATGAACAGAACTCCCAAGAAAAATACCAGGAGGGGTCTTGCCCGAGATGCCCCATAAGGAAAGTCCACTTTGCAGTTTCTTTCTTAGTCTCGTGACCTTGTCATCTGAGCAAGGGGGCATCCTGACGGCTCCTGGCAAAGAACAATGGACCAATATCAACCAGTATTAGGGGCATAAAATATATAAAAATGTGTTTCTAAGAAGGAATGTCATTAAATAAATTTAAAATATGAACTTAGTGCTTAAAAACTCTTGCTTGATTCAGAAACAAAAATAAAGCACTGTTTTAAGCTTAAAATATTGACTCATGCATTTAAGAAAGTATAAATGAGAAGCTAAGGATTAAACCAGAACAATGAATCTGAGTATATAAACACTCTTCTTTAAATGAATATGATGAATATCATTAAAGATATTTTACTTTAAAACAATTCCACCTGTATCATGGAAAAAATCACTTTTGAAACTGTGGACAGAGGATGTCAATTGGAATAAAATGCTTTGTTAAGATTGATTTCACTCATCTTCAGGACTAGGGAGGAAGAGGACTATCTAAAATGATTCCCATCAAAATTCATCCTATGGAGATTAGAGATATTCAATTGTCTGTAAAGTGAGGCTGTTCATGAAAATGGAAATTCTAAGTATCTTAAACCCTTAGGAATTTTGATGCTATCAAGTTTTGTTGAAATAAACACAGATTTATTCCAAGTATTTAAATATATTCATTAAAGTGCTCAGTAGGATAAAAAGAATACTGGGACTCTCCTGTGGTTTCTGTTTTCTCTAAATGTTAATGCTTACCACAGTTTTTACCCTGCCTACCATAAATATTAAGGATTTCAATCATTCCCTGGAATATCACATACCAGATGACTCAAACATTCTTATTGTTTTTTGCAGAATGTAGTTCAGTCAGAACTTTGTCAGTATTATAATGATAATAATATATGACTAGTTATAACATAATTAGATTAATAGCAGCTATCATTTATTGATTTCTTACCCTGCTCAAGACATTGGGCTAAGCACTTCACACATATCATGCCTTTTAATCTTCATAAGAACCACACTGTTTTTTTTCTCCTTTGTATAGTTTTTTTTTTAATTTAAAGTATACATGATGTATACTGTTATACAAGTTACAGGTATACAGTGCATTAATTCACAACTTTTAAAGTTTATACTACTATTATATGGGCTTCCCCAGTGGCTCAGACAGTAAGGAATGTACCTGCCACTGTTTCTATTGTTTCCCTATCTATTTGCCATGAAGTGATGGGACTGAATGTCATGATCTTAGTTTTCTGAATATTGAGTTTTAAGCCAACTTTTTCACTGTCCTCTTTCACTTTCATCAAGAGACTCTTTAGTTCTTCACTTTGTGCCATAAGGGTGGTGTCATCTGCATATCTGAGGTTATTGATATTTCTCCTGGCAGTTTTGATTCCAGCTTGTGCTTTATCCAGCCCAGCATTTCTCATGATGTAATCTGTATGTAAGTTAAATAAGCAGGGTGACAATATACTGCCTTGTCGTACTCCTTTCCCTATTTGGGACCAGTCTATTGTTCCATGTCCAGTTCTAACTGTTGCTTCTTGACCTGCAAACAGATTTCTCAAGAGACAGGTCAGGTGGTCTGGTATTCCCATCTCTTTAAAAATTTTCCACAGTTTATTGCGATCCACACAGTCAAAGGCTTTGGCACAGTCAATAAAGCAGAAATAGATGTATGTATGTATATACGTCTTCTTTATCCATTTCTCGGTTGATGAAAATTTAGGTTGCTTCTGTATCTTGGCAGTTGTAAATAGTGCAGCTGTGAACATTACAACCATACTCTAATATGCTGGATTAGTTGATACTCTGTTTACATACTGCTGCTCTAATGTTCCCACAATGTCAGTGGCTTAAAACAAGACAAATTCATCTTACAGTTATGCAATCCAGAAGTCTGAAATGAATCACACTGGGTTAAAATCAAAGTTTCAAGTAACTGTGTTCCTTGTTTTGGAGGCTCTTGAGAAGAATCCGTTTCTTTACCTTTCAGCATCTAGAGATTAGGCATATTCTTTGGCTTGTGTCATCTCTTCCTCCATCTTCAAAGCCAGTAACATCGTCTGAATCCTTCTCAAGCTGCTAACTCTTCAGTTCCCCACAGTCACATCTTCTTTAACTTTTTATCCTTGTGATTATATTGGGTCTGCCTTACTGATCAGGACACTTTGTGCATCTCATCAGCAGCAGATTGGCAATGATAGGGTATGAAACTTAGAAATGGAATTACAGTGTTGGAAGTTCATTTTCCTACTAAATACTGTCACAGGATATGAAAACTGAGATGTGTGAGGAGAGAAGGGGAAAGGGGAAAATAAGAAAGTACAAAGTTCCAATGTGATATGTGTAAAGGTGTAATTTTAAATCTAAAAAGTTAAAATTTCATTTTGTTAACCCTAAAGAAGTCACAAAACTCAATTTTTTAGGTAAATAATTAATTTTCTTTTTTCACATTAGATGATTTAAAGGTATGTAGTTTCCTTAAAGGAGAGCTTTTCCTGCCTCTAAAGATTTTGATATGAGTATTTTGTTTCTGAGCCAGCATAGAACACTGCTTGCATTTTATTTGTTCTTTGAAATGAGGTGTATTTAATTCTGCATCAGATTGCTATTTTGTATAAGGCATATAAACAGAATCTTCCTCATAAATTTTCTACTTTAGGAAGATTTTTGTGGCCAAATATATAACATTTTCATTATTGATTTATTTTCCATTGTTTGATGGGCACAAATGAAGAATATACATACTCTTCAGGGAATGACAGCATGAGTGTGTTTTTGTATGTGTGCTCATGGATATAAACCATCAAGACTGTTTCTGTTATTCAAATCGTTATATAATCTCATATATATTTCATATATAATCATATCTGTGTGTTCTTGCTTTTTATCAACTTGCTCTTTCAACTTGCTCATGTTCAAAAGACATGAATAAAAAAATACCCTCTATATTTGTATTTTATTAAGTGAAAAGCAAAACAAATATCTATCAGTGAATGATAGCTTAAATAAATTACAATTAAATAATTATAGATCACAATAAACAGCATAATATGTATTATTATTAAATGTTATATATAGTGTATGTTTTAATCATTGTAACTAACTATATGTAAATTATATAATCAAATAATCATATACATATATAATGGAATATAAAGCAGCTAATTGAAAATTTGGCATAGATCTTTTATTAATATGGCTTATGCCAAACACATAGAGGTTAAAAAATTGAGTACAAGCCACAGCATGATACAATCCCACTCTTGTCAAAGTAAATATGTAGTATATGCATGTATATATTTATACAGTTGTGCTTCCCTGGCAGACAGTAAAGAATCTGCCTTTAATGCAGTAGGATGGCAACCCACCCCAGTATTCTTGCCAGGAAAATTCCATGGACAGAGGAGCCTGGTGGGCTACAGTCCATGAAATCACAAAGAGTCAGATACAACTGTGCAACTAACACAGTTATGCATGGAAGTAACTTTAGAAGGATATGCCCCAAGATGTTAATATTAGTGGTGATTTCTGAATTATGCGATACAAATGGTTTTACCATTTTCCTTTTTATTTCTGTGAATTGGTCTGATTTTTACAAGTCTTTTATAATAAAACAAAAACAATGGTGCTACTTCCATTTTAAAAATAAATCACTGGGCAAAGTGATTTTCATGAACCATAGCCCAAAGAAAATGACTACTCTTTATAAATGTACTCTTATCTATCTAAAGTTTCAACAATTAAAAATAAAAAAAAAATTAACTCATGTTCATGTGCTCTTGAAAGTTGTTCAAAGGCAGATGCAAAGGTGATTATAAGCAAGACTCTGTGAAGTACTCTGGAAAGTTCTGCTGTGTTTATTGTAAAGTATGTGGGTTATTTAGTTCAATAATTCAATATGTACATTTTCAAGTAGTAGCTTTGCTTATGTTTTCTCTAAAAATCTGCTCCCAAGGAATAAAGCATATTTGCAGCTATATTTGCAAGCTTGATCTTTAGATATAAGTAATTTTTCTATTTTTACTTTCCTAAAAATCTCTTAGACTATAGGTTATTAAAAGGTAACATATTCAGCTTATGTGGGTATTGTGTGATGCAATAAATTACTATTTTCACAGAGGAATTTGAGTTCTACAAATTGTTTACTTTAGGGTAAAGATTTATTAAGTTATGTAAGTATATATAAGCATCACTATAGCATTTTTATGGCAGATCATATAATAAATTGTATTGTTTTCATGATTTTTATTTTTGTACAGTGAGGAATTTAAATAGAAATCTGTTCATGGACTGTGCTTTACTGTTGAGGCTTATGTTATAAAATATATGATTTTAATTTAATTTTCTGAGCTTTTGATGGGGAACGTTTTTAACTTTTACATGGCATATGTCAGATAAAAATTTACTATTCCCATTTGATTTAGTAAAAGAGCCCAAGCCATATGGTTTCTATAAGCTAGTCTGACTGCTATATGATGTGCTCTCTCTCTTTTTTTTTTTCTCTTCTTTATCCCAAAAAACAAATATAAAGAAATTTTATAGTAAGGACATTCCTGACCTTAAGTGTTAAAGGGGCTACTGCTTTTTAATTAGTCTTAGTAAACAACTCTCCAAAAAACAGATAAATTAAAAAAAAACAGTCATATCCAGTATAAAATGTCAACACTCATGTTTTCTCAAAAAGAGACTAGAGGACTATTGTAGTGAATTTAGTTGATTTACAAATGACGTGTACTGACTCATGTATAAAACATCTTAATAAGAGCAAGAGTTTTATCATGAAAACTATGCCAACGTCCTACGTCCAATATCTATCATAAGGGGATTGAAGCCTTAAGTATTACACTATCTTCTAAATTGAGAAAGTTGTCTAGTCTCTATTTCCAGCAGTTTCTGAATGTGACTTAACTGGATATGCAGTGATTAAATATCTTGTTGCTATCCATTTCTGGAAGGATTAACTCCATTTAAATGAATTCTCTTTCTCAATATTTATTTCAAATAACTCCCTGAACTATCTTAGCTTATATTTAAATAACTTAGGAAATTATTTCATGTGGAAAATCGAGAAACTTAAACTTTACATTTCAGTGTTATTAAGCTTTTCTTCTTGAGTAATCTAATGATAGGGTGTCAGCGCTAAGATATTACCACCAACGTGGAGAACACTTAATGAATATATGAATATGCAAGATGGTACAGGGAAAGCAGATTTAGAAAAACTATGATTCTCACTGATCCACTTTACTGTAATTTCATTCCACAACAATGTCTGCAATGCCTATTTGTAAAATAACTTCATCCAAATGAGTTCAAGACATCTCAGGATGTTGGAAGTGTTTATTAATAAATTGATCATTTCATTTTTTTATTGTGCAATTATTTTTTATTGTTTTTGCCATACAATGTCATGATATCACCATGGGTTTACATATGCTCCCCCTCCAGAACCCCCCTCCCTCCCCCCTCCCTCCTCCCTCCCCCCGGGAGATCTCAATGCACCAGCCCCGAGCATCAATCCTGGGCTGGCGATTGATTAGACATATGATAATTAACTTGTTTCAATGCCCTTCTCCCATATCATCCCACCCTTACCCTCATCCACAGAGTCCACGAGTCTATTCTATACATCTGCGTTCCTTTTGCTGTCTCGCATGTTGGGTTCTCGTTACCGTCTTTCTAAATTCCATATATATGTGTTAATATACTGTATTGTTGTTTTTGCTTCTGGCTTACTTCACTCTGGATAATGGGCTCCAGTTTCGTCCATCTGAGTAGAATTGCTTCAAATGAATTTTTTTTTAATGCTGAGTAATATTCCATTGTGTATATGTACCACAGCTTTCTTATCCATTCGTCAGTTGATAGGCATATTAGGGACAACTTTCTCCAGGCAGTGGTGACTGTGTCTAAACCTGAGTGGATAGAAATTAGCAAGAAAATAGGGGAAATTAGAAAACATGCCATATGTTAGAGGTCAACTCCAAAAGTTCATGTGGCCTTTTCTGGTAGATTCAAGTAACTCAGGATGTATTTACCACCCGGGACAATAAAGCCAGTAATAAGCAGGAAAAATGCCTAACTAGTTGTCTCATAAATTCACTTTTACTAATAAGGGAGATTCAGAGAAATATGAGTGATCCCATTGAGTTGGGGATGCAGTTATTACACTGGAATTTTATTGCATAAATGTTATATGCCCATGTACAGAAATTACCTGCTTTCTCCCAACACATTTGGTTAAGAGTTTTCAGTGAAAACGCAAATGTGGTACAAGAAAGTTACCCTATATTTCTCTTTTTCCTGCAGCCTAGACATGCAGGGATCATGGAAGCTTCTGTGCAGAGACATGGAGACATCACAGAGATAAAGCCAGGTAAGTGTACAGAACAGTGCCCCTGGTAGGTAAATGCTGATTACCACATAGAACACAGAATAAGCACAGGGTGTCACAAAAGGTTCCATGCCTGTACCAGACACTAAGGAAAGAAGCTGTGCAAAATCCTTAAAATGAAAGACAGGTTAATTTATTAAGAAACACAGAGAGATGCTCTCCCTCTGCCTTCCTAAAGCCAGTGGGTCAAAAAGAGGGACTCTTCTATCCAGATTTAGTAACAGAAATATCCTATCTTCTTTTATTTGTCTATTTATATTGTCTCTTTTTTAGTGATAGTGCACTAAACACCTGTCACAGGTAAATTGGTATGCTAGGTATTGTGAATACACTGGTGAGAAAAAAATAGACATGGCCTTATACTCAAATGTGTATACAGTAATTTAAATCAACTAATTACAAAATAAATGCACAATTACAGAGAAAAGAGCTATGAAGGAAAGGAGTGAGGTGCTTAAAGCAAACATAATATGCAAATAGGTAACTCTGTGTGGTTGGTGGCATTGTCTTAAATGGCATATTGAACAAGAAAATTTTGGGGTTTTTGCAGGTGTATAAGGCAGAATTCTAGAAATGATGCTTCAAGATTCTCATCCAGTGGTTATTCAGAAAAACACTAGTTATCTAGTACTGCTGAGAGGGATTTTGAATATTTCATCAAAGTCCCAAGTCAGCTGATCTTAAGGTTACCTGGATAGTCCTAACATAGTCAGGTAAGCCCTTTAGAACAAAGGAGTCTACTGTAGCTAGCACTAGAAAAGGAAATCAAAGAGATCAGAAGCACCAGAAGCATTTACACATTGTTGCCAACTTGCTTGAGAGGGGCATGTTACGGGAAGGGTAGCAGTTTCTATAAGATAAGAACAGCTGCTTGCCGAGACCCAGTCAATGGAGGCCTCAGTCCTACAGCATCTAGGAGCCGAATCCTGCTGGCAACCTGAATAAGTCTGGAAGTGGCTTCTTTGAACAAGCCTCCAGATAAGAGTCCAGCTGGATGATACTCTGAGTTCAGTCTTAAGCAGAGAACCCAGGGAAACCAAGGTAGACCTCGAACCTATGAAAGCTGGGAGATAATAAATGTCTTTTAAGCCACTAAGTTTGTGGTTATTGTTTGTGCAGCTACTGAAAAGTCATGCAATAGGTGATTGGGAAGAAAAGTGAATTGTAGGTAACTAATCTAAAGATTTAATATTTGGAGATGTATTAGGAATTGATTTACAGCAAAGGCCTCAATAAGATCCCCACCAAAATGTCTTGAAGTTTTTGCTTCATTCTTGAAAACTCACTTCAAACCAAAGCTCACTGGTATTAAGGTGACACAACTACAGATTTCTTTCTTAAAGTCAGTAGACATTTATCTCCCTATAGTTATAAGCTCTGGATTCTTGATCCCAATTGGAGAATACTGAAGGATATAATGCTCAAGGAAGCTGCAGGCCTGAAGTTAAAGACTTTCAGCAACAGATAGGTTTAATTCCATCTGTAATCCTTGGCAGGTGTGATTATAGAACAAGCATTTGGTTTACTACTCTATGCAAGTCACTTTCCACAAAATAAGTCATCTAGTTCTCAGAATGTAAGGGATGTATTTGTTTTACATAGGAAGAAATCATATATAGCCCTAAGAAGGGTTAAGTACGCTACCCAACATTAAACTGCTATTAAGTGATAGGAACAGAATGCAATGTTCACTTGATTGCCTTTTACTACACTTGTCCTTCTAGAAAAGATTAGCGTTTCCTGGTTGAGTAGTCTTCAGGGAATTAGATAGAGTGGTCCATTTAATCATTGATTAGGGCTCTTATATAGAGGAATCAATGTTTAAAAGAATTTTGCTGTTTTTTATTAGCATTCTCATCCAGTTAAAATTTTTATGATTATCTTTGAAGTTCTGTATTATTTCAGGAAAGGTTATGTCATGGTCTCAAGGTCTGCTGTACAGAACATTTCCTAGTCATAGGAGGTCAGCAGTTCCAGAACAGAGAGATATCTAGGAGTCATTAATAAATTCATTTTGTCAAGTGAATACAAAAGGCTAATCCCCTAATTACTGTCTAAATTGCTCAAGCTTCAGAAGTAAAATCCTGACTTAGATTTTTGGTATCTGGCAGATTTATTGTTCTCCTTTATAACTGTTATTATTCCCACTTTTACATTGTTTAAATTGTGTACTACGCTTCCCATGTATCTATCACACACCATGTTTTGTCAAACCCATCTGGCCTATGCACTGTTGCCCTTCATCCTTGTTTTCTGTTATTTAATTCCATGTGCATGAACACTGTGCCATTTTCAAGTCATCTTTAAAATTAAGTATTTATCTGAGTATTGGGCATTTTTAAACAATAACATTAAATCCTCATATGGAGTGATTTTAGTCAGCTTCCCAATGTATTTAAACAGATATAAGATGTGCAGTCATTTACTTGAAATTTGTTCATATGATGTATACGTGTGATATGTTAACAATGCATATAATATGTTAATTTGATTGTTTATGGTAGAGCAATAGGTGAGGAAGCATTGGTTTTGTTGACCTTACAGGGCCCTTTACCCCTTTGATAGTAAAGCTTGTATTTATCTAGAGATTCTAGTGACTGTCTGTAATAAAGAGCAAAATCGTGCATCTAATACTTAGTGCACCAATGAAATGTATGACATATTCCTCTGTAGATGTTTTCCTCCATGCCTCTATCTAGCCAAAAGATGGAAAACAGATTTTATCAATTGATTAGTAGTAGCTGTATGAATGCATATATGTGATTAATTCTAAGATAAAGGTCCTGTTTAGAGGTTAGGAATATCATGGTTGATTATCATGAACATTGAGAAAACTGTCTGCATGCTGTGTACACCCACAACTTTGTGGTTTTTTATATCTTACTTTCTAGAGGGAGGAAGTTAGTATGAATGCTGTGAGAAAACCTGGCTTATGTCATGGTGTGTAAGTGTCTAGGTTGAGCCGAAGCCCTCAGTCATGTCCGACTCTTTGCAACCACATGGGCTATACAGTCCATGGGATTCTCCAGGCCAGAATACTAGTGTGGGTAGCCTTTCCCTTCTCCAGGGGATCTTCCCAACCCAGAGATTGAACCCAAGTCTCCCGCATTGCAGGCGGATTCGTTACCAGCTGAGCCACCAGGGAAAGCCAAAGGGGTCCCAGCCATGTTAAAATTTTCACATTAGCAACCAATGTACTCATCACTTTATATATACTGACTCTTGTACCCTTAATCACACCACTAAACTGAAAGCATTTAGTTTTTCAATAAAATATGCAAAATCTCATTAAAAGACATAAAAATAGTTCAGTGTGGTTTAAAATGCAATTTTGATGAGAACGTCATTTAAATGTATGTCATTATCCCATTTCCAAACAGTGGCCAGCATTCTATACATCATTTTGTCTCAGGATACCCACAGTGGTCAAGCCCATACACAGCTTTCTTCTGCCTATTAATATCAGCATTATGCAATTGTTATCATGAAGAGTCAGTCTCATGCTATGCCACTATGAGGTCAGTCCTCCACCCCAACCACAGTTCTGTATCTTTCTCTTGATAAGAGGTATTACTTTACTCCTGAGAAACCTGTATGCAGGTCAAGAAGCAACAGAACCGGACATGGAACAACAGGTTGATTCCAAATCAGGAAAGGAGTATGTCAAGGCTGTATATTGTCACTCTGCTTATTTAACTTATATGCAGAGTACATCATGCAAAATGCTGGGCTGGATAAAGCACAAACTGGAATTAAGGTTGCCAGGAGAAATATCAATAACCTCAGATATGCAGATGACACCACCCTTATGGCAAAAAGTGAAGAGGAACTAAAGAGCCTCTGGATGAAAGTGAAAGAAGAGAGTGAAAAAGTTGGCTTAACATTTAGAAACTAAGATCCTAGCATCTGGTCCCATCACGTCATGGCAAATAGATGGGGAAACAGTGGCTGACTTTATTTTTCTGGGCTCCAAAATCACTGCAATGGTGATTGCAGCTGTATAATTAAAAGACACTTACTCCTTGGAAGGAAAGTTATAACCAACCTAGACAGCATATTAAAAAGCAGAGACGTTACTTTGCCAACAAAAGTCCATCTAATAAAGGCTATGGTTTTTCCGGTAGTCATATATGGATGTGAGAGTTGAACTATAAAGAAAGCCGAGCACCAAAGAATTGATGCTTTTGAACTGTGGTTTGAAGAAAACTCTTGAGAGTCCCTTGGACTGCAAGGAGACCCAACCAGTCCATCCTAAAGGAGATCAGTCCTGTATATTTATTTGAAGGACTGATGTTGAGGCTGAAACTATGATACTTTGGCTACCTGATTTGAAGAGCTGACTCGTTTGAAAAGACCCTGATGCTGGGGAAGATTGAAGGCAAAAGGAAAAGGGGATGACAGAGAATGAAATGGTTGGATGGCATCACCGACTCACTGGGCATGAATTTGGGTAAATTCCAGGAGTTGGTGATGGACAGGGAAGCCTGGTGTGCTGCAGTCCATGGGGTCGCAAGGAGTTGGACACAACTGAGTGACTGAACTGAAACTGAAGTGAAAGAGTTGGTTTGAATGTTTATATTTCCATTTAATATATGGTTATTATTTCCAACACTATTTTAATCCTGTGTTTCTAAAGCAAATGCCAACTTTATGAAAATATAGGTAGAAATAAATAGTGCAGAATATCCATATTTGTAAGTTGATAAATATTAATGACCATCGATAGAATCCATGCTTGTCACCTTTTCAATCAAGGAGAGCTTTGTAGATATTCTTGAATATTGTAAGGAATATATACTTCTTGGAAAAATTAAGAAGTTCATTTTGGAAAGTACTTAATGCAGCTACTACTGTCATTACTGTTACTAATAGCATCAATAATAATTTATTGAGTAGCTCCAGTGCACTAAGGATATTTTAATAGTCATCTCATCTAATTGAAATTGTACTTTTTTTTTCTCTATTTGACTTTCAGTTCACTGAGTTATAGAGGAATCAAATAACCTGCAAGAGTCAAACAGCTAGTGACATTAGAGCCAAGCTTTGGACATAAATCTATGCAGATATTTTCTTTTCACCTCCGTACCTTATTTCTAAAAGGCAGATTAAAATATGGAATCACCCATAAAATGAGGAGACTGTGGGAAAAATGTTAAGGGCTCTGTTTAGATCTTAAGCTCTGAGTAGATCTTTTCAACCATAGCTGCTAGGTGATTATTTAGAAATATTTAGAAATAATTACCCACAATGGATGGCCATGGTTTAAGAATATAAAAATAGACCTTATTCTGCCCATGTAATGTTCGTTCAATTTTTTTTTTTCCTAATCAAAAAACTGCCCTCTCAAGAAGAGTTTCTTAATCAAGCTTCTTAGTGAGCTGTCATTTTGCTGGATTCTTGTTCTGCTTTCAACTTCGTCTACTATATAGATTCTTAGCCTGCTTTTAATTTTCATAATACCTTGTAGAGAAACAAAACCAGGAAAAGTATGCATGCAGTAAAATTAAAATATCATTAAATATTTGCTGAAGTGTTTTCATTCCATATATTACAAAATTTGAAAAAAGTATATATTTGATAATAATATCTTTCATTACAAATGGTAACATTTTACCTATGTTACATATTAACATGTTTTACATATACCACCCACTATTTTAGCATTATATCAATTTTATCTCACCAATAAATTGTGTGACTAATCAGTTATGACATTGAGGTTAGAAGCCTATTTCCAATAGATTTCTTGACATAGTTTTAACTAACTTTTAGGAAAGTTGTTAATAAATCATTCTGAAACCGGTTCTTTTCACTTTCTAACACATTAATCTATGTACTGCTTTTAATTGCTATTGTATGTGGATTCATAAAGTGCTGAGCAGTGTATAACCATTGAGTATTTGAATAGCGTATGATCATACATTCAAGATAAACATAACTTCAAACTTTTTGAAGGACTATCCCTATTTATATAACTGTCAACAGCTTAGCATAAACTTGAAAATAAAATTTAGTGCTTTGGTAAGAAAAAGAAGGAAAGAGAGAGTAGAGAGAACACAGTATTATGTATCTCTTTTAAAATGCAGTTGATTACTATAAGCAGTTTACTCAAGTGTTTTCCTGATTTGTAAAAAAATATATATATATAGCAGTCGTCTTTGTTCATTTAAAAATTAAATCCACAAGAAGGAGAAAAGCGAGGAATAAAAATTTCACAAGGGAAAGGAAATGGAAAAGTCATTTATTAAGAATATAGTAATGGTTACCACTTTTATTGTGCTTCACTCCTGGGAATTTGAAAGCTCTTCATTAAGTATTAGCACAAAGGACTTCACACATGTTGACTGGTTTAGTTCTTTTCTTCTGGAGCAATTAGGGGCTACAAAGGAATAACATGTAATAGAAATCATGATTGCAGGGGGAAGAATCACTCTGGGTATATTCTGTGCCAAGCCATAATCCCCAAAGCAGGGTTTAATTGTGGAATATATATACACCAGGTTGGAGCTCCTCAGGGGTCAGCCAAGCAGAGATGATCACCCTAGTAAATCTGATGCTGAAGATGGGAAGAAATGCAATGACCAAGAAAAAAATTCACAGCAAGCACTTAAGGATAACAGATGTATGGGTCTGTTGGGAGCACTACTTCCCACTGTACATCGATTAAATATGAATATGGTAGAGCAAGGTGGTTTAGAGTGGTCCCTTTTGGATTCTTTCTCTGAATACAGGCACAAAAGAGAAGCAGCAAGAGGAGTACTTCTCTAACTGAGACCCTTAACTCCCTCTTCAGAGGCTGGGAGGAAAAGAGGATTTAGATTGGGACTCCAAAGAGAATTTAAAAGTACCTCCAATTTCCAACTCCTTCTGGGATGGTTTAGAGTGATGGAAAACTGTAGTTTTACAATGCCAATAAGTATTAATAAGCTTAAATGATCACTGAACAGAAAAAAAAAAAGGTAAATATTGGGGCTTTACAGAGCAGAAATTAGACCAGGTCACTTGGAGTGCTTATTACATGAACTTGGAAAGTTAACTGACTGATGAAAAAAACACACTACTAACAAACACTGTATGGTAACCAAGGTAATTTAGGAAAAGATGTAAAACAGCTTATGGTAGTAATATTTCTGGGGTAGTGCTGACAAGAAACTTACATTTAAAAGCTTTAATTCTAATTTTTGGTCAAGACCATCAGCCATAAAAAAAAGAATGAAATTCTGCCATTTGTGGCAATATTGACTGAATTTGAGGGCATTATGCTAAGTGAAGTAAGTCAGAAAGACAAACACTGTTTGATCTCCCTTGTATTCAGTTCAGTTCAGTGGCTAAGTTGTGTCCGACTCTTTCCAACCCCGTGGACTGCAGCGCTCCAGGCTTCCCTGTCCATCACCAACTCCTGGAGCATACTCAAACTCATGTCTATCAGCTTATATGTGAAATCTAAAAACAAAAGAATGAGAGAAGAGGGTCAAAGGATACAAACTTCCAGTTGTAAGATAAATAAGCTCTGTGAATGTAACATACAGCATGAAAACTACGGTTAACCATACTGTGCTGTGTATTTGAGAGTTACATTGAGTTCAGTTCAGTCGCTCAGTCGTGTCCTACTCTGCAGCCCCATGAACCATGGCACACCAGGCCTCCCTGTCCATCGCCAACTCCCGGAGTCCACCCAAACCCATGTCCACTGAGACGGTGATGCCATCCAACCATCGCATCCTTTGTCGTCCTCTTCTTCTCCAGCCCTCAATCTTTCCCAGCATCAGGGTCTTTTCCAATGAGTCACCTCTTCCCATCAAGTGGCCAAAGTATTGGAGTTTCAGCTTCAACATCAGTCCTTCCAATGAACACCCAGGACTGATCTTCTTTAGGATGGATGGGTTGGATCTCCTTGAAGTCCAAGGGACTCTCAAGAGTCTTCTCCAACAACACAGTTAAAAAGCATCAATTCTTCGGTGTTCAGCTTTCTTTATAGTCAAACTCTCACATCTATACGTGACTACTAGAAAAACCACAGCCTTGACTAGATGGACCTTTGTTGACAAAGTAATGTCTCTGCTTTTTAATATGCTGACTGAGTTGATCATAACTTTCCTTCAAGGAGTAAGCGTCTTTTAATTTCATGGCTGCAATCACCATCTTCAGTGATTTTAGAGCCCAGAAAAATAAAGTCAGCCACTGTTTCCCCATCTATTTGCCATGAAGAGATGGGACTGGATGCCATGATCTTAGTTTTCTGAATGTTGAGTTTTAAGCTAACTTTTTCACTCTCCTCTTTGACTTTCATCAAGAGGCTGTTTAGTTCCTCTTCACTTTCTGCCATAAAGGTGGTGTCATCTACATATTTGAGGTTATTGATATTTCTCCCAGCAATCTTGATTCCAGCTTGTGCTTCCTCCAGCTCAGCATTTCTCATGATGTACTCTGCATATAAGTTAAATAAGCAGGGTGACAATATACAGCCTTGACGTACTCCTTTTCCTATTTGGAACCAGTCTGTTGCTCCATGTCCATTTCTAACTGTTGCTTCATGACCTGCATGCAGATTTCTTAGGAGGAAAGTCAGGCGATCTGGTATTCCCATCTCTTTTTAAGAATTTTCCACAGTTTATTTTGATCCACACAGTCAAAGGCTTTGGCATAGTCAACAAAGCAGAAATAGATGTTTTTCTGGAAGTCTCTTGCTTTTTTGCTGATCCAGTGGATGTTGGCAATTTGATCTCTGATTTTTCTGCCTTTTCTAACACCAGCTTGAACATCTGGAAATTCACGGTTCATGTATTGCTGAAACCTGGCTTGGAGCATTTTAAGCATTACTTCACTAGCATGTGAGATGAGTGCAATTGTGCGGTAGTTCGAGCACTCTTTGGCATTGCCTTTCTTAGGGACTGGAATGAAAATTGACCTTTTCCAGTTCTGTGGCCACTGTTGACCTTTCCAAATTTGCTGGCACTTTCACAGCATCATCTTTTAGGATTTCAAATAGCTCAACTGGAATTTCATCACCTCCACTAGCTTGGTTCATAGTGATGCTTCCTAAGGCCCACTTGACTTCACATTCCAGGATGTCTGGCTCTAGGTGAGTGATCACACCATCATGATTATCTGGGTCATGAAGATCTTTTTTGTACAGTTCTTCTGTGTATTCTTACCACCTCTTCTTTAATAATCTGCTTCTGTTAGCCTTCACCACATGAAAAAATTACAAGTATATAAGGTGATGATGTTAATTAAACATAATGTGATAACCATTTTGTACATATACATATATTAAGTCATTATGCTGTATACCTTAAGTGAATACAACACAATATGGTTATTTTATCTCAATAAAACTCAGAAGAGGACATCTTGAAACCTTGAAATTGACATTTGTTTTGTAATCGGTCTCCATTTAACTCCTTCCTGAATCCTCTTCCATTCCTTTTATTTACATGTGTGAAGTCTTCTCTAGCTTAGAAGAACAGGGTCTTGTATATCTTTGATAGTTACTTACTGTCTTTTTTTTTTTTTGTATCAGTTGCCAGAATGTAACCATTTTATGCTTTAATGACAAATGTTTACAGTTTTTCGAATGGTAAAGTTTATTATAATAACTTCAAATTTCCTGACTTTCATCCTTGCTTCTCTAGTCTGTTCTCAGTCTAGCTGTCCCGGTTACTTTTCTAAGTGATGTCATATTATGTCCCTTCTCTACTCAAAACTTTTCCTTGGCACATCGTTTCAGTGTCAAAATCACCTTTCACCAAGTGCCATTTGATCAGGCCTCCAAGCTCAGGGTTATGAGTATTATGGAAATCCCTTCCTCATATCTTATCATCTCTGGGTTGGGAACATCCCTTGGAGAAGGGAATGGCTACCCACTCCAATATTCTTGCCTGGAAAATTCCATAGAGAGAGGAGCCTGGTGGGTTACAGTCCATGGGATAGCATAGAGTCAGAAATGACTGAGCATCTAAAGTTTTCACTTTCTCATTATAATAAATTTATCAAGACAGAATTTATTAAATATCTGTTGATTGTTCCTGTTTCTGACAATAAAGGATCCAAATGGTCAGAAATTTATGCTAAGTAGTATTTTCTTTTTTTTTTTTTTCTACTTTGCTTGATGACTAAGATACTTTACTTGGTCATCTCATCATTACTTCTATGTCAGCATGTACAGTGCTAGGAACAGTGCTTGCCCATTGTGTGGCCAGACTTTATGATAAAGTTTTTTCAGGTCAAAACTAGATTTGATTATCCCCTAACCTTTTCTTCTTCCTATTTTATAACAGTTAATTTCTCCTTAAATCTTGTGAATTTGAATCTTTTGCCTACTTCTGTTCTCCTAGTCTTTGTTTACCTTCATGCCACTAACCTCTCTTTTATGTCACTCCCATATTGTATTTCCATCCCCAGTTTCATTCCCTATCAGTCCAGTCACTACGCTATCATGGAGGTTTTCTTGGCAAATCTCAAATCTGAGCATGTCCTTATCTATAAACTAGATATCTCAGAGTGACATAAATTTATTCTCAAAAGCCAACTTTTCTTTACTGTTCCTCAAATTCTCCTTTTCCTGCTTCTGTTACAGTCAGTTATTCCCAGAAAGGTTTCTGATGCTAAGTTGTGTCTGGGACATTGTGTAGGCTTTTCTTTGACTCAAAAGCCTCCCTCTTGTTCATCTCCAAAAAGCAATTCAAATATGATGTGTTACCTTGTCATCCTTATTCTGATCACCAAGCACAGTTCCTTCTTTCCTTCACTATATTTACTTCCCTGTACACTTTTCACACACCTTATATCTTGCATTTCTCTATGCAGAACATATCATACATAGAAATTTATTTAAATACACACATATATACATAACTCTATATCTAACTCTAATCTGTCTGTATATAGTTGATCTTCATTATTCATGGATTCCATATTTGTGAGTCCACCTCTGTACTAAAATTGATTTTCATCCCCTAATCAACTCACTGTACTTAACCAGGTTATTAGCAGACACGGACAGAGGTGAGAAATCTTTGCATCATCCAATATGCATGTTCCCAGCTGAGGCATAAAAGGTAGCAGTCTGCCTTCACTTTTCAGGTGTCATACTGTAAACAAGTGTCCTTTTCAGATTATGTTCAGTGCCCTACTTTCACATTATTGTGCTTTTTTTTCTTGGTGATTTCACTGTTTCAAATGAGCCCCAAGTGCAGGTTGAAGCGCTAGCTAGTGTTCCCAAGCCCAAGACGGCTGTGTCGTGCCTTACAGAGAAAACATGAGAGTTAGACAACCTTTGTTCAAGCATTAGTAATAGTGCCATTGGCCATGAGTTATATGTTAATGAAAAAACATTATTTATTAAGATTTAATAATCAAGCATATTTAATCATATATGCATAAAATAAGGTTATGTGTTGATTATCTGATGGATATGTGGTGGCCTGAGTCTTCTAAGAACCTAACCCTGAATTTCTCCTAATACCAAGGTGTATGTGTATGTGTGTGCTCAGCCATATCCGATTCTTTGTGACCCTGTGGATTGTACTCTGCCAGGGTCTTCTGTCCATTTAATTTTCCAGACAAGAGTACTGGAGTGGGTTTCCATTTCCTACTCCAGGGAATCTTCCTGACCCAAGGATCAAACCCACACCTCTTGCATCTCCTGCACTGGTAGGTGATTTTTTTTTTACTGCTGAACCACCTGGGAAGCAAGGCCGAGGTTCAGTATTCACTAATTCATGTTTTGCAGAGATTTTGTACAACATAACTGCAGTGAATAACAAAAATCCACGGTTATATAGACATATATCTTTTGAGATCAGTTTTTTTCTCATTCTTCTTTTTATCTTAAGAATCTAGCACAGTGCTAGATTTTTAAATAAATATACTTCCCTGATATATTTAAGCAAAAATCATTTTTACTAGAAGATAGTTATCAGCTCAAGGCAAAGTTAGGAAGACTCAAAATGAAGCATGGAAAACAAGGAGGAGAAAATGGAGGAGAGGCAGTCTGACACCATCCTTGAAAGAGCCCCAGAAGCAGTCCAGCAGATACATCATGTTACAACCACCTTTGACTAGAATGCTCAGAGCTTGTACCACTTCCATCACCAGAATGTAACACCACCGCTAGATCTGTCCTCTGCTTTCCCCTAGAAATGTGGTTTGCCAGAATCTCTTTTGGTTTACTATTAGTATAGATAACAAAATGAATGTGGTTGTATGAGCTGGGTCACATGCCCATCTGTTGTTCAGTTGTTCATTTGTGTGAACTGCAGTTCACATGAACTGCAGTTTTCCAGGCTTCCCTTTCCTTCACCATCTCCTAGAGTTTGCTCAAACTCACGTCCATTGAGTCGGTGATTCCATCCAACCATCTCATCCTCTGTCATCCCCTTCTCCTCCTGCCTTCAATCTTTCCCAGCATCAGGGTCTATTCCATTGCCCATAGCTAGTGTTTAAATATGGCTAAGAAACAGTGGCCTGGAGGTCATCTCACTTGGCCAAGGTGTCAGAGTTAGTAGACCTGGAGCCAAGATTTAACCTCAAATTGCTGATTACAGTGTTTTTGAACATTTCACCATGTTGTAATCAAGAAAGCATAGTGAAACCATTCTTGGTAACTTGGTGAATATCATACACTCATTTTATGCAGTCAGTTTAGTACAAAAAACAACTAAATTAAAATACAATGCATTTATCACCTTGTTGAGTGTAGGGATCTTACAGCTGCAAAGGATTTAATTAAAAGTTGATGATTTAATAGGCAACTTCCGTCTATTGTTTACTCTAGAGGGTGAGATTCAATTTAAAACTGGGCTCCGAATTTCATTTTGGAACAACATCCTTGTCATTGCAGGCAGCAAATGTCTCAAAGGAGGCAGGCATGTCCCTGAATAGGGAATACTGAGTCAGACAGCCAGGAACAGCTAAAAAGTTAAATGACAAAGACATTATATAGTTTGGTTCTATGAAGGGCTGGGCATTCAGTTGTAAATATTTAATTGCATATTTTTCACATAGTTGTCCCATGCCAAATATTCTTTATATATATGTTTCTTTGATATATGAATATATGTTTATGCATATATATGTTTCTTTGATAGCATGTAATTTATATTCATGATGTAAAATAATTTTATTTATATGTAATGCATTGAAACATTTGTTAATAAATATTGCAAAGCTAAACCCTTTGTAATATTTTGTTGTTGTTCATTATAGGTTGAGAGTAAGAAGGAAAAACTGGTTCATTATTTAAGGTTAAAAATCTCAAAAGAACATGAGGTTAGGTCTTTGAATAGATGTCAAAAGTGGTCTTGCCCTTGAGGATGCTGTTATTTCACTTAGCATTACCTATATTATGTCACAAATGCCCTCTGATTTTAGATTCATGGTCTGACAGGTACTGGTACACATTGTTAAAATTGTTATTCTAGCTCCCTGATATGATAGAAACTAGAGACATTAGATATTCCCAGTAGGTGATTTAGGACCTCCTTTCTTATGAATATTCTTAAATGATAGAAGATATCAGTTTATGAACAGAAATTTGTCTAAATAAACTCTCCATTCATAATGAAAAAGTCACGTTAGATGAAACAAATTTGTATCAATTTTTTTTGCACATGTATGTTTACATGCACAGTTACATTCCTCAGTGAATTGACAGAGTACTGATTGTCAATATTTTAAAATTAAGATTCTGTTTCACTTGTAATTCAATTTTGGCAAGTATTAAAAGTCATAGAAAAAAAGTTTGATTTTCTATAAACCTGAAGCATAATTCTTTGTTTTATAACCAGAGAAATGTATGTATTGTATTAGAGACAAAAGATAAAAGTGTCTTTTATGAACAAGCCAACCAGATTGTCCTGTTAGGACATGCTGATATCTGAAGGCGGAACAGTCATTCACAATGGTTGTGATTTTCCTGTGCTGACTGGCACCTACCACAGAAGTTGTTCTGTGAACTGGATCATTGCTGGCAATTCTGAAAATCATGTTGTCTTTCTATTAAGATTTTCTATTTCCAAATTCCCATCATTAGAGCAAACATTTTAAAATGTCTCCAAATACAGTGGTGCCGCATGTATGAAATCATGGAGTAGGAAAGAGCTTTCTGATGTCATCACTGAATCGAGTTTAAATTGGCCTGGCATTGCTCTTAAACTGTGGTTATTTCAAGTATAGAGGTCTACAGTTTGAGTTCTAGACATGAGTCTCAAGACTTCCGTTGTGAACACTGGCTACATCTCGAAATAACTGAGGCGACCTTTCAAAGCATCCAGTTTTGCTCTCTTTCATTACAAAAAAGAAAAGGCTTTTACTCTTGCAGAATGAATATTAATGAAACAATAGCTATAAAAAGTCCAGAAAGATCATATAAAAAATGAATCAAAAAGAAATGATACAAAAGAACTTGTTTACAAAACAGAAACAGACTCTCGGATTTATGGTTGCCAAAGGAAAAGGAAGAATGGGAGGAAGGATAGTCAGGGAGTTTGAGATGGACAAGAAAACACTGCTATATTTAAAATGGATGACCAACAAGGACCTACTGTATAGCACAGGAAACTCTGCTCAATGTTATGTTCAGCCTGGATCAGAGGGAGTTTGGGGGGGAAGAGATACATGTATACGTATGACTGAATTCCTCTGCCGTTCAACTGAAACTATCGCAACACTATTAATCAGCTATAGTCCAACACCAAATGAAAAGTTTTTTGTTGTTGCTGTTTTAAGGGATGTAAGATGATCAGTTAGGCAAAAAACATTCCAAGTTCAAAACCTGCTTCTGCCACTTAAAAGTTGTGGATTTGAGCAAAAGATGTCAAAGTTAATTTCCTCTGTTAATAAATGCATTGTAGATTTTAGACATTCATATTTTGTGCACACTTGCTATTCTGGAGGTATGCAGAGTGAATTGTAGGCATTTTCTCATTTATTCAATGGTAAGAGTGAATGGAGGAGGTAGCACTGCTTTTCTCATTGTTTAGATGAAGAAACAGGTTTAGGGGATAGCAGATCAGAAAAACATGAAAAGCCTAGTATAGTTATTGGTTCATAGACGATGTCTAGTAAATACTAATTTCAAAGACTGACTACCATTTTTCCATTCCTGAAAGTTCTTCTTAACCTGTTCATAAAGATGTCATTCAGTCTGGGTTTTCTGAAACTATTACTGCTTTCACAATTAGCTGACCTGTGCTTGTGGATCCGACTACTTCAATTACTTCCAATTCTAAAATGCCAGATAAAAGTTGCTTGCACATTTATCTCAAAAATATTTATTGATCATATACAGTTTGCTATGTAAGGGATACTGAGTGGAGCAAGAGTTAGATGAGTCCTTTGCTCTCATAGAACTTAATTTTAAGAGAAAACAGAAAACAAACCAAAGAAATGAGTATTAAGTATGCCAGACCAAGTAATAGTAATGGGAAGAGTGGTACTTGTAAAGTAAGCAAGGAAGACCTCTCCAAGGGAGTATATTAGTTTTCTAGGCTTCTATAACAAAGTAGCACAAACGAAATGGCATTAACACCATGAGTTTATGTTCTCACACTTGTGGAGGCTAGCTAGCTGTCCAAGATCAAGGTGTCAGAACGATTGGTTTCTCCTGAGTACAATGATAGAGATTCTCTTCTATGCTTCAGTTATAGCTTCTGGAAGTCTTATTTGTTACTTGGCTTCTAGAGGATAATCTCCCTTCATATTGTCTTCCCTCCATGCTTATAATGTTTAAATTTACACTTTTTATTTGGACACAGCCATACTGTATTAGAATGTGCCCTTGTGACCAGATTTTAACTTAATCAGCTTCTGTCGCTTCACTAAGTTGTGGTCGACTCTTTATGAGCCCAGGGATTATAGCCCACTAGTCTCCTCTGTCCATGGGATTTCCCAAGCAAGAATACTGTAGTAGGTTTCCATTTTCTTCTCCAGGGGATCTTACTGACCCAGGATCAAACCCCAGGTCTCCTGTATCTCCCATTTGGCAGGCAGATTCCTTACCACTGAGCCACCTGGGAAGCCCCCAAAATCAGCAAAGACTCAATTTTCATATAAGATCACACTCACAACTACTGGTGGTTAGGACTTCAACTCCCCATTGTGTGACACAATCCAATTCACAATAGGGTATGGAGTTTAAAGTATGTTCAGTTCCGTTCAGTCGCTCAGTTGTGTCCAACTCTTTGCAACCCCATGGACTGCAGCATGCCAGGCTTCCCTGTCCATCACCAACTCCCAGAGTGTACTCAAACTCATGTCCATTGAGTTGGTGATGCCATCCAACCATCTCATCCTCTATCGTCCCCCTCTCCTCCCACCTTTAATCTTTCCCAGCCTCAAGGTCTTTTCAGATGAGTCAGTTCTTCATATCAGGTGGCCAAAGTATTGGAGTTTCAGCTTCAGCATCAGTCCTTCCAATGAACACTTGGGACTGATCTCCTTTAGGATGGACTGGTTGGATCTCCTTGCAGTCCAAGGTACTCTCAAGAGTCTTCTCCAATACCACAGTTCAAAAGCATCAATTCTTCAACACTGAACTTTCTTTATAGTCCGACTCACATCTATACATGATTACTGGTAAAACCATAGCTTTGACTAGATGGACCTATGTGCTAACTATAAATTCCTGAACAGAAGGAATCTTGCCAGAGAGAAGAGGAACAAGAGGGGAATTACAAGTATTCACCAACAACCTGTACTGAAATGTTCCCAGGGTGTCTATAATAATCCAAACCAGAAATATCCCACTGCCTGTTTTGTAAATACTCTTTTTTTGGAAAACAACTACAGCACTCATTCATTTATATACTGACTGAGGATATTTTCATTCTACAATAGAAGTTCAGTACTCGCGACAGAGCCTACATTACTCACAAAAGTGAAAATATTAACTATCCATTTTTTAAAAAAACTTTGCTATCCATTCCTGCTAAACACCTATGACAGTTGACCATGTATGTATACATACATAATCTCATACAAAAAAAAAAAACCCAGAAGACTAGACTATGCATGAACTCTTCTATATAAAATAAAATAAATATCTGAATTGGTGGTAGTCACATCAGCAGTTATCATTGCTGGGTTGTAGTGAATGGAAAGGAAATAATGGTAAAGGAGGAGGGAGAGTTTGGGGGTGCCTGTAATGAATGAACTGAACATACTTTGTTTTGTTTTTCATTTTGTTTTATCCAGGTACTGGTTCAGTTTCAGTCTGTGAAAATTTATGAAGGCTTTACACTTATACTCGTTTCTGTCTTTGTGTGTAGTTGAAAGTTTTCAAAATGAAACCATCCTAAAATGAGCAAACAAGATTGCAAACTTTGCATATTTCTAGAACAAAATACAAAGAGTTAGGCTGGTCAGCTTATTTCAACATGTAGATACTATAAACAAATACCATCTTTTGTCAGGTTAAAGACAAAATGATAAAATGAAACTTTTAATTTGAGAAGTCTCTTTTCTCTGTTGTTACTCTTCAGTTGCTAAGTCTTCTCCAACTCTTTGCAACCTCATGGACTGCAGCATGCCAAGCTTCCCTGTTCTTTCTTGTTCACCATCTCCCGGAGATTGCTCAGACTCACATCCATTGAGTTGGTGATGCTGTCCAACCATCTCATCCTCTGTCACCTCCTTCTCTTCCTGACCTCAGTCTTCTTAGCCTCAAAGTCTTTCTCAATTAGTAGACTCTTCATGTCACGTGGCCAAAATAGTGGAGCTTCAGCATCTATTCTTCCAGGGAATATTTAGGGTTGACAGACTTGATCTCCTTGCTGTCCATGAGATTCTCAAGAGTCTTCTCTAGCACCACAGTCTGAAAGGATCTATTCTTTGGTGCTCAGCCTTCTTTATGGTCCAGCCCTTACACCCGTACATGTTTACTGGAAAAACCATAGCTTTGACTATATGATGTGGACCTTTGTCAGCAAAGTGATATCTCTAATTTTTAATGCCTTTACTTTCCTCTATTCAAGACTTAATAAATAACTTTCTGCAATGATGGGTGTGTTCTGTTCTGCATTACCCATTCAGTAGCCACCAATCATACATGTCTGTTGAGCACCTGAAATGTTGTCTGAGTGAGCAAAATAAATTTCATTTTAATCAGTTTAATTTTACCTAATTCAAATGTAATTTGTTTAATTTAGCCACGTGTGGATAGTGGCTACCTTGCAGGAGGGCACAGCTCTCTGTATCCTCGGCACTCTTCTTCTCCACCCAACTCTACCCCCGTATCCTTACCAGGTTCATGCTTTATTGCACCCAGGAAAACTAAAATCTCAGTTTCCTTCTTAGTACAAATGAGTGTGCATCTAATGCTTTTAAGAAGGCTAAACTGCTTTCCTTATTTGAGTAAGTTTTATGTTGGTAATGTATAAACTAAAAGGCTGTAAAGAGCATAGTAGATTTAAGGGTTCTGCAGGTTTATTAGCTAAAACACTTGACTTTGAGATTGTCTTACCTATTATGACTTTATAAAGCTTTTTAATAGAATGTTGTCTTAATGTTGTGTACCTGAAAAGATATAGGAAGTAGAAAAATTGCTTTCTGAATCAGTTGTGTCCCCAGTTCTATCAGTGTTAATTTCTCTCTGGTGCTGAGAAAATAGCAGACCTTATATATTGAAAATAAAGTTATGGTGCTCTGAAAGGGGAAATCAGTCGAAAATTCTAAGCTTTAAGTGGGTAATATACCTTAAACTCACCTTTCAGGGACTTTTTTTAAAATTTTAATGACATTTTTAGATGTTTCATATTTTTGAAGCACATATAATAACTATAAAATAGTTCATTCAAGCATAATTTCTAATATGGACACAAACACATTTATAAAAGCAAGAAAACAGCTATTCAAATTTAGAAGAGCTATAATAATTACGTTACTATGAGGGTTTACTACTTACTTTGAGGTTGTCAACGTAAAGATACATTACTGATTTGCTAGAGATCTTAAATCAATAGATAAGGTTTAGAATAGTCCAGGAAATGATCATTTACCTGATATCTAAACAATTAAAAAATCAAATGAAATCACCTTTGGAATATCATCTTTTGTTTGTCAGATTAAAGACAAAATGACAACCCTTCCAAAAAAAAAAAGAGAAACCCTAATAATCACCATGAATATATCTAAACAATGAACTCTTGACTGAGTTATGGTTCTTCACAGACTTTGAGCTTCCCTGGTGGCTCAGATGGTGAAAAATCTGCTTGCAATGCAGCAGACCTGGGTTCAATCCCTGGGTCAGGAAGATACCCTGGAGAAGAGAATGGCTACTCACTGCAGTGTTTTTGCCTGGAGAATTCTATGGAGAGAGGAGCCTGGTGGGCCATAGTCCATGGGGTCTGAAAGAGTAGGACATGACTGAGTGACAAACACATAGACTTTGAAAGTGTACAATTATATATAGTAATCAATTTGGTCACTCTTTTTCTGGTATTCTGCAATATTTAAATTTTCTCTTTAAAAGAGGAGGATTAAAAATATCACAGCATAAATTCTCAGCCATAGATGTGTTTTACTGTGCTTATGTTTTTAAAAATCAGTCAGTTCTTTGTGTGGTGCTCATTATAGCTAAGAACAGCGAGTTATGTTGAATTAAGTAACCATATCTTGAATATCATGTCCTAGGGAAATGTAGTGGGGATTGTGTGTGTGTGTTCACTCTGGGATCCAACATGTTTATCTTTAGTTTTATGTGAATAGTGGTTACACTCTGTATTTTTAGGTGAAGCGGGAAAAAAAAATGATGAATGATCTGTCTCCAGAAATTCTGATAATGCTTGCAGCCTGTTGATGGTGAAGGGCCTCCCAGATGAATGGAAGCATTTTGTAGCATCATTTTCTAATTCTCTTCCTGTATTTTCCAGCACACTTACATAGAATAGACTGAATGCAATTGAACCCCATTATATAATCCATTAGTGTTGAAAATGGGTTAGTGGAGTCCTTCATTTTTTTCTGGTGTGACCAAATAGCTCTTATGAACTGTTCAAGGAATGCTGGTGAATATCTTGGAGCAAGAATACATGCCAAGTATGTATCAGAATCCAGGGCTGCTAAGAGTGTGAATATGTTGCTAAGCCAAATACAAACTGAGTTTGGTGGGGGGTGGGGGTGGAGTTGTTTGTTTTTTACTTTTTCTCTATTTTTCTAGTGTCCTCAAAGAATACACACAGTGACTCTGTATAAAATGTTGATCTCTAGTTTACTCCTGTAGATGGATGTGTCAATAAAATGACAAATTCTAATATACATATATATATATATATTCACACTATATCCACTCTATTGTTATATAATTCACTTATTTTTATTTTAGCATTTTATTTCATTTAAGTATATGCACATTTGTTAAGATCCATAGGCCAAGCAAGTCAGAGAATTAATACTTTGAAAAGAGCCATTTGGGATGAGATCATTAAGAATGGGGAATTGGAATGTTCCATAAGATAAGATATTGAGAGTATGCCATCTTTATTGAGTCATGTCTACTTTGTTGTTTTCCATATAAGCTAGTCAAAAGCAAGTATATTTGCCTGAACCATTCCTTTCAGATACCAGAATTCCAAACTTCTTTTATAATTGATCTTCACTGGCCTGCTCCATGTACTCCCCTCCAATAAGGGCTAACAGGCTGTGCTGTCTTCCCCTCAGCTCTTCACATCTTATCCACATTTGCATTTCAAGTGAATCCTACTAAAAGTGTTTTGCAATCCTTTGACTTCCTGATCTTTTATTTGTATATGCATTCCAGTCACATAATCTAGTTTATCTATTATCATTAGTCAAACTACTCTGTAAACATTGGATTTCTCATGCATACCAAATTATGAACAGTGGGCTTGAATGCTAAAAATAATTTTTATTTGATATATGTATACATTCTTAAATTTTTTGGTGTTTTTTTTTTTGCTTATCTCTTTTACTTTTTTTTGAGAAGTTAAGTAGGACCACACTTATTTGTTTCCTCTCATAGCACTCAGTAGTATTAGAATCACAGCAGCAATCAATAAAAATAAAACAACCACAGATAATATTCCCATGGAAAGAGAGCAGAATATCAGCATCAGAATCTCCCCAGGCGTCATCTGGGAAGAAGCCATTGGAGATTTCTCGGCCCAGTGGAGAAAACTGTGGCAAATTTTGAATTATTTGAACTATGCAAAAATGCCTTAGTCCTTCTGTGCTAAACAGAGCCTTGAATTATTTACATAACCATCATATAACAACTTATTGACTTCAAGATTGTAAAGCACCCTATTAATGTTTTAAGCATTTGCCTTTATTTTAACACAAGTAAATTATTTAGGCAATGCTAAAATGTTTTATGCTTTGACTAATGAGTAGAGAAAGTGTATATCATATCTTAGTTTAATTGGCTGTTTACCTTATCCTGTGGAAATCATACATTTATTATTTCGGGCATAATTAACTATGCATATACTCCCTGATGGATCTGTATGCCATTTTTACACTCAATTTAGTCATTAAGACACATAGCTGTGCAGATAATTGTTACTTGGAAAAATGTCACTTTTTTCTCAGTGAGGAGCTATGTTTCCACCTAGAGGCAACGACAGATTTTTACCATATCTCCTTCCTCCATGTCATTCTCTTGGTTGTATCTAAACAAGACCTATGATGAGTTTCTCATCACCTTATACTTTCTGTCACTAGATCCTGAGTATAAAATATACCATGGTAATAACAGGTACACAGCATTAAGTCAGTACATCCCTGGTCAGGCTGTATCCTCTATAGTGATGTGGACCCTTGAGAAAAAGAAATGACTCCAAAACAATACCCCCATGTATTATCCCCATAATTCCTTAGACTAATCCATCCTGTCATCTAAAGGCATGCCCTGTGATAAAGTGAACCTTGACTGACTCAGAAGTTCAAATTATTTCTCAGAGTGGTATTAGTAGAGTATAAAAAAGGTCACTCAGAACTTTCTTTGGTATTTAAACTCCTATATTTTTTACAAGCCTATTTTTGAAATGGGTGTACTATTAAATATTATAGCTGCTTTTCTAGAATATTCAGACCAAAATCAGGCATCCTAAGGCTAATATACTCAGAAAAAAAATTCATTATTAAAGATCTCTAAAGAAAAGTATTCCATAATCCCCTAGAGGCAACTAATGAAATCAATGGTTTCTTTCTTAGCAATCCTCAGTCTAATTTCCTGAAATCAAAGGTGAATTGACATAAGCACAATTTATGTATGAAGCTTTTATTTTTGTTAGCTGAGAAATGCCTCTCTAACTTTAAAATAAATAAACCCCGATTACTATAGTTTACTACCAAACGCCAAAGCAAGTAACACAAAAAAGTAAGAGGACTTGATATAATAGTATAGACAGCTTAGCATTTGTAATAAACTAGAGAAAACAGGTGTCATCTAAAATTGTCCACAGTTAAATTTCTTAAAAAGCGCTGCATAATTGAATTCCTTTTACTCAAAGAGCATTTACTCAAATTAGTTGAAAATGTTTGTCCACATAAAAGCTGGACACAAATGTTTATGAAAGTTTTACTCACAGTTGCCAGAACATGTAAATGGATAAATAAAATGTGGTATATCTAGACAATGGAATATTATTCAGTGCTATAAAGAAATTCACTATCAAGGCATGATAAGACATAGAGAAATCTTACATGCATGTTACTGAGTAAAAGAAGCGGACCTGAAAAGTTCACATTCATTAATTCTAACTATATGACATTCTAGAAAAGGTAAACTATGTTTCTTCCTTGATTAGTAAAAATATCAGTGGTCGACATGGGTTAGAGGGCAACAAGGAATGATTAAGCAGAAAACAGGGGACTCTTAGGGTGAGGAAACTGTGTTGCATGATACCATCATGATAGATACATATCATTATACATTTGTTAAAGCTCACAGAATATACAAAACTAAGAGTGAATCCTATGGTAAACTGTAGACTTTGGACGATTGTGATGAGTCAACATATATTCTGAAGCTGGAACAAAGGTACAACTCTGGTGGGGGTTGTTGGTAGTGAGGAAGACAATGCATGTGTAAGGGCAGGTGTATATGGGAACTCCATAATTTCTGCCAAATTTTCTGTGAATATAAAGATATTTAAAAGTAAGATCTGTTTAAAAGGAAAAAAAAAAAGACACTGTATTTACCAACAAGAACCCAAAAGTTCTCTGGGTTTCAACCTGTATCTAGAAGCTAAATCAAAACAAATCAAATGTGTTTTGGTCTTACCTCAAAGTACAAGAATTCACCTTTTTCTTACTTTTTTAATTTAATATGTGTAAAATTGTTGAAGAAATATTTTATGAAATATTAAAGACAATTTATGGGTAAAGTTATTTAGAAATAAAGCAAAGTAACTCTGAAAAACTAAAATGTCATGTTTTTTAAATGAGGTTGCCAAATGTCAACATATATTTGCTTGTATTCATTTATATTTTAAACTTCCTATATATTCCTATGTTCCATTCATCAACCTTGGTTTATATGTGGGTTTTTTGTTTGTTTTATCCTTGATTGTTAATATCTTAGATTAACAATTCTCCCCCCCCCCAATAAAATACAGTGAGTTTTGGCTATATCTCCATTACTTCCCTCTTCTATTTTTTTTTTTTTTTTTACTATTTTACTTACTTCTTGAGATGAATTCTTCATTTTTCATTCCTTTAAGAAGAAAATGTTAAATCCATGAGTAGTTCTCTGAATATAATTTTGGCTGCTGCTGCTATATTTTGATAATTCTTATTCTCAATATCACTATTTTCAGTAGATTATATTATTTAAATATGGAATCATTTTTATGTCCTCACCACTTGCCGAAAGCTTACAACTTTCTAACCTTTAGCAAATGTTTGATGAATGAAGTGATTTGTAATCTAGTTGTTTAAGTTCAAAAATGCAAATACTTCCCAGGCATAGATGTACTCTCAAATAAAAATTAATTGTCAGTGAGGAAGAGAATGTTTTTCCTCTTTTTCACTAACAAAAAAAATTAAGGAGATAAACAATTTAATTTACAGTAGTTGCCCATACTCATGAAAATTTACACTATAAAACATTTTGAAAAATGCATACTACCTAACAAGAGTATTAATTGACAGTAACCCATATACTCTTATAATATCCTATACTCAAGTTACCACCTAAAAGAAGCTTACTTTTTAAATATGTCCTATTTTACACTGAAAGACATTCTATTGTTAATAGTAGATTTTTAGTATTTTAATTGTGTTGCTGAACCATAAAATAAATGAATCTGGGATTGCACAGAATGGTAAAGAAATTGACAAGAGCTTTACCAATGAGTACTTGCCTGTGTGCTCAGTCTATACAACTCTTTGCAACTGCGTGTACTTAGCCCGCTGGGCTTCTCTCTCCAGCCAGATGTCCCAGGCAAGAATGCTGGAGAGGGTTGTCATTTCCTCCTCCAAGGAATCTTCCCAACAAGGGATCAAACCCATATATCCTGCATCTCCTGAATTGGCAGGCAGAGTCTTTACCACTGATCCACCTGCAAAGCCCAAATGGGTTCTTTACCTGAGTAGCAAAAGCATAAGCAAAGAGAATCAAAGTGAGGGGAAGACGGAGTGTGGCAGAAGAGCTCACAGAGGCTCAAGTGAAGAGTTTGCCTTTATGGTCTATCTTTTAGATGCATTCCCAGTTCTTATCACATTTTATGGACCCTGAAATCCTAATGTTAGGACATCTGTTTAACAGTAAATGTATCAGATAAATTACTCCCAGAGGGCTCTAAAAACTCAAAGTTTGCCTTGCAGTTTGCTTCAAATGACATTAAGTAGATTCGTTACCTAAATGAAAGCCCCTGTAAAAAGACATCATGACTCATAATGCCTCTGAGGGAAGTTTTGGCTCTCCTGACCTTATAACTGAATTCTATCTTCCTCATCTCAAAGCCAACTAGACACTTAGGGACAGCTGTAGAAATGAAGCAGAACACTTGTTACAAGTTGCGCTAACTCTAAATTTAAATCCTAATAATATATAATAGATACCTATGATATAATAATAATTACTGAGGGGTTTTTTTAGAGCAATGGTCAGCAAACTTTTCTTGTAAAAGGCTAGATAGTAAATGTTTTCAGTTTTGCAAGCTATATGGTCTTTCCCACAACTCCTCAGCTCTGTCCTTCAGTATAAAAGCAGCAATACAAAACACGCTAAAAAACAAAATGGACATGTCTGGGTTCCAATACAGCTTTATTTTTTTAAAAAGGGCCAAATTTGGGCCAAGAGATTTAAGCCATCCATGTTTTCAAGACTATGACCTAAATCAAATTCCTTATGATTATACAGTGTAAGTGACAAATAGATTTAAGGAAATAGATCTGATACACAGAGTGCCTGATGAACTATGGACGCAGGTTCGTGACATTGTACAGGAGACAAAGATCAAGACCATCCCCAGGAAAAACAAATGCAAAAAAAGCAAAGCTGCTGTCTGAGGTGGCCTAAGAAATAGCTCTGAAAAAAAGGGAAAAGCAAAGGAGAAAGGGAAACATATACCCATTTGAATGCAGAGTTCCAAAGAATAACAATGAGAGATAACAAAGCCTTCCTCAGTGATCAATGCAAAGAAATAGAGGAAAACAATAGAATAGAAAAGACTAGAGATCTCTTCAAAAAAATTAGAGATACCAAGGGAACTTTTCATGCAAAGATGGTCTCAATAAAGGACAGAAATGGTATGGACCTAAAAGAAGCAGAAGATATTAAGAAGAGGAGGCAAGAAGACACAGAAGAACTATACAAAAAAGATCTTCATGACCCAGATAATCATGATGATGTGATCACTCACCTAGAGCCAGGCGTCTTGGAATGCAAAGTCAAGTGGGCCTTAGGAAGCATCACAATAAAGAAAGCTAGTGGAGGTGATGGAATTCCAGTTGAGCTATTTCAAATCCTGAAAGATGATACTATGAAAGTGCTTCACTCAATATGTCAGCAAATTTGGAAAACTCAGCAGTGGCCACGGGACTGGAAAAGGTCAGTTTTCATTCGAATCCCAAAGAAAGGCAATGCCAAAGAATGCTCAAACTACCACATAATTTCACTCATCTCACACGCTAGTAAGTAAAGTAATGCTTAAAATGTTCCAAGCCAGGCTTCAGCAATATGTGAACCGTGAACTTCCAGATGTTCAAGCTGGTGTTAGAAAAGGCGGAAAAGATCAGAGATCGAATCACCAACATCCGCTGGATCATCGAAAAAACAAACGAGGTCCAGAAAAACGTCTATTTCTGCTTTATTGACTATGCTAAAGCTTTTGACTGTGTGGATCACAATAAACTATGGACAATTCTTAGAGATGGGCATACCAGACCACCTGACCTGCCTCCTCAGAAACCTATATGCAGGTCAGGAAGCAACAGTGAGAACTGATCATGGAACAACAGACTGGTTTCAAATAGGAAAAGGAGTACATCAAGGCTGTATATTGTCACCCTGCTTATTTAACTTATATGCAGAATACATTATGAGAAATGCTGGGCGGGAGGAAGCACAAGCGGAAATCAACATTGCTGGGAGAAATATCAGTAACCTCAGATATGCAAATAGCATCACCCTTATGCAGAAAGTGAGGAGAAGCTAAAGAGCCTCTTGATGAAAGTGAAAGGGAAGAGTGAAAAAGTTGGCTTAAAGCTCAACATTCAGAAAACTAAGATCATGGCATCTCATCCCACACCTCGTGGCAAATAGATGGGGATACAGTGGAAATAGTGAGAGACTTTATTTTATCTGCTTCAAAATTACTACAGATGGTGACTGCAGCCATGAAATTAAATGACACTTACTCTTGGAAGGAAAGTTATCACCAGCCTAGACAGCATATTAAAAAGAAGAAGTGTTACTTTGCCAACAAGGTCCGTCTAGTCAAGGCTATGGTTTTTCCAGTACTCATGTATGGATGTGAGAGTTGGACTAGAAAGAAAGCTGAGCACCAAAGAATTGATGCTTTTGAACTGTGGTGTTGGAAAAGACTCTTGAGAGTCCCTTGGACTGCAAGGAGATCCAATCAGTCCATCTTGAAGGTCACTCCTGGGTGTTTAATGGAAGGTCTGATGTTGAAGCTGAAACTCCAATACTTTGGCCACCTGATGCGAAGAGGTGACTCATTGGAAAAGACCCTGATGAGGGCAGGAGGAGAAGGGGATGACAGAGGATGAGATGGTTGAATGGTATCACCAACTCAATGCACATGAGTTTGGGTGGGCTCCAGGAGTTGTTATTGGACAGGGAGGCCTGATGTGACCTCATGGGGTCGCAAAGAGGCAGACATGACTGAGCTACTGAACTGAACTGATTTTCAAGAGTGGTATGATTTTATTAACAATCAAAGTCACTTATAGTTAGAATGATTTCAGTAAAACCTATAATAATGTAAAAACAAGTTTGTTTCAACTTGCTTTGTTCAGATTTTAGATCTGTTTTTTTCAACATGTCTTCTTCTTTATAGATGTACGTTCAGACGGCATAGCCCTAAAATAAGAAAAAGAAGGGACAGCATCTGTGCTTTCATTATTTGATTGGAATAAAGACAACTCCCTGGAGGAGGAAATGGCAACCCACTGCACTATTCTTCCATGGAGAATCCCATGGATAGAGGAGCCTGTTGGGCTCTGGTCCACAGAGTTGCAGAGTCGGCTATGACTGAAGCAACTTAGCCTGCACACGCACATTCATTCATTAAAGAAAGGAAAATTGAAAGGTAAAGAATCCTCTGTTAAATTCTTTCTATTTGCATCTTCCATGTGTTCTTTCCACTATTTCTCTATTTAAATCAAGAATCTATATTTTCTTCATACAGGGAATGATTGTTACATAACAGTAAGATTCCCAATAATGGAGTAATATTTATAAAATAATTTTATGTAATAATTTATATAAAATGCATCAGTTCACTTCAGTCACTCAGTTGTGTCCAACTCTTTGTGACCCCATGAATCGCAGCACACAAGGCCTCCTTGTCCAACAACAACCCCCAGAGTCTACCCAAACTGATGTCTATCAAGTCGGTGATACCATCCAGCCATATCATCCTCTGTCATCCCCTTCTCCTGCTGCCCCCAATCCTTCCCAGAATTAGGGTCTTTTCCAATGATTTAACTCTTCACATGAGGTGGCCAAAGTATTGGAGTTTCAGCTTCAGCATCAGTCCTTCCAATGAACACCCAGGACTGATCTCTTTTAGGATGAGCTGGTTGGATCTCCTTGCAGTCCAAGGGACTCTCAAGGGTCTTCTCGAGAACAACACCACAGTTCAAAAGCATCAATTCTTCTGCACTCAGCTTTCTTTATAGTCCAGATCTGACATCCATACATGACTGCTGGAAAAACCGTAGCCTTGACTAGATGGCCCTTTGTTGACAAAATAATGTCTCTGCTTTTTAATATGATGTCTAGGTTGGTCATAACTTTTCTGCTAAGGAGTAAGCATCTTTTAATTTTATGGCTGCAATCACCATCTGCAGTTATTTAGGAGCCAAAAAAAATAAGGTCAGCCACTGTTTCCCCATCTATTTGCCATGAAGTAATGGGACTGTATGCCATGATCTTAGTTTTCTGAATGTTGAGCTTTAAGCCAGCTTTTTCACTCTCCTCTTTCACTTTCATCAAGAGGCTCTTTAGTTCTTCACTTTTTTCCATAAGGGTGGTGTCATCTTCATATCTGAGGTGACTGATATTTCTCCCAGAAATCTTGATTCCAGCTTGTGTTTCATCCAGCCCAGCATTTCCTATAGGAGTACATATAAGAGTAACTTTTATGTACTCTGCATATAAGTTAAAAGAGGTTATATACTGTTGTCCTTGACATATTCCTTTCTGGATTTGAAACCAGTCTGTTGTTCCATGTCCAGATCTAACTGTTGCTTCTTGCCCTGCATACAGATTTCTTAGGAGGTAGGTAAGGTAGTCAGGCATTCCCATCTCTTTAAGAATTTTCCACAGTTTGCTGTGATCCATGCAGTCAAAAGCTTTGGCGTAGTCCAAGCCTTAGGGAGACCTTTCCTGGGGAGAGAGTCATAAAGGAGGAGAATTTTCCACACAGTCGGAAACCCTCTCAAAGGTGAGTCTGTGGGGAGTTTTGGAATCATAGAAGGCAACATAACATAACCAGAAGAAAAAAAACCCTACAGAATACACACCCTACCACAACTGTGGAAAAGAAAACTTGGTCGCCAAACGCTCTAACCTAACAACCAAATCCCAGCCTGGCTCACTCACAGAACAAAGGGTTGAGTGAATACCGAAGAAGAGCTAGCGGGCTGCATACCGGACCCCCCCCCGCCAGAGGCAGAGAGACAGGCTTGAGACAGCCAGAGCTGGAAGGCAAGGGCTGCTACAGTCTTAGCCCCAGAGATGGCATCTTCCACAAAACTGTGAGCAAGCTCCCAGCTGCTAATGACGTCTTCCTGAGATCCTGGATGGTTGACATCCACCAGGAGAGTTGCAGCCTGAGGTCAGGTCTCCAAAAGAGACATATGGCACACCCAAGATGGTGCTCTTGAGTCGCACCCGGGAAACCAAGCGCCCAGGACCGGGGAGGTGACTAAGCCACACGGCCCTCCTGGGACAGTGCGCTTGCCAAGTACCTGGTTGCCTGAGCTGCTCAGACCTGGAAAGGGCACGAAACGCACATCCAGCCCACAGAGACGGAGCCAGAACTTGTCTGAGTGTCTCCTGTGGAGTTGCAGGTCAGCAGTGGCCTGATGCAGGGGCTCTGGGTGCAGCAGGCCTGGGTATGGCATAAGCCTTCTTGGAGGAGGTTGCCATTTACCCCACCATAGAACCACCAGAACTTACACAGGACTGAGGAAACAGACTTTTGGAGGACACAAACAGAACCTTGTGTACACCAGGATCCAGGAGAACGGAGCAGCGACCCCACAAGAGACTGACCCAGACATGCCCCTGAACAAATACAGAGTCTTACAAAATACAAAAGTAAATATGAGTCAATAGACAGTATTAAAAAGTGATGCAATCAATAAAATGAATTTCAATGACATGAAAGCCACTTTTATTATTTCACAGGTCTTCATATTAACCTATTTTCTTATGTTTACTGAGATGCTCTAATTATAAGAGTAAACATATAAATTTACTGTTGTGTAAACTAAAATGTGTATAGCGCTGTAAAATCTGAGTACAAACAATGATTTTTTCCCTCCTCAAATTAATACTATGAATATAATGCATTCATTTTCTCTGATTGACAGCCTCAATTTTGGATATATCTTCTAACTAATAGAATGAAAATGGCAGTGTATGAATCTATTACAGTTGTTCTATTGTCTATTTTGTAAAGTGAGAAGAGTTTATATACGATTTCATTGTCTATGTGTCATACTGTCTTAACTGACAATACTACCATTAGTAAATTTGGTTCTAATAAGAAACTTATCTGCATACACATGGCCCCATCCAATTGCTTGTTTCCTATCTACTGTTATTTATGAAAGAAATGGATCTTTATTAATATTAAAATGTCTTCATGCTTGCATGTGACAGAAGACTTTACTGTTGAATAGAGTCTTCAACCAATGAAACACAGCTGTATCTGTGTGTTAATAAATAAATGAATTCAAGCTCTATTCCTAAAACAATATCCCACCCCCCAAAAAAAATTTTTTAAGAAAATAAGAAAGCAGTTTTGTTGATTTAATGACCAAAAAAATGCCTCAAATACTCCGTTTCAGCCTAGTCTATATTCAAGGGAACTGCTATATTTTTTTTTATTAGTTTTGCCATACAATGCCATGATATCACCATGGGTTTACATATGCTCCCCCTCCAGAACCCCCTCCCTCCTCCCTCCCCCCGGGAAATCTCGATGCCCCAGCCCCGAGCATCACTCCTGGGCTAGTGATTGATTAGACATATGATAATTAACATGTTTCAATGCCATTCTCCCATATCATCCCATCCTTACCCTCATCCACAGAGTCCACGAGTCTATTCTATACATCTGCGTTCCTTTTGCTGTCTCGCATGTTGGGTTCTCGTTACCGTCTTTCTAAAACTGCTATATTTTACATGCTAATTTTATGGAAACAAAAGTAAGTTGACGAATTTCTTTTTTAATGTATCCTGTTGCTCATGCCAACTGATATGAATCAGACAGGCCCAAAACTAAGTGTTCCCAGCCAGTTTTCAATTAATGAAATAGGAACGTCAAGTCCTTGGTCTTTATTTTTCTAAAGAGTCAAAATGCTGCACTGACAAAAGTTTTCTTACAGTGAGATAAGCAAGGACTGAATATTTTCACCATGAGAATGGTCCTTTGCAGTTTTGCTTTTGCATTCTGAAGTTTTAATGTGATTGATAAAAGACAGCTTTAATTATTCATTATTAAACAGGCCTATTACAGAAAATAGCTGACCCTTTCTGAGTGATAATATTATAGAATTTTTTGAGTCCCTAGATTTTCTAAATTTACGACTGTGTGTATTTATTTAATAAAAATTTGGGTAAATAACAAATTATCTAACCATAAAAAAGACAATGAAAGTGTGTTGTAAAATAAAGAAAGAAAAGAAAGAATGAAGGATGGCAGGGAGAAAGGAAGAAGAGAAAAAAAGAGTATTCAAATGTTTGTTGAAGATTTAATTTTTCATATGTTTATCATTGTTGTCTTAGTGCTAAGCTGTATGAGTTTATTTCACTTAACCTCCCTGGGACTCAGTTTCCTCATATCCAAAATAATGAAATTCCAGGTATCTCTGGAATCCCTGAACTCTAACGTTATCTGAGTGCATTGGTTCGATTTTCCGCTATTTCATTAAAGCTGAGACTTCTAATTTCATGTGTCATTCTAGTGATTTCTTAGACACTTCAGGGACACAAGTTCTGTGTTACTTTCTAAGGATAATAATTGACACTATGAATTGCTATTTGCATAGCATTCTGGACCTACATAGAACCAAGTATAATTCCATTAATAACAGTTCACTGAAAAGTTGTTTCAATCTAAGATACCTATCAGCCAGTTCTTTATCTACAACACTGCACTGCTCTGCTTTCGTAAAAGGCAAGCAAGAACTACCTGAATATTTTTTATTGTTGCAAATACTGCTTTTAAAACTGAAGTTAATTTGAAAAATATTATTTTTCTCATTTGATGCAAAAGATTAAGCTACAGTGCAACTTAAAAAATAAAATATTTTTTGAGTTTACTGATTTATATTTAGTTTTCTAGGATGTAATCACAAATTCCTTCTAAAAATGTCCAGAGCTCCATTACATATGGATGCAATTTACTGCTATGCATAAGCAAAGTCACAATGATACATATTTTGCCACTTTCTAAATAAGCTGCTTTGCTGAATTGATATAACCATAATAAGAAAGCTCCATTGGCTACATGTGGTTTTCATAATGCAGTACCTAAAATAAATAGGCAGATCATAACTAGCAAGAATATTCGCCATGCATATAGAAAATCATGTTTGTTTTTAAATATTAGTATTCAGCATTAAATACTCGTATGGGTGTAGAAACTGCGACAGACCAACAGTCAGGAAAATATTACATAGATCCCATTTATTTAAAAGTGTCAGTAAGAGCATACAATTGTGATGTATTACAAAATCTCCAGTGTATGGTAAAGCATCAAAACATCTTTTTTTAGCATCTTTACCTCTGCAGCAATCACATAACATGAATTGTTTTAGGCAAATGCAACACATTTGAGAGTTCACCATTGTAGAAATTACAAAAATCTCCTCTGTTAATTCTAATATAGGTCTTACATGACTTAAATTCAACTGGGACACCTGGAAATCTAACCAGTTTTTTTTTAATATTTTAAAACATATTAAAATATTTTAATGTTTTTCAATTTACTTTTCTAAAGCATAAAGGAACATTGAATTCTAATGGGATGGTAAAAATCTTTTAAAAATATTTTTATTCCCTTGAACACTTTGGTAAGAATCAGTTACATTCAAATGTGAAAGGAAAAATTTTTTTATATTATATTGGCTCCAGATGGTGACTGCAGCCATGAAATTAAAAGATGCTTGCTCCTTGGAAGGAAAGCTATGACAAACCTAGATGGCATATTAAAAAGCAGAGACATCACTTTGCCATGAAATGTTTGTATTGTCAAATCTATGGTTTTACCAGTAGTCATGTACAGATGTGATAGTTGGAACATAAAGAAGGCTGAGCACCAAAGAATTAATGTATTTGAATTGTGGTGATGAAGAAGATTCTTGAGAGTCCCTCGGACAGCAAGGAGATGAAACCAGTCAATCCTGAAGGAAACCAACCCTGAGTATACATTGAAAGGACTAATGTTGAAGCTGAAGCTCCAGTACTTTGACCACCTGATGCGAAGAGCTGACTCATTGCAATAGACTCTGATGCTGGGAAAAATTGAAGACAAAGGGAGAAGGGGATGGCAGAGGATAAGATGATTAGATATCATCACTGACTCAATAGACATGAATTTGAGCAACCTCTGGGAGATAGTGAAGGACAGAGGAGCCTGGTGTGCTGCAGTGCATGGGGTCACAGAGCCAGACACAACTTACCGACTGAACAGCAACAATTACATTGACTAATTTATTTATGATATTAAATTAGTATCTGTTTGCAATAAAAATCCAGTCAAAGGATTCAAAATGATTGTTAATTCATGCAATTACTTTCATTCCTTCATTAATCCATTCATTCATTGACTGAATCATTTAACATATATTTTTGATCATGAGCTATGTGATAGATACTATCACAAGCAATAGGAAGTCAGAAGTGAACAAAAGTCAAAATCCTTATTCCTGTGTAAGAGAGAAAATAAGAGTATCATGAAGTGATAGATTTTTCAATAAAAATAGAGCAGGGTTAGAGCGGAGAGAATGACGGAGTGGGAATGCCATTTTTCACAGAAACATGAAAGAAGGCTTTTCCAGTAAGATGATATTTATAAAGAACCCTGAATAAAGTGAGGAGGCGAACTGTGACAAACCTGTGAATAGCATCTACAAAATACTGCTATTAACTACTAGAAACAATAAGAATATAATTTTGTGTCATAATCAGAGAATCAAATTTTGTTATATGAATAAATGAATGAATGACTAGAATTTTAGAGATGAAAAGACCCAACAGAGATCATCTGCAAACTCTTCATCAACAGTGATCACTGAATCTTTTCTTTCTTTCTTTTTTAACATAGGTATGAACCAGAAATTCATGTTATAAGATAGCCAGTTCAGTTTTTCAACAACTTTGCTAAACTAGAAAGATACTCTTTATATTAAACTGAAATTTACCTCTCTAAAGTTGGAATATGTGTCTGTAGTTTGGATTCAAACAATATAATTCTGGTGACCTGGCTAAAAATGTTGACCTTTAGACTCGGGAGATTCCTACACTGCATACTAACTGATGGGCTCCCTGGCAAGTAGCCTGGGTTATGTGAGCACTATGCTATTTGCCAAGTTAAGCTGTGTTTCTGATTTGCCTCTGGTTCATATTCCTATTCATCCTCCATAGGTCAATTCCAACTATCCTCATTATGTATCAAATAGCTCTTGATGCCAGTGACATCAGGGCTCAAATGTTAGTAGTTCAATCCAGATCATGACAGTACACTTAAAAATAACATTTTTTACCTTGTTTTTTCCTACCCTCTTGATCCCATTTCTGAAAGCTCTAATGCCCTTTTGCTCATTCATAAACATAATGTCTTTTTCACTCACCTTACAACAGCCAAGCAGATGTTTAGCAATGATGAGCCCTGGTTTGGCTTTTAAAATCAGTGTCATTAGGCTTCATTTTTATTTCACCAATAAGCAAGAAGCTGATGTGTACAGTAAAATTTTGTAGAACACTCATGCTTTGTTCCCAAAATATTATTAAAAGTGTCAGATTTTTAATATCATTTTAAATATAGCTCACAAACAAGTCCCTTTCTTCTTAGGGCATACTATTCCTTGCAAAGTAACTGTTGGGGACACTTTAGGAGCTACTCAAGACTTCCCTGGTGGCTCAAATGGTAAAATGTCTGCATACAATGCAGAGACCTGGGTTCAGTCCCTGGGTTGGGAAGACCTCCTGGAGAAGGAAATGGAAATCCACTCCAGTATTCTTGCCTGGAAAATCCCATGGACGGAGGAACCTGGTAGGCTACAGTTCACAGGGTCGTGAAGAGTTGGACGCAACTGAGCGACTTCACTTTGGAGCTACTCTATCTATGACCTTCTGTACTATTTTATCTTGTGGTGCTGTCTTTTCTGTTATTGGTTGCCTGGGAAGATAGTGGACCCACCCATGGAGGCATTTTACAATGTTTGGTAAAATCACAAGTGAAACAGAAGCATCAGATGGAAGATACCAATGACATTTAGTATCACTAATCACTCTAAGATAATGACAGACTCCACTGTCAATACGTCAGTGCTTTTTTTGGAGGGGAGAAAATAAGAGTTTCCAGATTTTACATGAGCTTTGTAATAACCCTTTGGCCTCTCAAATACCTATTTATTTCTCAGCCTATTTTGTTTCTGTGTCACTAACTTTGTTTCATTAGTTTAATATTATCTCTGTAACTAGAACCATATCTGAACTACTGGGAAACTGACTAAAAGGCTCTCTGAGTTTCACTCTGTTTGGCCAGGGCATCTTCATTATCATAATGTTTTCCTCCATGTTAGGCACATTTAATATCCATTGATTTCGCTGACAAATAAATAATCATTCATGTTACTGATTTTGTGGCTCACATGTTCAAAACCATTACATTTTGGGGAAATGAATGGCATTGATCTGTCAATCTAAGAACATGGAGGTTTTGATCAATATCATGGAAGTTTTTGATCCATAGCAGCATGGAGGTTTTGACATTTTAGTGTTAGCTAAAGTATCAGCTAACACATCTTAAAATAATTATCTATGCTGGTACACCTTCAGGTAGAAACTCTTAGAAAATAATTTGAAAGAAAAATGCATAATGATATCTTTTTGCATAAACACAAATTGCTCTGTATGTTGTCATCTCAGTGAAATGTAGCAATTTACAGCTTTGTTTTTAAGAAAGATCACAGAAAGCAATGAGCAAGAAACTGCTTCCAAAAATGGTCAGTAAGCATTGTTGCCACTTTGATTTTCTATGGATAATGAGCAACATAACTTTTAATCATAGATTTTCTAGCCAGTCATATTGACAAGGGTATCCTATTTTTGTTCAGTTCTGCAAAACAGAATATAAGCTGTTCTATACACTAACAAGGGAGGAAAAGCAATGTGAACAGATCAAAAGAGATTTATACAAACTGTGGAATAAATGTGATGAATTCATGGTATAAATCTCTTATAGGAGGACCTATAAGCAGAAGCAGGATAATGTGGGAAAACAAAAAAGAATGGTCTATGCCATGTATGCTTTAAAGTATGCTGAGAGACAGGTAGGTAAGAAATTCACCTATTTTGTAAACCTCTGACCTCCTTGAGATTAGAATTATCTTTGCCAAATGATGAAGACTCTCAATAATGTCTCTCCATAAGCAATAGGATCATGCAACACAGAAGTCAGTTTATCCCTAGTGAACCACTGGAAGGCAGTTAATGACACTGTGTCCCAATGCCAATGGTTTGACAATTATTTAAGCTAAGGTCTGCTAAAATGTTTTATCTCTCTGAAGACAAGCAAAAATAAGGCCCATCTGAGAGTGACCAGATAATGCACGTCAAAGTTTAAGAGCTTTCTCTTCTAGATTATATGAGAAAGCATAAAGAGAAGTTACTGTGAACAACTTACGGAGATTGCACTTATTTAGAGCTCTAAGATAGCTTTTGTATTGAACCTCAAGAAGAACCTTATGATGGGAGCATGACAGTTTAAGACCATAAACTAAGTGACACTCTCTCTGCTTAGGGCAAATTGGTTTAGAGATGGTGTCACAGGAATGAAAAAGTTGGCTTAAAACTCAGCATTCAGAAAACTAAGATCATGGCATCTGTTCCCATCACTTCATGGCAAATAGATGGGGAAATAGTGGAAACAGAGACTATTTTGGGGGGGCTCCAAAATCACTGGAAATAGTGACTGCAGCCGTGAAATTAAAAGATGCTTGCTTCTTGGAAGAAAAACTATGACCGATCTAGACAGCATATTAAAAAGCAGAGACATTACTTTGCCAACAAAGGTCCATCTAGTCAAAGCTATGGTTTTTCCAGTAGTCATGTAAGGATGTGAGAGTTGAACCATAAAAAGAGCTGAGCACCAAAGAATTGATGCTTTTGAACTGTGTTGTTGGAGAAGACTTAAGAGTTCCTTGGACTGCAAGGAGATCCAACCAGTTAATTGTAAAGGAAATCAGTCCTGAATATTCATTGGAAGAACCAATGCTGAAGCTGAAACTGCAATACTTTGGCTACCTGATGTGTAGAACTGACTCATTGGAAGAGACCTTGATTTTGGGAAAGGTTGACGGTGGGAAGAGAAGGGGATTACAGAGGATGAGATGATTGGATGGCACTACTGACTAGATGGGTATGAGTTTGAGTAGGTTCCGGGAGTTGGTGATGGACAGGGAGGCCTGGTGTGCTGCAGTCCATAGGGTCATAAAGAGTTGGACATGACTGAGTGACTGAACTGAAGTGAACTGACAGGAACAAACAGAAAGATTTGCAAAAAAACAAACAAACAAACAAAAAAACTTTCCAGATATTTTCTTCTTTTCATGCATCTTGAATTGCATTCTCTTCTTAACTCTATTGCTATTCTATATTCATTAATCTAGTCACGTGAGTGTAAAACCTGGTCTAAAACAAAAGATTCTCTTGACTTTTAGTTGTGGAATTCTTGGTGTGTATACCTTCATTGTAAGAGAGCATGAACGGAGAGAAATATAGGAAGATGAGTTACAAGAGCACAGTCAATAATGAATACAGTTAATACATTGTGATGTCACTGATGACATTAATCTCTTCTAAACCTTCCTTGGAATTACCTAATTTTGTTATGGAGAAATAATTCACTGAAAACAGTAACTCTTACCAGTAAATATAGAGTTAAAAGCTACAGAAAGGCAGAATAACCTGTAGTTACCCTATACCAGCTCTGAAGTCCCACAGCTTCAAGTTGAACACTGGATGCATCGTTATATATGTGTATAGACAAGTGATGTAAATTCTCTGAGGCTTACCTTCCCCATTTGTAACGTGGAGATAATAATCATGTTTTGCAAAGATGAAGTGAGATAAGAGATGTCAAGAATTTCATAAAGTGCTTGCACTTCTTAGATTCTTGATTAGTGATAGCTGCCAGGAGGTTTAGTAGTACTGATGGTGTTAACAGTAGTTTAAGGAGAAGGAGGAGGAAAACCTGGGAGTCTTTTCTTGCAGGTGATAGTAAAGAAGCTTTGGTGTTACATTTTTTAAGATTCAGAATTAAAGGTGAAATAACTCATGTAAAACATATAAATTTGAGGACTGTCAAATCACCCTAATCCAGGGAAAGAAAAGCCACAGAAATCCAGGCAGAAATCCAATAAAGCCAGAGCAGTCAATGCCTTCTACCAGAGATGAACCAACTTACCAGGGGCCAGAACCCTGCTCCTTTGTCATCACTATATTGTGAATGATAGGAACAAGGACTATAATATTGTTGTCAGACTGGACCCAAACCACACAAAATGCATTTCAATTAAAGATGGCATTTAATTGCTTTACAATGGTGTGTTGGTTTCTGCCTCACAACAACACAAATATGTCATAACCATATATACATATTCCCTCTCTATTGAGCCTCCCTCTCACTCACACCCTCCATCCCACCCCTCTAGATCATCACAAAGTGCCAGTCCATGCTCCCTGTGTTACACAGCAGCTTCCCAAAAACCATCTATTTTACACATGATAGTGTATATATGTCAATGATGCTTTCTCATTCGGTCCCACTCTCTCCTTCCCCTGCTGTGTCCACAAGTTCATTCTCCACGCCTGTGTCTCTATTCCTTCCTTGCAGATAGGTTCATCAGTACCATATTTTCTAGATTCCATATATATGTGTTAATATATGATATTTATTTTTCTTAAATATGGTAAGTTAATACTATATATTGGTTATTCAACATTTTTTTTAATACTGGACTGTTTCTATATAACCCAAAGGTTGATTTTCAAATACCACTGAGCTCTTTTCAGTAAGCATCAAAATATTGAGTTAGTTGGCTTTCCTTAGGTTTTGTTGTTTTTTTTTTTAGAACTCACATTCTTTTTTTTTTCTTTTTTCCTTTAACAAATGCACATACCAATTTTTTTTTTTCAGGGGGTGATATAAATATATTTTGGAAGCTGCCTGTGTACTCTGGGGTAAAGAACCAGCACAGAGGGGCTCCCCGCCTTCCCCATGCTCACCCACCTCCTCCCCCATCTCTCCACAGACCCACCCCATCCCGCCTTCTACCTCTTTCTAGGCTTCATGATGAGAGTCAAGAGGGGTCTATGGGGAGTGGGAGAGGATGAGGGAGAAGTCTCAGGGGCCAGGAGTGCAGCATCATGCCTCGGGGCTCTTCTCTCCAGCCTGGGGCCTCAGGGCCTGTTTATTGCTCTAGGGCCCTGGGGGTGTGGGAACGGGGCAGGGAGGACATGGGAGCTGGACATGGGGACCTGGAGAGGCACAGGTCATCCATGCTCCGTACTTTGCCCTTCCCTGTCCATCCCAGACCTACTCAGCTCCCATCTGCACATACCATTTTTGATGACCTCTGACTCATTAAGTGTATCTTGTATTTTTTCTTTTCTTCACATCGGCTATGAATCACAAATACACTTACCAGCAAAATGTCCTTAGCTTTAAGTATCTGTCTCATAACAGACTTGTGAGCCTTGTGGCTCAGATGGTAAAGTATCTGCCTACAATGCAAGAGACCCGGGTTCGATCCCTGGGTCGAGGAGATCCCCTGGAGAAGGACATGGCAACCCGCTCCAGTACTCTTGCCTGGAAAATCCCATGGACAGAGGAGCCCAGTAGGCTACAGTCCATAGAGTTGCAAAGAGTCGGACACGACTGTGTGACTTCACTTCCACATTCTTTCACTCATAACAATGAATAGAGATAGTGTTGTTGTTAACTGGGTTAGATGCTTCCACACTAACTAAAAACTTATCTGCTTCTTATTTAAACAAATATAAATGACATCCATCATTTGAAGAAAAGAACTTGGTAAAGCAGAAAGGTGAGATAAAATTGCACTTGTTAGCTTAGATACTTATTCAGGAAACATATGGGAATGTTCTCATAGATGAGCACTTTTATGCTTTGTATTGTTGCATAAAAGACAGACTTAGAAATCAAGGTAATAGAAAAACAGGAAAGAGGAGAGATTTTAAAATGTCACTGATAATTAAATCTTCCATCTTGAAAGTAATGTGTTAATCTCTATTTAAAATTTTGAAGGTGAATATGCTGAATATTTGTATGTCCATGGTACGTTACATATCAAGACGTGCTTCATTTGAATTAACAAACAATATAAAAAATAGCAACTAAATTCATATATTAACGAATGAGTCACTACCAGGACAAAATGCTAGTGAAGCTTTGAAGAAATAGGAAGTTTCATTCATTGCCTGTAGGAATGAAAAGTGGCGTAGCCACTTTGAAAGACAGACAGTTTCTTGGAGAAATAAACATACTCATACTATACAATCTAGCAGTTGCATTCCTTGGCATTTTCTCAAAGGATTTGAAAATGTATATTTGTATAAAAACATCCAGCTTTATTCATAACAGCAGTTTTATTAAAAATTGCAAAAACCAAGATGCCCTTCAGACAGTGAATGGGTAAACTGTGGTACCCTCAGATAATGCAGCATTTTTCAGTGATAAGAAGGTATGAGCTATCAAGCCTAGAAGAGGCAAGGAAGAACTATAAATGTGTATTTCTAACTAAAAGAAGTCAGTCCAAAATGGCCACATACTGAATGATTCCACCAGAATGACACCTTGGAGAGGCAAAACTACTGAGACAATTAAAAAGAGCATTGGGTGTCAGATATTAAGGACAAGGAAGCACTCTATTTTTCTGTGAACCTAAAACTGCTCTAAAAAATGAAATTCATTTAAAAAATATTTTATAAAGTTTAATCAACTGCTATAAATTTTAACATATTTATATATCAGTCAGGATGCATCATTTGTAGTGTTCAAATAACAAAAATAAGAAACTGATTTAGAAGTAGAATGTGAAACACTGGTTTTGGGTCTGAAGAAAAAAATATTTCAATTACATAATAACATTAACTCATATAAATATCTCTCTTTTTTTTTAGCTTACAAAGGTAATCTCATTTACTTTACTTTAATTCATGAACACCGTCTGTGAAGCTGATGGATAGCCTTTTTGTTTGTTTTCTTATTCCAGGAAAGGAATAAGAGGCTCAGTGATTTGCCCAAAGCTGCAAAAATAGTAAGTAGTGAAATTTTTTGTAACCTACAGTATGTTCATCATTCCTTTGTCTACAAGATAGCAGACAGAAGACATAATCTAAAAGTAAAAGATTGCTATTTTTCCTAAGATACTGTTGATCCTATAAGGAAGGATTTGTATAAAATAATCTATTATTTTTAAAACCTTCCACTTATTTACTAGAGAGGATAATTACCAACTCTAATCTGTAATGCAAAACAGTTATTTCGCAGTTCTTGGTACAAAAAAAATAATCATGCTATAAAATCAAATTTTATTTTAATTTTAAAGCATTATAATGGGAGCAAAGTGATAGCTCAAAGAGAATTAACAGTGAGCTAAGAACTTACAATTCACAGTCTGACTCATTATTTCAGAGTCTGGCATTCATCGTGTGCCTCAGTTTCTACTCTAAAATGACGAGGTTGAGACTAAATGATCTCAAGCTTAAAAATTCTCTGATTCTGTGCACATATGGCACTATATTTTAAAGCACATATGCCTCCTGTAAAGTGAAATAAAGTGAATAAGCACACATAAATTGCACGATGATTAAATTTACTGAAAGCCAAAAGTCATAGCATATTAGCCTTACATATGAAAAACTCTCCTAATGAATCAAACTTGGATCTGTCAGTGTGTCGTTGTTTAACAGAGAACAAGAACTGTGAAATTGCTGATTTTATCCTAGTGATTCTTGTTCTGTGGGTCACACACAGAAAAAAGAAGGGGTCAGTAAGTTTCTCATTAATACATATCAGCTTTGGAAAGGAAATAAAGTGTCTTTTGACACTGCAATGAACCATAGTGATCTTAATGAATATTACTGCTAAAGAATTCATGCAAATTAGCATTTCCTCATATGCCTTAGCTTGAAAGAAATTAAATTTGGTCTAAATGAGTTAAAGCATTAGACCTAAGAGACATCTGATCATTTCTACCTCCCAATTATTTTACTTTTGCTCAGGTTTTCTTGGAAACAGTTATTTGTTTTGAAACAATGCTATTGTGGTTGGATATCTATACTGTATTTATGCAGCTCAAGAAGTTGTAGACTGTAGATTCCAGGTTCAGTGTCCATTATGAAGCACTATATATTCATAGGGATAATTTCAGAATCAGATTTATCCTGAAGGCAGATAATCCAAACCATCACTACTAAATGTTGTGGTTCTTTTCAATATGATGAGCAGTGTTTAAGTGAACCTAGGAGTCAGTGGAAAACAAAAAGGTTGTGGGAGTTATCCAAAGATAATAAACTACAAAGCAATTTTTGTGTAAGTGTTGATAACCTGCTTAAAATTAAGGCAAAAAGTGAAATCATATACTTCATACAGGTATGTTGTAAAGCACACTCTCTTCATATGTTGTGACATCACGTGCACAATAGGATACTCACTAAACAAGTATCAGTGGTCATTATTATGGTGAACATTTGGTTACACTGGACAAAGGTTGCCAACTAAATGAGTAAACATATGCAAAAGAAGCTAATGTAAACCACTGTTTCTTAGCCTTGGTGGCATTGACATTTTGGACCAGGTAGTTCGTTTTTAGGAGTCCACCTGTGCAATGTGAAATGTTCAATAGGACCTCTGATCCTTATCCATTAGATGACAGTAGCATCATCACGCCCAAGTTGTAGAAACCAAAAATATCTTCAGACATTGCCAAATGTCCCAAGAACAGTAAACTCTCCCCACAGGTGAAAGTCACTAGCATAAACATTGACTTCAGAGATAATCAACATAAGAGGACGTTTCTTACATCTTATATTTCAATAAAGCCAGTGAGGCAGGGCTAGTCTGACACTGGTGGTGTCACTAACATGACTAAGAAAAAGTGCATTGGAATGTAACTGGTGTATCTGTGCTTGTTGTTGCTTGTCTTAAGCCCTAACCTTATGAATGAGAGTGATGGTTTTATTTATTTTGAATTTGCCTTTGTTTTGACACCATCCATAAAAAAGGCACTGTGGAAAGATTTAGAATTTCAGACCAGTAACTCTCTCTTACATGCCTAACAGATTGGTGCAATATATAAAGTAGAGTGGTTCATTGCACACTTAAGGAGGCATAACCTGTACAGGAGGGGGAGTGGGTGGAAGGCATGTCACATTGTTACCCTAAGGATAAATAGTACAGAGCCTTCCTTACCAGAGTGTTCCAGTAGGAAAAATAAATGAATAGGCAAAATGGAAAGGAATAGCCGTCAATTATAGTAAGCCTTTGACAATATATTAAACTGTGTTACATAGTTACCAAACACTATTTCCCTCCATTCTGGAACTGAATATGAGAAGGCAGGTATTTTTCTGAATATACCTACATAATGCTAAGAGAGAAAACAAAGAGATGGGATAGCTTATCAATTTTATGGGTAGAGAATTATTTGCCGTAGGGTAACTGGGAGTAAACACTATCTAGATTTTTTTTTCACATTTTGATAAAGTTCAGATTCTCACATAATAATTAATCTAAAAGAAGGAGTGCAGAAAAGGAATATGTAAGTTTGCAGATGACGCTAAGCTCATGTGAGTGGTTATAAGTTGATGAAGATAAACTGGAAAGAACTAACAAGGATTTCAGAAAGACCTCAGAAAGAGAATATAAACCTCTGTTACTGCAGTTGTTGAAGGGTACATCTAAGAAGAAATCTAAACACTATTTAGATTAATATTTAGATCTCTGGGAGTTGATGAAGGACAGATAAGCCTGGTGTACTGCAGTCCATAGAGTCACAAAAAGTTGGACGTGACTGAATGAACAACAACATGAAATAATGGATGCTAAACTATCGCTCTTAACATTGAAGAAAACTAGAAATGACTTTCTAAAATTGAAATTATGGAACCAGTGATTTCCAAAGACAGAAAACATTAAAAGATATATTTTTAATAGAATAAAATATAGATAATAAGAACAGTACCAAACAGCAAAGACACTGTTCTCCTAACATTCTAATAAATCATGGTAAATCTAAACATATAAGCTTATGTTGTTATAACTGCACCTTCAACAAAGATATAATAAAAGTTAGAACAGTTTTGCATCAAGCAAAAAATATTCTTAGTAAATTTAAGGCTCATTTATGTAAGAATAGACTAAAAGTAAGACTTCTTTCCATCTGCACAGAAGATATACTCATCATTTATAAAGTCATGGAAAATGTAATTAAGATAGGCATGGACTTTGTCAACAAAATCTAAAATAAAATAGCTATCAGATAACCTTTATGCTTGGAAGAGGTAACAAAGAATCGAAACATCAGGTTTTAATTATGGCTAACACTTCACTACCCTGGAGAATTTCATAATATAATGTGTATCAAAACTTTACTTATACATTTATTTATGTGACTGTTTCACTGTCAACATATAAGTTATATTTGGACTAGCAATAAACATATTGAATTTTACATCAGAGAAGACATTATGCCTTCCTACACATTAAATATGAGGTATTCATGAAAAAGAAATCAGGTAATAGATATAATAGATATTATAAGTTATAAAAGTAATGCAAATAAGAGCTACCTTGTGAATATGTATGGCTCAGACCTTGACTATGGGCATGGTAGATCGTTCAGTGGCCACAAATTCTTCCTCTCCTTATATCTGCATCCTCTAGGACTCACTGTCTTCAACTGATTCTGAGCTTAAGCTTATGACTTGCTTTGACTGATGAGACCAATAGCAAACAGCAAGCAGAGATTTGAAAAATGTTCTTTGTTAGGACCTGCTATCTGTTGTTCTCCTTGGAATCTTTCCACTACCATGAGAAGCAAACTGAGATAGCTTGTTGTAAGATGATATGTGACCTCATGTTTCCATCCATCATACCAGGCAATCTCCAACAATTATAAGACACATCAGAGAGGCTTTTAAGATCTTTCTGACCAAAAGAATGACCACAGACACATTAGACGATCCAGTAGAGATAAGCCAACTTGGTCTAAATAGTTTAGTTCAGTTTAGTCACTCAGTCATGTCCGACTCTTTGCGACCCCATGGACTGTAGCACGCCTGGCCTCCCTGTCCATCACCAATTCCCAGAGTTTACTCAAACTCATGTCCGTTGAGTCGGTGATGCCATCCAAACGTCTCATCCTCTGTCGTCTCCTTCTCCTCCTGCCTTCAGTCTTTCCCAGTCTCAGGGTCTTTTCCAATGAGTCAGTGCTTCGCCTCAGGTGGCCAAAGTATTGGAGTTTCAGGTTTAGCATCTGTCCTTCCAATGAATTTTCAGGAGTGATTTCTTTTAGGATGGACTGGTTGAATCTCCTTATAGTCCGAGGGACTCTCAAGAGTCTACCCCAACACCACAGTTCAAAAGCATCAATTCTTTGGTGCTTAGCTTTCTTTCTAGTCCAACTCTCATATCCATACATGACCACTGGATAGCTTTGACTAGATGGACCTTTGTTGGCAAAGTAATGTCTTTGCTTTTTAATATGCTATCTAGCTTGGTCATACCTTTTCTTCCAAGGAGCAATTGTCTTTTAAGTTCATGGCTGCAGTCAGCATCTGCAATGATTTTGGAGCCCAAATAGGAGTCACGAGCTGAATAGTTGATTTTTTTAATAGTAAGTTTCAGGGTGTTCTGTTTTGTAGCAGAAGCTTATTTTGTTAAATTTTTGCTACCTAGAAGTTAGATACATTTACACTTAATCCAAACCTTTTGAATTCTACCTCACAGAGTCACACTTTCACAAGAGGAAGCCCCCCAGGACCTTGGGAAGGAACAAGTGAAATGATAGACATGAAAGAGTACTACTGATTGCAAAAAGTAATTCAGGTAGCAAGATGGCGTAGATTCAATTTTCTGTGCTTCTCCCCTCTGAATTTGACTATATACTCTGGAAATAATTTTTTAAAAACTGAATGATGGAAATAAGAAGCTGGACTATCAGGGAACCTTAAAACTTGAAATATAATACACAGAAAGTTTGTCATATATCTTAGCCTGGGCAGCAGAAAGGGCTGCAATCTATAACGGCCAACAGACATAGGAAAGAAACAAATACAAGTAAAGTCTGCTCTCTGTGGGCAAAGGATTAATGAAAGGGAAGACTGTCCACCCTTCCCCAGAGGCACCAACAAAGATAGTGTAGAAGGCCCACTGGCACTGGATGGCTAGAGAATAGGTCAGGGGAAGCACTTTTCATATCAGGAGTCTAGTAACACCACCCAATGGGCTATGGAAATACCATCCATCCCCAAAGTTATTCCTGAAAGAATTCAGTGGAAATGCCAAGTAGAACTAGAAAAAAGAAAAGAAAAGAAAAGCAGAACAGGTTGGCACTGTGAGAGATCAGATAAAAAAATTCTCATTGGATTGTAGCACATATAAAGTAGGCCATAACCTACATGCTAAACTTAAACAGATACTTCCTACTAGAATAAAAGATTTAAATAATACCAATAGACTCCTAACATAACATGTAAAATGTCTAAAACATATCAAAATGACTTATTAAACCAAGATCAGAAAAACACAACTTCAATGAGAAAAGACTACCAGATGATGCCAATATTGAGATGAATCAGATATAACTGTCTGACATAAACTTTAACACAGTCATCATAAAATAGTTTCAATAAGTGATTAGAAATTCCAAACATATGTGAAAATATGCAAAATATGAACATTATTATTTGACATATATTATATAATTTATTAAAAATAATATTTATCCCAAATATGATAAGAGATCTGAAAAATACACTAACCAAAATAGAAAACTCACTGGATAGACTCAGTAGTAAAGTGGAGTTGAAAGAAGATAGAAATGAAAAACTTGAAGGCAGAACATGGAATTTACTCAATCTGAACAACAAAAAAAATAGACAATCCCCCCACTCTCCACCTCCCTCCCCCCAAAGAAAGAAAGAAAGAAAACAGAGCCTTAGGAAACTGAGGTACAATAACAAAAGACCTAAGATTGATATTGTTTGAGTACCAGAAACAGAAGAGAAATAACTTGGGGCCGAAAAGTTGTTTAAATCAATAGTGACTAAGAACTACTCACATTTGGTCTATATATATAAAAATACAGATTCAAAAGCTGAGCAAATCTAAGTAAGATAAACATAAAGATAAACATCCAAACATCTGAAATCATGTAAATAATTCATTGTAAAGGCAATAAAATTTTTACAAGCCATCAAGGGAATGCCAAATCAGGTAACAGCTGATTTCTCGTTTTAAACTATGGAGGCAGAAGGAATTTTCATAATACTGTAATATGCAAGAAAAAAATAACTATCAGATGTGAATTCTATATCTAGAAACAGTGTCTATCAAAAAGTAATGGAAAATAAAGGCTCTCAATGATAAATGAAGACTTTCTCGGAGTGGCGGGTTGGGAAGCGACAAAGAAAATTTGTTGCAAACAAACCTAATTTAGAGAATGTCTATAGGAAGCTCCTTGGCATAAAAGAAATGGTAACAGAAAGTAAAAACTTCAGAAAGAAAATAATAATAGAACAGAATAATGAAACAATAATAGAAGGGCATATAATAGACTTATCCTGATAAGTCTCTTAATTCATATCTGTTGGTGGAAATAAGAAAAGTAACATCTGTTGTGTTAGTATATGGAGAGGAAATACTTGAAACAAATATATGGATTATATATATTTTTAAATTGGGACTGAAAAGGACCTAAATGGAAGCAAGTTTTTAATATTCCACTTGAAGTAAAGGGTAATGATACCAATAGACTGAGCTAATTCACATTTGCATATTGTAATACCTAGAGCAACCACAAAAATCATTCAAGCAGTAGACTCAAAAATGCTATTAAATAAAGATGAAATCCTTAATATATGTTCAAACAACACATGTAAAGAAATCAGAAACAGAGATAAAGAAAGATAGAAGAAGCTGAAAACAAATCATGAGTTGTCAATGATGCAAATATAATCAGAAATAATCTGGAATGCAGTGTATTATGGGGTAGAACATTGATGTTTCCTACTACCTTGGGAACCATGAGCCAGATATTTGAATTTGCTCATACTGTGCTTAAAATTGGCTCTATGTTTTAAATGTTGTTCTGTGACTATACAAAGTGTTATTCATTTTGGAAAGAACATTTCTTCATTTAGCCATGGGTGACAGATTCTTGATAGAAATTTCCATTAAAAGCTTAAAACTGTTACAAATATATGAAAACAGTCAATGTCTTTTAGATTTCAGAGTATTATATATATATATATATTATATATGACTGTATGTTAATATACATACTTTAGTGATGCATGCCTTAGTGATGAGTAATTTTAACTTCAATCTTACAAAAAAAAGTGTAAGATACACAAGAAAATGTAATGAAACAGTGAATAGAGATTAAAACAATGAAATTTCACTTTTTACCCAATGAATTGGTATGCATTTAAAAGGTTGATAAGCAATTCCCTGGTGGCTCAGTCAGTAAAGAGTCTGCCTGTAATGCAGGAGAGCAGGTTTGATTCCTTGGTCGGTAAGATCCCCTGGAGAAGGAAATGGCAACCCACTCCTATAATTTTGCCTGGAGAATTCCAAGGACAGAGGAGCCTGGTGGGCACCAGTCCATGGGGTCACTAAGAGTTGGACACGACTGAGTGAATAACACTAAAAGGTTAATAATCTAACGTCTATGAGAGTTTGAGGATATAGATACTCTCTTCCACTGCTAATGAAAATGTCACTTAATATAGTCATTCTGTGCAGAAATGTAACACTGTCTGTTAAATGTCTTGAAAACAAACAGGTCATTCTGTCATTTTTGAGACTGCATCCAAGTACTGCTTTTCGGACTTTTTTGTTGACCATGATGGCTACTCCATTTCTTCTACTGAATTCCTGCCCACAGTAGTAGATATAATGGTCATTAGAGTTAAATTCACGCATTCCAGTCCATCTCAGTTCACTGATTCCTAGAATGTTGACATTGACTGTTGTCACCTCCTGTTTCACCACGTCCAATTTGCCTTGATTCATGGACCTGACATTCCAGGTTCCTATGCAATATTGCTCTTTACAGCATTGTACCTTGCTTCTATCACCAGTCACATCCATAACTTGGTACTGTTTTTGTTTTGGTTCCATCCCTTCATTCTTTCTAGAGTTATTTCTCTACAGATCTCCTGTATCATTTCGGGCACCTACCGACTTGGGGAGTTCATCTTTCAGTGTCCTGTCTTTTTGCCCTTTTGTACTGTTCATGGGCTTCTCAAGGCAAGAATACTGAAGTGATTTGCCATTCCCTTCTCCAGTGGACCACAATCTGTCAGACTTCTCCACCATGACCCGTCCGTCTTGGGTGGGCCCACAAGGCACTTGCTTGGGTGGGCCCACTTGCTTTCACTGAGTTAGACAAGGCTGTAGTCCGTGCGATCCAATTGGCTAGTTTTCTGTGATTATGGTTTCTGTGTGGCTGCACTCTGATGCCCTCTTACAACACCTGCCATCTTACTTGGGTTTCTCTTACCTTGGACATGGGGTATCTCTTCACGGCTGCTCCAGCAAAGCACAGCCGCTGCTCCTTACCTTGAATGAGGAGTCTCTCCTCATGGCTCCTCCTCCTGATGCTGAACATGTAGTAGCTCCTCTCAGCCCTCCTGCACCCACGCAGCTGCAGCTCTTTGGATGTTGGTTGCTCCTCTCAGCCGCTGCCCCGACCTCTGGTGCAGGGTAGCTCTTTTCAGTTGCCACCCTCTCAGCCACCGCACCTGACCTTGGCCGCAGAGCCACAGGGTAGCTCCTAATGATCTCTGTTTTCAAGGCAAACTATTCAGTATCATGGTAATCCAAGTCTATGCCCCAACCAGTAACGCTGAAGAAGATGAAGTTGAATGGTTCTATGAAGACCTACAAGACCTTTTAGAAGTAACACCTAAAAAAGATGTCCTTTTCATTATAGGGGACTGGAATGCAGAAATAGGAAGTCAAGAAACACCTGGAGTAACAGGCAAATTTGGCCTTGGATTGCAGAATGAAGGAGGGCAAAGGCTAATAGAGTTTAGCAAAGAGAACACACTGGTCACAGCAAACACCCTCTTCCAACAATATAACAGAAGACTCTACACATGTACATCACCAGAGGGTCAACACCAAAATCAGGTTGATTATATTCTTTGCATCCAAAGATAGAGAAGCTCTATATAGTCAGCAAAAACAAGACCAAGAGCTGACTGTGGCTCAGATCATGAACTCTTTATTGCCAAATTCAGACTTAAATAGAAGAAAGTAGGGAAAAACACTAGACCATTCAGGTATGACCTAAATCAAATCCCTTATGACTATACAATGGAAGTGAGAAATAGATTTAAGGGACTAGATCTGATAGACAGAGTGCCTAATTAACTATGGATAGAGGTTCATGACATTGCACAGGAGACAAGGATTAAGATGATCCCCATGGAAAAGAAATACAAAGAAGCAAAATGGCTGTCTGTAGAGGCCTTACAAATAACTTTGAAAACAAGACAAATGAAAAGCAGAGGAGAAAAAGAAAGATATTCCCATGTGAGTGCAGAGTTCCAAAGAGTAGCAAGGAGAGATAACAAAACCTTCCTCAGCGAACAATGCAAAGAAAAAGAGGAAAATAATAGAATGGGAAAGACTAGAGATCTCTTCAAGAAAATTAGAGATACCAAGGGAACATTTCATGCCAAGATGGGCTCGATAAAGGACAGAAATGATATGGACCTAAGAGAAGCAGAAGATATTAAGAAGAGGTGGTGGGAATACACAGAAGAACTGTACAAAAAAGATTTTCACGACCCAGATAATCATGATGTTGTGATCACTCTCCTAGAGCCAGACATTCTGGAATGTGAAGTCAAGTGGGCCTTAGGAAGCATCACTAAGAACAGAGCTGGTGGAGGTGATGGAATTCCAGTTGAACTATTTCAAATCCTGAAAGATGATGCTGTGAAAGTACTGCACTCAATATGTCAGCAAATTTGGAGAACTCAGCAATGGCCACAGGACTGGAAAAGGTCAGTTTTCATTCCAATATCAAAGAAAGGCAATGCCAAAGAATGCTTAAACTACCACACAATTGCACTTATCTCACACGCTAGTGAAGTAATGCTCAAAATTCTCCAAGCCAGGCTTCAACAGTACGTGAACTGTGAACTTCCAGTTGCCAACATCCACTGGATCTTCGAAAAGGCAAGAGAGTTCCAGAAAACATCTACTTCTGCTTTATTGACTATGCCAAAGCCTTTGACTGTGTGGATCATAATAAACTGTGGAAAATTCTTAAAAAGAGATGGGAATACCAGGCCACCTTACTTGTCTCTTGAGAAACCTGTTTGCACATCCGGAAGCAACAGTTAGAACTGAACATGGAACAATAGACTGGTTCTAAATAGGAAAAGGAGTATGTCAAGGCTGTTCCTTGTCACCCTGCTTATTTAACTTCTATGCAGAGTACATCATGAGAAACGCTGGGCTGGAAGAAGCGAAAGCTGAAATCAACATTGCTGGGAGAAATATCAATAACCTCTGATATGCAGATGACACTATCCTTATGGCAGAAAGTGAAGAAGAATTAAAAAGCCTCTTATAAAAGTGACAGAGGAGAGTGGAAAAGTTGGCTTAAAGCTCAACATTCAGAAAACTAAGATCATGGCATCTAGTCCTGTCACTTCATGGGAAATAGATTGGGAAACAGTGGAAACAGTGTCAGACTTTATTTTCGGGGGCTCCAAAGTCACTGAAGATGGTGATTGCAGCTATGAAATCAAAAGACGCTTACTCCTTGGAAGGAAAGTTATGACCAATCTAGATAGCATATTAAAAAGCAGAAACATTACTTTTCCAACAAAGGTCCATCTAGTCAAGGCTATGGTTTTTCCAGTAGTCATGCATGGATGTGAGAGTTGGACTATAAAGAGAGCTGAGCACTGAAGAATTGATGCTTTTGAACTGTGGTGTTGGAGAAGCCCCTTGAAGAGTCCCTTGGACTGCAAGGAGATCCAACCAGCTCATCCTAAAGGAGATCAGTCCTTGGTGTCCATTGGAAGGACTGATGATGAAGCTGAAACTCCAGTACTTTGGCCACCTAATTCGAAGAGTTGACTCATGGAAAAGATCCCAATGTTGGGAAGGATTGAGGGCAGGAGAAGGGGATGACAGAGGATGAGATGGCTGAATGGCATCACCGACTTGAAGGACATGGGTTTGGGTAGACTCCGGAAGTTGGTGATGGACAGGGAGGCCTGGCGTGCTGCGATTCATGGGGTCGCTAAGAGTTGGACATGACTGAGTGACTGAACTGAACTGATTAAAATGTCAGACAAGCAAGTTCCTTGACCTAACATAGCTACTTCTCATCTATCCTAAAGTAACAAACAATTATAATGCTCAGTGATATATATTGTAAAACTGTTTATAAAACCAAGCATTTTAAAACAACCTTAATGTTAATGAGTAAGGTGATGACTAAGTAAACAATGATATATCTATAGTAAAGAATATCATAAATTTCAAAGTGATAAACTCCTATACACACTCACATGGAAAAGTACTGGAATTAATATAGCCAAGTAAAGGACAAAACATATAACTGGATACTATTTATATTTTTAAACACATCAAAAGACTACATTTGTTTACAGATCTATGTAGAAATTGTACAGGGAAAAAGGTCTGGATGCTACACCTCAAACTTTTGACTATTTCAAATATGGTCAAAAGAACCAGTATTAAAAATGACAGGAAATGAAAGATTTTTGTCTTAACTGTAATATTTTAATTTATTCAAGGAGAATGCATTAATGCATAAAAATATTTTTAATGTGTACAAATAGAGCAAAACAGTTTTTAAATATGTTGAGATATTATAAATGTTTTAAAGAGCTACAACCCATTATTAATGGCTGAAATATAAGCTTCATATATTTTAACATTTCTTTTAAAATCTCCTTTCTTTGTCAAGACACAATGTCTTGACAGCAGATTGCCAGGAAGCTGCAAGCAGAGACTAGATCATTTTCAGGAAGGCCATGTAATGCCTGTAGGGTTTTTTAGGACTCAATTTATAAGGCCAACTCAGAAAAGTATTATCTTGAACTCTTAAATCTTTGTGTGAAGAATCTGTTTGGAGGAAGAAAAGACAGAAAATAGGGCATCAAGTCAAAGGTCAAAAGAGCAGATTAAATGAAGCTTAACTGACAGATTGCCAGAAAGATGGAACCAAATCTTACATAGAGAGAGACTGAAGCACAGATGCAGAGTCTTTCAGAGTTTACAAATATCCCACCCTGGACAGCAAATTATGTGGAATCCTTACAGAAACAAATTATATAAATTAATTGTGGTCACTATTCCTGGTTTTTACGGTTTATTTTCTCTGGAAACTATTAGGATTTTTATTCCAGTCTTAATGCTCTCAAATTTCTAATATATGCAAACATATTTAGAATCAGCTGGCTTGGGTTTTTTTTTGTTTTGTTTTCTGCTTGCTTTGTTTTGTTCTTACAAACCCTGGCCAACACTGAGTGTGCCAGTTTTATCTCATATGTGTGTGTGTGTGTATATATATATATATATATATATTTACTTAGAGAAGAATTTCCATTTTTATCCCTTTAGTTATTGCCTACTCTCTAGTATATATTATTCTTTTATAGCTCCATTTTGGTGCCTTTTTCATCTTCTCAACCTACTTTCCAGGTCTCTTCACTTTTTCGCCATTTATCTTGCCCTTTATTTTCCAGCTTTCTCAGTCACCCTACAGCCATGCCCATTTTGTACGTTAGCCTATCTCAACAATTTTTTTTTTTGGTATGACTCTAGTTGATTCTTCCTTATGTCCACCTAGTCTTACTATTGAATAAAATTCAGAATCATTCTTAAAACATAACATTTAAATTTTCAAAATCTTGTTCTTTTGACTTTGTTTCCATGAGTGTAAGTCTGTGCCAGTGTGGTTTGCTCTCCCTCTTTAATGATGTCAGCTTTCTGCAAATGTTGAGAAGGAATGGTATATTCATGTTAGTAGATGAGAATTCCTTTTCAACTATCTGTTTTGTTCTTTCCACAACTCACCAGCTCCAGCCATGGCCTTAATTTCTACCATTTATCAGTGAGAATGGGTGTGAGGAACTAGACACTGACCAAACAACTGGTTATTTTTTAATGCTCATTATTCCTCTCAGACATTCATTGCCAGATAACCAGGTACCAGCTTGAGTCTCTGATGTAAACATACTTATTCACTGCTCTTTCCTGGAAACAGATACATGGAAATTGGCTGCCCATTCCAAGGGGCATTTAACCAAAATTGAACTATCTGTTTGCTCCAATGATCCAGAAATTGCTCCTGGAACTTCTATTTACCTGTAACAGTGGCAATATCCCTTTTAAATAAGTTTATCCCTTGATCTTTAGAGCTACAGTTTTCCTTTTCTACCTACCAATGATTGTTCCAAGTTCCATTGTTTCAGTTATCTTTTTAGAGGAGTGACTTTTAAGAATGGGATGCTGTGGACTTACCACATGTGTGTCCTTTGCCACCTTGAAATGAAAATCTACCATCTAATCTTTATTGATGTCTGGAGATCAAAATCTAGGGCATAGGGGTCTTAGCTTCTAAAAGTGATGTCCTTTATAGGAGCGTTGTTAAAAGTACTCAAAATGATGCATTTGTATGTATTAACATTTCAAATAAACATAATCCTTGACTCTGGACATAGCAGAGGAAGGAGAAGGCAGGACAAACTGAGAGAGTAGAATTTACATGTATGCACTACCGTGTATAAAATTGATAGCTAATGGGAAGCTACTGTGTAACACAAAGAGCTCAGCTCACTGCTCTGTGATGACCCAGTGGCATGGAATGGCAGGGGACAGTGGTAGGAGGGACTTCAAAAGAGAGGAGACATGTGTATACTTACATCTGATCCATCTTGTTGTACAGCAGAAACTAACATTATAAAGCAATTATCCTCCAAATTAAAAAAAATCCTATGATAAACTATAATGGAAAAGAATATTAACGAAAAATATGTGTATAAACAAATCACTTTGCTGTATAACAGGAGTTATCATAACCTCAATGTAAAGCAACTATACTTCAATAAAAATAAATAAGAAAAAATAATACAATAGAATAAATGAAGCCTTGGAATTTGACCAATATTGTTAATGATACCATTAAGTCAAGATGCTTAACTAAGGATGTTTATTGTAGCACTTTTTTTGAAAACATAAAACACTGAAAGCTATCTGGATGTCCTTCAAAACAGTTAACTAACATTTTTGTCTACTTATTCTATGGTATATTATGCAGCTATTATAAATGAGAAAACATACATGGACTGACTTCAGGTTTGGAAATGATTCCACTTTAAATGAAAATTTCAAGTTATTGAGTAGCCTAGGAGAGACAGAATAAGCAAACAGACAATGGTCAGCACAGATAGATAGAGACATTAATCTGATCCACAGCAACTAATCCAGGAAATTAGCTCATTACTAGGTACATACCCAATCTAATTGTAAGTCAGACTTATAGTTAGTCAGACTTATATCTCTAGTTACTTGTCTAGGAAGCCAAGCATAATCCTTATAATAATTGGCCCCACAAAGTCAGGATTTGACTAATAAGTGACAACTTCCCTAATTGTTGTTCCATTCCAACTTAAGACAAAGCAGGGAATCCCAAATAAACCCCTCTAAGCAATCAAATAGGATATCTCACTTTTTAGTTAACTTAGCTACCTGCAGCTTCCCCATGCCAACCATATCCAATCAGGGCATACCTGAAGCATCTCATTTTTTTTTTTTTCCATTAGAAAGCTTTTCCACTCTGCTGCCTACATTTGAGTCAGCCAGAACAAATAATGATGGTTGACTCCCTTGCTGTAGCAAGTTCCGAGTAAACATTTCTTGCTTATTCTCATTTGATTGATCTTCGTGTATTCCTACATTTAAAGTGCAATATTGTTTATAACCATAAATTATATGATACATAAACAAGTTTACATGTTTAAATCAACAATGGAAAGAAATGGCAATGTGTGATTTTGTTTAAACTGGAAGATTAAGATTGACATGTACACACTATTATATATAGAATATGTAACTAATAGTAACTTATTGTATAGCATAGGGAACTCTACTCAATACTCATTGATGGCCTACATAGGAAAATAATCTTAAAAAGAGTGGCTATGTGTATATATATATTTAGCTATTTCACTTTGCTGCACACCTGAAACTAACACAACATTGTAAATCAACTATGCTCCAATAAAAATTTCCAAAAAAAATAAAAATAAGGTAGGAAATATCATGTTAGTTTTCTAATTTAGGCTATTAAGATAAAAACAAGGACAGAACTCATTAACTCACTTATTTATGCTTATTTCATATAATATAGCTTATTTCATATAAAAATAGCTGATATAGTCATGTTTAGTATGATTTTTAATGTCATTATAAAATATTTATTACATTGGGTACTCCTTGTGGCTATTTTAGGAAACAACTGACTGTCTGTCTTCTATGTGAACATGAGTTCAGAATTAGAGAGTCCTTAAAATGACTTGAAAATCATTTTTGAACTACAGTTTTGAACTACAGTTTAGCGTGAGAAGATGTTTAATGCTTTCCTGCTGTTCTTTTCAACATTCATTCCATGTTTTATTCTCAAGTTAGACTTGGGCATTCTAAACTGTGCTTGAGTTTTATCTTAAGTACTGCTATATCCAAAGGAACAAAGAATATTCCTTATCAGCCTCTTCCTGCTGGACTTCCTAATGCGTTTGATTCCCAGCTATTAACCCAGGAGACCTGTGTTCACAATCACTTTGTGCTTCTTAAGACCCTGCAGGTTTACTTCTGTAAGACATTCTTGTAAGGATTAATACTTTTTTTGGTACTGAACAATGTTTGCCAATATCCCTTTGGCTTGTGGCTAAAAAATGAATAGAAGATCAACCAGTCAAACCACTGGAGGTCTCAACTATTCTCTGGAAACACTATTTGCTTAGGGAAGAACCACCCTGGGAAAGTGAACTAACAGTATCATGGAGCCTTTTGTTAGGAAAGTAGAGAAAGACCCATCAATTAGTCAACCATCAAGACTTAAACCGTTTCAAAATATTTTCAGCAACTCTTGACAATTGAAAATATGCAATTATAACAAAATAACTGACATCAATTAAAATAGATTTCAGTTCTTGGTGAAATATTTAAGGAAATCCATAAGTTAAGCAAATTTCCCTAACCTTTCACTACCTACATGAGTAATAGACCCATGTGTTGACAAAATTAAAAAGAGGAGATTATTTTGTTTAAACTCAAAGCTGTAAGATTTTTCTTCCCTCTTAAGGGACTTCTAAATTATAAATTGCAAGTTTTAGAAATGAAAGAGAGCAAGTTTGTAGGTCTTTTCAAGCTGTTTTATTTCAAAGGTTTTACTGAAATTTTCCCAATCATTTTGGGTAGAAAAAATATTATTTATGAATATAAATAACTTTGGGTGTGTACTCAACATTCTACTTGTCTCTACAGAAATTTTTTTTTAAATGCAAGCTTCCATCTCCTAAATGGACCAGAGGGACTCATTTGCAAATGAAGTTTTTAATGGCTAATCAAGCAACAAAAGCCAAATGGACAAGAAAATATACTAAGGCTTTGAGTTATATTTACAAAAAAGTTTTTCATAATAAGCAAACACAGTTATTCTTGAAAAATTTACATTGCCAATTGCAAGGTATACTAAGGTAAAATTGTGAGTAAAGGCAAAAGTAGTAACTACTTGCCAAATGAACTATATATAGATAGATATAGATATTTAGATATAAATATATCCCATTATGGATAAAACAACATTTCTAATCATATTAATTATTTAACCATTTGAATTTAACTCAGTGTGCATGCGTGTGTGCTAAGTTGCTTCAGTCGTGTCTGACTCTTTGCGACCCTATGGACTGTAGCCCGCCAGGCTCCTCTGTCCATGGGGATTCTCCAGGCAAGAATACTGTAGTGGGTTGCCATGCCCACCTCCAGGGGATCTTGCTGACCCAGAGATCGAACCCCTGTCTCTCTCCTAAATTGACAGGCAGGTTCTTTACCACTAGCACTGCCTTAGAAGCCCTTAATTCAGTGTACTCAAATTTTCACTTGTTTTGCCAGGAAAGACAAAGGATTAGTTGTCTGTGGCCTTGGGATTCTGATAACTATTTATCCATTTGTCAAAAAAAAATCTCCATGATTAAAAGTACATCAAATGTCAGTGTAACTTTTTGCAGTGACTATGTTGGATTCACATCACCAGAAATGCATATTTTAGGAGCATAAGTTTTTTAGGACAGATTGTTTGGATTGACTACCATTTATGAAGATGGTGGAGAGAGAAAAAGTACTTGTTTGAAATGAAAGTGTTGCATGGATTCTGAATTTATTTAGTATTTGATTCCATTCCAATTTAATCTATGCATTCCTATGTCATTTATTTCCATGGTAACAGGATACTCATTTAAAAATCACGTTAAACTGTGAGAGGGAAAAGATGCCAAATTTAAGTGGATGTAAACTCAACACGATGTGAAACATTTTAATGAAAAATGAATATTTAAACAGAGTCCCTAACTGGTATAATAAAACTAATAGATTTAAATCAGTGATTGCTAATTTTTCCTCATTTTCACAGAATACACACATCACTCTAGCTTTTTTTTCATGTAACATTAATTATTTTATTCTGATTTTTAAAGGTAATATATGCCACTTAGAGAAACAGCTTAGAACCTTACCCAGGAAAAGGCACATGAGAATGAGGTGTTTTTATGGGTTTCAGTCATAACTTAACGGGAAACTTTTGCAATGTTCAGAGTACCTGATGTGCTGAAAACAAACAGTATATCCTCAAATTATCCTCAAATTCCTTGTAGCAAGAAACCACTTAGGTGGCACCAGCCTTAACTTCTAAATGGAACAGTACATCTATGGGAAATAAAATGAAGACATTTACATCATAAATCTAAAGAAAACCTGGGGAACTTTTTGTTTGGCAGCTTTTACCCTTATTTCCACTGATAACTTGACTAATGTCTGTGTCATATGCATGCGGGCTCAGTCATGTCCAACTCTTTGTGACCCATGGACTGTCCATGGGGTTTTCCTGGCAAGAATACTGAGTGGTTTGCCATTCCTGAACTCCAGAGGATCCTCCCAAATCAGAGATCAAACCCACGTCTCTTGTGTCTCCTGAATTGGCAGGCGGATTCTTTACCACTGAGCCATCTGAAAAGCCTGTCAGTATCATATTCTCCAGGAATTCTCCCAGTAAATTGTTCTGAAGCTTTCTGATGGACCTGGAGCTACTGCTGTTACTGAGTGCTTCATTCTGGGAAACTTCACTAACCAGATCAGGCAGCCTCGGAGAGCTATAACTTCCAGTGCTTGCGGACTCCAGGGATGGCCACTAGCCTCTCATAGAAGTGTCTTGGTTAACCCGCCAGCATCACTCTGTGAAACACACACCATGCCCTCACTGTGTGGACATCACCATCCAGTGCAACAACTAGGGAACTCACTCAGCAGGTCTAATGTAAAGGATGCTGCCCCAGAAATTCTGAACATATGCGGCACCAGTTCAGTGTGAACACTCCTGGCAGGGCATGCCTAATCTCTATTTCTATAGAGATTCTAATGAAATTGAGAAGAAAGTACTTGTTCCCACTGAAAATGCCACAACCAAGGAGGAATTTCAGGGCGAATGCATTGCTCTAGGTTCTGAGATTGTTGTTACTCAACCCATAGTTGCAGACTGGTCTGAAACTGTGCAGGTTCCTCAGTCTCAGTCCAGCAATTCCTTGCTGAAGACTAAGCCACTGGAGACAGATCTTCAGCTCCCACTGCTCAAGCCACTGAGTGTCCTAAGCTGTACTTCCACAGGCTCTTAAACATAAAATGGAAATAGGTCTATGGAAAATAATTTTACTTGGGGAAAAAAATACAACTTGGAGTATACGGAATACATAAGGAAAGAAAAGTAACCATACTTCCCATATGCAAGGATAACCTTTGACATTTTGAGGTATTTAATTCCAGCTTTAATAAGTAGATTAAGTTATTCACTTGTATTTGCTTCTTATTTGTGAAGAGCCTTCTGAAGGAATGAAATGTGATGAAACTATGGTTAAGTAAAAAGAATAAAATAAAAGAAGATCTGTATTTATTTCTTTGGAGAAAGACTCTGACAGGGTTTATCAGGAGAACATTGATTATAGTTAACCTAAACCTAACTAACAGTGGTTTTATATTACGGATTAATATTTCCCATATCAAGGATACTCAGGAGTCAAAATTCACTCAACTATTCAGTCATATGATTATCAAGTTCATTTGTGTATTATCATTCCAATATCCTTAGTGTGCCTGCTTCTCACCTTATGATACCAAAGTCCTTCACCGTTTGTTTAGTTCAAGGTAAGATAAAAACAGAATGGACAGAGGCTAGTGACATATGTTCTTTTTATCAAGATAGCTAAAGTTTCCAGCTCTCCCAAAAGACTTTCCATTTAATTTTGCTGAACAAGTATTTTGCAAATGTACATATAAATTTATATTTATAACTTTTTGGTAGAACTTAGACATTATTGACCAATGGAAGAGGCCTAGAATGGATCCTTCCTTTGCTCAGAGCCTATCGGAACCAAACACTCTGGACAAATTGGTTTTGACTTCTGGCCTTCAGAATTGTGAGAGAATGACCTGCTATTGTTTGAGTCACCCAGTTTGTGGTATTTTAATATGGCAGCCCTAGCAAACTAACATAATTCCAAACCCTTGTCTCCTTTGTCCGCTTTTCCCAGAGAGACAGGGTTGGCAGGGGAAATTATAAGTATAAATATTCATTTTCTTAGTCCTCATTATGGTATAGGAAACAGCGTTGATTTCTTCACCTTCTCTCAGAGCATACATGGTGATGGACAGTTTGGAACAAAGCAGTGAGGTGGCCACAGCCCATAATTCAAAGTTGAATCTGCCCTCTAGGTTTCTACCTCAGAATGAAATCCAGTCTCAGTATGTACAAGTTCCTGTAGGTCTTGCTGGGATATCTTGGTACAGCTGATAGGATTGCTTCTTTAATGATCCAAAGAATATGTAATTAGAATAATTCAATAATTAATTATAAATGCCTCATTTGAATACTTACTGATCAAGGAAATCATGTTGAATATCATATGTACCTATTAAGAATATTCAATATTGTTCAAAAGGGAATGCTCTGGTTACTGGAGGTTGAGATAAGAAATTAATCTGGTGAGTCTCTCTGTAGGACTGTAAATCATCTCTCAGCCTAAAAGAGAAAAAAAACATTCTCACTCTCTAAAGACATGTAGATAAGTTGGCACTGAGTGGTGGTATACAGTTTAAGTATTATATATTTTTTGCACAATCAGTATGTACAATAAATTTAATATACTATATTTTACTTATTTTAAGAGACTTATTCAGTGTCTTTGCCAAGTAAATTAAATATTGCTAACCAAATAAATCAGCATCATTCATTCTGAAAATAATATTGAGGTGAATTTTGCATAACATAAAATTAACAACTTTAAGGTCAACAATTCATTGGCATTTAGTATATTCACAGTATTGTGCAACTAACACCTTTATGTAACTCCAAAACATTAATCACTCCAAAGTAAAACCCTTTATATATTAAGAAATTTTTCCCAATCTCTTCTTCCTCCAGCTCCTGGCAACCAATTGTGTCTCTCAATTTATCTATTCTGAGTATTTCATACAAATGGAATCATATGATATGTGACCTTTCGTATCTGATTTATTTTACTTAGCATAATGTTTTGAGGTTCATTTATTAATGATACTTGGGCTGTTTCCACCTTATAATAATTGCAGAAAGTGCTGTTAAAATGTGCATGTACGTATACTTGTTTGAGTACCTTTTTTCAGTTTTTTTGTATATATACCTAAGAACAGAATCATGAGGTCATATGATAATTTTATGTGTAACTTTTTGAAGAACTGCCAAACTATTTTCTACAGTGGCTAAACCAAATTACAGTGTAACTAGCAATGTATGAATCTTTTAATTTGTCGACTACTTTGTCAACACTTATTATACACTTTAATCTTTAATTTTTATTTTTAATATTTCCATGCTAGTGGATATGTAGTACAACATTGTCATTTTGATTGGATTTCCCTCAGGATCAATAATGCTGAGAATTTTCTCATGTTCTCGTCAGCTATTTTTTTGTCCTCTTTGTCTGATTCAAGTACTTTGCCCATTTTGTAACTGGGCTGTCTTTTTATTGATGGGTTTTAAGCGTCCGTTATATTTCTTAAAGACTAGACCTGTAATCAAATACATAATTTGCAAATAGCTTATTCCATTACACAAGCTATATTTTCATTTTTAGAACAATGCACAACACTTAACTTTGGATGAAATCTGATGTATCCATTTTTTTTCTTTTGTTTCTTGTGCTTTTGATGCATAAGACCTTTTTAAAAAATTTTAAATAAAGCAAATACAAGCAAACATACACAAATAGTAGGCAGGCAGTTATTTCATACTCATGGAGATAATTCAAGATTTTTAGGATGCATGTTCATGAAGGTATTAGCAGTTCATATCTTGCTTGAATGGATATGATCTTTATTAATTAAATAAAATATATACTATTGTTACTTTGACAACACACTTTTCATCAATATGAAATAAAAATAAAAAGATATACTTCCTTTTCTGAGGTGCAGAATAACATGAAATACAAGCTTGTTTGATTATTCACCAATCAAACATTTTTTTGAGTCCCTCTAATATATTATTTTAGACAATGGAGATAAACTAATAAAAAGATAAACAGCTTCTTGCCCTCATAGAGCCTCCATTCTAGTGTATAAAAGTAAATAAGTAAATAAATTCAAATAGTAACAAATACTATGAAAAAAACCAAACTAATGAATTAACAGAAATACTATTTTAATTAAAGCAATCAGGGAGAGCTATTGAAGATCTGACAATTGAACTGAGACCTGGATTAAAATTAGAATGTCATGCTAGGAAGAATGCATTTCAAACTAAAGAAATCACAAATGCAAGACCCTGAAGTGTAAATGAGCATTGAGTTTTCCAGGGATTGAAAACAGGCCACCATGGATCATGGAGAGCATGAGGTTTACCTTGCCGTGAGGCCACGCTAGACATGATATGTATTAATAGAAAACAAATTGTTGAAAGCCACTTTATTGGTCACTTTATTCAATAATCATGCACTGGACTTGAGGCTGATCATTAGACACTCTGATACTTATCCAAGCTTAAGGAGAAAAATTGAGAGATGGGGGTATGGATCAGAGAAAAGAAATGTAAAAATAAAAAAAGATACAACATTTATCCTCATGAAATTATAGTCTAGCAACTAAACCACCACGACCACAGGGGTATCATAAAAACACAGCTAAACATAGTACAAGGCAAAAGAGAGTTCAGCTAATTACAAAGGGTTGAGTCAGGGAAGCTTCTTAATCTTGTATTTGAAGCATATGTAGTGTTTCTATAGTTGTTAGGAAAATTTTAAGTTGGGGGGTGGAGTTAGAAGCTTGAATGAGTAAGGAATGTTTGGGATATAGAATACTGTATTATAGATCAGAAATTATGCTAAGAAATAGGAAGATACAGATAAAAAAGCATTAAATCTGAAACCTACATGCATCTGGCTCTTCTACACTAGAACCAAGTATTTCAATAAGGATGGAGGAAATTTCATCACTCTTCTGATTTCATTCAGAACCTTAGCAGAAACCATATGTGCTCTGTAAATACGAAGAGGAAATTGATGCAAATAACTTTGCTTATGACCATTTCATTTGAAATTTCTTGTAAAATAGTGAGAAAATAAATACACATGCTAGGTATTGAGGACTGAATTGATTTGTCTCCCAAATTCCTGGGTTAAAATCATAAACCTTCAGTTCAGTTCAGTCGTTCAGTCATGTCAGACTCTTTGCGACCCTATGGACTGCAGCTCACCAGGCTTCCCTGTCCATCACCAACTCCCAGAACTTGCTCAAACTCTTGTCCATAGAGTCGGTGATGCCATCCAATCATCTCATCCTCTGTCATCCCCTTCTCTGTGGTGACCCAGGGACAAAAAAGCACATAAAACCAAGGAGGGTCTTGGAATGCAGGAACAAAAAAAAAATGGACCCTTACCATCTTTCCCTCCCCCATATTGTAACTATTAATGGAACAGTATAACCTGTACCCCCTCCTACCTCATAGGGAGAAGGTATTTGCCCTACTCTTCCCCCACCCAGTATACATGCCTCATCCAATCAGCAAATGACCTGCAAGAACCCATCCCACTCCTTGTACCCTGGGTGTAAAAGTGGACTAAGAACCTCTGTTCCTTGAGCTATCCACTGTTGTAACAGCGTCTCCCACTCTAATAAACTTTATTTTCCCTTTCATTCTGTCCCATGTCTGAAAATTCTTTACCAACCCAACCTGGACCATGGCATTCTCCTGCCTTCAATCTTTCATAGCATCAGGGTGTTTTCTAATGAGTAAGCTCTTCACTTCAGCTTCAGCATCAGTCCTTCCAATGAATATTCAGGGATAATTTCCTTTAGGATCGACTGGTTGGATCTCCTTGAAGTGCAAGAGACTCTCAAGATCTTCTGCAACACCACAGTTCAAAAGCATCAGTTCTTTTGTGCTCAGACTTCTATGGCCCAACTCTCACATCCATACTTGACTACTGAAAAAATCATAGCTTTAACTAGATGGACTCTCATCAGCAGAGTTTTGTCTCTGCCTTTTAATATGTTGTCTAGGTTGGTCATAGCTTTTCTTCCAAGGAGTGAGCATCTTTTAATTTCATGGCTGCAGTCACCATCTGCAGTGATTTTGGAGCCCTCAAAAATAAAGTCTGTCACTGTTTGCATTGTTTCCCCATCTATTTACCATGAAGTGATGGGACCAGATGCCATGATCTTATTTTTCTGAATGTTGAGCTTCAAGCCAACTTCTTCACTCTCCTCTTTCACTTTCATCAAGAGGCTATTTAGTTCTTCTTCACTTTCTGCCATAAGGGTGGTATCATCTGCATATCTGAAGTTATTGATATTTCTCCCAGCAATCTTGATTCCAGTTTGTGCTTCCTCCAGCCCAGCATTTCTCATGACGTCCTCTGCATATAAGTTAAATAGGCAGGATTGTAATATACAGCCCTGACATACTCCTTTCCCAATTTGGAACCAGACTGTTGTTCCATGTCCAGTTCTAACTGTTGCTTCTTGACCTGCATACAGATTTCTCAGGAGGCAGGTCAGGTGTTCTAGTATTCCCATATCTTTAAGAAGTTTCCATAGTTTGTAGTGATTCACACAGTCAAAGGCTTTGGTGTAGTCAATAAATCAGAAGTAGATGTTTTTTTGGGGGGGATTTTTTTGACAACAAAGTATTTAAAGAGATAATTAAGTGCAATGAATTTATATGGGTGGGACCTAACCCATCCTAGTGATGTCTATAATAGAAGCAATTAAGCCATTGATACACATAGAAGAGAAGACTCTTGAGAGATCCTTGGACTATAAGGAGGTCAATCGTAAAGGAAATCAACCCTAAATATTCTTCAGAAGGACTGGTTCTGAAGCTGAAGGTCCAATACTTTGGCCACTGATGCAAAGAACATGACTCATTGGAAAAGTACCTGATGCTGGAAAGATTGAAAGCAAAAAGAGAAGGGAGTAGCAGAGGATGAGATGATTAGACAGCATCACTGACTCAATGGACATGAATTTGAGCAAACTCCAGAAGACAGAGGAGGATGGGGGGGCCTGGTGTGCTGCATTTCATGAGGTCACAAAGACTCAGACATGACTCAATGACCGAACAACAACAAATACACAGAGGAAAGAACATGTGGAGACACAAGGAGAAGATAGCCATGTAGATGCTAAAGAGAGAGTCCTCTGAAGATGCCAGTTCTGCCTAACATTGATGTCAAGTTTCTGGCCTCCAGAATTGTGAGAAAATTAATTTCTGTCATTTAGGCCACCCATCTGTGGCAGTTTGTAATGGCAGTTTAAAAAAATAAACTGACAAGCGTGTTTAACTAACAGTATTCTCTCTCATCCCTGTTTGATGTAAGGAAGTTGAAGTCTCAGAAAGTTAAGTAACTCAGTCTTTGTCACATATATCTTGCCGTGAAAAAGAAAACACTCAATTTTTAACTAGAGTGTGCACATAATCTGTTATCCTAACTGGGACATTTTTGAGAGTGCATTTGGTACTATGAATAATTATAGTGAGACAATAGGTGTAAACCAGGTCACATACCTGAAAAATAGTATCTTAAGCTCCCTGGAAAAGCAACCAATTCTCTCTTCAGTGGATTTTCTTGATCTATTCTAGCTGAAATTGAAGATGTTTAATAAGTTATTAAAGGATGTTACCAAGTCATACATTGCCCCTTTTATAAGTATTCACAGAAGAAATTTCTAATTTTACTACCAAGAATAATTGTGTTTAGTCTGAGCTTAATTGGCTTGGTTTATCCTTTGGAGACTATGAACTACATGACTGACTGTGTCTGCCTCCTCCAGTTAGGCTGCTGGAAAGCTTAGCCTAAATCTGAATGCTGATTCAAGTGTAAAGATGAGCATACCATGCTATTTTCTTGGTCTCATTTCATTTTTCTGTACTCATCTACGTTTTCTTATTACCCTTCCACCTTTGCCTTTTTAAACATTTGGTTATACTTTATGTACCTTGTGAGCTACACTGAATCTTCTCCGGGAATGTGGTTATATAAATCAACCTGTCACTCAAAAGATGGACTCCTTCTTTGCCACTGTTCCAGACTTTCTTTTGCTATTCAGTGCCAGATGAAACATTTGCATCCATATTCACTCTTATTAGATCATCCTGTTTGTGCCTTAGATGTTTATAACTTGTGGGATTCTAAGCCTGTGTGCAGTCATGTGGCGATTCCTAGGTTGGATAAAAATGTGAAAACATAGGGACCATCTGGAAGAAATTCACATTAGGTTGTGATACCTGCACATGTTCTTTAGTTGTGGTAAAGGAAAAGTAATTTTCCTTCTCTACCATAAAAGCTGTACCATTATATGATTTTTAAAAAGAAAAGATTTTCTAAACTTTAGCAACATTATAGGTTATCTATAATTATAATGTGACACTTTACTCAAATTACCCTAACAAAAGAATACTTCTAAGTTTATTACATTGTACTCTGTGTACCATTACTAAGTATAGAATTTCACATTGGTCTGCTCCAAATATGCAGTTGTTGGAACATGGGAAGAAGAAGAGCAGTTCATTGCCATGGATTCAGCAGAATTCTTGCTGTGTTATTCTTTCTGGGTATATATTTTTTTTCCAGACATTTAATTGTAACACACCTGCCTTATTTCTCAAAGATACATAGAAATAACATGTCCTAGTATGCTTTGCTTTGAGTGAGATTAAATGAGCAGCTGAATGTCCCATTCAATGTAACACAAAGGAAGAGAAATAAAACTTGGTATACACTTTGCCTCCATTCAGCAATACCTAAGTTTTGAGATACTCTTACAGTCAAGTGTGTGATGCTTATATGCTTGAACATAGAGTACACACTGAACAAGATGAATAGCAAAGAAGGTGTTTATGACTGAAAAAAGAATGTGTTTAGGAACTGAATTGTGCCCCTCCTGCAACCACCAAACCATATGCTGAATCCCATACCCCTCAATGTGGCTATTTTGGAAATGGGCCTTAAAAGAGACAATTAAAGGTAGAGGAGATTGTAAGGGCGAAGCCCTAACCCGGTACCACTGATGTCTTTATCAGAGGCACCAGGGAGCATCATAGACGAAAGGTTACATGAGGGTGCAGACAGAAATTCAACCTCTGCAAGCCAAAGAGGGAAGCCTCAGAAGGAACCAACCTGCTGACATTTTGATCTTGGACCTCCAGTCTCCACAACTAAGAAACAAATTCCTGTTGTTTGAGCCACCCACTTTGTGGTGTTTTATTATGGCAGCCCAACAGAGGGGACTGAGGACTAATGAAATATATATATATGTGTATATATATATATATATATATTTCAATGCTTTTGTCTAATCCTATGCAAGTTATATTATATTTGAACTGTACTACAGACCAAAGAGTTGGGCTTCCCAGGTGGTTCAGTGGTAAAGAATCTGCCTGCAGTGCAGGAGATTCAGGTTTGATCCCTGGGTCGGAAAGATGCCTTGGAGGAGGAACGGCAACCTCCTCCAGTGTTCTTGCCTGGAGAACCCCAGGGACAGAGGAGCCTGGTGGGCTGCGGTCCATGGGATCACAAAGAGTCGTACACAACTGAAGTGACTGAGAACACACAGGCAAAAGAGTATGTAGTCAGGCTATATGTTCCTTTTTTCTTTTTTTGATTGGCTGTTCCAGGGCTTAGTCCTGGAATGCAGGATCTTTGACCATCGTTGCAGCAAGCAGAGTCTTCAGGTGCAGCATGTAAACTCTTAGCTGTGACATGCGGGATCTAGTTCCCAGACCAAGGGTCAGACTCAGGCCTCCTGCATTGGGAACATAGATTCTTAGCTACTGGACTAGCAAGGAGTCCCCAGGCTCTATGTTCTTATATCCTTTCTGTAGATAAGAACATAAGAAAAGGGTTTAACCTCATACAAGTTATTGACTGGGAGCTATAATTGTAAGAGAGAAAAAATTTAAATCATCTTCATGTATATTTCTCATCTTCTAACACTTTCCTTTACTGTTCATTTTGAACATACCTTCAGCAAATGCATATGCTTATATACATAGAATGTGATAGCTTTTATTGGGGCCCTTTGTAGTTTTCCAGATCACTTTTCTACCCAGATGCAACATAAAAGAATTAGCACTGAAAAGATATATTAGCTCCTGTGCTGCTCTGATAAAGCAGACTCAAAGCAATGCCAACTACCTGGAGTATCCCAGTCGTATAACAGGGCCTCACTTGAAAGACATCAGAGTATTGTAATAGAATTATAAAGCAATTTTAAAAAAGTTTCCCATAGATAGATTATAAGTAAAAGATAAATTTTCATGGTGGAATTAAGACAGGAAAGTAAAAAAAAATTAAAAACAGTGCAACAGCAAAAATGTCATAAGATATATATGAACATACCATACAAATGATTGCTAATTTACTTCCAGCATTGTAGATATGCTTGTATTGAATTATTCAAAACCAGTATAAATTTTTTTTGCAATTTAAATGCTGTTTTGGATGACCAGCCACTCGCAAAGTATTCAATAAGCTTTAACAATTTCGTTTTTAAAAGACGCTTGTGGAACAGTTTTTAATTGTACTGTAAAAAGATAATTTGGCTCAGATAGCAATAGAAACACCACTTTCTGAGTAGATAGAATTTTCCTGCTCAGTTTTCATATCTTATTTATTTCTGACAGTAGCTTGTCAACAGAGACAACCTGTTTATACAAGAGTCAGTGTTAGAGGTAACAGCATATACATTGTCGGGCACATCTGTGTTCAGTGATGTGGAGAAGTATGAACTTTTTTTTTTAAACCAGGAAGGCTATTTTTCTTTGATAATTTGGGAGATGGGGGGGAGAAATATGTGTATTTGAAAAACATCTGTGTTTTCTGTTTAAATTTTATAAATAAATTGGAAAGATTGGATCAATTTGAATACAGTTCCAACTAGAAATGAGTTTATAAGCTGGATCTTAATGGTAGAATAGGGAGATGTTAAAAGTAGATTGATCTTGAAACTGAATTTTTATTCTCTTTGACAACAGTTATTTTTAGAATCAAGCAAGAAACCTGGATTTCCTAAGGCATATTACATCTATTTTATGTGTTTCCAGGAAAGGGAGATTCAAAAACTAGAAAACAGGAAGCCATGTGTGACACCTCCTGACCTCCCAGCCCACATCTAATCCATCAATGAATCTGGCTGGTTTGCATTTTCTTTTCCAAGATACCCTTATTTTTTTGTTTTCTTTCTTTTTTTTAACCTCTATTACAGTAATAGACATGTTGGTCCCCTTATTTCTTCTCCTGTTTTTAGCTCAACCTACTACTGGACTGAATCCAGATTAAAATGGAAATCTGTTCAGGGATCCCCAGTGTCTTAGGACAAATGCTGAAATCCTTAACATAACCACCTGACCTTGGACTATCTCTCACTTTCCCACACACAAAACTTCTTCCCCTTCTCTGTGATACAACCACAAGCAACTATTTTCAGTTCTTGCAATTAACCTTGCCCCTTTCTGGTGAAAACTTACCATATTCAATTCCTGCTCTTAAAACACCATTCACCAGCCTCTTTCTGCTAATTCACTTGAACGCTTCACATTTCCGTTCCATTATTTCCTCAGGGAAGACTTCTACAATCTAACTAGGTCAGTTTCTTCCTCTCATGTGCTTTCAAAGAACCTTGCCCTTCTTTGTCATACTACTTTTTAGTGCTGTAGTTTTACTTTTATATGTATGACTATGTCATGTCTGTTCATCTGCTCCATTATAAAATTCCATAGTGGCCTGGAAAATGTCTGTGTTTACACACTCTCCTATATCAGGATCTTAGCATAGTAACTAAAAAAAACATTTGTTCTTGGTCATGCCACTAAAAGCTAATAAATTTTATCTTTGTCAAAACTTTTATCTTTGTTCCCTCTTATTGTCACTCAAATTTTTACATAGAGTAGGCACCCATTATTTTTTAAATTTTGATGTACAAAAGAAATATGGTAAGACTGTATGTCTGGAAAGCTTCAGTGGTATGATGTAGTGTGGTACTTAGAAATATCATATGTTATTTAGAAATATGTGTATTTCTTTTAAGTATTATTTGTCTTATTGATTTGCCACTTTAAAGTTTAAATATTCATGTAGCAATATTAATTAAAAGGTTATTTTGTCAAGAAAAAGATCAAAGTTTAAATTTTGTCAGCAATATATTTTATCTTAATTATGCATGAAACCCCAATGACCAATTCAACCTAATTTTAATGTTAGCAAATATTACATATAGGTGAGTTTTTTGTTTTTTTAATGATAGCCTTACACATCTGGAAATACATACTCTTACAGATGAAAGACCAAAAAATAACCTTAATAATATAGAGAATGCTAAAAAGTAAATGAGTTTGAGTTTACAATGTATATTTTACTTGAGTTATATTTATTTGAACATGATAGATTAACCTAGATTAGAACACAGTATAATTACTTCTGTTGGTTAAAAATGAACAACACAAAGGTGTTGAACAGATTTAAGTTTGCAGAAAGTAAATCACAGAGGATGAGATGGTTGGATGGCATCACCAACTCAATGGACATGAGTTTGAGTAAACTCTGGGAATTGGTGATGGACAGGGAGGCCTGGCATTCTGCAGTCCATGGGGTCACAAAGAGTTGGATACAACTGAGTGACTGAACTGAACTGAACTGAAATCACAAGGGCCAATTCTCTGGGTTCAAAATTCATTTTATATAAGCCAGGGGACTTGTGTGGTTGTTTGATTTGTTTTGTTATTGTACGCATCTTATACCTTGCTCTCTTGCCTTAAGCTTCCTTAAGGCTTATGTGTTATTCTTCCTTATGTGTTATTTCCTTTTTTAGAAACTTTTATTTACTATTTTTAGTTTTTGGCTGCTCTGGGTCTCTCTTGCCATTCATAGGCTTTCCCTAGTTGTGGCGAGCAAGGGCTGCTCTTTGTTGTGGTACACAGGCTTCTCACTGCAGTGGCTTCTCTTGTTAAAGAGAACAGACTCTAGAATGTGTGGGCTTGGTAGTTGCAGCACGCGAACTCAGTTATCTGCGACATGTGGATTTGACCAGGGACTGAATCTGTGTCCCCTGCATTGGCAGGTGAATTCTTAACTAGTGAACCATCAGAGAAGCCCTTTATGTGTTATTTCTCTAATCTATTTGTCATAATCATTTCTAAATCAAGTCACATATTATGTGCTTATTTTGATTATCTGACATGTGGGATACTGCATTTTTCACCCCTACTTACAGTGTTCATAAAATAATGTTTTATTCATGGTGGTGGTAGTGGTTTAGTTGCTAAGTTGTGTCTGACTCTTGGCGACCCCATGGACGGTAGCCTGCCAGGCTCCTCTGTCCATTGAATTCTCCAGGCAAGAATACTGGAGTGGGTTGCCATTTATTGTAGCAAATAGAATAAATTGTAGTAGTTCACCTTACTAGAATTTCACAAGGTGTTAAAACTTCCATACAAAACTTCATAATAATCAAACTTCTAATTTGTGTTTGAAATCAGGGCCAGAATTCCACTGGTTTTTCATAAGTGAAATACTCATTTCTCCATGTCTAGGGAAAAAAAGACATTTTTCTCTTCAATGTAGACTCATGCTCCTGAATTTAGAAATTCCAGATAATTCAGATACTTCATTATAGCAAGCTCACCTTGGGCTGAGTTGGGTTAACTTAATTGTGGCTGTCTCTCCTCATGTTAACAGCAACACTGAAAATAATTTAATATAGCTGGGCCACTTTACCAATTCAGTGAACTCCAGAGGTCCAGATGAGCTACAGAAAGGAAGCAATATATGATCAGGCAGGAGATCTACACTTATTAGCACCAAGTGCTAGGCTGCCACTGGTAGCAAAACCTAGGCTGCATAAACAACCCCTTCTCTTACTCACTTCCAGGCTGTCTGAATGTTCCTGTAGCTCAAATGCATATGTAACAACCTTTTGTGTGACCAAAGAAAACCACTACTATGAATTCCATTATAAACATTTGTCTACTCAAGAGGCTGGCACTACTATTATTACTTTGTAAATAATCAAAATGGGTTCATTTTGACATGATAAATGTTAATTGTAGGATTTGTAACCTTGGAATCATTAAACATCTACATATTAAGAAACCACCAAGATGAAAATCCAGAGACTTGAGTTCTTCCTGCTTTTTTACTGTAAGGGAGAGTAGATCTGAGACAGGCTGGGACCTGGGACCCTTGGAATAACTGCATGAATGTACAGTTGGGGGAAATTCTGGACAAAAAGATTAAAAAAAGAAAAGACCAGAACAACCCATCTGCCACTTCTGAAGAGCAGGGAGCGAAAACAGTGTTGGGAGCAAAAGCAGGGTACTGCACATGCCCTTTGCACTCAACACGACCTGAAGATGGGCAAAACACCTAAGCCACCCCTCCAGCCAGACCCCTGAGCATATCTTGCTTATTTTCACTCCCTCCTGTGGCTGCAGGGGTTCCAGTAAAGCCTAACCTGAATTTCTTGTCTGGCCTCTAGTCAATTTTTATTGATTGGAGAAGGTCAAGAATTCTGGTTGGTGTTAGATCTTTCAATTCTTAGGATTCATTCACTCTTCTCAGATTATTCTCAGTAGTCCCAAAGACCTCTGCATTTCAAAACCTCCCTATTTCCATGAGGCAGGTTGAGATCTTTAAAAAATATCATAAATGTTGTTATATAATATTTTTCGAGGTCTGTAGGCTATTTCTGTTCTGTCTAAGCCTTTGTTTAGATGTTTCCCCTTTAATTTGACCTCCTTTCAGAAAATAATCAGTGCCCTATTTGCTTCTAATTGCTCCATTTGCTCCATTAAAGTTACAGGAAACCAACAATAAAGAAATTTAGCTTTCTCCTCATTTTTTTCTACCATCACTATTAGTGATAGTTGTCCCAAAGGTCAAGTTAACTACTAAATTAGTTTGGCAAATGTTGTATCTATAGGTCATTTTAAAAAAGCACCAATGTCTCCACCTGAAGAACAGAATTGGGTCACCAAGTACATTAGCGCATCACAGACAATTTTTCTTTCACCAGCTGGAAAAAAAGAGAGCGAGGAGCAATAGAAATGCAAAATCTGCCGTGATTAGTTTGTGTTCAGAAAAGGAAAATGTGCACCTCTGAAGTGATTAGTTTGTGAAACATTAGCTTTAAAATTTCTGTAAACCATGGCAAATTTTGCAGAAGCTTCTTAGCTATGCTACCTCAAAATAGTCATGGAAGTTATGGATTTTACAGTACTTGAGCATTGAAGTGGAAACAATTTCCAGGTTCACAATTGAGTGCCTCCCATGCAGGCACATGTTGGTCAGAGCCCTGAGTAGCTTCCCTACTCATGAAAAAGGAACCAGAAATTCCTAAATCCTATCCTTGATTCACTGCTTATTTTAAACTGTTCAAAATTTCAATGATAATGAGTTAATAAAACAAGCAAATGAAAAAAGCTTATACCCTTAATTGGACAGCTTAAGGTAGATTCCAGTTTTGGGAGCTGCACAATATTTTCAGGCATTTGCTTTCTTTTCTGCCTAATAAATTTTATGGGTTTATTGTTTGTTATCAATGAGGAGCATTAGCTTGCTGAAAAAAAGTGCCATCCGTTTTTGCACTTAGAGGAATGAAATGTCCAGTATAAAAACCTTTTGGACTTTATTAATAAGACAACTAAAAAGTTGACTGAGATAAAGCAAGAAAGCTTAAGAATAGCTGAAACTTAGGAAAGTAATACATAAATACCTAAAATTCTCCAAAAAAATGAAGTAGAATCCAAAGATACTCCCAACTTAATGGAAAATATGGCCAAAAAATGTAAAGGGAATGTGTGTGTGTGTGTGTGTGTATAATACATATACAATATATAATTATATATGATGTAATTTTAATGTAATATATGTTAAATTGCCAGTTACCAAATATAATGGCATTTAAACAAAGTAATAAGTAGGAAAGCAGAAGCAAAACCACTATTTTGAAATAAGGACCAAAATAAGATTTTAAAGTAAAAAAAATTTTTATTTTAATATTCGTATTAACTAGTTCAGTGTATAGCAACATAGTTAAGGGCTCAGTTAACACAAGAATTGATGAATGATTGAATAAATGAATGAATGCTTGTGACCTAAGCTAAAGAGATACTTTGTCTAAAATCTTAGGCAGTTTTATGCTTTAAGACCAAAAATGAAGCACCTGCCTGTATATTTTTAGAAAATGCTTTCTGTTGTTTCTATAGTTCTCTACAATACACATACCAAGGATTGTTGATATTTGTAGCAGAAGTTGTGTATGTGTTTGTTAACTGTATAAGAAGAGTAGGAAGAAGTGAAGTAGAAAGTAGTAAAGATCACAGTCAGATCATGAAGGTAGATGCTAGGAAGTTACCAATTTGACTTTAAGCTCCTTAAATTCAGTGTTTGTCAGGTGTTAGGCAAGCTTCCCTGGTGTCTCAGACAGTAAAGAATCCTCCCACAATGCAGGATACCTTGGTTCAATCCCTGGGTTAGGAAGATCCCCTGGAGAAGTGCATGGAGACCCACTTCAGTATTCTTGCCTGGAAAATCCCCATGGACAGAGGAGCCTGAAGGGCTACAGTCCATAGGGTTGCAAAGAATCAGACACGACTAGGTGACTAAGCACACACTCACACGCGCACACACAGGTGTTAGGCAAGGCTTCTACTGCTTACTTCTCCCAGAATGTGCAACAGTTTCCCTTCATAAGACCCATGTTAACTGGTGATCAGAGTTAGTCAAATCAAAGTAAGATCAAACCAAAACAAATAAACAGTTCAGCTTGTTATGACAAGAACATTCTCTTCTATGAAAATCTGATTACACACTCTAGTCCTTCCGCTTGTAAGGCACAAAACTACTCACAAAACTAAGTTTTTTGGAGAAGTTCCTTTCTGCATTTAATAAAATCCTTATTGTCAGTTGAATCATCTCCATGCACAGATGAGGCAGGATGGCGGCTGGTTGGAAGTATTGACTCTAAAGCCAGATTGCCTGCAGTCAAGTTCCTGTGAGGATTAAATGAGTGAATAGCTGGAGGCATGTAGAGAAATTCACTACACTGAGGAAATATGCAATAAATGGTAGTGTTTATCATTGTTATATTAATTCAGTCTTCGTGCACAGTATTTGCTGACTAGGTACATATGTCACTTTAGATTCTGGTGGTACTCTTACTTTAAAGAGTACTTTTATTAATATATGTATTGTTGCATTTTGAAATCTGGAATACATGTGGCTAGATCATGGCATCCAGTCCCATCGCTCAGTGGGAACACTGCCTGACTTTAGTTTTTGGGGCTTCAAAATCACTACAGATGGTGATTGCAGCCATGAAATTAGCTTACTCCTTGGAAGGAAAGTTATGACCAAACTAGACAGCATGTTAAAAAGCAGAGATGTTACTTTGCCAACAAAGGTCTGTCTAGTTATGGCTGTGGTTTTTCCAGTAGTCACATATGGATGTGAGAGTTGGACTATAAAGAAAGCTGAATGCCGAAGAATTGATGCTTTTCAACTGTGGTGTTAGAGAAGACTCTTGAGAGTCCCTTGGACTGCAAGGACATCCAACTAGTCCATCCTAAAGGAGATCAGTCCCGGGTGTTCACTGGAAGGACTGATGTTGAAGCTGAAACTCCAGTACTTTGGCCACTTGATGCGAAGAGCTGACTCATTTGAAAAGACCCTGATGCTGATAAAGATTGAAGGCAGGAGGAGAAGGGGACAACAGAGGATGAGATGGTTGGATGGCATCACCAACTCAATGGACATGGGTTTGGGTAGACTCCAGGAGTTGGGGATGGACAGGGAGGCCTGGCGTGCTGCAGTTCACAGGGTCGCAAAGAGTCAGACATGACTGAGTGACTGAACTGAGCTGAAGTAGTCTAGCACCAGACAGCCCTGGTTTGAACCCTAATTCAACTTATCTGCATGAACAAGGTCACTATTTTCAAACTTCAGCTTCCTTATAAGTAACATTGGGGTTATATACATTTTCTTCCCTTAGGCAGTAGCTGTTAAGTTAATGAAGAAAATACATAGCATAATACCTGTCTCTATATATAGTGATGGGTGCTAAGTAAAGTGTGATTGTATAATTACATTAAATCTTACAATCTTCATAGTCTCCACTCCTAAAATGATGTCTCTTCTTGGATACATCAGCTCTTTTGTAACGCAGTGAATGTACATTCAGTTTATCAGTCTTCCCCCATAAGCTAAACTTCCTCCTAAATTTGTATTTCCATTATCTTTCCAAATGCCTATACTTGGTAGGACTCTATAACCATTACTGTCATGTTGTATTTTTATATTGATAAGAACATCACACCAGTTATGTGGCTTCCCTGTGGATACGCAGCAGGTAAGAGACAGAGAATGTCACAGGTTTGCATGCAGAGCTTTTTGTCTCCTCTGCTGAGATTTTGAAACTGTTACTTTTTAAAGTTGCATAATTCAAAGTAAGTCATCTACCAAAGACTTTCTTTAACTGTGAATGAATGTCTATGAGATTTACACATATTTTTCATCTCCTTTGCACTGACAAAGTGTCCGATCTAACAAAATCTATCCTGTGGCCTTGTAGTAAAATATGCTTTAAAATAACCATTCATTTTAAGGGATATGGAGTAAATATACTGCTGGTACCTTCAGAGTAAATTGGTGTTTTTCTTAATAATATGCTTTTGTTACTTTTCTCTGGTAAACCAGAAGGTTCAACTTTCAGGCACTGATGCTAAGCAAAATGTATAAGTAAAGAAGAAATGCAAAACATGTATCTAAGTGGTACATATAAAATCTCTTAAACTAGAATGCAATTACCTTTCCCAAAAGTCTAAGCATTTCCCACACAAATTTATCTTCTATTCAAAGAGATTTGTGGCACCGATGTCTGAAATTCATCAGTCATCTGACAAAGACAAAAAGATATGACTTACAGAAACACTACCTTCCAGTCTCACATACACACACACACACCACACACACACACACACGCGCACACACACACACACACACACACACACACACACACACACACACAGGAGCCCCATAATTTAATGCTTCGTAAACTAACTGAAAATAATTAACTCTATATATCACTCATGGTGACTGTTTGTTTTTCTTTGCAAAATCAATAGTTAAGCATTCGGGACAAAGCTCACTTTATCCAAAGACTGAATTAGTATTTTAAATTGTATGTTGACCTGATGTTGTATTCCTAGGATTTAATTAATTATCAGTTCTTTCTTTGTTTGCTTTTCAGTAAAGCACAACGCTCCAAAGGTAGTAGTCTTTTGGGGAAAAAAAGGAAAATAAAATATTGTCATAATGATACATAGCCCATATTTTGGATATTATAGGCAGAGAAAGTTCTGATTTGAAAATATCAAAACAATGTTTAGACTATGAGAGTGTAAGCAATAGAATGATTTACCAGGTGATCTTTTTCCTTATTCTCATTTTTCTTATGAAACTGGTCTCACAAAGATCAAAATCTACCTCCTGAATGCAAAATACACTTTCTTCTACAGAACTCATTTTCTCTTCCACCTACACAGTATTCCACATTCCTCAGAAATCTCTTTCTCTTTAAACTCCTTCTTTTATACATTAATCAGCTAAACATTGTTTATCAAGATGTTGTATAAGTCAGGTACAATTTCAGGTATGGGGAATGTAGCAGTTAAAAAAAAAACAGGAAAATATTACCCCATTCCCATCACTGTTTACCCCTCAAAATTCTTTAATGTATTTACCATTGAAGCATTCTGCCCTTGATCTCCTCTTTGATCAAGTTCAGTTCACTCGCTCAGTCATGTCCATTTCTTTGCGACCTGATAGACTGCAGCATGCCAGGATTGCCAGTCCAGCTCATGTAGTTTACTTAAACTCATGGCCATTGAGTCGGTGATGCCATCCAACAATCTCATCCTCTGTCATCCACTTCTACTCCCGTATTCAATATTTCCCAGCATCAGGGTCTCTTCAGATGAGCCAGTTCTTCACATCAGGTGGCTAAAGTACTGCAGTTTCAGCTTTAATATCAGTCCTTCCAATGAATATACAAGACTACAGGACTGATTTCCTTTAGGACGGACTGGTTGGATCTCCTTGCAGTCCAAGGGATTGTCAAGAGTCTTCTCAAAACCACAGTTCAAAAGAATGAACTCTTTGGCACTCAGCTTTCTTTATAGTCCAACTCTCATATACATACATGACTACTGGAAAAACCATAGCCTTGACTAGACAGAACTTTGTTGGCAAAGTAATGTCTCTGCTTTTTAGTATTCTGTCTAGGTTAGCCATAACTTTCATAACGTTACTCCTTTCCTTCCAAGGAGTAACTGTCTTTTGATTTCATGTATGCAGTCACCATCTACAGTGATTTTGGAGCCCCTCCAAAATAAAATTGGAAAAAATAAATAAATAAAAATAAACTTTGTCACTGTCTCCCCATCTCTTTGCCATGAAGTGATGGGACCAGATGCCATGATCTTAGTTTTCTGAATGATGAGGTTAATGCCAACTTTTTCACTCTCCTCTTTTACTTTCATCAAAAGGCTCTTTAGTTCTTCTTCACTTTCTGCCATAAGTGTGGTGTCATCTGCATATCTGAGGTCATTGATATTTCTCCTGGCTATCTTGATTCCAGCTGGTAGTCATCTAGCCCAGCATTTCTCATGATGTGCTCTGCAGTTCAATTCAGTTCAGTCATGTCCAACTCTTTGCGACCACATGAGCTGCAGCACACCAGGCCTCCTGTCCAACACCAACTCCTGGAGCCCACTCAGATTCATGTCTATTGAGTTGGTGATGCCATCCAACCATCTCATCCTCTGTCGTTCCCTTCTCCACCCACCCTCAATATATCCCACCATTAGGGTCCTTTCAAATGATTCAACTCTTCGCATCAGGTGGCCAAAGTATTGGAGTTTCAGCTTCAACATCAGACCTTCCAGTGAACACCCAGGACTGATCTCCTTTAGTATGGACTGGCTCGATCTCCTTGCAGTCCAAGGAACTCTCAAGAGTCTTCTCCAACACCACAGTTCAAAAGCATCAATTCTTCAGTGCTCAGCTTTCTTTATAGTCCAACTCTCACATCCTACATTACTACTGGAATAACCATAGCCTTGACTATATGAACCTTTGTAGGCAAAGTATCACCTCTGCTTTTTAATATGCTGTCTAGGTTGGTCATAACTTTCCTTCCAAGGAGCAAACATCTTTTAATTTCATGTCTGCAGTCACCATCTGAAGTGATTTTGGAGCCCTCAAAAAATAAAGTCTGTCACTGTTTCCACTGTTTCCCAGTCTATTTACCATTAAGTGATGGGACCGGATGCGATGATCTTAGTTTTCTGAATGTTGAGCTTTAAGCCAACTTTATGTACTCTGCATATAAGCTAAATAAGCAGGATGACAATATACAGCCTTGAGGTACTCCTTTTCCTATTTGGAATCAATCTGTTGTTCCATGTCCATGTTTTAACTGTTGCTTCCTGACCTGCATACAGATTTTTCAGGAGGCAGGTCAGGTGGTCTGGTATTCCCATCTCTTTAAGAATTTTCCAGTTTATTGTGATCCACACAGTCAAACACTTTGGTGTAGTAAGTAAAGCAGAAATGAATGTTTTTCTGGAATTCTCTCCCTTTTTCAATAATCCAGTAGATGTTGGCAATTTGTTCTCTGGTTCCTCTGCCTTTTCTAAAACCAGCTTGAACATCTGGAAGTTCACAGTTCACGTACTGTTGAAGCCTGGCTTGGAAAATTTCGGGCGTTACTTTACTAGCATGTGAGATGAGTGCAATTATGCAGTAGTTTGAGCATTCTTTGGCATTGCCTTTCTATGGGATTGGAATGAAAACTGACCTTTCCAGTCCTGTGGCCACTGCTGAACTTTCCAAATTTGCTGGCATATTGAGTGCAGCAGTTCCACAGCATCATCATTTAGGATTTGAATAGCTCAACTGGAATTCCATCACCTCCACTAACTTTGATCATAGGGACGCTGACTTGACTTTGCATTGCAGGATGTCTAGCTCTAGGTGAGTGATCATACCATTGAGATTATCTGGGTCCTGACGATCTTTTTGTATAGTTTTTCTGTGTATTCTTGCCACTTCTTAACATCTTCTGCTTCTGTTAGGGCCATACCATTTCTGTCCTTTATTGTGCCCATCTTTGCATGAAATGTTCCCTTGGTATCTCTGATTTTCTTGAAGAGACCTCTTGTGTTTTCCATTCTATTGTTTTCCTCTATTTCTTTGTGCTGATCAGTGAAGAAGGCTTTGTTGTCTCTCCTTGCTATTCTTGGGAACTCTGCGTTCAAATGGGTTTATCTTTCCTTTTCTCTTTGCTTCTCTTCTTTTCACAGATATTTATAAGGCTTCCTCAGATAACCATTTTGATTTTTTGCATTTATTTTTTTAGGGGATAGTCTTGATCCCTGTCTCCTGTACAATGTCATGAACCTCCGTCCATAGTTCATCAGGCACTCTGTCTATCAGATCTAATCCCTTGAAAATATTTCTCACTTCCACTGTATAGTCATAAGGGATTTGATTTAGGTCATACCTGAGTGGTCGAGTGGTTTTCCCTACTCTCTTCAATTTAAGTCTGAATTTTGCAATAAGGAGTTCATGATCTGAGCCACAGTCAACTCCTGGTCTTATTTTTGCTGACTGTATAGAGCTTCCCCATCTTTGGCTGCAAAGAATATAATCAATCTGATTTTGGGTTTGACCATCTGGTGACGTCGATGTGTAAAGTCTTCTCTTGTGCTGTTGGAAGAGCGTATTTGCTATGACCAGTGAGTTCTCTTTTCAAAACTGTTAGCCTTTGCCCTGCTTTATTCCATACTCCATGGCCAAATTTGCCTTTATTCCAGGTATTTCTCAACTTTCTACTTTTGCATTCCAGTCCCCTGTAATGAAAAGGACATCTTTTTTCAGTGTTAGTTCTAGATAGTCTTGTAGGTCTTCATAGAACCATTCAGCTTCAGTTTCTTCAACATTACTGGTTGGGGCATAGACTTGAATTACTGTGATATTGAATGGTTTGCCTTGGAAATGAACAGAGATCATTCAGTTGTTTTTGAGATTGCATCCAAGTACTGCATTTCAGACTCTTTAGTTGACTCTGGTAGCTACTCCATTTATTTTAAGGGATTCTTGCCCACAGTAGTATATATAATGGTCATCTGAGTTAAATTCCCCCATTCCAGTCCATTTCAGTTTGCTGATTCCTAAAATGTCGACATTCACTCTTGCCATCTCCCATTTCACCACGTCCAATTTGCCTTGATTCATGGACCTAACATTCCAGGTTTCTATGCAATATTGCTCTTTACAGCATTGGACTTTGCTTCTATCACCAGTCACATCCACAAGTGGGTTTTGTTTTTGTTTTGGCTCCATATCTTCATTCTTTCTGGAGTTATTTCTCCACTGATATCCTGTATCATATTGGGCACCTACCAACCTGGGGAGTTCATCTTTCAGTGTCCTATTTTTTTTGCCTTTTCATACTGTTCAGGGGGTTCTCAAGGCAAAAGGACTGAAGTGGTTTGCCATTCCCTTCTCCAGTGGACCATATTTTGTCAGTGGACCACATTTTTGATCAAACTATCAACCAATTTTACTGCATCCTTCCCTCTTTTCGTGCTTCAGTATTGTCAATTTACTAAAGACACCCAAAATTATATCCCTATGTTCATCTTCTCTCCATAGTCTATGCCTCCAAAGTGATGCCACTTCTGAGATAAATGAACAATGCTGTAATGCAGCAAATCCAGACCAAACTTTTCCTCCTAAGCTAATCTTACAGAGCTTCCATTCCCATGATCTTTCCAAATACTCCTATTTGAGAGTTCTCTATCTTTTGTCTCCCATATTCAGTCATCTGTCATAGCTGTGGTCCTACAGGTGCAACAAATCCAGAATTCAATTTCATTCTTTAACCTTGATTTCATCCTTCAGCCCCGATTAATCTCTTTAACACAATAATCTCTTTAGTGGCTTTTCTTTCTAAAATATATTTTTTCCAGTCCCACTCATGCTTTTTGCTCACTAAATTGTGACTATGATGATTTTTGTAGGCTTTAAAAAAACGTTGATCACGTCTCACAATAATTATTAATATATAAAAATATTTAATGTATTAATATATTAATAATTATTAAATAACTGTCTTGCTTTCCAATTAAGACTGTCTCTGATGAACTCTCTGTTAGTGAGAGACTGGAGCCCACAGTCTAGGAATAGGTGGCTTTTTTCCTGTAGTCTATATAGGAGTCATATGTAACCACTCTTAATTTTAGTAACCTAATAGCATATACTTACTTTTAAAATATGATATGTTTGGTGGATTTAGATGACTAAATGAAGAAAATACTGCAAAGATGAGAGAGTGGAACCAGAAATCAGAATCCTGTTGCTAAGATTACAGTAAGGATTTCTTATTTTTGCCCTTATCTTTGGTTTCAATGCCACCTATCTAATGTAGCAAATAACTGTATATCATGGTAAGATGTTCCACTATATGTACGACAAAATTAATTTGGGTTTCCAGTCAAACTTTCTGTGGTGAAACAACCAAAACCTATGACCTGCTTATAGAGCTTCTAAGTAAATAGGTTCAGCAACATGGCAATGATATGTAGGTATGACTAGGAGGCAAATGTCCTCCCAAAGACCCACTGAAGAGTGATGTTATTTCCTGTTACAGCATTCTGAACTATGGAAATACTCTTAGTATTTTACATTGCAAAGCTTTTGTCTATTTATTGTAAAAATATGAAACTGAAAATTATTTGTACTCCTACCAGTCTGCTAAAATTCCTGTGAATGTTTGATATATTTTTCTAGAACTTTTACCCTGCATATACAGTTAAGGTTTTATTTTTTAATTGATTCATTATTAATGAAATATAATTGATTTACAGTGGTGTGTTAGTTTTAGGTGTACAGCAAAGAGATTCAGATATATATATATATATATATATATTTTTTCCGATTCTTTTCCTTTATGAAGTATTACAAGATATTGAATATAATTTCCTGCACTGTACAGTAGATCCATGCTGTTTATCTATTTCGTATATTGTGTGTATCTATTAGTCCTAATTTGGCAACTGTTAAGTTTATTTTCTGTGTCTGTCTGTCTGTTTCTGTTTTGTAAATAGGTTTATTTCTATCATTTTTGCGAATTCCACATACAAGTTATATCATATGGTATTTGTCTTTCTCTGACTTAACTTCACTAGGATAACCACTAGGTCCATTCAGTGTTGCTGATAATGGCATTATTTTACTCTTTTTATGGCTGAGTAATAGTCTATACACCCCCTCTTTCTCATTATATATATATATACATATATATACATGCCACATAATCTTTTTTCATTCGTCTGTCAATGGACACTTAGGTTGTTTCCATGGCTTGGCTATTGTAAATAGCATTGCTATGAACATTGGGGTGCTTGTATTTTTTCAAATTAGAATCTTCATTTTTCCAGATATATGCCCAGGAATGGCATTGATGGATCTAATAACCAAGATTTTAAATGATAAGCAAACCCAATAATGCATGCCTTTTCACTTAAGTTAAATTAGAAGCATGCTTTTATATCAGTATATATAAATCTACGGACTTCCCAGTTGGCTCAGTGGATAAAGAACTTGTCTGCAATGCGCAGAGATGCAGGAGATGTGTTCTATTCCTTTGTCAGAAAGATCCCCTGGAGGAGGGCACAGCAACCCACTCCAGTATTCTTGCCTGGAGACTCCCATGGACAGAGGAGACCAGTGGGCTACAGTCCACAGGTGGCAAACAGTTGGACACAACTGAAGCAACTGAGAATGCACCCATATAAATCTATACCTTCATATGATACCTTTATTGTGTAAAAAAAATCTATGTTTTAATTATTCAAATTGCATTGTTTTTATTTTCTTGAGTTTTTTTTTCAAATTCAGCTATTAAAAATATTTCATTAAACCTTTTAGAAGTGGAGTTTAATACCTGATAGGACATGTTTCTTCACTTTAAACATTTTAAGGTTTTTTTTTTCTCCCAGTGCACTTTGTCGCCATTTTGTTCTAGGGTCAACCATCAGCTTTTCAGACTGAGAACTGCTTGCTTCATCATGAGTAGATCCATTTTGAATGATACCACATCGTAAAATTTTACAGTCAGAGATACAGGAATGTCCAACATTCTTTGATCAGCAAATTCTCTATTATAAATCATTTGTTTTCAAAGAGACATTTCATCTAATTACTCAAACTTCATTAATCTTATTCTCTCTTCCTAAGTATCCAACATGAGAAGATGAATTATAATAGAAAAATTTCCTGGTGAACAGATGATCAGGTGATAAAATAAAGAACCAAAATGTGTAACTGAATCAGTTACCCCAATGCAATCTTTACCCAATATAGATGGTCTTGGCAATGGAACCAGAGTGTGCGGGGTGTGTGGAACAACATACACTGGGCAGTAACGTTGTAAGGTGTTCAGTCGCTCAGGTGTATCTGACTCTTCACAAACCATGGACTGTAGCCTGCCAGGCTCCTCTGTCTACAGGATATCCCAGGCAAGAATAGTGGAGGGGGTTGCCATCTCCTATTCCAGGGGATTTCCCCAATCCAGGGATCATCTCTTGCGTTTCCTACATTGGCATGCAGATTCTTTACCACTGCACCCACCCAGGAAGCCTGGACAGGACTTGGGTAGGCATCAATGATAGTAACTGCAGTAAGTCACTCCTTTTAATCCACACTTACTTGCCTAATGAGTCTCTTTCTGACAGACTTATTCACCACACAGCAGTCTTGCTATTCCAGGGGAATTTTTCTCTATGCATAACTCCAGTCACATAAGATTTACTTCCTTTCTATTCAAGGATGAATGGCAGCATCAGTATTACTTAGAAGCTTGTTATGAACAACAGGTCCCTGGCCCCACCGTGATAATATTGAACTCAGATATGCACCCCATCAGGTGACTTGTGTACACATTAAAGTTTGAGAAACACTGACTAGTCTGTAGTGAATGAATCGTATAGTTTGACATTCATAACAAGAATCACACGACCTACTTGCACCTTCATAGGAATGACTCACTGGTTTCCATGTTATGACAATTCTAAGTACCATATTATGTGTGTTATTAGTGACTATAAATAGCAGTACCTCTTACTATAGAGTCAAAATGCAAGCCAGCTATAGTGGGTCTTAACTCGTTACCCATGCAATTAATGATATAAGGACACCGTCCATAGTCCCTGCTGAAAAATATGAGGAAAATTCACTCATGCTTTTTCCATGATTGTAAATATCTTTTTTTCCTATTTCTGCTAAAAATAATTTAAGATGGATCTTTCATTTTGCATTTATTGTCAAGCTTCTGAAGTTGTTATACTCCATCATACAGCTTCCCTAAACTTGGCGTGACTAATCCAACATGTGTCACAACACTGACTTCAATTTTAATAAGTTCTTAAGTTCTTTAAAAAAAGAGAGGAAAGAATGGCTAAAGAAAGCAAGCCTTCCAGAAGGAAGAAATGACATGATTCTTAAACAAGGTCTTGCTACAATAAACTCTGTGTTATTTAGTCGATCAGAGAGTCTGAAATTCTGCCAAATAATTCCATATATCTCTAATTCACTTGGTTGGCTTTCAGAAATGCTAACAACTATTAACTAGACTTTCACAGTATGTCAATCTTTTCAAGTGAGGAAAATGGAGGGAAACAGGGCTGAACGTGTTCTTTCCCCAGGGATGACTATAGAATGTTTATTGATCATTGATGTCATTTTATTTGAAGTGAATAACTTCTTCTATGATGTATGAATTAAAAGTCAAGATTGCTTAAGAGTATTCAGAAAGGGAAGAAAAAGAAAGTAATGCCTAGCAATGGTCTTTAATTGCAAAATAAAACACATGTTTCAAAATGTTCAAGGAATGTAGACACCACAGATTCTTTGCAGAAACTTAGGGACATAAATCAAACATTTTACCAAACCCTACACTTTAAACTGCCAAAATAAAAATAGCCACACAAAAACTTACTTGTTTTTTGTTTGTTTGTTTTACTATTTTCAAAATCTAGTTTTAAATGGAAACCTCTATGTAATTCCAAGGACTTAACTGTAACATCATGACAGGGCTTTGGAATAGAAAGTAGACAGTGTCCTAGTGGGAAAAAAGATCATTACATAAATTCCTTCATATCAGGGAGCTTATCTAAACCATTTTTGTCAAATTCCATTGTATCTAGCATAGGGATTTGTACACAATAAAGTTTTAAGTAATAATTTGTTGCAGGAAGGGGGAAAAAAAAGGAAAGATATGAAGGAATGAGGGGAAAGGGCAGTTAAAATGTCTTATTGAGTAATTGTGAGTGCTCCTGTAAAGTTAGAGAGTCATTCCTACTTCTTATATCTATCCCGTGTTACAATGCCATAGACTTTCTCAGTTGTTCGCAAACAGTACAAACTCTCTGCAGAGACCAGACTGGCTTGCAGAATTATGGGAAAGTTTATTGACATCATGAGACTCATTGACCTTATTTTACAGAACAACAAATGAAAAGAACTATCTCTAATCCATTCAAAGGAGCTAAGTTATAAGAAGATTTACATAGAGATGAAAATCATGCACTCACTACACTACACCAGCCTTCAAGTTCTGCAGTGTTACCTTTCATTTCCTCCCTCTCTCATCAGTTAGGACATGATCACTGGACACAGAATGAACCTGGCTACAAATGTGAACTTTGCTCTGAGTGCAAGGATATTTGTTCTGAAGGTCTCACCTGACAGTCTCTTCTTGTGATATGTTCTTGGCATTTTTGTTTCATGGAACATGGCTGTTAAGGCTGTGAATATCTTCAGAAAGTTTTGGGAACTTTCATCCCATTAGAACTTAGAAAAGAAGTATATCAGCTTCACCTCTATACCCAGGATGAATAGTTAAATGAATGATAAAACAACAGAAGTGAACACCACATTTTAAGTAATTAAGAAAAAAGGGTATAGCTCTATGTAACTAATGTAATCATGAAAAAAAATAGTTCAGATATCTTCAGAATAAAGGAATTTATCATTACCAAATAAACTAATCAACAAAATATTCTAATACAAAGTTCAGTTCAGTTCAGTCTCTCAGTTGTGTCTGACTCTTTGCGACCCATGAACTGCAGCATGCGAGACTTCCCTGTCCATCAGCAACTCCCAGAGTTTACCCAAACTCATGTCCATCGACTTGGTGATGCCATCCAGCCATCTCATCCTCTGTCGTCCCTTTCTCCTCCTGCCATCAATCTTTCCCAGTCTCAGGGTCTTTTCAAATGAATCAACTCTTCGCATCAGGTGGCCAAAGTATTGGAGTTTCAGCTTCACCATTGGTCCTTCTGATGAACACCCAGGACTAATCTCCTTTAGGATGGACTGGTTGGATCTCCTTGCTGTGCAAGAGACTCTCAAGAGTCCCCTCCAACACAACAGTTCAAAAGCATCAAGTCTTTGGCACTCAGCTTTCTTTATAGTCCAACTCTCACATCCTGACATGACTACTGGAAAAACCATAGCCTTGGCTTGATGGACCTTTGTTGGCAAAGTAATGTCTCTGCTTTTTAATATGCTGTCTAGATTGGTCATAACTTTCCTTCCAAGGAGTGTCTTTTAATTTTATTGCTGCAATCACCATCTGCAGTGATTTTGGAGCCCAAAAAAATAAAGTCTGACGCTGTTTCCACATTTATTTGCCATAAAAGCAAAAGGAAAAGGCATATATTAAGTGCAGATTCTTGCCCTGTGGATACTGACAATGTCTAGCATTCTTTTTGCAGGAGTGACCTTAATAAGCATACTGCATACAACTAAGTTCATCAACATTTTCTCAACAGTATACCCATGACCAAAGTCGATATAACTCCATTTCCCCTACTTCCTCTCACCAAAATTGGTAAGATTTAAATTGTACAAGAATAAATAACATCTATACAACCAGCAATTGGTAAATTGTGTTTCAGCTCTGAGTACCTATCCTATAGAGTAGCCATCATATCTTTCTATCTGTTCTTCATGGACTAACAGTCACACACAGGTGCCATCACCTTCACACACTCCAGCTGTTTTACCTACCTGTGTGTGGTGGACAACAATAGTTCTCGCCAATATTTTCAATTCTGTTATATTGAAAGTAAATTCCCTAGCTGCCTTAACAATGCCTAGTTCTGGAAAAAGTGCTGAAAATGGCCAATATTTATAAATGCTCAACATTTGTAAGTGCCAATATCTGTCTCTGCAGGAGAGTTTCCTCTCCTGCCACAGCAGGTTATAAAAGATTTATGTAAAGTGGCGATGCTGTTAGACTGGAAATCTTAGTGCCATATGAGAAAGAGCTGCCCTGGAGAGTCACTCAGACCCAAAGCATACTTTGAAAGAGACTTTGATTGTGTGAAGCCACCAAGATTTTGGTATTTGTTACCCCAGTGCAACCTAGGGTAACAAACACTAAACTGACTAAGACATAGGATTATTATTTTTCTTCACTATGATGTGTTCTCATATCTACCCCATAATGGCAGATTTATGTGAAGTATCTGGCCAGGATTTTGAGAATAGTCTGTTTTGATAGAACATAAATTCCTTCTTATAGTAGGTAAACTTTTTCATCCCTGACCCATATCCTTGACGCTCAGCAACTGAGTTAACCTGCCAAAGTTGGAAGAATATCACATTTGAAGGTGGGAAAAATATTTATCTGGGTGTTGATTTACAGCATGTGAATATGTAGCCAATGTTAGCATATTTCAATTAGCATACTTTCATGAGGTTGTTTTTCCTTTGTGTAAGGAGGTTTTTTTGAATTCAAAACTTCACTGATATTGTTCTAACATAATTTGTGTTGCCCACTTGTGCTCAGATGTAAAAATGGTTCACTCTCTAGGTATACTAAGGTGGGCCTGTTTACAGCTTTTGATATTAGCAATCAGCTCTTCCCCACTCCTGTGACAATGTGACAGGTTGATTCAGGGATGATGGATTGAGTGCATTCATTCAGATTTCATACATAAATCCTCTAAACATAAAGTTTAGCGCTTCATTTTTTGAATAGAGGATGGTTTGTGCATTGTTAATGTGTTTATACATTGTTAAGGGTTTCTAGTACTTTTGATTCCCTCAGAGGATGTTCTGAACTGGTTATCAGTGTTTACTGGGTGAACTCGTTGACTTTTCATTGTTGTTGTTTTTATTCTTTTTAAACGTAACTTAAAAGAAGTGGGATGTGAGGTAGATCATGTTAACAATTGCAAGTCACAATTGCTTTCTACTTCCTTTCTTTTTAAGGTGAAACATATTTTTAAGTAAATATATATGTGTATATATATGTATATACACATATATATTAAAATATTGGTAAATACTGGAAGTACTGGAAATACTGGAGTAAATACTGGAAATAGTGTTCTTTATAAAAGAATATGATTCTCATTATTGATTTGAACTAGGTGAAGTTATCCACAGAATCTTACTCTCTCCAAACTCTGAAAGGCCATTTATTCCTAAGAAAAATCAGCTGACAGAGTCTTTTATCTCTCCAGGAGAAGCTAGCTACACAGCCTGAAGGGAGAATTGTGCAAGATCTGGAAAAAATGAGACCCATGGTGTCTATGTGTCTCTCTGTTCCAGCTTCTAACGTTGCTGGCAACTTACAGGGAAGAATAGAAGGGTAGACTTGATCAGACTCTAGGAAAGGAGAATATTTTCATAGCTGTAAGATGAGAAAGATAGAATTGAAAACACATCTCTTTGACATTTAAAAAATTATCTTACTCTGGCGCTGGTCTTTACAGTATTTCCTCTTTGTTATCTAGTCTTGTACTTGATCTCAGTCTGTGTTTATCAGGTTCTAAGCTTTATACACTAGAAAGGCAGAAAAATGGCTCCACATAGACATCTATGTCTTAATGCCAGAGGCTGTGAATATCTTCTGCTACATGGCAAAAGGGTTTCCTATGTGATTAAATTAAGAACCTTGTTTTGAGGAGACTAGCTGGAATTATCAGCCTGGGTCCAGTATAATCATATGAGTCCTCAAAATCACAGAACCTTTCCTGGCTGTGATCAGAGGGAGATGTGACCATGGGATTTAGAAACATGCAGCTTTGCTAGCTTTAAATATGGAGATTAGGAATCCTGATATAAGGAAAGTGCAAAAGGTAGATTCTCTTCTAAAGGCTCCAGAAAGGAACCAGCCTTGTGAAATTTTTATTCTAACCCAGAGATCTATATCAGATATCTAACCTACAGAACTATCATAATAAGATTTTTCTATTTCGGCCATACTTACTTTGTACTTTGTTACATTAGCAAACTAATGCAATACCCCAAAGTGTGGCAAGCTTTAAGACTTCAGGCTACTCTACCAGAAAGCATCATGCTTTAGTTAATATGTTCTGGTCAGTTTTCTTTTATATGAATTGAGAGTCTGGGTTCTTAGATTTCCAAAAAACATGTTTGTTTAATTCTTCTTTATTGTTTTGTTTTGTTTTCCCTACTTCACCCTACTGCATTTAATGTGGTATATAAAATTAAGCATGAATTGGTTCCAAGAACTTATGTGTTATCATTCAGATACTATACATTTGTTCAGTGTATATGAATGCTCCTGCTAAGAAAAAGAGGGTTTTCTTATTTTTAATTTTTTATCTCCTGTGAGAACTCCAAAATTACAATTCACTGCTGAACAATCATCAACAGGAGAATTTTGGATCCCACCAAAAGAGATACTCACATCCAAGGGCAAAGGAGAAGTTCCAGCAAGTCTGTAGGAGGGGCAAAATCTCATTTAGAATCAAACCCCATACCTGCCAGAGATGCCTGGAGGGCTCAAACAAAACATTATGTGCACGAAGACCCAGAGACCTCACAGAGACTGAGCCAGACCTGTTTGATTCTCCGGTGGAGGTATGGGTCAGCAGTGGCCTGCAACAGGGGCAGGGGCTCTGGGTACAGCTACCTGGGTCACACAGCCTGTGGCATAAGCCCTCTTGGAGGAGTTTGCCATTAACCCCACCATAGAGCTGCCAAGCAGACGACCCACAAACTGCAGAACAATTATACCAAATAAATTCTTGCACTGTTAAGAAAGTTCTAGGGCCCACAATAGGTTTCTCAACCTGGGGATCTGGCAAAGGGACTGAGAACCCCCAGAGAATTTGATTTTGTAGGCTAGTGGGATTTGATTATGGAACTGATACAGGACAGGGAAAACAGACTCTTGGAGGGTACAAACAAAACATTGTGCACACCAGGCCCAGGAGAAAGGAACAGTGGCCCCACAAGAGACAGACCCAGACTTGCCTGTGAGTGTCCAGGAGTCTCTGGTGAAGGCATGGGTTGGTGGTGGCCTGCTGAGGAGTCGGGGGCGCTGAGTGCTACAGTGCATGCACAGGGCCGTTTGGAGGAGGTCGGTAGCCATTGTCTTTATTACCTCCACCATAATTTGCTCTTAGGTCAAACGACAGGGCAGGTACACAGCCTGCCCATCAACAGAAAATTAGATTAAAGGTTTACTGAGCATGGCCCCACCTATTAGAACAAAACTCAGTTCCCCCCACAGTCAGTCTCTCCCATCAGGAAGCTTCCATAAGCCTCTTATCCTTATCCCTCAGAGAGCAGACAGAATGAAAACCACGATCACAGAAAACTACTCACACGGATCGCATGGACCACAGCTTTGTTTAACTCAATGAAACTATGAGATATGCCCTGTAGGGCCACCCAGAATGGATGGGTCCTGGTGGAGAGTTCTGACAAAAAGTGGTCTACTGGAGAAGGGAATGGCAAACCACTTAAGTATTCTTACCTTGAGAACCCCATGAACAGTATGAAAAGCAAAATGATATGACACTGTAAGATAGACTCCTCAGGTTGGTAGGTGCCCAATATGCTACTGGAGAAGAATGGAGAAATAATTCTGGAAAGAATGAAGAGATGGAGCCAAAGTGAAAACAACAGCAAGATGTGCATGTGACTGGTGATAGAAGTAAAGTCCAATGCTGTAGAGTAATATTGCATGGGAACCTGGAATGTTAGGTCCATGAATCAAGGTAAGTTAGAAGTGGTCAAATAGAAGATGACATTGACATTTTAGAAATCAGTGAACTAAAATGGACTGTAATGGGGGGTTTAATTCAGGCGACCATTTTATCTGTGGACAAGAATTCCTTAGAAGAAATGAAGTAATCCTAATAGTCAACTGAAGAGGCAAGTGAGGTTGTCTGGAGTATAATCTCTAAAATAGAGTATAATCTCTAAAAATTATGAACTACTGTACACCTGTAATATACAGTAGTCTACATCAAATTTACTTTATATTAAAAAATCTAGATGAAAGATAAAACAGTACGCTTCTCACAAAGATTACAAAGCATGATGTGTTATATTGTACACTTGAAACTAATGTAATGTAAATCAACTATATTTTGATTAAAAGAATAGTCTGAAGGACATGATCATACTAATAAATGCAGTAAGAAAATTTGACAAAATTCAAACCCATTTCTGACAAAAACTTTCAAAAAAAAAAACCCGAAAAATAGAAGATCTGATCATTTATTTTATATATCTACTTGATTGGACCATGTTGTCCAGATATTTCATCAAATATTATTCGAGGTGTTTCTTTGAGGATGATGTTTCTTTGAAAATATGCATGAATGCTCAGTCTCTCAGTCTTGTTTGACTGCTTGTAAGCCCATGGACTGTAGCCCACCAGGCTTCTCTGTTCATGGGATTTTTCCCAGCAAGAGTACTGGAGTGGGTTGCTATTTCCTCCTCCCGGGGATCTTCTGAACCCTGAGATCAAACCTGTGGCTCCTGCATTGGCAGGCAGATTCTTTGTGACTGACCCAAGAGTAACACTTGATGCAATTTAAACTGTCCTTCACAGTCTGGGTGGGCCTCATCCTATCAGTTGAAGTTCTTAATAAAACAAAGATTGACCTCCTCTGGGCGAGAAGAAATTATGCCAGCAAGAGGACTTCAGACTTGAATTGCAGCATCAGCTCTTCCCTGTATCTCCAGCCTGAACTCTACTTGGTAAAACTTTTTCCTGTTGACAATAGATGGCAATTCTGAAACCACTAGGCCTGTGTCCTGAAATAGAAAAATTAGGTAAACTGGTGGTGGATGATGGAAGCCATTTTATCATTGTTATTGTGGATTCATAGATCGTTTATTTCCAACTTGCTAATCTGTAATGTCCCAGTCCAAGAGAGAAACACCTGTCTCCTATTATTAACAATTTGAGACATCAGTATAAACTCATATTAACTTACTATGTTTCTACAGATGGAAACACATAGAAATATTTATAAATACATACATATATATATATATATATATATATATATAGAGAGAGAGAGAGAGAGAGAGAGAGAGAGAAATTCATGTATGAGCATAGAGCATTATTTATAGATCGTATGTATACATATAAAGAGAGGGGGAGAAAGAGACATTAATATATACACATAACATTTCCCTGCTCTGCCAATTAAGTCCTAGAAGCCACCACATCCTAGGAGCAACAGTGGAAATGGAAACCTGGTGTCCGGACCTTGGTTTCCAATACCTTTTCAGTAAAATGTACTAGAACTCTTCAGAAAAAAGTCTGATTACAGGGCTGAAACAAGGGATATACAATGCACCTTAAAACTATGTGTTAGCTGCTCAGTCGTGTCTGACTCTTTGCAACCCCATGGACTGTAGCCCAAAAAGCCCGTTTGTCCATAGGATTCTCCAGGCAAGACTACTGGAGTGGGTTGCCATTTCCTTAAAACTGTAAAGATGATGAAGGACAAGGAAAATCTCATAAAGTGTCACAGACAAGAGAAACCTAAGGATATATAACAATTTCATGTAATGTGTCATATTTGAAGGGATGCTGGAAAAGAAAAGGAACATTATGTAAAAACTAAGAAAATATGAAATACAGACTACATATTAATAATAATAGTAGTGTATGAATATTGGTTCATTACTTGTGATAGAAGTGCCATATTAACATAAGATTTTAACAATTGGGGAATATGGGTGTAGGTTATATGAGAATTCTCTGTCCTTCCCACAATTTTTCTTTAAGCCTAGTACTATTTTAAAATTTATACTTATTTTAAAACCATGCATACTCTCCACCACTTACTATGTGTTATCAATCATGATACTGCAAGTACCATGAGAATCATTTTCCTGTTGTAAAATGAGATAATAATCTCAGATCTGCTACTGAGGATTAGATGTGTAAATTTCCTGTCACAGTTCTTGACACACTGTAAATGCTAATATTAGGTGTTATCTCCTTCTCCTTTTCAAAATGCAGTTGTTTCATCTTTTTAAAAATTTTTATATATTTATCTGTTTATTTTTGGTTGTGCTCAGTCTTCATTGCTACACACGGGCTTTTCTCTAGTTGTGGCGAGTAGGGGCTGCTCTCCAGCTGTGCTGCACAGACTTCTCTTTTCAGTGGCTTCTCGTGTTGTAGGGCACAGGTTCTAGGGCAAACGAGCTTCAGTAGTTTCAGCTCCTGGGCTCTAGAGCACTGGTTCAATAGTTGTGATGCATGGGCTTAGCTGCTCTGCAGCATGTGGGATCTTCCCAAATCAGGGATCAAACCTGTCTCCTGCCTTGGCAGGCAGATTCTTTAACCCTGAGCCACCAAGGAAGCCCTGCTTCATCTTTTCAAAGGAGTGGCTCTTCTTGCTTATTTTAAAGAAAATCAATTTTCTCAACAAGAGTATTTAATATTGTGGACTAATTTAAAAACACTGTTGGGAGATCTTTAGGACATTATAATAACAGCTGTAATTGCAGGGATCAAATTTCAGGGGTCTACCTTATGAGAACTTTTCTGTAGTATAATAAACACTGTTCATTGAATAACTCTTGTTACAATTCATCAAATTACTTTATCAATATTAAGTCTATTATTGGTTCTCTTTATTTGGAGACTGGAACAGTAATATTTAGAGACTTATTTAGAGCTGACTGAAGCTAAAAAAGAAAATAAGTAGGAATTACATAGAGGCTCAACCCTTAGAGAAAAATTCAATCAGAGAAAAACATAAAATATGCAAAGATGCAATTTGAAGCATTATCTGGAGAATTCCATGGTACACAATCACAGAACATTGTTTCAGCAAAGGGAGCAGTAACATGATGCAGTTAAATAGTAGAATATTTTAATTATCCTGAAATGATTTCAAACTGCCTAAGATGATACTGCCAGAAGTTCTCAATAACCTGGAGAAATAACCACATTTAAAAAAACAACCACCAAATTTGCAAGAGCAAAATCGAAAATTGAGAAATATCACCTGGTTTTAATGTTATTTTTTTCCTAATGCCTACTATAACTAATCCTCTCCAAGTAAAGAATGAGTAAATTTTATTTATGGCTATTATAAATAATGAAAAAAGAGAAATATTTGTAAAGTGACAAATATGAGTAGCCTTTTTAGGAATACATTCACATGCATAATCTCATTTTATTCCCAACAACCCTATGTTCATTTATGTGTTTGTAAAGTTAGGACTCGCTTAATCTCTTTCCACAAATACTTATCTTGAAACTGCTATTTGTCAGACACAGTCCATGGAATTCTCCAGGCTAGAATACTGGAATGGGTAGCCTTTCCCTTCTCCAGAGGATCTTCCCAACCCAGGGGTCGAACCCAGGTCTCCCACATTGCAGGCGGATTCTTTACCAGCTGAACCACAAGGGAAGCCCAAACCTCTAGAACATATGAAGTAAAATATTTTATACCTCACGTGTTATATTAATACATTTGTATTCCCTCACATTTTCCTCCGTAGTGTAAATATTTCCTGGTTCTCTCTGCCTAATTAAGAGTCCTTGTCACCTCATGGGCTGTAGCCAATTAGTCTCGTCTCTCCATGAGATTTCTCAGGCAAGAATACTGGAGCGCTTGTCATTTCCTCCTCCAGGGGATTTTCCCAACCCAGGGATTGAATCTGTTCGTCCTGTTTCCTGCCTTGGGAGGCAGATTGCTTCCACTGAATCACCTGGGAAGCCCCAGTTAAGACTTAGGAACTGCAAAATCTCAGACCTCTTAATCTTAATCATTTTTTTCTTAATCTGTCTTCTCTCCGCCATGGCATCCTGGTAGTGAGATCAGTGGCTTAGATTTATTATTTGCAAAGCACTAACTTGGCCAATTTTTCAAAATTGGCAAGTTGCACCTGGTACTGCAGTCATTCCCATACGTCCTAAAATAAGAAATAATAAATGCATTTATTTACAAAAGCACATTTTTATAATGGCGTTTTGAATTTCATATGTTTTCATTTTAAGCATGCATTTAAATTACAGCAATTCATTTGATCTTTAAAATATAACATTTCAGGACAATAGATTTTGCACTTGCTGAAGAGTTGACCTTTTGTAACGCGTCTATATTCACAGAATAATAGATATACATTGAAAAACTGCAGATATTTTAAGCAATCATTTAGCCTGTCCATTATTCCGAATAACTGGTTTGATTTATTTTCTTTATATTTGGCTGGTCAACTCAATCAAAATTGTTGAATTGTTTCCAGTATGCAAGCAAGAAATGGTGTCACTGACTTATCCAGGTTCATGAGTGTATGGTAAACATCTGAAAATGGGCTTCATGGACCTTCACACACTAGAGTATTAAGTGTCCACGTGGGAGAAGTAGTTTGAAAATCAAAGCACAGCCAAGCAAAAAATGTGTTTTGATTTTTAAGTGCAAAGTCCAAATGTGTTTTTAGTTTGCCTCTCAACCTTTTTCAGAGTTCTCCTCCTAAAACCCTCCTTCCCCTGTGGGATCATACAAAACAATGTTTTGACATCTTAGTCATTTCCATAACAACAGATCACACAAACAAGACAAGCAGTCAAACAAGTAAAATGGTTTCAATTTAGAAACAGTTCTGGATTATTGTAAAGAGTGACATGGAATTTTATCCTGCTGTGGAGAGAAAAACTATAATTCTTTTTGCTGTTGATAATCTGTTGCAGAAAAAAGTCACTACAACTTCTAAGTGTACTCTCACATGCTTTCTTTTCTTTTTTTTGAAAAGGTTACATTGTTTCTTATATCTTGATACATCTTAAAACTCCTCTCCTACCTATCCTTTCTTCCTGCCATCCCATCTCCTTGTGGTTCCTGCTAAATTTTTCAGTTGAGATGTGAATGTTAAAATAGCCTATCAATATTGCAAAGAGAAAAGGTGCCAATATGTCATCCTAGCAGTCATAACCCCCATAAAAATCACACGAAATGGAAAAAAAATGCTGTATTATGCAAAGCTCACTCAGATAACTGGCTATTTGCATCTAAAAAAAATCAGTATAACCAAAACATTAGGGAAAGTAAACATTTGATAGAATTTATGGAAGAATATTCACAATGACTGACTCTGTTTGATTCTGTAAGCAGCCTCAACAACTTGCCCATACTGGGTAGAGCCTGGTGTGTAATTGACCAGGAGTCAAACTCCTATCTGAAACTTCCACACTGACTACAAGGTAGATACTTTTGAGTATCTTGTGCTACTTCCAAATAGCACACAGTGGTGTGCTATTAAACCAGAAATTGGAAAGACCTGATTTTTAACATTTGTCAGTTTCCATGGTATCACACTTTCATACATTCTCATGAATGCTCAGTTGCTTCAGTCATGTTTGACTTTGAGACCCCATGGACTGTAGACTTCCAGGCTCCTCTGTCCGTGGGATTCTCCAGGCAAGAATATGAGAGTGAGTTGCCATGCCCTCCTTTGAGGGATCTTCCCCACCCAGGGATAGAACTTGCATCTCCTGCATGGCAGGTGGGTTCTTTACCACTGAGCTACTGGGAAACCCCTAATGTGTTAGTCGCTCTGTTGTGTTGACTCTTTGCAACTCCATGGACTGTAAACCGCCAGACTCCTCTGTTCATGGAATTCTCCAGGCAAGAACCCTGTAGTGGGTAGCCATTCCCTTCTCCAAGGGATTTGCCCAACACAGGGACTGAAACCAAGTCTGCTATATTGCAGGCAGATTTCTTTACCATCTGAGCCACCAGGGAAGCCCATCACCATGGCCAATTTCAAATGACTACTCTAACATCAGTGAATGAGGACTTGGGAAGACATGAGTGGAATCAACTCTCAAGAGCCAGTACGAAGCATTTTTAACACGTAGGCTTTTGGAACTCTTAAAGTGAGATAGTAAATCTTAAAAAACTGGCACAGTCATAAGCACTCAATAGATAGTTCTTATTATTAAGATAATATTAGCCAAATTCACAAGGATGAGTAGTCTACCTAGGCATCTCTGATTAAAAAAATGAGAATGGAGAATCTTAGCAGTAAATGATGTCTCTGACATGCATGTCTGTCTATAAAACAGTACTGTCCTTGGGCAACTGTCACCATAAGTCCAAAGTATCCCCTCCTTCTTTGGACACAGCAGAGGAATTAGGTATGTCTCAGATTCTTTCAGCTGATATTTACACAGCAATGGTCCTGGACTATAAAGACCTACTGATTTGAAGAATTGCAAGTGGTGGAGCCAAGCCATCAGAATATTGAAGATACAATTCAGTGGTTGATAGCTCACTTACTTAGATCACAGTTAGTGTGGCAGGCATAGAATTAGCATGGTGTCAAAGTGTGTTGACTGACCCAGGTTTTATCATAAACCAGAGTCATCTTATGGAAAAAAATTCATATCCAAACAATTGCATATAGCTAGAGTGTTTTTTTTCTCCCTTTTACTTTGCACTTGATATATCATTTATCATTCCAGTGGAGATAAAGTTTACATGTCCCCCAAGTGTTGTTTTCTGTAGTAAATAATGCTGATTGAACTGTGCACCAAAAAAAAAAAAATCAAGGTTTATAACCTCTTGGAATATATGCAACTTTCTCTGAATGAAAAATGGAAAGTTATACATCATAGATAACTACATTGTGCAATAAAATATGTGAGACTTTGCTTTTATTGGATGGAATTCTGCCCTATCTATTTGCTTGATTATATTTTGGCAACTGTAATATTTATGGTATAGCTGGTAAGGCCTTTCATGAAGAACTCAGCTCCAAAAGTATATAAAGGATTTATTTTAGTCACCTTTAATTCTCTTCTACTTCAGGTGGAGGACTCATAAATATGGACCTTCCATATTTTGAATTACTTACCTATTTAAACTGAGAAAAGAAAAAGCCAGCTTGTGTGCTTTTGAATTCCATAAAATTAATTCAATTAGACCAATGAGAATAGCAATAGGAAAAGAGTTGAGAGTAGCACTAATTTTATTTTCCTTTTGATTTCAGAGGAGGAGAAAAATATTAATACAAGGGCTAGTTCTGCTGAGAAAGTCCTCCATGTTCCATAAACATATGGAAGAAAACATTCATTGTAAGGAAAGAAGGCTTTTATTTTTTTTTAAATATTCATTTGAATTAATTTATTTATTTGGTTGTGCGAGGTCTTAGTTGTGGCATGTAGGATCTAGTTCCCTGACCAGAGATTGAACCCAGGGTCCCTGTATTGGGAACACAAAATCTTAGCCACTGGAACACCAGGAAAGCCCAAAAGAATGTACTTTAATCTTTTAATCCTGCTTTTTGATTTTAATAGGCAAGGGCTTCCGAGGTGGCTCAGTGGTAAAGAATCCACCTGCAGGAGACATGGGTTCAATCCTTGGGTCAGGAACATCCCCCGAGGAACAAAATGACAACCCTCTCCAGTAGTCTTGCCCGGAAAATCTCATGGATGGAGAAGCCTGACAGGATACACAGAGGGCCACAAAGAGTCAGACACGACTAAGTGACTTAGCATGCATGCATGAATGCAACCAGAGCGCTTAGATAATAGGCACTCATTAGGAGATGTTTGCCATATACATCCTACACAAAAAGTCCAAAACTCTCTTGAGCAGAGGCAGGGTAAGATGGTACCAGTGTATAAGACATAATTTCAGAACTTGTGGAGTTGTAAAATTAGGTAAGGAAATGGGGAAGTATATCTGAATCAAGGAAGATGACAAGCTTTGCAAGAGGGCTACAAATAGCCCTTCATAATCAGTAGATGTAGCTATCAGATTGTGCTTGTGATATCTTGTTATGCTTTAGAAAGAGTTGATTGTTGCTGGGCCACAAAAAATGAGAAAGAATTTTAACAAATGACAGCAGAATAGATGATCATAACAGCTGGAGATCATAGCCAAGCAAATACCTACATAGGGGACATGAAGGGAATTTTTTTTAAGTGATGATTTTAATGATTTTCTTCCTTTGGCCCTTTCTTGTTGCATTGCTTTTATCTGTGATTTAATTCTGTAGACGGGGCTTGTCCCATCTACACATGATAGTACACAGAATAGCAAACACCTGATTAGTAGAAACAGGTTCTGAAATTTGCAGATTGCAATAATGGCTTCAATATTTGAAAATGAAAATGAAAATGAAATGCAGCAGGATCCATATCCTGCCCATTGATTTAAAGATTCTGTTGTGGGGGTTCTGAATGAAAGGGTATGGTTTAATTAGACTGATGATTGTCTCTCTTGGCTCAGCTTCAACATTTCCTGTGTTTACTAGTTTCTGTGTCTCCTGCCTTCCTCGCACATTCTTACAAATTAAAAGCCTGCTTTATTTTCCTTTGGTACCTGTGCTGCATTCCTTGGTATTCTCACCCTATTCCCACTGTGTTTAAGTCATGGTCTTTCCTATTGCTTCCTCAATGACACTGTTCTGAAAATGAGCACAATGGCCGTTTGCGATTTCGTAAATATTACACATATGTTTTATGAAGGAAATTGTTGCAGAATCAGAAATTGGCCAGTGAGGGTGAAATCCAGAGTAGATCAGACCCAAAGGCTGGTGCAAAGTCTTGAATGATAGGTTAATCAGTCAATAAATAATTAACTAAGAGTAGGAAACCAGCCACTTAATGGTATGAATGGTATAGCTATAAGAGGAAGAGCCCCTACCCCTCTTGGGCTTTCAGAACCCTTTCTTGATTCTAACTCTCTAATAAGTGGGTCAGGAGATTCAGATGCCAAAAAGAGTGTAAGCAGGTTCATTGTTCACTTGAGTGAAACGCCGGAACATAGTGTCTGTGGGAAATAATGAGAGCCTCCTTGCCCAATTACCATTATTCTCCCCATGTGAAAACACTTTCTTTCTCCTTGCCCGAAGCCTGTACTTCTGATAGCATTTCCAACAGTGTCAAACAGCAAGGCATAACTCCATTACTTCTGGAACTATGCTTACGTATTTATCCCTGCTGATATTTGTGATCTGGAAAAGTTGGTTTGAATACAGATGAAGCTATATGATATGAATATACATTTTATTTTTATTTTGACCAGGTTAAATTCTACATGAAATAGCATAACTCCATTATGAAACACTGTTCTCAACCACAGATCTGGTCTGGTTATCATGTAGGTCAGATCATGTTGCTCCTAAGTACATGTAAACTGATCATTATCTCATGCCATACTAATTTCCTGGCTAGTTAGAATTATCTAGAGAGAAATCATATACAGAAAGTTAAAGTATAAAGATCTTTACCAGTATTAGGCTCAATAGAGCAAAAATTTTCCTAGTATTTTAAGGTTCAGTGGCAAGTCTATTGATTGTTTTAATAAGATATTAATATATTCAGTGTGAAAATTCTAAATGAAGAGAAATATAACATTTGTATCATCTCTATCCATATGATTGAAGAGTTTTTTCATATAAATAAAAGCTTATGACTTGCCCAGGTTTACACAATGATTCTGCAAAGAAATGACTTCTGACTCTTTCCACTGAATCATTTGTTTTTTTCTCATACCATCAAAATTTTACTTGCTTAATAGTACAAAGCAACATTTTCTTTGCTTGATCTGGTTTCAGATCCCATTGTGCCAGATAATAAAGCACCATATTAATGAGGTCATTTAGAAAATGACCATTGTTTAAGACTGCAAAATTTCACAGCTTATTTTAAATATTTGATACTAATTTAATCTTGTAGTTAACATTTAGTCTTCTACCTTTAGTTAAGAGTATTTTCATTTTCTTTCTAAGTATTCTACAGATCTTAATAGAGTTTTACAAAATTACATAATCTAGAGTGCAGTAGCCTTAAGGAAAAACATTGCTGAGTAAAGTTGCCTATATTTTATTTGATATTACCAAGACACCAACCTTACATTCAATTATATGATCTTGTTATTTTTAATATTATTCAGAGGAAAACGTAAGTGCTTATTTTTTGCAAATGTGTTCTTTAAAATACAAATGGCAAAATTCCATTTGGATTATGCATCAATTGGTTATTGGCTTAATATCTATTGACTCCTTGTTCAATGCTTTTGTATCACTTCCAAACTTTTATTCTTAAGATATAAATGATCATTTTCACATTAAAATTAAATAAGCCAGCAGGAATGATGAAAATTTTTCTTGATTAAACTATGAAATCAATAATATTATCAAATCTAATTAGGTTGGAAAATGATTATATATAAATGTACAGAATGATTTTATAATAGAGTAACATTTCACAATGCTAACGAAAAATATCTGTTGGGTTGATGAAAAATATGTAAATAGAGAGAAATAAATAATACATGTTTATATATATTAACACATGTATATGCTTATACATATAAGTTTCTGTAATAATTTTGTATTATTTTAATATAAAAGAATGAATGCAAAAGTAGAAAGTCAAGAAATACCTGGAGTAAAATTTACTGTGGGAGTACAGAATGAAGCAGGGCAAAGGTTAATAGAGTTTTGCCAAGAAAACGCACTGGTCATAGCAAACACCCTCTTCCAACAACACAAGAGAAAACTCTAGACATGGACATCACCAGATGGTCAACACTGAAATCAGATTGATTATATTCTTTGCTTCCAGAGATGGAGAAGCTCTATACAGTCAGCAAAAACAAGATCGAGAGCTGACTGTGGCTCAGATCATGAACTCCTTATTGCCAAATTAAGACTGAAATTGAAGAAAGTGGAGAAAACCACTAGACAGTTCATGTATTACCTAAATCAAATCCCTTATGATTATTCAGTGGAAATGACAAATAGATTAATGGGATTAGAGCTGATAGACAGAGTGCCTGAAAAACTATGGATGGAGGCCTGTGACGTTGTATAGGAGGCAGTGATCAAGACCACCCCGAAGAAAAAGAAGCGCAAAAAGGCAAAAATGGTTGTCTGAGGAGGACTTACAAATAGCTATGAAAAGAAGAGACAAAAGGCAAAGGAGAAAAGGAAAGATATACCCATTTGAATGCACAGTTCCAAAGAATAGCAAGGGGAGATAACAAAGCCTTCTCCAGTGATCAATGCAAAGAAATAGAGGAAAATGATAGAATGGGAAACACAAGAGATCTCTTCAAGAAATTAGAGATACCAAGGGAATATTTCATGCAAAGATGAGCTCAGTAAAGGACAGAAATAGTATGGACCTAACAGAAGCAGAAGACGTTAAGAAAGGTAGCAAGAATACACAGAACTATACAAAAAAGTTCTTCACTACCCAGATAACCACTATGCCATGATCACTCACTAGAGCTAGACATCCTGGAATGTGAAGTCAAGTGGGCCTTAGAAAGCATCACTATGAACAAAGCTAGTGGAGGTGATAGAATTCCAGTTGAGCTATTTCAAATACTGAAAGATGATGCTATGAAAGTGCTGCACTAAATATGCCAGCATATTTGGAAAGCTCAGCAGTGGCCACACAACTGGAAAAGGTCAGTTTTCATTCCAGTCCCAAAGAAAGGCAATGCCAAAGAATGCTCAAACTACCGCACAGTTGCCCTCTTCTCAGTTCAGTTCAGTTCAGTTGCTCAGTCGTGTCCAACTCTTTGGGACCTCATAAACTGCAGCACGCCAGGCCTCCCTTTCCATCACCAACTCCCAGAGTTTACCCAAACTCATGTCCATTGAGTCGGTGATGCTGTCCCTCAAATACTAGTAAGTTAATGCTCACAATTCTCCAAGCCAGGCTTCAACAGTACATGAGCTGTGAACTTCCAGAATTTCAAGCAAGATTTAGAAAAGGCAGAGGAAACCAGAGATCAAATTGCCATCTGTTGGATCATCAAAAAAGCGAGAGAGTTCAAGAAAAAAACATCTACTTTTGCTTTATTAATAACACCAAAGCCTTTGACTGTGTGGATCATGACAAACTGTGGAACATTCTTAAAGAGATGGGAATACCAGAACACCTGACCTGCCTCCTGAGAAATCTGTATTCAGGTCCAGAAGCAACAGTTAGAAGTAGTCGTGGAACGACAGACTGGTTCCACATAGGGAAAGGAGTAAGTCAAGGCTGTGTATTGTCACCCTGCTAATTTAACTTACAGGCAGAGTACATCATGAGAAATGCTGGACTGGATGAAGAACAAGCTGAAATCAAGATTGCTGGGAGAAATATCAATAACCCCAGATATGCAGATGACACCACACTTATGGCAGAAAGTGAAGAAGAACTAAAGTTTCTTGATGAAAGTGAAAGAGGAGAATGAAAAAGTTAACTTAAAGCTCAACATTCAGAAAACTAAAATCATGGCATTTGGTCCCATGACTTCATGGCAAATAGATGGAGAAACAATGGAAATAGTGACAGACTTTATTTTCTTGGGCTCCAAAATCACTGCAGGTGGTGACTGCAGCCATGAAATTAAAAGACACTTGCTCCTTGGAAGAAAAGTTATGACCAACCTAGACAGCATATTAAAAGACAGAGACGTTACTTTGCCAGCAAAGGTCTGTCTAGTAAAGGCTATGGTTTTTCCAGTAGTCACGTATGGATGTGAGAGTTGGACTATAAAGAAATCTGAGCGCCAAAGAATTGATGCTTTTGAACTTTGGTGTTGGAGTAGACTGTAGAGAGTCCTCTGGGCTGCAAGGAGTTCCAACCAGTAAATCCTAAAGGGAATCAGTCCTGAATATTCATTGGAAGGACTGAGCTGAAGCTGAAACTCCAGTACTTTGGTCACCTGATGCAAAGAGCTGACTCACTGGAAGAGACCCTGATGCTGGGAAAGATTGAAGGTGACAAAGGGTTGGTCATGACTGAGCAACTGAATTGAACTGAAAAGTATGAAATAATATAAAATATTTCCATATAAAATATTATTCATGTGTACAGTGTGTATATGAATGATATAATATTTTTAGTGCTATTACTTTCCCTTTAAACAATGATTTTGCTGCATCATTCAGTTTTAAAGTTGCATGTTATATATGTTATACGTTATATATAATTTAGCTCAAAATATTTTCTAGATTCTATTGTGATATATTTTGTAATCTGCAGGTGAGTCAGAATTATGCACTTTAATTACAAAGATTGTGTATTTTCTAGTTAATGTTTCTGTTATTAATTACTAGTTTAATTCCATGAATATAAAATAAGATGTTCTGTGTTACACTGAATCATGGTGGAGATAGTATATGTCAAGTTGGTTAGTCTTGTTAATTAACTGCTTTTTATTCTCATTTTTTAATTAATTTTGACTGTTAGTTACATTAGTTTGACAGTTAGCTAGTGACAGAATTTCTCAATTTTGGTCTTATTTATTCCATATTCATTTTGATGGCTAATTATTTTATTTTATTATTTTTTAATTTATTTTAATTTTCTTTACATTATCATGTTGGTTTTGCCATACATTGACATGAATCTGCCATGGGTATACATGTGTTACCCTTCCAGAACCCCCCTCCTACCTTTCTCTCGATTCCTTCTCTCTGGGTCATCCTGGTGCACCAGCCCTGAGCATCAAACCTGGGCTGGTGATTGATTTCACATATGATTAGAATTTTTCATTGGCGTTTTATATTTTTCTTTCAAGATTATAAATATATCATTACATTGTCTTCTGCCTCCCAGAATCTCTTCTGAAAAATCAGCTGTCAATCTTACTTTTAGAATTTTGAAGGTAGTGCTTCATTCTTCTGTCAGCTTTTAACTTTTTATGTTCATCTTCTTTCTTGTTATGTATAGTTCTCTAATATTTATCCTGCTTCTCATTCAGTCACTTTTTTTAGATCCATGGTCTGACTTGGTATGTGTCACCAGATTTGAAAACTTCTAGATATTATCTCTGTAAATATCCCTTTTGTTCTAGACTCCTTCCTTTACATCTGGACTCCAGTTATACATGTCAGACATTTCTTTGTCTTCTTTCCATCTCTTTTGTTTCTTTTGTTTCTTTGTTTTCCTCCATGTATTATAATTTTGATAATTTCTACTGACATGACTGAGTTCTAATTTATTTTTCTTGTTTCAAGTAAAACTAATGAGCTCTTATTTTCAGATGTTAATTTTTTAACTTCTAAAATTATACTTTGATTATTTTTATAGATTACAGTTTTTAATTCCACATACTTTTATTTTTTCCATCTTTCTATTATTTTATCTCCCATATTAATCAAAATTGTCAGTATCTGGGCTTCTAACTCCAATTTCATTTTCAATTGTGACTATATTTCCATGGCTTTTGTTAATCCTTATCAGTCACATTTACCTCATTCTTTTTATGTATAGAAGTTTTTGAAATTTTATGCCACACACTATGCATAAATGAATCACAGAAACTTCAGATGTTACCATACATCAGCTAATATTCATCCTTTCCTCCTTTAATCAATTAAGAGAGATGAAAGATTGAGTTGGATCAGAGCTAGGTTGCAGTTTAAGTCCATCACTAGTTTGCCTCTGTTCCTCAGGTATGACAGTGCTTTTGATTGAGAATCTGCCTTGTTTCTGTTCCCTCAACTCTAAAAGAAAAGTTTGCCGTTACAGATTGGAGCTCAGCTCATTATCTCTGACCCATGCAAGATAGTTGAACTCTCATTTTTGGAGAATATCTGCTCTTTACATGAACTCTAGTCTCCTAAGTACCATGAGACAATAGTAGATTTTATTCTGCTTTTCTCTTTATAGCCCCAGACTAGAATTCAACAAATATCTTGCAGAGATACTGGACTTGTGTTTGGAGCTTTTTTCTGATTCACCAAAGCAGTGACTTATTGCTTTCTCTTTTCCATGGTAGATCCCATCTTTACAGAGTAAGACTTACTCTTAGTGCAATTCAGAATCAGTAAAAACCTACAGGAAAAAATAGCCTGTGATGCTCAATGTTAATTTAAATGTTAATTTCTGTCTCATGGAAAACTTTGGTGAACAGAATACTGAGATATCCTCCAAGATTTTCCACATCTGGGATATTTGTTCTGAATAGACTTGGGTCCCTTAATATGATGAATTTTACTACCAGTACTAGGATTGTATTGTATAGCATGATTAACTTTGCAGAAGGGAAATGATCAAGGTGGACTAAATTTAATCACAAGAGCCCTTTAAAAGCACAGAGCTCTTTGTTGCTTATTGCAGAAGAGGAAATCATAAACAAGTACTCTACTTGACCTGAAGATGGCAAACACCCATGTTGCTTTAGTGTCAATAGGAAAGGGTTCCCAGTAGGGCTTAAGGTGGTCCCCAGTCAAGAACTTCAGCAAAACTGAGACCTCATTTCTATAACCACTGTAAAAAAAAAAAAAACAACTTCTAACAACCAATGAGGCTGGAAAAGTAGTCTGTGTCTCAGAGAAGAACTATATCCCCAAGTAAAACCTTGACTCAAGTCTTGTAAATCCCAAGAATCTTGTCATGCTGATCATAGGCTTTCAAACTAAAGAATTATGACTAAAAATGGTGCTGGTTTAAACCACTAAATTTAAGATAGTAATTTGTTGCACAGCAAGTAAACTGATAAGAAAATTTAATATATTTAGTCCTTCTTATTTATTCAGTTCCTTCTACCTTTAAGAATATATGTATATTTTTCAATTTAATCTGTTTTTTCTATTCATTTCAGCAGTAAAATTCACCTGCTGCTACTTAATACATTTTAATCAGTATATTTTTATTCTCACTGCTTCTTTGTAAAGCATATAAATAAGAAATTGAAGACAAAGACTCCCTCATACACAATCTACCAAATATCCTACCTCTAAACTCAATTGTAGAAAGTAGAAAATTGCATACAATCCTTAGTATATTTCCTCAAAATTGTTTTTTTTTTATCCTTTTATAAATTATACTGGTAGATATATGAATAATAGCATACTTTATAGATAGAAAAATTAACAGAAAGTGAAAGTTTAGAAAATGAACAAATAGGTTTAAGTCACAAATTTTTATGGTAGATACAAACCAACTAATGAAATAATACCTTAAATTGGCAATGCCAAAGAAAGTGTATGTGCTATATGAAAATTTCAAGGCACAAATAAAAATATTTGCCCATTCAATAAGCAAACATAAAATTATGGCATATAAATATGTTTGGAATCAATGTTTAAAAAGAACAAAATGTGGTTTATGTGGTTTCTTTAAGATGCTATAAATGGCTGTACAATCACAAACCAGAGGCTTCTTAATTCTTACCATTAAGGATGCACTGTTGTAAGATAGACACCAAGTAGTAGTAAAAGTCATTGCTGCAGTATATCCCTCTGTCAAGAAAATTTTGACTGTTTGCATGAAAATGACACAAAATCCTTAGTAAATTGATTTCTTGAAGCTGTATTTCAATGAATAGTTTTCATGTCTGTATTAAAAAATAGCCATGCCTATTATATTTTATTCACTCCTCACATGAAGTTTGGCTCAATTTGCCTTGTTGCTGACATGCTTAAAATGACACACTTAACCTATATGCTCACTAATTTAAAATGGAAAGGGGGATAGGTATCAACATTTATTAAGGGAAATTCTTTTGCATAATCAACTCTTAAACTTACTTAGCCCAGAAAAATAGTTCATCAGTCAGCAACATTTGTCACATTCTTACTATATAACAGGGCTTCCCAGGTGGCACTAGTGATAAAGAACCTGGCTGCCAGTACAGTAGACATAAAAGACACAGCCTCGACCCCGGGTCAGGAAGATCCCCTGGAGGAGGGCATGGCAACCCACTCCAGTATTCCTGCTTGGAGAATTTCAGGACTGAGAAATCTGGCGGGCTATAGTCCATAGGGTCGCAACGAGTCAGACACGACTAAAGCGACTTAGCTCCGTGCATGTGCAGGTACTATGCAGCAAGTAGTTGTTAGCGCTGGGATTCAGAAATTGAAAGACATTCACAAAGTCCTTGGCCTTGAGAAATTTTCAGTACGTGGTTGTTAACAGGCAACAAATAATTACAAACAACAATTATGGATAAAGGAAATGTCCTAAAGGAGAAGTCCAATATATGATGAGAACCTATAGCAAAGTAATGCAATTGAGTTTGAGAGTTCAAGAAACGGTTTCCTGAAGAAGTGAATATAAAGGAAAAGATGGTAGTTATCAAGGTAGGGTCATGCCAAACAGAGAAAGCAGCATGCTCAAGTCTTTGTGGTCTTGATGTTGAGAGTGAGGGTGACACCTTCAAAGAACTGTGAGAAGACCAGCTCTGAGAGTAATTAGGGGCCAGGTTTTGCAGTCTCATAACCCTGTTACGTACCATATTACATGGACCCCAAGTCCAGCACTACTCAAAAACATGTTAATTATCATATGTGAAATCAATCGCCAGCCCAGGTTTGATGCTCGGGGCTGGTGCACCGGGATGCCCCGGGGAGAGGGAATTCGGAGGGAGGAGGGAGGGGGGTTCTGGAGGGGGAACATATGTATACCCATGGCGGATTCATGTCAATGTATGGCAAAACTAACAAAATAAAGAAAATTAAAAAAAAAAAAAAAAAGCCATCTGCAGAACAAAACTTTTCAGTACTCTGAAAAGTAAATAACCAGTTCACAATGAAATAAATATAGTAATGAAGAGGAAGGTTTACTTTTTTTTAAAGATTTTTATTGAGTTATAATTGATTTACACTGTTGTGTTAGTTTTAGGTATATAGCAAAGTGAATCATTTGTACATATATTCACTCTCTTTTTTAAAATTCTTTTTCCATATCATCATTACAGAGTATTGAGTTCCCTGTGCTCTACAGTAGGTTCTTATTAGCTATGTATTTTATGTATAGTAGTGTGTAAGTGAGTCACAATATCCCAATTTACCCTGCCTCCGGCATCCCCAGGTACCATAAGTTTGTTTTCTACATCCATGACTCTAATTCTGTTTGGAAATAAGTTCATTTGAACCCTAAAGTTTTAGATTCCTCATGTAAGTGATATTGTGTGATATTTGTCTTTTTGTGTCTTACTTGCTTCACTCAGTATGACAGTCTTCAGGTTCATCCCTGTTGCTGCAATTGACACTTTTATTTTTTATGGCTGTATATATATGTACCACTCTTTCTTTATCTATTCATCTGTCGATGTACATTTACATTGCTTTTATGTCCTGGCTACTATGAATAGGGCTGCAGTGAACACTGGTGTGCATGTATCTTTCTGAATTATGGTTTTCTCCCAATATATGCCTAGAAGTGGGATTGCTGGGTCCTATGGTAGTTCTATTTTTAGTTTATTAAGGAACCTCTATTCTGGTCTCCAGAGTGACTTGACAAATTTACATTCTCACCAACAATGTAGAAGGTTCTCTTTTCTCCATACCCTCTCCAACATTTATTGTTTGTAGATTTTTTTAACCGAAGGATGATTGCTTTACAATCTTGTGTTGGTTTCTGCCATACATGAATCAGCCATAGGCATACATATATCCCCTCCCTCTTGAACCTCCTTCCCACCTCACACCCCATCTCACTCCTTTAGGTAGTCACAGAGCACCAGGTTAGAGTTCCCTGCATTATACACCAAATTCCCACTGGCTATCTATTTTACATATGGTGATGTATGTTTCAAAGCTACTCTCTACCCATCTCACCCTTTCCTTCCCCTACTGTGTCCACAAGTCTGTTCTCTATGTCTCTGTCTCCACTGTTGCTCTTCAAATGGGTTCATCAGTACTATCTTTTTAGATTCCACAGTGAAAGTGAAAACGAAGTCACTCAGTCATGTCCAACTACTATCAGACTCCTCCATCCATGGGATTTTCCAGGCAAGAATACTGGAGTGGATTGCCATTTCCTTCTCCAGGAGATCTTTCCAACCCAGGGATTGAACCTGGGTCTCTCGAATTGTAGGCAGACACTTTGCCATCTGAGCCACCAGGGAAGTCCATTATATAGATTCCATATATATGCATTAATATATGCCATCTTGGTTTTGTTGATGACTAACCTTAGGAATTTATGTAGCTGTGTAGTCTGCTCACAGTCACGTGGTTCTTATTTATTTTCATCCATCTAAGCTCTTCAAGAGCTGCTAACAATTTGAAAAAATAAGTGACTTAAGTTATATTCGTTTGTTCTCAAGTTGTTCACTGTCCAAGTATTAAAGATCTCAAATGTATTGTAGGGGCCTCACACCAGCAAAGAAGGAGAGAGAGAACTAAGTAATCGGCACCCAGATAACTGAGAATTGAGAATATAAATTTGTCCTCCCTACTCTGGAGCAAAACTCCTGCAGCCTTTGATTCATAGACAAAATCCATGTCCTTTATCAACAACCGGGATATCTAACTGTTAGCTTTTTAATATAGTACAACAATTATATTTTTTGTCTCCAAGGAAGTAAAATTAGGGAGCTTTCATTCTTCATCTGTGCAAAAATCCTGATGCAAATCCTTCACACATTGCTTGATTAACAACTATAGAAATACATTTTGTTTAGGGAATCCCTACAGTTGAACTTTACCCCACAGTTAATACTACATCCCTCTGGTGTCTTATTAAAAAGAATGAAAGGAAACAAGCCAATTTACTAACAGAGAAAAATGATAAGCCATGAGAATGAAAAAACATGTACAGTAGGACACTCCTGAGATTTCAATTCACCAATGTTTAGGATGCAAATCAAGTACTTCAAAGCCAGTGATTTATCCCGTTAGAAGTGCCTGCTTTTGAAAGAACTATAAATACATAGATTATAGTATGTTTACTAAAAAAAAAATATTCTATAAAGTCTGATAGAGATAGATCTACCAGACCTTGAGAAGATTGCTATTTTTCTCTAATCCTTCATTTTATGTTCATGAATAGAGCCATCCACTTCATGGTATAAATGAGATCATTCTTAAGGCATTTAAATACCTAACACTGTAAGTATTACAGTAGTATTAGCACTGTTTCTGTGGTTATTATTATCTATTACTTTGGTAATTTATCAATTCTAAGAAACATGTTTTTTTGCCTTAATTTGCACCTGTGAAATCAGGATACATCTAACAGTCATAGTTTAATTGGAAGTTTTTGGGTTTTTTTTTTTTTGCTTTTCTTAGTTCTATCAAAATGATATAACACATGGTATTATCATCACAGTCATCATCTGGAAACCACACTAATACTTTTAGGCCATGAAAGTGTAAACTAAAACCTTCAAGCAGTATATTACTAAATAGTATCTTAGTTGCTTACAATTACCAAGCAATGTGTCTTTGAATTTATAGCTCACGTTTCATGCACTAACTTTTATGATGTATTGAGAAGACTAAACTCCATTTTCGTGCCATGAATTAAAGTTTGACAAGCATTTAATGAGTCTTATTGTTAGATGCTATAAGGAGTATAAAATATAGAACAGGATTTCTGCCCTTGAGGAATACCTTAAAAGAAGTGAATGTCTGCATATGACATACAAGCTAAAATAGTTTTATAATCATAATAGGCACAAAATGAAGATTTGTCAAAAACATCCAAAAGGAGAGAGTGAAATTACATACATGGGTAAGTAACTTTGAACAGAGACTGTGAATACTGATTAGAACCATGCAATTTTAAACCTGGAAGGGGTAATAGAAACCAGTCATTGCATGAAGGCCTGTGATTTAGTCACTGCACTTTAAGAGGAGGACTTTAAGGCCCAGCGGACTGGGTGAGATTCAGTATGCCATTTGCCTTAGATTTTACTGACCCAGAGAGCAAGCCTCAATCTTCTGACTCTGGATCCAAAGCAGAATTCAAAAGACATTAACGCTGTGTGTAGGTGTGCTAGATACCATGCTAGACAGAGTGGAAGCCAGTCTCTGTGCAGCTGTATTTAACTCAAGTTAAAGGGGGTTCAGTTTCTACAAAGAAGGATAAAAAGAGAATGAGCAATAGAGAGATGTTAGGAATTAACCACAGGGCCAATGGAGTTGAGACTCAAAGATGAGAAAGGGAATGTCATTAGGTTAAAGAATGTGAAAGTGGCTGATTTTTGTATGAAAAAGTATCGCGGTAATGATGAATGCATAGGCAGATTCTAGTATATTGTAGCAGACAGAAAAGAGTTAAGAAAGCAGAATGGCTTATTGGCACTGGCCTCTCATTTGGCCTTTTTTTTTTTTTTTTTTTTGTATTTGTATGGGATCTCTATAAATAAGGTAGAGGTAGAACTGAAGAAGGCATCTCAATGAATGACTGTGACTCACAGAGGCGAGAAGAGTTCAGACAATCAGCTAGGAAAACTTAGACAGTCAGCTCCTGGTGACAACATGGACTACAGAATAGGGGAGAAGGGTGGTCTTCCTAAATCTACATGGAATCAACATCAGGTGGGAGCTCTTGACACAGACAAAGATATTCTCAATTGGGCTGTATCAATAGTGGCAGCAGCCAACAGTGGTTTTGAACAGAAAGTATTTGAGACAGGAAAGCTGAAAAAAATAGAAGAATCAAAGCAAATGCTAGTAGTTCCAAAAATGGTGGGAACTCTGGAACAGATGGAATGTCCTTGACGATTATGAGGGAGCAGAATAAATTGCATTTGGATAATCACTGTCATTGCCAACATATCCTCATGTACATGTTGGAATGTGCTCAGATTCTCTTCTCTCTCTCTGTCTCTGTCTGTATGTCACTCTCTCTCTCTCTCTCTCATATCCCTACCTGCAAGACCGGAAGGAGATATACCCAAATATCGCCAATGGGTATTTTTAATTAATTATGTATTAATTTGGCTACATCAGGTCTTAGTTGCAGCTTGTGGAATCTGAAGAGTTGTGGCACGTGCAATCTAGCTCCCTGACCAGGAACTGAACCCAGGGCTCCTGCATTGAGAGCATGGAATCTTAGCCATTGGAACACCAGGGAAGTCCTTTGTTATTTTTGAATGGTAGGATTGTAAGATTCCATCCTTTTGATTGTCAGTGTTTTCTATGTTTTACATAGTAAATGTATGATACTTTTTATCTTAAACTATACGTATGAAAATTTTAATAGCATTGTACTCACCACTACAGGATTTTTCAATTCTATTTTTAAAATTACTAAGGCTATAAGATAAAGACTATCCTAACATCTGAATTTCTGTCTAGATTTGAATGTCATCATATCCTGAGAGCATTGAATACAGTTAGGGTAATATACTGGCCTAAAACATTTATAATTTTATTGCTAATACACATTCTCTGTGCTAATCTGCAGGAGGCATTATTACTACAGTATTTTATAAATGATGCTCTTATTTGTAGCAGTGTTGAGCTGAAATGTAAGAACTTGAAAAATATTTTAGTTTTTAAAGTTTTCTTCTTTTAATTCTGCTTTTGGCATTTTATAAAGATCTCAGCTGCATTTTGTTTTATAATTCACTACATGTTAAATATGGAAGAGTGCAAGAAATCCAGTTAGACATGCTCTGTTATATTTACAGTCACTGTTGCTATAGTGTGCATGCTATAAAAACACCTTGGTCAGGTAAATCATGAAAGTTTATGGATTCATTCAACAAATATATACAGTGAGCACCTATCATGAGCAAGTAATAATGGCCTTTACTGAAAAATAAGATTTATATTTAAATGGAATTCTAGCTGTCTAAAACAATGATTTGCAGCATAAAATGCTAGTTAAGATCACAGAACAAAAGAGTATGTCTACCAGCTGTTATATCAGCATACATTTGAAAAATATTATCAGTGAATTTTTGTGTGGTCATTTTACTATTGAAGGTGGAAAAAACAGCGTTTTAGGCATATTATGCTTTTTTGCTTCAACAAATGCAAAACTGCAACTAAAAAGCAAAAAAGAAAAAGGTGTGCAATGTATGGAGAAGGTGGCATGACTAATCAAAAGTGTCAAAGTGGTTTGTGAAGTTTTGTGCTGGAGATTTCTTGCTGGACAATGCTCCATGGTCAAGTAGACCAGTTGAAGTTGATAACAATCAAACTGAGACTTTAATTGAAAACTATCAATGTTTTACCATGTGGAAGATAGCTGACATGCTTAAAATATCCAAATTGAGCATTGAAAATCATTTGCACTAGCTTGGTTATGTTAATTTCTTTGATGTTTGAATTCCACGTTAGAAGAAAAAACCTCTTGAACACATTTCCATCTGCAATTTTATTTAAACATAATGAAAATGCTTCTGTTTTTCTAAACAAGTTGTGACAGGCAATGAAAAGTGTATACTGTGAAATAATGTGGAATGGAAGAGATGGTGGGGCAAATGAAATGACCAACCACCAAAGGCCAGTCTTCATCCAAAGAACGTGGCATGTATATGGTGGAATTGGAAGGGAGTGCTCTATTAGAAGCTTTTTACGGAAAACCAAATGATTAATTCCAAGTACTGCTCCCAGTTAGATCAACTAAAAGCAGCACTCAGTGAAAAGTGTCTAGAATTAATCAACAGAAACTGCACAGTCTTCCATAAGGATAATGCAAGACTCCATGTTTTTTTGATGATCAAGGAAAAACTGTTATAGCTTGTCTTGATAGCTGATTCTCTGCCATATTTACCAGGCATTGCATTTTTGGATTTCTGTTTATTTCAATCTTTACAAAATTTTCTTAATGGAAAATTTTCAATTCCCTGAAAGACAGTAAAAGGCACCTGGAACAGTTCTTTGCTCAGAAAGATAAAAAATTTGGGAAAAACAAAATTATGATATTGCCTGAAAAAATGGATGGCAGAAGGTAGTAGAACAAAACAATGAACACATTCTTCAATACAGTTCTTGGTGAAAATAAAAAACTGTCTTTTATTTTTACTTCAAAACCAAAGGAAATTTTTGGCCAACACAGTGTTTAAACTAACTATATACCATACCAAAAAACTGGTAGTCCGGCAACATTAGAGTGAAGGGTGAGAGGGAGAGGACCTTCATTCTGACACTAATAGGGATGTATGATAGTAATAATTACTGAAGTTTAAAATAGACTTTATACTGTTAAAGGATGACACAACCATCACTGAGGAGCTCAGAAAAATATTTAAAGGTGGTTTTATTGCTTCTTAAAATATATAAAATGTTGATAGGCATAGTCTCTACAGGCAAAGCACACTACTAATCATACATGAGAATTTTTAAAAAATCATTGAGTTCAGAGATTGGTGGAATCTCAGAGATGCATGTGGAGTGACATGATCTCTAAAAACATAGTTACTTGGGTAAAACTGATTTTGATTGCTTGGCACATTGCTATGCTATGCTCAGTCATGTCCTACTCTTTGCAACCCCGTGGACTGTAGCCCACCAGGCTCCTTTGTCCATGGAATTTTCCAGGCAAGAATATTGGAGTCGGTTGCCATTTCCTACTGCAGGAGATTTTCCCGACCCAGGGATCAAACCTGCATCTCTTGCATCTCCTACATTGGCAAGAGTATTCTCTACCACTGCACTACCTGGGAAGCTTGGTACTCAGTGGCATGTGTATTGGAGTGAATTTGTTTCTAACTGACTGACTTTTAGTAGGAAAGGTCTGTCACTGTTACATTGACTAGTAATATATCATTGATCAATTGAACAGCTTTAAAAATTATTGCGATGCCACTTGGACCATGACTACCAAACAAACCATCTTTTCCTAAGTTTTTTTCTTTTTTATTCTGTCTGCCAGGTTGTCAGAGGGAAAAATTAGATCGAAAAATTTAAAGATATCAAGAAAGTGTATAAAACAGACAACATAAAATATCAGATCAGTATTTATGTTACTTTCATCTTTCATTAGTAATGAAATGAATATTCTTATTGAAAGAAAATTCTGATTAACAGCAAAGTGCTACTTCTGGAAATGGCAGAAAAGGCTGTGCTGTGTTAATCCTAAGAGAACTGTATACAAATTCTGCACAAAATATTAAAATAAACTACCTAAAGTGGAAGTGAAGTCACTCAGTTGTGTCCAACTCTTTGCAACCCCATGGACAGTAGCTCACCAGGCTCCTCCATCCATGGGATTTTCCAGGCAAGAGTACTGGAGTAGGTTGCCATTTCCTTTTCCAGTGGATCTTCCCGACCCAGGGATCGAACCCAGGTCTCCTGCATTATAGGCAGACCCTTTACTGTCTGAGCCACCATGGAAGTAAACTACCTAAAGCTACCAATAGACAAACAAAAACAGGTAGAAACTGTACATAGTTCTTAAGAGAAAGAATGCCATGTATAAGCAGCTTTTTCCTTAAAAGAATTTTCTAGTATTCTACCACAAAGTAAGATTACAATTCAAAAAGAAATGGGCTGAGGAAACAAAAGTCAGAGCTTGGTGCTATCAGAGTAGCTGGTTATAGGAAGAAACTCCTAGAAAGGAAGAAGCCACAGAGGGGGAATTCTAAACTGAATATTACTTCTTCAGATTTTTTGTTAATATTTTAAAATATGTATGCTGAGGAAGGATTCAAGAAGCCTAGAAGAAAGCAGTATGGTGGAGAAAGATATTCCAGCAGTTGCCTCCATCTAGGGAGTCAGAGTTTCCAAATCAAGTTCCTTCAAGTTGATATGGCTTGTTGAGTGCTTTGGACGTTTTTATAGTTCTCTACACCTCAGTAGAACCATATCTTACAAGTTAGCCCGGCACTCAGAGCTACCTACTTTATGGGTAAAATTAAAGAGAAAATATATCCACTATAACTAAGCCTGAAGCCAAGTCTCTCTAGCATCAAGGTGATCTACATGTAATTTAAATGCCTAAAAGTATAAAACTTTATATTCTTTAGAGGCATATAAGGTTCAGAGGCTCTAGTGTATCATTCACATTGACAATATGTAGTGATAAATTACCACACATACAAAGCATGAGAAAACTGTGACATCTGGATAGAAAAGAAATCAATAAAATCAGATCAATGGATGCCCCAGATGCATAATTTAGTAGTAAATTAAATTTAAATAAATTTAAAATTTTATGTGAGAAAATGAAAGATTTAATAAAATGAAGAGAAATAACAGTAATGATGGTATCAAAAAAGTCAAATAAATATTTCAGAATTTGAAAAAATTTGGATGGATTTAGAAAACTGGTCACATCAAATGAAAAGATCAGTGAATCTGAAGAAAAGTCATTATAAATTAAACAGAAAATAAAGACTGAAAGAAAACAAAATTTCAGTGGCATATAGGAAAATACCAATCCAATTTATATGTAATTGGAATCATAGAAGTATTGAAAAAAAGGGGCAAAAAAATTTGAAGTAGAGTGGCTGAATATTTTCTAAATTTACTGAAAAACATACATTTACAGATTCAATAACTTCAGCAAACCCCAAGTAGTTGAATTACAAATGAAAGAACTTCAAAAGTGAAAATGTCAAAAAAAAAAAGAAGATAAAGAGAAAATGTTAAATATAGCCAGTGAAAAAGAAACATATTTCTTTTTTCATATTAGAACAGGGATAAGAATAATGGTTGACTTCATCAGAAACAAAAGAGTCCATGAAATAATACAATAACATCTTTAAAGTGCTGACAGAAAAGAAAAAAAATCTGTCAACCAAAAATTCTATATACAGCAAAAATAACCTTCAAGGAAAAGTGAAATGAATATATTATAAGATAAATGAAAGCTCGGAGAATTTTCACCAACATAAAAGAAATGTGCATAAAGAAATGCCAAGTAAAATTTTTCAACCTGAAAAACGAACTGTACCAGATGGAAATTTAAGGAAGAAATGAATAGCATAGTATCAGAAATAAACACTACACAATTTTAAATGATTATTTATTTTCTTGTATTGAAAATACAATGTTGTGGGATTTTGTAACATATAAAAATAATATATACATGTGTGTGTGTGTGTGTATATATATATATATATATATATATATATATATATATATATATATATATATATATATAGCAATGATAGCATAGAGAAAGAATAGAGAATAAATGGATAATAATGCAATTATATGTAAAGTTGTATAATCTAATTCATGGATAAATTAAGCCACATCTGTGATAAATTAAGCCATATTCCCCCAAAAATAAAGAATAGTCAACAAGTCATTTGAAGAAGTAAAACATAAGCATAAAAACCACTCAGTTTAACCGAAGAAAGCATGAAACAAAACTAGACATGATCTGGAAAGCTAAACAAAGGAGCCAAGAAGGAAAATTGGCTATTTTTTTAAAAAAATGTATTTCTTATAAATAGACAAACCATTTTTATCAAAGGCATTGATGGTCAGACTCAATAAAAATACCAGAAAACACCTCAAAACTAATTACAGGGTATGCAATTTAAATATACAGACCCAAAAATGTTGGAAGTGAACAAATGAAGAAAGTTTATACTATGAAAACATTGAAAAGATTGGCATGGTTTTATTTCTAGGACACAGCAAACTTCAGCGCAAGGAATACCAGGAGATAAAGATAACTTTTTCATAGTAATAAAAAGTATCAGTTCAACAAGAAGGTATAGCGATTCTAAATGTGTGTGCATTTTGCCTAAATGTATTAAACATACTGACAGAACTAGAGGAGACATAAATTCAAATTACCTGTGGAAATTTTTACTTTTCCCTCTTCATTTTTTAATAAAATAATTAGACAAATAATAAAATGAGAAAGCCTAGAGATGATTTGAGCAACATTCTTAACAAAATAATCTGCATAATATTTATATGTCACAGATGGGACATGTCATTTGTGAGATTTTTACAAGGGATGGAAGGAAGAAGGTTTCTCAGAAGTACAGAGAGTAGAATTGGAAAGCTACAGAAGAATGACTGAGAAGGCATGTTCTAGCTTCAATTGCACAATTAGCAGAATTGGACATGAATCTGGAAAACTAGGTAAAGATCTCCATAGCATTTGGTATTAGGAAGGGTAGATCATTATCAGACCTCATTTAGGCAAGTGTGGGGTAATCACTGAAGGAAAGAGAGATGGCATCTGGTCCCATCCCTTCGTAGCAAACAGAAAGGGAAAAGTGGAATCAGTGACACATTTTATTTTCTTGCATTCCAAAATCACTGCAGACCTTGACTACAGCCATGAAATTGAAATTAAAAGATGTTTATTCCTTGAGGGGGGGAAAAAAAACTATCAAAAACGTAGACAGCATTTTAAAAGCAGAGACATCACTTTGCTAATGAAAGTCCATATAGTCAAAGCTATGGTTTTTCCAGTAGTCATGTACAGATGTGACAGTTGAACCATAATCAAGGCTGAGCACTGAAGGATTCATGCTTTCAAATTATGGTGCTGGAGAAGACTCTTGATAGTCCCTTGGACAGCAAGGAGATCAAACCATTCAAACCTAAAGAAAGTCAGTGCAGAATGTCCATCAGAAGGCTTGATGCTGAAGCTGAAGCTCCAATACTTTGGCCACCTGATGTGAAGAGCTGACTCATTGGATAAGACCCGGATGCTGGAAGGTTGAGGGCAGGAGGAGAAGTGGGTGACAGATGATTAAGTGGTTGGATGGCATTACCAACCCAATGGACTCGAGTTTGAGCAAACTCTGGGAGATAGTGAACTGCAGTCAGTGGGGTCACAAAGAGTTCAACATGACTTAGCAACTGGACAACAACAACACTTTTTAAGTGTTGATTAGGTCAAAGAAAATATTGCAAGGGATTAGAAAACATACTTTTTTTTTTTATTAGTTTTGCCATACAATGACATGATATCGCCATGGGTTTACATATGCTCCCCCTCCAGAACCCCCCTCCCTCCTCCCTCCCTCCTCCCTCCCCCCCGGGAAATCTCGATGAACCAGCCCTGAGCATCAATCCTGGGCTGGCGATTGATTACACATATGATAATTAACATGTTTCAATGCCATTCTCCCATATCATCCCACCCTTGCCCTCATCCACAGAGTCCACGAGTCTGTTCTATACATCTGCGTTCCTTTTGCTGTCTCGCATGTTGGGTTCTCGTTACTGTCTTTCTAAATTCCATATATATGCGTTAGTATACTGTATTGTTGTTTTTCCTTCTGGCTTACTTCACTCTGGATAATGGGCTCCAGTTCCGTCCACCTGAGTAGAACTGATTCAAATGAATTTTTTTTAATGTTGAGTAATATTCCATTGTGTATATGTACCACAGCTTTCTTATCCATTGGTCAGTTGATGGGCATCTAGGTTGCTTCCATGCCCTGGCTATTGTAAACAATGCAGCGATGAACATTGGGGTACACGTGGCTCTTTCAATTCTGGTTTCCTCGGTGTGTATGCCCAGCAGTGGGATTGCTGGGTCATATGGCAGGTCTATTTGCAGTTTTTTAAGGAATCTCCACACTGTTTTCCACAGTGGCTGTACTAGTTTGCATTCCCACCAACAGTGTAAGAGAGTTCCCTTTTCTCGACATCCTCTCCAGCATTTATTGCTTGTAGATTTTTGGATTTCAGCCATTCTGACTGGTGTAAAGTGATACCTCATTGTGGTTTTGATTTGCATTTCTCTGATAATGAGTGATGTTGAGCATCTTTTCATGTGTTTGTTAGCCATTTTTATGTCTTCTTTGGAGAAATGTCTGTTAAGTTCTTTGGCCCACTTTTTGATTGGGTCGTTTATTTTTCTAGAATGGAGCTGCAGGAGTTGCTTGTATATTTTTGAGATTAATTGTTTGTCCCTTGCTTCATTGGCTATTATTTTCTCCCATTCTGAAGGCTGTCTTTTCACCTTGCTTATAGTTTGCTTTGTTGTGCAGAAGCTTTTAATTTTAATTAGGTCCCATTTGTTTATTCGTGCTTTTATTTCCAATATTCTGGGAGGTGGGTCATGTAGGATACCGCTTTGATAGGGCTTGTGTCAGATGGTAATTCAAACAAGTAATATGGAATGATGGGGCTCACACTTACCGCCTGCTTTGTGACCTGTTTCCTAAAAAGGGCATGAACCAGTATTGGTCTGTGACCCGGGGATTGAGGCCCCCTGTTGTAAAGATATTGGGCATAGGGCAGTGGTTTCCAAAATTTGTCATCTCAGAATTACTATATAGTCTTAAAAATTATTAAAAATCCTAAAGAACTTTCCACAGTGTGGATTTTTATATACTTCCCACGAAAGTGAATATGAAAGGCAGCTGTTTCCAACTCTTTGCAACCCCATGGACTATGGTCCATGGAATTCTCTAGGCCAGAATACTGGAGTAGGTAGCCTTTCCCTTCTCCAGGGGATTTTTCCAACCCGGGGATCAAACCTAGGTCTCCCACATTGCAAGTGAATTCTTTATCAGCTGAGCCACAAGGGAAGCCCAATACTTAACATATTAGAAACTAAAACAGATAATTTTTAAATGCATAATTTATAATGAATTTAAAATTATAATTAACCCAGTAAATAATAAGTGACAAAATTTTTTTGAAAAATTACTGTATTTTCCAAAATAAAAACTTATATGATGATAAGTATAACATAGATTTCCATTTTTGTAAACCTTGTAATGTTTGGCTTAATAGATGCTACAGTCTTATATTTGCTGATTCATCTTACTGTGACAAGTTGTATTTGCTGAGAGAGAGGAGGGAAATCCAGCTTCAAGGGGAAATATAACTAAAAAGGAAGAGGTTATTTTTGAAAGACTTTTCAGCTAATGTTCTTTTGTAATATACCAAATCTCAAACTGTGCCTTAAAGGTTAGTTATTGTATGGAATATTAATCTGTAGTGAACTGAACAATGACCTCTCTGAAACTAACTCCCATACCATAATTCCTGGAACCTGTGAATATTAGTTTTACGGCAAAAGATATGATTGAGGAAAGGATTTTGAGGGGAGGAGGCTATCCTGGGTTATCTGGGTAAACCCTACATGCAGAGCAGAGGAGTTAATGTGACTTATGGAAGCAGAGACTGGAAAGATGAGGCCACAAACCAAAGAATGCCTGGAGTCCCCAAGAAGCTGGTAGATGCAAAGCAGTAACTCGAAAACTAAAAATAGCATAAAATGATTCTCCCCTAAAGCCTTAAAGGGAAACACTACCCTGACAATACCTTGATCTTGAATTTATGGCCTTTAAAATTCTGAAAGAGTTTACAGCAGTTTTAGAAACTAAAACATGAATCAGTAAGTTTTTCGTTACATTAAAATCCACATTCCGAGCACCCTGTATCAAGTGCACAGGGATTACCCAGAGAGATGGAATCTGGAGGGATGTGGGAGGGGGGTTCTGGAAGGGGAACACATGTATACCCATGGAGGACTCATGTCAATGTATGGCAAAACCAATATGATAATGTAAAGAAAAAAATAAATAAATAATTTTTAAAAAATAAATAAAATGTAAACTATTGGTTGCAGCTGAAAAAAACAAATCCACATTCTGTTACATTAAAATCAAATGATCTATCAAACTTTGGATTAATCTTTCACTCAATCATGATTTTATAACATTGTACATTGTTTATTTGCAAAATATTAGTTTACTGAGTTATTGAGATCTTGTTAATGCTGACATACTTCATTAGGCAGCATCAAAAGCCACATTCATATTATCACCACCAAATTTATCAGCTACATCCTTAAATATTGGGAAGCTGGTAGATGATGCTTTTTTTTATATTCTAATTTTTCCTTAAAAGCTCAACTTTCATCACTGGTAACACATACAGTCACTTATTTTCTTTGGAGTGACAGACACACTCTGTTAACTTTTGAAAAGTGTTTAACATATATCCAATCTGAATAATCATAAACTGTCAATTTTTTTTAAGTGAAAGTGATGTTCCATGAAAGAGGCAGCCAGTTTCCCTCACAATTAAAGTGCTGTTTGTCAAGAAGGCATTACACTTCAGAATACACAGTAAACATTTATGTGTACTTTCTAGTTGTCACAAAGAGTAGTAAAATTAAGACGACTAAGGGTCACAAATTAGTAAAATGGTCAATTTTTACTGCTTCCCCAAGGACTTTCTTATGTAATACTGACATTTTCTTCCTTCCTTCCTGTCTCTCTGTCTTTCCTGTAAGTGTACAGCAGTGAAGAAGCAATGACTATTTGGTGCTACTGCTCTGATTATGCTAAAATAAATGACAGATTTATTTTATCTCACACCCAATTGCCCCATTGCTTTTCTTCCAGTAGAATATCAATAAAAGACAAATACCATCTTAGTATTACTAGGAAAACAGTTCAAATTTTACCCACTTCTAAAAGGATGTCAGGAACCACAAGTGTACACGCCCTCTGTTTCCATAGTCGCTGATGTTCAGCAAATGATTCCATTGTAGGTGAGACTAAAATGATATAACTGCTTTGGAAACTTACATGGCAGTTGCATGCATAAACTTTAAAATGAGTATTCATTTTAAAGCACTTATGTAAGAATTTTCATAGTAGCCTGATATTCATAATAAGTTAACAGTAGCAATAACCTAAATGACAGTGGAAATAGCCTAAATATTCTCCATCAAAAGGAGAATAGTATGGCATAAAATTATGGTATATTTATATAATGAAATGCTTCTCATAGATGAGTTAAGGAAATTACTAAGTCAAGCAACAAAATAGATGAATCTTGGAAATAGTGTTTCAAGTAAAGTAAGTCAAACTATGTATTAGTATGTTAAGTATGATCACATTTATAGAAAGGGTGATAACAGAAAAAAATTAATCTGTGATTATAAAAATCAGAAGAGTGATTCTTCTGGTCAGTGAGTTTACTAAAGAAGGATATGAGAGGGCTGTTCTGTAGTAATGAAAATATTCATTCTTGAATAATATGCTCATTGCTCATCAAAATCACCAAATTATATATTTAATAAATATTTCACTGTGTGTAAATTATTCTTCAATGAAAGCACTTAATTAAAAATAATTATTGAATATAATGTAACATAAGTAAAAAAAGACACATATTCATTTACATAAAAAAAACTATATACTTTCAACTAGATACATGGGTGAAACAAAGTAGACTATAATGACTAAAAGGAAAAAGACTGGCACATATGGGTAATACAAATACAATTAAAAATAAGGCAAAGATTCTAATAACAATATGAAAGTGGAGTTCAAGATATGCTATTAAGCAGATAAAGTTTCTCTTTGTTAGAAAACATACAATTCATAGTAATCATCCAACTGTGATGAGACTTTAAAAACTGATAATCTATTATCTAAATATATAAAATAAGTACTTAGACATAGTAGAAACAGAGTCACAAAAAGTTTAATATAACCTGTCAGCCTTTGATAGATGAAATAATCCAAAGAAGAAAGGAATCAGTATGTGTATATATACAGTTTTATAGTTCACATGCTTGTATGCTAAAAACACATGTCCCAGTGTACAAAAAGGAGAAATAGTAGTAAAAGCTTAAGCATTTAATCTAGAAATTAAATACTTAAAACATATGCTAAGAAATATAAAAATAAATAGCCAAAAGTACAAATTTAATTGAAAAATTTTAACATAGACTTTGATAGAGCAAGTTAACACAAAAGCTCTGAGTAATACATTAACAGGCTATGTTTTATGTATAACTGTATTTCAAGTCCTAAATCCTGTGTGAGTACTACTGCTCCTTCTTTTCAAGAGCCAAAGGAACATTTAAAATGATTGCTCATATATCAAGCCATAAAGAAAACACCAATAAATCCCTAAAAGTAGATATAAATCCAGCCGCATTCACTGCAATTTACTACTCTACAACTACAAACTAATAACAAAACTTATATCTTAACTTGATTTATTTTAAGATATATACCTTCAAAGCAATTTTCAAAATAAAGAACATGCTCTCGCTCCTGTATATTGTAGTTATTGCAGAACACACAATATGAATTTTGAAAACTGAGTCCTGAGAAACAAAAGGACTCAATTCAAGAAAGGAAAACAAGCATTCACCATTGTGATTAAAATTATATCTCTTATTTTCTCTTAGTTGACTCTGCCCAAAAGTTTATTCTACTATTAATGCAAACTTGTTTTTTAAAGTTAAAAATAAAAGGAAATCTTGGATAAAATGATTAGACTATTTGACTTTGATGAATCTTCCACTCACTTTTACCTAAAATATTGTGTTGGCCAAAATGTTCATTTGGGTGTTTCCATAAAATATTAATACTCAACTTAAAATTTCTAAGGCAGGAGGTCAGTTTATTACCCGGCCCTAAAACTTTAGCTTAGATCCAAATTCTAGTTCTGAAAGTTCGATAGGTCTAGGACAGGGGATAAAGTTATAATCATTTATGACTCACCAATTCCAAGATATTCTGGGAATAATAAAAAGACTTTTATACCTTTCTTTACTACCTGCCCCCTTAGTTAAAAAAAAAAAATCTGTACCAATAGGCCTAAAGGACTTAGCTATCTCTCTAATACATAGACAATGATTTGGAACATCTCCAAACATTCAGTGACCATAAATAAGTAACTGTGTAAGGAGAGGGAAATGGAAAGTATTTTGAATACTGGGAAGTAGAATCTGGGGAGTACATCCTGCAGGAAGTTCTCCCAATATAAAACGTAGCCAGAATGGGGTAAAGTTACAGACGTTGATTCAGTCTAAAACAGAAGCCTTAGAATGATTATGAACACTGAGCTAAGTCTTCTATTGGCAAATGGCAGACTACTTTGCCCTCTCATCGTTATTGGATAAGTCAGCAGTTTCACAGGTAACTATGAACACAAAATACTACAGTCTACAAGAAAAGAAGCACTATATGAAAACTCATATAAAGGAAGACTCTTATAATGACTAAGTGTTAGATGAAACTGGCATCTCCTTTTGGGTGCAGGTAGGAAAAGACTACAAGGAAAAATAGGAGACAGATTTTTCAGACAATAGGTTAAGTTGAAACAGTAATGGAGAGATTTAGGGAAAAGATCTATGCAGTAGTAGAATCCTGAACTTAACAATGTGGAAATAAAATCAGTGATTTAGAAACCTATCTTGAAAAGAGTCAGTAGTTTGCAGAAAGTTAAGACAAAAATATTTTAAAAATACATTGATTAAAGATAAAAGATAAAGATACAAAGTATATGGGATAGAAAATGCCACAATCAATCTAAGAAATGTACTTGTTCCCAAGATGGTAAAAAAAAAAAAAGGATATTGAAAAAAAATATTAAAAATGATATTGTTTAAAAAATTCCACATGCTGGAAGAAAGGGCCTAATCACAGATTAAAATCAATCCTTTAATAAAGAGAATCTCTCCTAAGTAAACAGAAGAAAATCTTTTGTTTAAAATATTTTTGGTTATGTTTCTGAATTTTTAATTTTGAAAAAAAAAATAAACCTTGAAAGTCACAAGAATAATTCAATTAATACCCATATATCCTTCAGCAACTGTTACCTTCCACTGCATTTACCATATGTCTCTCTGTCTCTCTCAAAACAAGGTCATTCTTATGTAACCAAAGTGAAAAACATGACCACAGTGAGAAAATTTGCACTTCCCTGGTGGCTCAGACAGTAAAGAATCCACCTGCAATGCAGGAGAACCAGGTTTGATCCCTGGATCAGGAAGATCCCCTAGAGGAGGAAATGGCAACGCACTCCAGTTATTCTTGCCTGGGAAATCCCACGGGCAGAGGAGACTGGAGGGCTACAGTACATGGGGTTGCAAAGAGACGGACATGACTGGATGACTATTCAGTTTCACTAACTGTCCTTAATAGGATTCTCAAGCATTTGTGAACTAAGGATAGTGCATGGCATTCAGGTGTCATGGATCTTTAGCGTTTAATCTGGAATAATTTTTCATTCTTTTTTTTTTCCTCTGTATTTCATGACTTTGACATGTGAAGAGTTCAAGTCGGTTATTTTGTGGAATGGTCCTCAATTGGATTTGTCTCATGTAAGACCATGTAAGTGATGCTGTGTCTTTCTCAATGAATCACCTGGAGAAGTGAATATTATCAGTTTGCCCCATTACTCGTGATGTCTATTTTAATATCCTGGTTAAAGGTAGAGTCTGCCAGATTTCTTCACTTTAAACTTGCCATTGTCCATTCATAATTCACAAGTAACCTGGGTATGGATAATTGAGACAGTATGAATATCCTCTTTTTATTTAAATTTCATCCACAGACATTAGCAACTATTAATAGCTTGCCTACAGTAATTATACCTAAGATTGTTGCAAGATAATTGTTTGAAATTTTATCATCAATTCAACTTTTATTGTTTTTTTTCTGCTATTAGAAACATGTTTCTACTCCCATGTACTTGATTTACTTATTTATCAGCACTTTCACAGATCTTTTTTAGTTTAAATTATTATAATCCATTAATTGTACTGTTCACATTGTCCTCAATTTGGCTATTGGGAGCCCATTAAAGCTCACTCTGTGCTTTTTGACTATTTATCTACTTACACTTTATAAATTTTATGCATGTTTTTGTTTCAAAGTTGTGAGATGTTTTTAATGAGGAAAAATATTTAGTTTTGAGGAAATGTAATTTTATCATTTTTGTCTTTTATGGTTTTGATTCTTGTGTCCTAAGAAATTTTGCTATACCCAATTCACAAAGATTTTCTCCTATAATTTTCTATAAGAGTTGTATAGTTTTACTATTTATATTTAAGTCTATACTAGATCTCAAATTAGTATTTGTATTCAGTGTAGGGTAAGGGCATATTGTTTTCTGTAAGGATAGCCTAGTTTTTCCAACACCATTGTTGACTTTTTCTTCCATAGGATTGTTTTCATGTCTTTGTCCCCCCCAAAAAAAAATAGACATACAAGTATATATCAACTTCTTAGCGCTCTCTTCTGTTAATTGAATCAATTTATTGATCTCTAAGCCAGTAAAATAATTATTTGATCATTATATGTTATAGTTAACTTGAAATTATGTGGCATAAATCTTCCAAATTTCTATTTCCCAAGTTTGTTTTGGGTATTCTAGGTCCTTATATTTCTATATGAATTTTAAAACCAGGTTTGCTGGAATTATGATAGGGAGTACATATAATCTATAGATCAATGTGTGCTAAAATTGATATCCTTGACATTTGGTCTTCTAAACAATATCATGGTTATGATACTCCATTTCTTTCAGTCTTGTTAGTTCCTTTCAGTAGATGACTAAACTAAGCCCATGCATTTTTTTTTTCCCCTTAAATTCACTCCCCTAAAGGAAGCATCTAAAATGTTAATTCATTCCTTCATCCTTAGCTCAGTTTCTGGCAGTGTGGTCCACACAGGCATACTTCAGAGGCCAGCCTAGGATGCTGGTAGAGTTAAAAAAATAGACTTGCAGCTCCCTTTTCTGAGTATCTCCTTTGTAAGCTACCTTCTGACTTTCAAGGGGGAGTGTTTCCTCAAAGTCTAATCCCCAGCGCATCTTGTCAGAAACACTGAGTTTTCTTTTGGAGTTCTCATTGTCTGTGTGACACCTGACTGTGACCTACCCTCAGACTAAAAACAGTATCCACCAGAAATTTACCTTGTGCCCTTTCCTCTTTTCAAGTGTCAGTTCCCCTCTAGAATATCATTGCTTTTGCCCACTCCCCTGTGTCTTCGCCTGGTTGTTTGTATCGTGTCTGGAGTTCATGGTTAATGTCTGCAAGATCATTACTTTCACACGAGCTTACTTGGCCCTGCTGCTTGAATTAATTTTTGAATTATGACCCTATAAAGACATAGTGGGGAAATGTAAGAGGTTTTATCTAGCAACATATGAAAACAAAGTCCAGTGTCCTCAGGCTTCTCTTCTACAAAACAGAAATATCAGAAAGAAATAGACTTTCTAAAGAATTTTCAGAGATAACACATAAGCCTATAAATATGTATCCAGTCATGGTATCTTTTCTGGAGAGCAGAAACATTAAGCACTTAATGTTTCAAACTACATGCAGATTTTGAAATACTTAGGAAAAAATCACTAGCATCTTCCTGCTAAGGTGTGGGGCAAGGATCAACAGGCACTGCAACACTGTTAGAATGTGGAATCTCAGATCCCATCTGATTACTAGTGAATCAGAATTTCTACTTTAAAATATCTCCAAATACTTCAGGCACACGGCAAACTTGATAAGAACTACTCAAACCACACAAGATTTTAAATTCTAGGATGTGAGTATCATTTTTGAAATATTAACCATTTCTTTGACCAATTGTGAAGTCAATTCAAAATAATCTGAAATGAAAAAATTATGCACCAAGATGCTCCTTGATAGAATGTTTATCATGCAAATAGAGAAAAACAATTCCAGCATTAGGAGAAGTGATGTACAGTCATCAAAATTTTGCTTATGAAAATTATGATGTATCATAGAACATTGGTCTTGTCACACTGAACTGTAAAGCAGGAAACAGAAGAGTGTAGGCGATAGCATATCAACCCCAGAAACAAATAATAATCACAGACAAAATACTGGGTGAAAAATTTGTTGAAAAGGGTAGTGATATTTCCCCCTCATTTATTCATATATTTTGTACTTTCCAAATATTCATGCATTTTGAAATAAGAGAATATATTTTGCATAATTGAGGAGATATCGGTGGAGATTTACCAAAGATAGATAGTGTGACAATATTTTATAAAGCCATTTACTTCATGCAGATTGTATCAGTCTGCCTCAGACACTATTTTCTCCCTTTCTAGCCCAAGGACAGTACATAAGTGACTCAGTTTTACACAAAATGATCAGTGAGAGCTAGTAATTAAAAGCATTCTATGCGTTTCATAATTGCTTTGTGATAAAGAGTAAATTCCACAACCACTCTGTGTGACATTTTTAATGTTTAGGTAATAAGAGTTTGATATGTATAGCACAGACACATTATAAAAATTAATTAGCCAGGGACCCATGAAACCCTTGGAGCTCAAAAATGAAAAAGCTGTGTGAACTAGTGGCAAAACTGTGACAGAAATCCGAGTGTTGTAGAAATTTTCCTGTTTAAAATTATTTCTAAATTCTCTCCAAAACAAGGATAAATTTGTGCTGTCCCAGAGGGACATTACTTTGCCAACAAAGTCCATCTAGTCAAGGCTATGGTTTTTCTAGTGGTCATGTATGGATGTGAGAGTTGGAATATCAAGAAAGCTGAGCGCCAAAGAATTGATGCTTTTGAACTGTGGTGCTAGAGAAGACTCTTGATAGTCCCTTGGATTGCAAGGAGATCCATTCAGTCCATCCTAAAGGAAATCAGTCCTGAATATTCATTGGAAGGACTGATGCTGAAGCTGAAACTCCAAAACTTTGGCCACCTGATGTAAAGAACTGACTCATTTGAAAAGACTCTGATGCTGGGAAAAATTGAAGGTGAGAGGAGGAGGGCACTACAGAGGATTATTTGGTTGGATGGCATCACCGACTCGATGGACATGAGTTTGAGTAAGCCCCGGGATTTGGTGATGGACAGGGAAGCCTAGCGTGCTGCAGCCCATGGGGTCACAAAGAGTCGAACATGACAGCAACTGACCTGAAGTGAGAGGATACATTCAAGAGCATGTTCCTTATCCCTGGGAGTTTATAATCTTAGGTATATATTAAAGATTATACTTAGAATGTTTATAGTTTATACCCAATTTTCTAATCCTACTTTCTAAATTAACCTATTGTTGCTTTTGTTTATTATGTTCACAAACAATCCAAGGCTTTTTCCTCTGTCTTCTACTCTCTTCTCCTTCAAAACGATGAACGTAATTACAGACCACTCCATTGTCAATTACAATTATTGCTTGCTGTCACTCAAGTACAAATGATCTAATTGTTATCAATTTACGGTTCCAATTACCTGGTCATATCTTTGTCTTCACTTCAGTTCAGTTCAGTTGCTTAGTCATGTCCGACTCTTTGCAACCCCATAAACTGCAGCACGCAGGCCTCCCTGTCCATCACTAACTCCTGGAGTCCACCTAAACACATGTCCATTGAGTTGATGATGCCATCCAGCCATCTCATCTTCTGTTGTCCCCTTCTCTTCCTGCCCTCAATCTTTCCCAGCATCAGGGTCTTTGCCAGTGAGTCAGCTCTTCACATCAGGTGGCCAAAGTATTGGAGTTTCAGCTTCATCATCAGTCCTTCCATTGAACACCCAGTACTGATCTCCTTAAGGATGGACTGGTTGCATCTCCTTGAAGTCCAAGGGGCTCTCAAGAGTCTTCTCCAACAACACAGTTCAAAAGCATCAATTCTTTGGTGCTCAGCTTTCTTTCTAGTCCAACTCTCACATCCTTACATGACTACTGGAAAAACCATAGCTTTGACTAGATGGACCTTTGTCGGAAAAGTAATGTCTCTGCTTTTTAATATGCTGTCTAGAATGGTCATAACTTTCCTTCCAAGGAGTAAGCATCTTTTAATTTCATGGCTGCAGTCACCATCTGCAGTGATTTTGGAGCCCAGAAAAATAAAGTCAGCCACTGTTTCCACTGTTTTCCCATCTATCTGCCATGAAGTGATGGGACTGGATGCCATGATCTTAGTTTTCTGAATGTTGAGTTTTAAGCCAATTTTTTCACTCTCCTCTTTCACTTTCATCAAGAGTTTCTTTAGTTCTTCTTCACTTTCTGCCATAAGGGTGGTGTCATCTGCATATCTGAGGTTATCAATATTTCTCCCAGCAATCTTGATTTTTGTCTTTGATCTTTGCCTTAAGATACCTCATCTCAGAGGATGCTGTGAAGTTTGCAGGAAGGAGGGATTTTATAATATATTTCTTAATATAGAAAGTAAGACTGCTACAAGAAAATACTATTGCAATTGTCCCAGATGTTCAACAGTTTAAGTCATTAAATGTTTTCATAGTATCACCAAAACCATACACATTTTTATGCTGAGAAGCTTGCTAGTCTATTTTATGGATTTTAACTGTACAGCTGCCAAGCCTGTTTCAAAGGTAAGCCATATTACTTTGTGTTTATGAGAAGCAGCTTTGAAATCAAGCAAACCTGAATTACTTTTGACACTTCCATAAACTTGCTGCAAGAAAACTGAAACTATCAGTGCCTCAGGTTTTTAATTATTTCTGTTTTCAAGAAATGCATATTTCTTTCACACCCAGACAATTTTCAATAGTTTTCTCCAGGAGCGTTCACTTCTTACTACACAGATCTTAGCTAAAGTGTCCTCAGATTTTTCCCAAGAACTCCCTCAAATGTAGATTTCTTCTCATCCCTCCACCCTCATCATGTTCTATTTCATTATCCTCTTCATTTTCTCTAGCAATATCTGAATACCTTTAGTAAGAATGATGAAACACATCACTATCTCAAAGTATATTATAAATTTATCTTTTCTGACCCCACCACTCAATTCTCATATTAGTGCCATGAAAGCATGAAGTTTGAATGTCTTTACTTTGATATTCATTGCCCATGCCATTGAATGTTAGCAAGGGTATATAGAAGCCCAATAAACATTTTGACAAAAAGAAATGAAAATTGTGTTTACTTATAGTGTTGTTATATTTTATTAATTTTTCAGTTCTTAGTAAATTATCTAGTACTTCTGTAAGTTAGGTACTTGCAGAAATGTCAACAGTACGCACACATCAAACACTTAGAAGAATATTTATATATATTTTTTCTGATTAGTATAATACATACATGTGATTTCCAGAATAATATAGGATCAGCTTACTTTGGCAGTTCCTAAGAGTTAACTTTTTCTACCAATTCTTGACTAAACAGTCCAGATTCTTGACAGCGTTTACAAGTTTTTTACCACTTACTACAAAGTTAAAAAGGAGAGAAACACTCTTCTGTCTTTTTCTGGTTACAGACTTGAAGCATGTCTATCTCAAGAATATGAAAACCTTGGAGATATTCTCCCTGATTGTGTGTGTGTGTGTAAGCCACAGACATACTCTTTAAATGTTAAGCCTAATATTTAATACAAATTAATGTTGCTCTTAATGAGTCAGAAATGAGAGGAACTAAGTCTGCTCACTGCACACATTCTCTAAGGGTATCCTGTTCTCAAAAATATCTGCAGAGCAAGGACATTTCATAAATCACTGATTTAAATCTAATCATTCCATTTTGAAGAAGAACTGAAAATCTGAAAAGATTTAGATTTACCAAGGTCAAACATAACTAGTGAATAGATCAAGATTATACCTAGAACACCTAAATACTATAGTAGGGATCTTCTCACTATAACTAGATATGAGCCGTGTGTGTGTGTGTTATCTGAGCATTCATTCATTCATTAAACAATTATTTATAGAACATTCACTATGCATCAGGCACTCTGCTTGGCTTAAGGATAGAGTAGTAAATAGGCAGCAATAATTTTTCCTCTCAATGTGCTTTCAGTCTTTTGGGGACTGAGTCATAAAGTATAGTTACATAAAATAATTTAATTAAAATAATGAGAAGGAAAGTAGCGGAAATTCAGGGCCAATGGCACTCTGAAGTTAATTTCTGAATTCACTTTCCTTTTACTACTCAGTTCAGTTCAGTCACTCAGTCGTGTCTGACTCTTTGCTACCCCATGAATCGAAGCATGCCAGGCCTCCCTGTCCATCACCAACTCCCGGAGTCTACTCAAACCCGGGTCCATCGAGTCGGTGATGCCATCCAACCATCTAATTTTCTCTCATCCCCTTCTCCTCCTGCCTCGAATCCTTCCCAGCATTAGGATCTTCTCCAATGAGTCAACTTTTCGCATGAGGTGGCCATGTATTGGAGTTTCAGCTTCAATATCAGTCCTTCCAATGAACACTCAGGACTGATCTCCTTTAGGATGGACTGGTTGATCTCCTTGCAGTCCAAGGACTCTCAAGAGTCTTCTCCAACACCACAATTCAAAAACATCAATTCTTTGGCGCTCCACTTTCTTCACTGTCCAACTCTCACATCTATACATGACTATTGGAAAGACCATAGCCTGGACTAAACAGACCTTTGTTGGCAAAGTAATATCTCTGCTTTTAAATAAGCTATCTAGGTTGATCATAAATTTCTTTCCAAGGAATAAGTGTCTTTTAATTTCATGGCTGCAGTCACCATCTGTAGTGATTTTAGAGCCCAAAAATATAAAGTTTGATACTTTTTCCACTGTTTCCCTATTTCCCATGAAGTGATGGGACCAGGTGCCATGATCTTAGTTTTCTGAATGTTGAGCTTTAAGCCATTTTTTTTTTACTCTTTTCTTTCACTTTCATCAAGAGGTTTTTTAGTTCCTCTTCGCTTTCTGCCATAAGGGTGGTGTAATCTGCATATCTGAGGTTATTGACATTTCTCCTGGCAATCTTGATTCCAGCTTATGCTTCTTCCAGACCAGCGTTTCTCATGATGTAGTCTGCATATAAGTTAAATAAACAGGGTGACAACATACAGCCTTAACGTACTCCTTTTCCTATTTGGAACAGTCTATTGTTCCATGTCCAGTTTTAACTGTTGCTTCCTGACCTGCATACAGGTTTCTCAAAAGGCAGGTCAGGTGGTCTGGTATTCCAATCTCTTTAAGAATTTTCCACAGTTTATTGTGATCCACATTAGACACCAAAAATGTGATCATGACCTCCAGTTGTGACCTCTAGGTAACTTCACTGCAGATGATATTTAGAATTCTATTGTTCTTAGTGCAACAACAAGCACAGAGTAGTTTAAACTGCCCCCTAAATAAGAAGATGACAGAGGATGTGATAGTTGCATGGCATCACTGACTCGATGGACATGAGTTTGAGCAAGCTTTAAGAGCTTGTGATGGACAGGGAAGCCTGGCGTGCTGCAGTCAATGGAGTTGCAAAGAATTAGACATGACTGAGTGACTGAACTGAACTGAAATTTGTTTTTACTTTTATCTTTGCTTTGTGGGCAAAAGCCCATATAAGTCTCTGCAGATTCAGTGACTTCTATATATTCAGAAGGTGCCTGTGACTGCCAATGGCAGAAAATCTTGCAGTTCCATTACTGCGAAGAGATTGTGGGGAAATTAGTTAATCTTTCTGAGTCCTTCAGCATTGCCATGCTGTTCTTGAGTCCATTGGTACTCATTCTACTGCTCCCTTTCAATTCTGGGGACCTGGAAAACTTTGTGGGTAGAATCCATTGTCCTAGAGCCATAGATAATCATTTTTTGTCTCCTCCTCTAATGACACACAGGAAAGGAAGGAAATGTGGAATACTTATGCTACCACAGGATCTGCTTGGGTTTCTTTTGCAAACTCCAACTCTATGTGATGTTTCTTTCATCTCTTAATCATCACTGCTTCTGCCAACTCCCAAAAAGAAGAGGGCTAAGAGAAACTAGATTGCAGTGATTCTCCTCTGGGGACCCATAGCTAAATTGTTTCCACCTCATATTTAATTCTGTTCTCACTCCATCCCCTAGAATATACATAATCTATAGCAGGTCGTGGGAGGCATGGAGCAAATAGGAGGTTATTATTGCTAATTTATTATTTCAACATTTTTTTTCTTCTGCCTTCTCCTCCCTCTGGGTCTAGGGTATATCTTTGATCTTGTTGTCTGTTGTAGCTGTTTGGTCATCCCTTCTCTGGACTCCTCCTGTTAGGCAATAAACGTGAAACCTATTAGCTACCTTGATAGTGAAGAACAGATAGGCTAAAAATTCTTTGAGTTAACATACTGAAAAACTTTTTCCCAACACATAGTATCTGATAAACATAGAAAAAGGTCAGATTCTGCCAAGAGTTTTTCCACTATAAACAAGCACACATGGTAGGAAAAAAAAAAACAAAAACAATTTTTAATAGAGATGGCTTAGTTTCAGGAAATCTAGCTAATAATTCTTAAAATAACATCTAGTAATTAAAAGAGTATGTCAATAGTGAAGAGAAGTGAAACAGAAAAGAAGGACAGAAAAATAGACCAGATGAATTGAATAAGGAGCCACTAAAAATGTGCTGAACATATGGGGATCTGGGATAATACAAATCTGACATTATATTTTTTTTAAGTTGTGAAAGAATAAGTGATGCTGGGACAATTAGCCATTCGTGTTGGAAAAAAGAAAAAAACTTCATCTCTGTTACTCAGTACACAAATATAGATTGTGGACAGATTAATGGTCTAAGTGTCAAAAAGCTAAGCTTCAAAATTTTCCATAGAAAATCTAAACAATATTTACAATGAGCAAAAGATGAGAAATAAATAGAATATAAGTATAAGCTACAAATTAGAAGAGATATTTATAATGTAAATTGGCAAAAAATAATTTATATTAAGTAAATAAGTGAACAAAACAGCTGAAAAAAGTAAATGACACAATAGAAAAGGAAGCAAAATATATTTTATGAAAAAGTAAGGTCAAATCACCCATCGACATATCAGAAAAGATAAATATCCTCAAAAATATCTAAGGAAGTCAAAATAAAATTATTTAGAGATACCATTGGCAAAATTTAAATGTCTGACCAGGCAAGTATTGGCAAAATTTCAATGTCTGATCTGGTAAGTAGTTCGTAAGTAGGCAGGAATGAGAAAAACTCAAAAACTTTTACAGTGAAAGTTACAACTGATACAGAAAATTTAAAGAATAATTTAATGATGCCTAGTGAATTTTAAGATGCACTGATACTACAACTCAGAAAAAAATGTGTTTAGGTTCTTACTCTAGAGAAACCTTTTATGATAGCCTGAGGCAATAGGAACAAAGATTTTCATTTTGGCCTCCTTTGTCATAATAGAAAAATTTAGACAATCTGGAAGTCTGTCAAGAAAAGATGACTGCATAAAATACCATTTAAACATGCTATTGAAAAATATACTTCAATTAAAACCAATGAGCAAGGATTATATGAGTTGAAATGGGGAGATCACAAAAACATAATAAGAAGGGGAAAATAAAGTTATAAAATAATGTATTCAGTACGATGCTGGTTTTGTAAACTTAAACAATGCACAAAACAAGAGTGTGTGTGTGTGTGTGTGTGTGTGTGTGTATACACATGTATATATATGTGGACTTCCCTTGGTGGCTCAGACAGTAAAGCATGTGCCTGCAATGTAGGAGACCTGGGTTCGATCCCTGGTCAGGAATATCCCTAGTGTTTTTTTTAAGTGAAATACTTTTTTGTGGCATCTTTGCCAGGTTTTGGAATTAGGGTGATGGAGGCCTCATAGAACTTTTTTTCTTTTGGCTGCATCAGGTCCCAGTTGTAACACATGGGATCCTTAATCTTTGTTGCAGCATGTGGGATCTTTAGCTATGGCATGCAAATTCTTAGTTGTGGCATATGGAATCTAGTTTCCTTACTGGGGATAGAAGCCAGGCCCAGTGCATTGGGAGTGTAGAGTCTTAGCCATTGGACCACCAGGGAGGTCCCAACAATAGCATATACAGATTGTGGATGTGTATATATGTATGGAAGTTACCAAAACATATATGAGAATGCTGCATTCCAAGCATCAGATTCTAAAGTTTCTGCCATTTCTTGTTTCTTATGAACAGATCTGTTTGAAACTGTCGAGGGGTAGAGACTTGACAGAAGTGAGGGTGGGAACAGGATAGACACAGACAGGTAACAAACCATGGGCTTCAAGTTTTAGTGAATCTAAACTGAATGCTTTATTTCTCTTTAAGCACAGAGGGATCTGATACAAATATAGAAGAATGTTAAAACATCAGATCTGGACACTGGACAACTTATGTTTTTATTTAAATAAAAGTTTAATAGCCCTATTATATGCCAAGCACTGATTGGAATGCTCAACGTATCTTAACTCAATTCATCATTAATTTTTTGTGTATGTTTGAAGAATTCTATATCTAAATGTTTTTATTCCTTTTTAAAGTCTAGAGGACAACATGATTTCCAAAAATGGAAGAAATTTGAGGATAGGAAGAAAAGACTATACTTATTTTCTATTTCTCTATTCTTTAATTGTTGCAACTAATCTACATTTCTTTGTATTTTGAAAAAGTCACAGATTAATATAATTATGATAAGTGTTATTGAGTATTTGAGCCTTAAAATAGGAAAAGGAAGCATATTGTGAAAGAAGAGCATGGTCAGAGTTTATTTTTCCAAAAGAAAGTATGGAATTGCAAGACTAGAACAAAAAAGCAGTTTGATGATCACATGGTATCAAAAGTGCATGTGATATATGGATAGGCACATGTCTCATGAAAGGTTGGCTTGCCATTTGAGTTGTATTTATGACTGAAAAGAAAGAAGAGTCTTAAAGCAGAATTTCTGTGTCTGTTTGACAAGAAATACAGATTAGAAATTTCTAGAGGGTTTGAAGGATAGAAGTAAGTTAATGGAGGAATCTTTTATATTTTGCCAAGCAAGCCAAAATAGGTCCAGTGGGGCTGCAGCAGGGGACTGCCGCTGTACTGGAAGCCTAGATTGTCTTGCCCTCTGGAATTCCTCCTAAATGATATGTTCATCAAGGAAAAGAGTTGACAAAATCTTCATTCCCAGCCCTCTGGTGATGGTACTTGGACTCCCACTGAGCCAGTATGAAGGGAAAACTCAGAGAAGGAAATCTATTAGCATCAAATAAGCGATAAAGCAGCCAGACTTACTGATAATATGTGAGCATGTCTAACACGTTCCGTCTTAATGAGGTGATCTTAGTTAATGCATTCATTACTCTTGTTAGGTTTTGTAATGTTAACAAAGTCTCCCATAGAAATGCTTCTTCTTGGTCCATGTAGGGTGTTTTGCTGATAAAATCAAAGCAAGTCTTCACAAACCATCAAGAGATACACACTATTTAAGTGATTTTAATTCAAGTGATATTTTCCAAGGCCTTTTCACAGATCTGAATTAGTCACTGAAGATGAACTGTAGGCTTAATTGTCCGTGCTACTGTGTACAATATTGCTTATCTGCACAGTAGCCATTCTCCCTTCCTCTGTGCTAACAGGCATCCACCTCTTACCCACAGGGTCATGTGCTTCGGGGCAACTGCTACTGCCTGCTGTAGTCCTTTACCCTCACTCAGCGCCTTCCTCAGCAGTTTCATGTCAGTGCCTGTTTAGTCTGAAAGCATGCTAGAGATTAGTCTGTAGGCCCTTAGCCCTGACTCTTTCTTCCAGCCAGAGAATGGAAGTCTACAAGTGACTTTTTGATAAGAAAAGTTAGATGGGTAATGACCAGTGTAAGCCACTGATGGGAAATAAGGAGTAGGAAGAGAAAAGATGTGGTCTTTCTGCTTCTGGCAAAGAGAACCTGTAGGTGACAATGGTTCTATTCATAGCAGAAGGAGTGGAACAGAGGTCTCTTGGATTGTTCTTACCCAGGGACAGCCACTTCTGTCAGGAGCAGCACTGGGTTACACCGCTCTCCCCCTTTCAGTTCTCCAGGAAAAGAGGCAATAGTGACTTTTTGCAGTTACCTATCTCTAATAAATCACTGACCCCATTGCTCACTCTGCCCTTGTAATAGTTTCATTACCAGCAGCCTATGTTTCTATTTTTTCACGGGCACTGATTGATTATAAGAGTAATTCCACCCTCCTGCCAGTGATAGGCTTAAATGTAGCTTATGCTCAGTCATGTCTAACTCTTTGTGACCCTATGGCTTGTAGCCCACCAGGCTCCTCTGTCCATAGGGTTTCCCAGGTAAGAATATTGGAGTGGCTTGCTATTTCCTCCTCCCAACTCATAGATCAAACCCAGGTCAGATTCGATCCAGGTTGGACAGGAGTCTCTTTTGTCTCTTGCGTTGACAGGCAGATTCTTTACCATTAGCACCACCTGGGAAGCGAACAGGCTCAAGCATAGACATATAATATGCAGTTTGCGCCAGTGAGAGTGCAGGAAATGCCTGCTGGTGATGTCCAGGATCACTTTTCTTCTGTTTTCTTTCCAGTAGCTTTTATTTTTCATGCTTTCTTTAAACACAGTCATGTGCCCAAATTCTATAGTCATTTCACTGCCCTCCTGTAAGTCCACACACAGAGGAAAGCAGTTTCCAGAGAACTCCAGAGAAAGAATACCTGAGCAAGGTCATCTTGATACGCACTCTACTTCTAGACTCCCAGTTATGGGAAGCGATAAATGCCCTTATTTATCAAGTCAATATGAGATGGGGTTTCTGTTATTTTCTACTAGCTGATACAGGCATAATCTACTAGGATGTTTGCAAAATTTGTGGATCCAGGTGGCTCAATAGGTTGACATGTTGAAGTGCTCTGCAAGTCTTAAGGTGAAGTCACAGACATTGTCTGCGTGCTCCACCTCAGGGTATATAGACATTATAGTGACATTTAAGACTTCTTTGAAGTTCAATTGAATTCTAAAAATTTTTCATATAGAACAGACCTGGAGAAAACCTAATAGACTATATTTAAATGTTAAGGAAAGCTGATACCAGATAATCTTTCTTTTAGTTAAAGAAGACTGATCTAGAATTTCACAGTAAGTGGCTCAGGAAAAGTTTTAGACACTTAATAATCAAGGCCCCTGAGAAACTTGGAACACATGCTCTTTTTCTTGCTATACTTAGTGGATTTTGAGAATTAAAACCCAAGTTTTTCTGCTTATTACTCTGATATCACATTAATGGTTAGACTTTCCTCACAGGCACCCTTCAAAGTCCAAAGTTACTATTCCTCTCTCTGAAGCATCTCCTTGATTGATCAATCATTAATGCTCTTGATTTCGCTTTCTAAGTCAACTTCCATTGGCATCTCCATTCCGGCCATCAGCTTTGTGCTAACAAACTTCATCCCATTGTCCAGCTAACCTTTTTCCTAATTCATGTGAGTTTGAATCAACTTCAAGTAAAAACAAATTTATAATTGAAAAGCAACTTGTCTTTCCAATATTATCTCTCTTTTTATGACCTCTCCTCCATTTATAATCCTTACACCCTACATTTACCTGAGGTATACTCAAAGCTGTATGTTGTCACCCTGCTTATTTAACTTACATACAGAATACATCATGAGAAATGCTGGGCTGGATGAAGCACAAACTGCAATCAAGATAGCTGGGAGAAATATCAATAACCTCAGATATGTAGATTACACCACCCTTATGGCAGAAAGTGAAGAAGAACTAAAGAGCCTCTTGATGAAAGTGAAAGAGGAGAATGAAAAAGTTGGCTTAAAGCTCAACATTCAGAAAACTAATATCATGGCATCTGGTCCCATCACTTCATGGCAAATAGATGGGGAAACAGTGGCTGACTTTATATTTTGGGGCTTCAAAATCACTGCAGATGGTGACTGCAGCCATGAAATTATAAGACGCATACTTCTTGGAAGGAAAGTTATGACGAATCTAGACAGCATATTGCATATTAAAAAGCAGAGACATTGTTTTGCCAACAAAGGTCTGTCTAGTCAAGGCTATGGTTTTTCCAGTAGTCATGTATGGATGTGAGAGTTGAATTATAAAGAAAGCTGAGTGATGAAGAATTGATGCTTTTAAACTATGGTGTTAGAGAATGACTCTTGAGAGTCCCTTGGATTGAAAGAAGATCCAACCAGTCCATCCTAAAAGAGATTAGTCCTGAGTGTTCATTGGAAGGACTGATGTTGAAGCTGAAACTCCAATATTGGGCCACCTGATGTGAAGAGCTGACTCACTGGAAAAGACTGTGATGCTGGGAAAGATTGAGGGCAGGAGGAGAACGGGATGACAGAGGATGAGATGGTTGGATGGCATCACCGACTCAATGGACATGGGTTTGGGTAGATTCTGGGAGTTGGTAATGGACAGGGAAGCCTGGCGTGCTGCAGCCCATGGGGTCGCGAAGAGTTGGACACGTCTGAGCAACTGAACTGAACTGAACTTAACTTAACATGTGACTAACACTAAGTTATTTGGTGTGATTTCAACAGAAAAAGAAACAAAAGGATGCTTTTGAGGAAGAACTAGTGGTGTAAATAGGGTTTGCTCATAATTGTATGGGAAATGCTTTTGTTCATCTCCTGGTGGAGAGACTAGGAAGTAGTTCTTTAGAACTAGCTCTGCTTAATATTTTGCTTATTCTTTCTCATTGCAGATCTGAATGACAGTATAATCAGGCAGAAGTAAAGTATAATTCCAGCCAGAAAGGGCAGAGGCGATTATGCTCACAGATAAAGTAAATGAATTCTAGTTCATCCAGGGGAATAATGTTCAGGTTACAAGACAATGACTGCCTTTTTTTTTTTTTTTCTCAAGCAAGTGCAAGGTTTATCAGTGACAAATGCTTGCTTAGGTTTCTTTTCTGAATCCATTTGTCTACACTCATAAAGGAGAAATGAAATTTTCATATTCTATTTATAATGACTTTCAAAGATGATTCCATCTTTCAAAACCCATCCCTTTTGTTGGTAGAAAATGCTCACGTCTCTTAGGCATCTAAGACAGCAGTTTCTTTTGCATGTTGTGGGAACAGAGAAATTATTTTAAATTATAACTTTTCAAATTGAAGATGGACCCTAGGAATTTCTTCTGAAACATAGTAAATACCTTAATTATGTTTGTGTCTGGGTCACATTAGTTTCATTCCATAGATGCAGATACCCATTGAAAGGGCACTTGTTCTAAATAGCCATTGCATTGAAACCCAAAGAATTGGAGTGGAAACCTGCGAATGAGAGGTGGCATGCTTTGCCCCAAGTCTGAGATTTGGAGATGAGAACATAGAGCTTGGGAGCAAGCTCTGGAAGGGATATTGGGAAGTATTACTTTACATGTTTACTCTTGTTACATACTAAGAGTACAAAATGTTTATGATGAGCCAAGATAAACAATGGTTAACAGCTTGTTTCTCAGACAAGAAACTTCCTTTATTATAGTCATTATTATTTGAGAGGTGCCTGGTCGTGAACATGATCTTTCTTTTAAATTTTGCTTGATTTTTGTTGTTATTCTATTTATACCTATTTCAAGATGCATTTCTTTTTTTTAATTTTTATTGGGATATAGTTGATTTACAATGTTGTGTTAGTTTCTGTTGTACAGCAAAGTGAATCAAGTATACTTGTATACGTGTATCCAATCTTTTTTAGATTCTATTCCCATCTAGGTCATTACAGAGTACTGAATAGAGTTCCCTGTGCTATGCAGTAGGTTCAGAGAAGGACACTTTTAAAACTCAGACATAATAGTATTATCAAGCATAGATGAAATGACAATATTTCTTCAATAGCATTCAAATTTTCCCCATTTTCTAGTAATTTTCTAGAAATGTGTTTGAATCAGGATATAAATAATCTCATATCTGTTGTGATTGGTTAATATATCTTTACCACATCTTTTAACCTATAAATTACTTATCCCACCCTTTGCTTTCTTGTAAAAAATGTTTATTGTTATTCCTGAACCAAAGCACACTGCCTGAACATAGTATAATTAATAAGTGCTTATGGAATAAAGGATAAAGCACTCAGAAAAAACATGCTTCACTAGATATAGTTCACTGTCTTGGCTTGTGTTTGAAATATAATTCTTTCTAGCATGAGTGATTTTTTGTTTTTGCCTTTCGCTTTCCTGCAGTTTCAGTTCTTCTTCTAAATTATTATTTATTACTTTTATATGATAAAAATTGAAGATAATACAAAGAAATGGAGATATATCCCATGTCCATGACTTGAAGAATTAATATTGTTAAAATGACTATCCTATCTAAAACATCTACAGATTTAATGCAATTCCTATCAAAATACCTATCAATCTTTCACAGAACTAGAACAAATAATTTTAAAATTTATATTCAACCATAAAAAGCCCCAAATAGCCAAATTAAACTTGAGAAAGAAGAACAGAGTTGGAGGTATCATGCTCCCTGACTTCAGACTCTATTACAAAGCTACATTAATTAAAGCTATACAAAACTGGTACAAAACAGACACATAGATCAGTGGAACAGACAGGGAGCCCTTTCAGTTCTTTTATTCAGTTCCACGTGGTAAGAAGGCAAAAGAGGCCCTATCATATGTGCTCACCAACCTGACAAACTCATGTCCCTTCTCTTTGCTCCTTTCAAGTCTCTCAGCATCTTATAATTCACTGATTAAACCATTGTGCTCTTTCCTCCCCAAATGAGGACACTATGAGCACCTTAAAGGTAGCAACCATTCTTAATTGATCTTCCTATCTCCAGTTGCTAAAACCCTTTCCATCACACAGTACACACTCACTGAACATCTATTATTGTTGATTAAAATCATAACTAATATCAGTCCTTATGAAAAATCTAAAAATTAAAGAAGAAAAACCATAGACATAATTGACCAAGATTAGCATTTTTTGTCACATGTAGTTTCTAGTTTTCACCAAATAAGCAATACTAAAGAAGTGTTACCTGTTTGAAACACTGTGTGCTTTCAGTTTAAGAATAGCTGTGATTTTTTTTGTACCTATGTGTATGCAAGGCAGCCTTGTGCTTTTTAATTAATTAACTCCAATTTTACATCTTGCACAAAGAATAGCGCTATGGAATGTGGAACAAAGCATGTTCCCAGAGACAGTATCAGCACCAGTGTCTCAGGAGAGAGCTGAGTACAACTGCAGCTCTAAATTAGAGTTTCCTACGGAACAGTGCAGGAGTAAAAAATAAATTTACAATCTGAGAAGAAAGACTATGATTCCACTTCTGATCAATAGTGAAGAGCTCTGCCAAAGAATGGATGAGGAGTGAAGTTACTGTTTTTTAAACATATCCCTACTCTCCGGTCGTTGCTCTTGGTGAGAGGCTGCTGCCAGAGACACAGTGGTGCAAAATAGGGCATATTTTAAAGTGACAGGGCAATCTTCCATGGACCTCCCTTATGCTAGCAGCAAGCTCTCAGCCCAGCTAAAGTCAGATCAATTTAAAAACTCCAAATAGTACTTTAACTTTCTCACCTAAGCCTCTGAGAGAGGCCCTTATATCCCAATTAATATTTTCATTGCTGTAAACCCAAGGATTCAAAACACAACTTTTATTTATTGGCAGCTGGCTCAAAGAGTGAAAATAGAGATAGATTAACCCTCCAGATGATAACAGTGGGGTCATGATGCAGACTGTAGCAAAAAAGTGGAAGTGTTAGTCGCTCAGTTGTGTCCAACTCTGTGCTACCCCTTGGACTGTAGCCTGGTCTACTCTGTCCATGAAGTTGTTCCAGGCAAAAATACTGGAGTGAGTAGTCATTCCCTTCTCCAGGGGATCTTCCTAACCCAGGGATCAAACCTGGGTCTCCTGCAGATACTTTACTATCTAAGCTACCAGCAAAGTCCTAGACTGTAGCAAGTACAGAGTTAAAAATAAGGTGCTCAAGCTCCTCAGAGATGTTTGGTATAAAATGAATTGGAATTCATTCTAGGAAATTAAATACTGATGGACTTGAGCAGGAAGGATTAGGGGAAATAAAAGTATTTAGTGGTAAAAGGGTAATTGAAAAAGGTATGACATAAAACTCCTTTGGATGCTAATGGAGTTATGAATTATTTGTTGATCTTTCTTCTATTTTTCTTTCTAGATATCTGTTTTGCCTCCTGTCCCTGATTTTCACATTTAAATTTTAGCCTCTTATGTGAAAATATTCATAGTTGCATCGAATATACAAATACTAACTCATCACCTTCTAAGTCCTCAAATACCATCTCTAATGCAAAATGCAAAATAATAGAATTAGATTATTGTTGAACCCATCTAGTTATAAGAGGAGATAGCTTGGTTAATACCTGTACATTATTTATGTTATATTGGGATGAATAATCTTTCCAGAATTAGAATACTATCAAAAATTTACTCTAGAAACTGTCACATATTACTGGTCACTTACAAAACATTTAAAATCAATTCTATAGCATTTGGAACAATGACTATAGCAGATGCTATCACAACATCTCCTGTCTCTTTTTCCTACACAAGAGGTTAAGGCCAAGATCCCTACATCACAGTATGTTTTCCATATCTCTGGGAAATCACCTGGCCCCTCAGGGCAGGACAAAAAGGCCAGTGGCCTGATGTTCCCAGAAGTGACCATCAAACAGTAATAGATGGAAAGTTGTGAACAAACACCAACATCCGTACCTTTCAGTGAGCCAATTCTGTGGAGTGTTCTGCACCACTGATCAGAGGGGCCCCAATGGGACAGGACTGAAATTGCCCACGATGTTGATGCACTTTGAATGGTTTCACTATCTCCGTGTCTCTCTTTCCCACTCCCTTACTGCATGCTCTGGAATTACCTTCAGTTATATTTCCAGGATCCAGGCCCTTGTCTTAAGGTTTGATTGGAGGAGTACTCAAACTTGGATTAAGCTCTCCACTGCTATGATTGAGTGCCATCAGAAATGATAATTGACTACCGTTTATTTAAATAGTGTTTCTGTGGTTTCATTCATTCACTTAAAAACATCATAATTTTGTCCTGTCCATATTAGCATCTGTATAACAATTTACTCAATAACCTTTCTAAGTCAGTTGAAAATTGAATCACTTTTTTATTTAGTCTTTACTACTGGGGTAAAATCAGGCATGAAATCACATTGTAATTTGATAACAATACATTTTTCCTAACATATTTAAAATTACATATTTTATTAATGTTTGCTCATGTATCATCTAAAATGATGCTGTATACCAACCTTCCCAAAACACTGGGCTACAGTGTAGATAAAGAATATGCATGGCATTTCTGTCACCAGGCTATGACACCACAGTTGAGAATTGTTAAGGTAAAATCAGCAGAATTTTTAACAAGACACTTCCCTTAGGGTGTTAGAGAATTCCATATTTCTCATTGGATGATTTTTCCCAGCTTGAAAGTGACCATTTTGAGTTATAAGCACTTACCCAGCAGGAACCATATCTAGCATTCTTTCATATTAGTATATAGTTCCATGGCAACTAAAGAGGGATATAAATGAGATGGTAATAGCAATCTTTGAAACTCATTTTGTGTCTATAGAATTTCCTTCAGGATTTATAAGATACAGAAAGCAGAGAAGGCTGCTATTTGGGGTTCATTGTCAAGGGACAAAAAATTTATTCTGTTGTTGTCTAGCATATGTGCTTTTGTTTTGTTTTGTTTTTTTCATTTATTTGCAGGAAACGTTTTGTGTTTGAAAAGGTATTGGTCCTCAGAATGCAACTTCTGACCCAAAATTCATGAATCACTTTTTAAAAGAAAATTAGTGTCTCATTTTATTCTAAAGAGGCACTCCAGATTTCTTTTAAGTGGTTCAATTAGATTCTCAGGGATTTAGCGCTTATTACTAGTTTGTAAAACACACATTGCTTGCTACTAACAAACACAGCTCATTTTATTCATGAAAGGCCCGATGGCTTTGTTTCTGGAGGTGTTGGGTATGTGTGTGTATGTGCCTGTGTATGAGTTAGACAGAGAGAGATCTCACAGAATCAGACAGTACACACTGAAGTCGCTGAGTGTGCAGACCTGCAGAGACATGTGCAGACAGGATAGAAAACTGTATAGATTATGAACATCTCTGGTTGATGAGATGGAATTGAAATACATTTTCCCCTTCATATTGGAAGAGGATTAACATTAAAAAACTAATCTTTTTTGAGATAAAGTTCATTAGCACAATGATTATTCATTTGGTTTTTATAATGATATTGCTGCTTAATCATAAGAACATTGCTTCCTGTGCTCAATGGAAGCCAGCAGGAAACATTTGAAAGCAAGTCTTGCTGCTAATGTGACAGGAGAGAGAATGGTATTCTCATTGCTCTTCATTTCAAAACTACGGCACCTTTCTGCTCCGAAGTCTAAAACTTTGTCCGACAGCATGAGTTTTAAACCTCACATTAAACATAGAAAAAAGTTATATAATCCTGAAGGCTAAATCTTTGCCTCAGCTCTGCTGTTTCTCTTTAGATTATACACCGTTTCTCCAGTGGGTGGATTTTTTTTTTTTTAATTATAAACCAAGATTTGAGTTGGCTTACCAGTATTGGTAGCGGCAATACCATGGTATCACATTTGTTTTCTCATTTGTCTGTTTAGCTCAGGAAACAAAGACATGAATAAGATAGGACCAAACTCTAAATCTTTAAAGCTATATCCTCTTTGGTGCAAGTTCAACCCAGAGTGTACCACTAAATCTACAAAGGCTGGGATTTCTGCAATGGAATGAAAATGAAAATATAATAATAATATGTCATAAAAAAAGAAATCTGTTATAATATTTATATTCACTAAAGATCCTTTGAGCATAGGAATTCAAAAGCTCCTCTGTAGGGAGCAAAATTATCAACAAGGTGTAGAAGACATGACTACCCACTAATATGTGGTGCGCAGTGTAGCTGTAGTACTCGGGGCTGTAAATTGCAGATATTAGAAACCCAGTCTGGATGATTTAAGCAGACAGTGAATATGTTTAAAAGACAGTGGCTGATTCACAAATCGTCCAGCAAACAGACTTCAGAAGCTGAGCAGGAACAAGGAAGGTCGATGATGGTTAGGATGAACACCAACATCACACCATGGAATCATTTAAATGAGGACTGCTCTGGGTGTCCAGCTAGAGAGCCCCTAGAAACGTAACACAAGTGCAATCAAGGCTGCCACTAGCTAACAGAATTGGTTCTGTACTGTTTCTGTTTCTTCAGTTCACAGGTTGGAGATTCCAATTGTGGAGAAGGTGCATCTGCCTGGCTGAACTACCTAATATATGCTCAGGTTCTTTTGGCAAAGGGATCAAGTGATCTCTGGCTTTGCCAAAACTCTCATGATGGTGAATTTCTTTAACATATAAAATTTGTTTAAATATTAGCCAGCCAAAATGTGACATTTGCATCATCCACCATCCTATAGGGTCTGATTCAAAGATACATTCCTAAGAAGGAGATGCTTAGAACATTTACTTACATGACTGAGGACCTTTCAGTTCAGTTCAGTCGCTCAGTTGTGTCCAACTGTGGGCGACCCATGGATTGCAGCACACCAGGCTTCCCTGTCCTTCACCAACTCCCAGAGCTTACTCAAACTCATGTCCATTGAGTCGGTGATGCTATAGGTGAAAACCTATAGCTAATTTAATTAGATTATTCAAAACCTGGTTTACAATTTTTCAAGCAGCACAACTTTTTGGTCAAGGTATATTCTTGATAGAAGCTGAACAGTGTTTTGTAACTAACCATGTAACTCCTTTAGCTTCCTTCAACTGGTCGACAGCTCTGAGATAAGCAGAGTCATAGAAAGAAAGAAAAAAAAAAAGAGAAAAACAGATGTAAGTAGCATACAAGATTATTAAGTGACATTTCCAAGGAACACACATTTGGTGTGCCTTTACAATATTAATTCACATTTTTAAAGAGAGGGACATTTTAGAAAGTGAGCTTTTAAAAAAGAGTAGGTGTGAGTGTACTGATCCCCATTTGATCACATCCAAGGCACTTCTAAGTCTCAATCACTGAACCTAAATGATTTTGGAATTCATAAAGAAACCTGACACCGGGGAGGTGCACTTTCATTACCGTGTTCTATTTCATTATTTTGCAAAACCCTTGTGAATATATCTGACTCCCACAGAGAGCATATCTGAAAAACTCACACAGAGATGAGAGCGTATAGGCTGAAAATCAGAGAGAGGTCACTGCTAGAAAGTGAGAAGCCATGTTTTGACATTTGTCAAATGTTAACAAAAACAATCTGCATTAATCTCACATCTATGGATAGTAAAAGGTAACAGCAGGAGCCAATGGGGCATGGATAATCCAAAGCATGAGCTAATGTAAAATTAATTTACATGTGATTACTGGAGACATTATGTAATTTCTGCAGCATTTTTTGCTCTTATATTTTCTTCTGCTTATGTTATAATTGGGTTCAACTCCCAGAGTACATCCTAGTTGGGTGACACGCAATTAAACCTTTTCAGTGAATAATGATTAGAAACGTTTTCATAAGTAGCAGAAATTTCATCCAGGCACAAATATGTCAGAGTATATCCCCTCTGAAATCACAGAAAATCTCTTGACTAAAAGACGATTTTGAGCAAGGACAAATCCAAAATAAACAGCCAGCAGTATTGGAAAAGTATGTGCTTTAGAAGATTTGGAAACACAGTGTTTGGTGAAAAAAAATCACTAGATTTAAAAGGAATTTTGAGGAGAATTTTAGTTAGGAAACAAGATGTCATTTGGCTGGGACACAGCTCCCAAGCCAGTCTGAAGCAAACGTCTCATGCAGAAATTGCAGCCTTGGCCCTGGGGCCAGACTGTGAATGAGGCTACTATGGAGAGCATTTACTTCAACGCCACATGTACATTGGATGCTGGATAACTTTGGAAGAAGATGAGGTTCCATATTGATTTTTCAGTCATATCCAGACCCCCAGATAATAAGAAATGGAGCAGTGCCATTGCCTGAATTTCAGGGACAAATTTGAACTGACTGCTGCAGGGTTTACATGCTACATCTGTTTTTACCTTTTACAAGGAATCTCCTTTTGAAATGTTATCCTTGGTAACTTTTCTGCCCGTGATTTTCAGATTGACTGAGTTTCAACACAGCTTCAACATGTACTTTGAAATAAGGAACACATACCCACATACTGTTTCTGACTCTCATGGAAAACTTGTGCAACTCCAGATCAAGTCACTTAACCTTTCCTGGTCTCAATTACTTCATTTGCTTAATAAAAGGTGGATGGGAGAAAATGTCATCTGTAATTCCCTTCAGTCATTTAAACTAGAGCAGAAACACTCTGTCATCTCATATAAAAGGAAATTCTCATTGTATTAGAGCATGATATGTTGGACTTGAAGTATAAGCAGAGTTTTAGATCAGACCAAAGAAAGGGCTTTATTTTTTTCTCCAGTTCTATTGAGATTTCAATCAACATACAATACTAAGTTTAAGATCTATAGCATAATGATTTTATATGTATATATTTATATATATACACTGAAGTGATTGTCACAATAAATTTAGTGAATATCCATCATCTTATATAAATACAAAATTTAGGAAATAGAGCAATTTTTTCCTGGTATTAAGAAATCTAGGGATTCAGTCTCTTAATATCATTCACATGTAGCACACAGCAGTGTTAACCATACTCACCATGCCACATACTATTTCCTTAGCATTCATCTATCCAACAACTGGACATTTGTAACTTTTGACTATGCGTGTATTATTTGCTCAGTTGTGTCTGACTCTCTGCAGTCCTATGAACTATAGACCCCAGGCTCCTCTGTCTATGGAATTCTCCAATCAAGAATACTAGAGTGGGTTGTCATTCCCTTCTCCAGGGAATCTTCCCAACCCAGGGATCAAACCCAGGTCTCCTGCATTGCAGGCAGATTCTTTACTGTTTGAGCCACCCAGGGAAGTCCGCCTCTTAACTACTTTCATCCAATTCCCTTTCTCCACACTCCCTGCCTCTGGTAACAAAAAATATGATCTCTTTTTATGTGAGTTTTCCTGTTTGTTGGTTTTTTATGTGTAACTGACCCACAAAACTAAATTAGTTGTTACTATATTATAGCAGTTTGGTATTTTCATACATTTCAAAATGATCACTTTAAGTCTACTCATGATATGTCACCACACAAGGATATTACGTAGTTATTGCCTATATTGCCCACATTATGCATTTCGTACTAGTGACTCATTTATAGAACAACTGGAAGTTTGTACTCAATCTCCCTCACCTATTTATTTCTTCTTGCCAACCTCTTCCCCTCTGGCAACCACCGGCTTCTTTGTATCTATAACATGTTTCTGTTTTGTTACATTTATTCATTTCTTTTACATTCTGCATATAAATGCAATCATACAGTGTTTATGTCTCTCTGTATGACTTATTTCACTTTATCATATTAGGTCCATCCTCTAGGTCCATCCATGGTGCTGCAAATGGCAAGATTTCACTCTTACTTATGACTGAGTAATATTCCATTTGGAACTTTCCTGGTGGCTTACTGATTAAAAAATCTTCCTGCCAATGCAGGAGACATAGGTTCAATCCCTGAGTCAGAAAAATCTCCTAGAGAAAGAAATGGCAACCCACTCCAGTATTCTTGCCTGGAAAATCCCATGGACAGAGGAGCTTGGCAAGTTACAGTCCATGGGGTCACAAAAGAGTCACACATGACTTAGTGGCTAAACAATATTCCTTTATAATACACTCTATCTTTTTAGCTGTTATAAATAATGACACAATGAAAATAGGGAAGTATTTATTGTTTTGAATTAGCATTGATGTTTTCTTCAGATAATACCCATGAATGCATCATGTAGTTCAGCTTTTACATTTTTGAGGAATCTCTGTACTGCTTCCCATAGTGGCTACACCAATTTACATTCCCATCAAGTATGGGAAGGGCTTTATTTTTAAGAAACAGTCATAACTATACAACTAAAGTTAATGCTTCTAGGATAAATCACACAATCACCATCTCAAAATATTATATGAATATAACTCTCTATCTTAAAAGGGTAGAAACTAGATAAACTTCTGTGATACAAATAAGATCTTGGTATCTCAATGCTGCTTTTCTTTCTAGAAAGGGAGAGGATTATCTCCCTTCATTCAAATCTTTGCCCTAAATCTTTTTTTAAGGTAATACTATAAGTCAGAGCTGTAGTGGTTTATAGAACTAGATGATGGGCAATATTCTCTCTTTGTAGATACACTTCCATTGTTATTATGAAGCATTAGAAACTAAGGATTTCTTTTTTCCTTTTAAATTATACATGTGTAACAATTCAATGAAATCTATTAACATTATAGAAAGCTTAATAATAGATATGGACGACCTCATGTATTTAATGGGTAGACTATTCATTGGATTATCATAGCCATTCAAACTGTGCATATCACATCATGTTGTCCCTCAACGTTTTTATATAATCATGGTGAAGGAGAAATGTGATATGGCAAATCTTGTGTCTTGGGAAAGCAGGTGTTTCTGGCAACAACCCAAAAGTTAAAGTTGCTTCATTCTCAGCTGATAGATAAAAGTCTCCTGAAAAAATTGAAGGCTGTCATTATGTATATTCTCTAAGATGAACTAGAAAACTCAACTTTCATTCTTTGTATATACCAAAAACTAATATCATTTGTAAACTGTGGAAGACTTGGAAAGTGTGCTTAATATTGGTTGTATTAGGCCATTATTGTGTAGAAAACTTATTCCTCCCAGTAGCATTCAATAAGAGTAGTTAAAATCTCAGGTGAGAGATTACAGATATGCTATGTGCAGAGTACTTTGATAGGAAGGATACTGTGTTGGTATCAGAGAAATAGGATTGAAGAAATTTAGAGTCTAGTGTAAAGGAATGATAGAAATCCGGGTCAAGATTTGCTGAGATCTTTTCCACCTACCCCTGACATGATTCTGCCTCACGTGGATTCCTGACAGTGAGGCTGTCACATAAATTTTTGTTGCTGTTTTACCTTCTCTAAATAATTAACTCAATTGTAATGGAAGAATTGGTCTCTTCAAACCTCTTCCTCAGTGATCTGAATAAAGAGGACTTTCATGACCGTATCGTGTAAATTAGCAAAACTCCTTTCTTGTCTAGCCCTGCTTTTTCTCCAACACTTTAATCATCATGATTCAAACTATGAGTTTGCCTGCTGAATTTTTTTTTTCTTTTCTATGTCCTCTCTCTAGGATATAAATCCAACAGGTCCAAGAACTTTTCTGGGTTTTTTTTTTTCATTATTCTCATTGATTCAATTACTGACTGTACCCAGAATTGCATTATAAGTATGTGCTGAAAGAGTAAATATGCATATATCTTGACTTAAATAAAAATGTACTGTGTATAAGTTGTGGATTATATTTTATTCAGGGTTCTTTCTGAGGACAGGAAACAACTTGTCAGCAGCTATGAAGAGGTTTTGGAAGAGCTGTGTGTGTGTGTATACATATATATATATACTTTTATATATATATATATATATATATATTTATCAGTTCAGTTCAATCGCTCAGTTGTGTCTGACTCTTTGCGACCTCATGAACCACAACACGCCAGGCCTCCGTGTCCATAACCAACTCTCAGAGTCCACCCAAATCCATGTCCATTGAGGTGGTGATGCCATCCAACCATCTTATCCTCTGTCATCCCCTTCTCCTCCTGCCCTCAGTTGTTTTCAGCATCGCGGTCTTTCCCAATGAGTCAGCTCTTCGCATCAAGTGGCAAAAGTATTAGAGTTTCAGCTTCAATTTCAGTCCTCTCGATGAACACCCAGGACTGATCTCCTTTAGGATGGACGGGTTGGATCTCCTTGCAGTCCAAGGGACTCTCAAAAGTCTTCTCCAACACCACAGTTCAAAAACATGAATTCTTCGGTGCTCAGCTTTCTTTCTAGTCCCAAATTTTACATCCATACATGACCATTGGAAAAACCATAGCCTTGACTAGATGGACCTTTGTTGACAAAGTAATGTCTCTGCTTTTTAATATGCTGACTGGGTTGATCATAACTTTCCTTCAAGGAGTAAGTGTCTTTTAATTTCATGGCTGCAACCACCATCTTCAGTGATTTTAGAGCCCAGAAAAATAAAGTCAGCCACTGTTTCCCCATCTATTTGCCATGAAGAGATGGGACTGGATGCCATGATCTTAGTTTTCTGAATGTTGAGTTTTAAGCTAACTTTTTCACTCTCCTCTTTGACTTTCATCAAGAGGCTCTTTAGTTCCTCTTCACTTTCTGCCATAAGGGTGTTGTCGTCTGCATATCTGAGGTTATTGATATTTCTCCTGGCAATCTTGATTCCAGCTTGTGCTTCCTCCAGCATTTCTCATGGTGGACTCTGCATAGAAGTTAAATAAACAGGGTGGCAATATACAGCCATGACGTACTCCTTTTCCTTTTCCTATTTGAAACCAGTCTGTTGTTCCATGTCCAGTTCTAACTGTTGCTTCCTGACCTGCATACAGGTTTCTCAAGAGACAGGTCAGGTGGTCTGGCATTCCCATCTCTTTCAGAATTTTCCACAGTTTATTGTGATCCACACAGTCAAAGGCTTTATATGATTTTTTGTTTGTTTGTTTTTGGCAAGGGTGCTTTGAAATACATGTAGTCAAGCATACATCTTGATAAAAGATTATTGCTAATCACACAAAAAAACAGATATCTCAAATTAATGATTTCAATGTTTTTCTATGTATGGAAAGATGCAATAATCTGAGGTCACTGTAATTCTTCCTTAGACGTGCATCATAACTACCAAGGGGTCTTGTGCAAAACTCCTAGTTCTCCATTCTATTTTTTCCGTTTTGAATGTCCCTCAGGGTGTAGTGTTGGACAGTTACACTGAATTATGACTTAACCCTTTGAATAAGGGGGGACAATGAGCAGCACTTCATTTTGGTTTACATAAGAATGAAGATGAATGGACTTGGGCAAACTCATAGTGAGGGACAGGAAAGCGTGGCTTGCTGAAGTCCATTGGGTCACAAAGAGTTGGGCAATATTTAGTGACTGAACAACAACTAAATGAATTAATTAATGAATATACCTATATTTTGGGGTATGGATGAAATGCACTAAAATATTCAAATAGTACTTTAATATAGAATTCCAAGTTTGTTTTACTTTTCTTTTCAATTAAATTTCTATTCTTATAGTTTTATAAGTACATTTTATTTCTACAAGAAAAATAATTTAAGTACTTTCATTAAAGGATAAAGATCACAGCCCTGCCTTGAAATAGAGTGACATAGACAACCCACTGAGAGACTCACTCATGTGCTATTTTTAATCATTTTCTTTTTTTTTTCATTAAACATTTTTTTTATTAGTTTTGCCAAAGAATGACATGATATCACCATGGGTTTACATATGCTCCCCCTCCAGAACCCCCCTCCCTCCTCCCTCCCCCCGGGAAATCTCGTTGCACCAGTTCCAAGCATCAATCCTGGGCCGGCTATTGCTTAGACATATGATAATTAACATGTTTCAAGGCCATTCCCCCATATCATCCCACCCTTTCTCTCATCCACAGAGGCCCTGAGTCTATTCTATACATCTGCGTTCCTTTTGCTGTCTTGCATGCTGGGTTCTCGTTACTGTCTTTCTAAATTCTATATATATGCGTTAATATACTGTATTGTTGTTTTTGCTTCTGGCTTACTTCACTCTGGATAATGGGCTCCAGTTTCGTCCATCTGAGTAGAACTGATTCAAATGAATTTTTCCTTAATGCTGAGTAATATTCCATTGTGTATATGTACCACAGCTTTCTTATCCATTCGTCAGTTGATGGGCATCTAGGTTGGTTCCATGTCCTGGCTATTGTAAACAATGCAGCGATGAACATTGGGGTACACGTGTCTCTCTCAATTCTGGTTTCCTCGGTATATATGCCCAACAGTGGGATTGCTGGGTCATATGGCAGGTCTATTTGCAGTTTTTTAAGGAACCTCCACACTGTTTTCCATAGAGGCTGTACTAGTTTGCAATCCCACCAACAGTGTAAGAGAGTTCCCTTTTCTCCACATCCTCTCCAGCATTTATTACTTGTGGATTTTTGGATTGCAGCCATTCTGAGTGGTGTAAAGTGATATCTCATTGTGGTTTTGATTTGCATTCCTCTGATAATGAGTGATGTTGAACATCTTTTCATGTGTTTGTTAGCCATTTTTATGTCTTCTTTGGAGAAACGTCTGTTCAATTCTTTGGCCCACTTTTTGATCGGGTTGTTTATTTTTCTAGAATGGAGCTGCAGGAGTTGCTTGTATATTTTTGAGATTAATTGTTTGTCCGTTGCTTCATTGGCTATTATTTTCTCCCATTCTGAAGGCTGTCTTTTCACCTTGCTTATAGTTTCCTTTGCAGTGCAGAAGCTTTTAATTTTAATTAGGTCCCATTTGTTTATTCGTGCTTTTATTTCCAATATTCTGGGAGGTGGGTCATGTAGGATCCTGCTTTGGTTGATGTCAGAGAGTGTTTTCCCAATGTTATCCTCTAGGAGTTTTATAGTTTCTGCTCTTATGCATAGATCTTTGATCCATTTTGAATTTATCTTTGTGTATGGTATTAGAAAGTGTTCTAGTTTCATTCTTTTACAAGTGGCTATCCAGTTTTCCCAGCACCACTTGTTAAAGAGGTTGTCTTTTCTCCATTGTATATTCTTGCCTCCTTTGTCAAAGATAAGGTGTCCATAGATGCGTGGATTTATCTCTGGGCTATCTATTTTGTTCCATTGATCTATATTTCTGTCTTTGTGCCAGTACCATACTGTCTTAATGACTGTGGATTTGTAGTATAGCTTAAAGTCCGGGAGGTTGATTCCGCCAGTTCCATTCTTCTTTCTCAAGATTGCTTTGGCTATACGAGGTTTTTTTGTATTTCCATACAAATTGTGAAATTACTTGTTCTAATTCTCTGAAAAAGACCTCTGGTAGCTTGATAGGAATTGCATTGAATCTATAGATTGCTTTGGGTAGTATACTCATTTTCACTATATTGATTCTTCCAATCCACGAACACGGCACATTTCTCCATCTGTTTGTGTCCTCTTTGATTTCTTTCATCAGTGTTTTATAGTTTTCTATATACAAGTCTTTTGTTTCTTTAGGTAAAAATACTCCTAAGTATTTTATTCTTTTTGATTCGATGGTGAATGGAATTGTTTCCATAATTTCTTTTTCTGTTTTTTCATTGTTAGTGTATAGAAATGCCAGGGATTTCTGTGTGTTGATTTTGTATCCTGAAACTTTGCTATATTCACTGATTAGCTCTAGTAATTTTCTAGTAGAGTCTTTAGGGTTTTCAATATAGCAGATCATGTCATCTGCAAACAGAGAGAGTTTCACTTCTTCTTTTCCAATCTGGATTCCTTTGATTTCTTTATCTGCTCTGATTGCTGTGGCCAAGACTTCCAAAACTATGTTGAAAAGTAGTGGTGAGAGTGGGCACCCTTGTCTTGTTCCTGATTTCAGGGGGAATGCTTCCAGCTTTTCACCATTGAGGATAATGTTTGCTGTGGGTTTGTCATATATAGCTTTTATTATGTTGAGGAATGTTCCTTCTATTCCTGCTTTTTGGAGGGTTTTTATCATAAATGGATGTTGAATTTTGTCAAAGGCTTTCTCTGCATCTATTGAGATAATCATGTGATTTTTATTTTTCAATTTGTTAATGTGGTGTATTACATTGATTGATTTGCGAATATTGAAGAATCCTTACATCCCTGGGATAAAGCCTACTTGATCATGATGTATGATTTTTTTAATGTGTTGTTGGATTCTATTTGCTAGAATTTTGTTAAGGATTTTTGCATCTAAGTTCATCAGTGATATTGGCCTGTAGTTTTCTTTTTTTGTGGCATCTTTGTCGGGTTTTGGAATTAGGGTGATGGTGGCCTCATAGAATGAGTTTGGAAGTTTACCTTCGTCTGCAATTTTCTGGAAGAGTTTGAGTAGAATAGGTGTTAGCTCTTCTCTAAATTTTTGGTAGAATTTGGCTGTGAAGCCATCTCGTCCTGGGCTTTTGTTTTTTGGAAGATTTCTGATTACGGTTTCAATTTCCGTGCTAGTGATGGGTCTATTAAGATTATCTATCTCTTCCTGGTTTAGTCTTGGAAAGTTGTACTTTTCTAGGAATCTGTCCATTTCATCCAGGTTGTCCAGTTTATTTGCATATACCTGCTGATAATAGTCTCTTATCATCCTTTGTATTTCTGTGTTTTCTGTTGTGATCTCTCCGTTTTCTTTTCTAATTCTGTTGATTTGGTTCTTCTCCCTTTGTTTCTTGATGAGTCTGACTAATGGTTTGTCAATTTTATTTATCTTCTCAAAGAACCAGCTTTTGGATTGGTTGATTTTTGCTATGGTCTCTTTTGTTTGCTTTGCGTTTATTTCTGCCCTGATCTTTAAGATTTCTTTCCTTCTACTAGACCTGGGCTTCTGCATTTCTTCCATTTCTAGTTGCTTTAGGTGTAAAGTAAGGTTATTTATTTGATTTTTTTCTTGTTTCCTGAGGTGAACTTGAATTGCTATGAACCTTCCCCTTAGCACTGCTTTCACAGTGTCCCATAGGTTTTGGGCTGTTGTGTTTTCATTTTCATTCGTTTCCATGCATAACTGAATTTCATTTTTGATTTCTTCTGTGATTTGTTGGTTATTCAGCAGTGTGTTGTTGAGCCTCCATATGTTGGAAGTTTTGAATGGTTTTCTCCTGTAATTGATATCTAATCTCACTGCATTGTGATCAAAAAAGATGCTTGGGATGATTTCAATGTTTTTGAATTTACCAAGGCTAGATTTATGGCTCAGGATGTGATCTATCCTGGAGAAGGTCCCGTGTGCGCTTGAGAAAAAAGTGAAATTCCTTGTTTTGGGGTGGAGTGACCTATAGATATCAATTAGGTCTAGTTGGTCTACTGAATCATTTAAAGTTTGAATTTCCTTGTTACTTTTCTGTTTAGTTGATTTATCCATTGGTGTGAGTGGTGTATTAAAGTCTCCCACTACTATTGTGTTGTTGTTAATTTCCCCTTTCATACTTGTTAGCATTTGCCTTACATATTGTGGTGCTCCTATGTTGGGTGCATAAATATTTATAATTGTTATTTCTTCTTCTTGGATTGATCCTTTGATCATTATGTAATGTCCATCTTTATCTCTTTTCACCACCTTTATTTTAAAGTCTACTTTATCTGATATGAGTATTGCCACTCCTGCTTTCTTTTGGTCTTTATTTGCATGGAATATCTTTTTCCAGCCTTTAACTTTCAGTCTATATGTGTCCTTAGATTTGAGGTGGGTCTCTTGTAGGCAACATATATAGGGGTCTTGTTTCTGTATCCAGTCGGCCAGTCTTTGTCTTTTGGTTGGGGCATTCAGCCCGTTTACATTTAAGGTAATTATTGATAAATATGATCCTGTTGCCATTTCTTCTCTTTTATTGTTTTGGATTCGAGATTATATATCCCATCCATGTTTCCTATCTAGGAAAGATCCTTTAGCATTCGTTGGAGGGCTGGTTTCATGTTACTGAATTCTCTCAGTTTCTGCTTGTCTGAGAAACTTTTGAATTCTCCTTCAAATTTGAATGAGATCCTTGCTGGGTACAGTAATCAGGGTTGTAGCTTGTTTTCTTCCATGACTTTAAGAATGCTCTGCCATTCCCTTCTGGCCTGAAGCGTTTCTATTGAGAGATCAGCTGTTATCCTTATGGGATTCCCCTTGTGGGTTATTTTTTGCTTCTCCCTCACTGCTTTTAATATTTGGTCTTTGTATTTGACATTTGTTAATTTGATTAATATGTGTCTTGGGGTGCTCTGCTTATGGTTGATTCTATTTGGGACCCTCTGTGTTTCTTGGACCTGAGATGTTATTTGCTTTCCCAATTTAGGGAAATTTTCAACCATGATTTCTTCAAGAATTTTTTGATGGTCCTTCTTTTTGTCTTCTTCTGGGATTCCTATGATTCGAATATTGGTGCATTTAATACTGTCCCAGAGGTCTCTGAGATTGTCCTCATTTCTTTTAATTCTTTTTTCATTATTCCTTTCTGTTTCATTTATTTCTGCCATTCTATCTTCTATTTCACTTATCCTGTCTTCTATTTCTGTTATTCTACTGTTGGTTCCCTCCAGGGTGTTTTTGATCTCATTTATTGCATTATTTATTGTATTTTGACTCTTTTACATTTCTTCTAAGTCCTTGTTAAAGCTTACCTGCATCTTCTCAATCCTTGCCTGCAGGTTATTGAATTGCAACTCCAACGAATTGCAACTCCAACTTATTTTCCAGGTTTTGGATCATTTTCACTATCATTATTCGGAATTCTTTGTCAGGTAGACAAGCTATCTCTTCGTCTTTTGTTTGGTCTAGGGGATATTTATCCTGGTCCTTTACTTGCTGGGTATTTCTCTGCCTTTTCATCTTGTTTATCTTGGTGTGTTGTCCCTTTATTGTGGGGTTTCCTCACTATGGGAGGGGTTGGATGAGTGTTTTGTCAGAGTTTCCTGGTTGGAATCTTAAGCGGTCTGTCCTGCTTGATTTGGCGACCTCTGCTGGCCCCTTCAGTGTCTAGTCAGCGCTCTGGGGTTTCCCCCACTCGCGGTGCCTGCGCTTTTCCCGCCCCCTCTGCTCAGGCGCTCGGCTGACGGCGCACTTTGATGACGCAATTGGAGGCTGTGGCTTCTCCTCTCCCCAGGCCCAGCCGCTCGGCTCTTTCTGCTTGCAGCTGGGCGTGTCTTCTCAGATGTGCAGCGGCAGACTCTGGCAGCGCACTCTGGTGACGCAGTTGGGGGCTGCGGCTTCTCCCCTCCCCCGGCCCAGCTGCTCGGTTTTTTCAGTGTGCGGCTGGGGGCGTTTTCTCAGATATGAGAAGCGCCGAATTCTGGTGGCGACTGTCCAGAGTCCCCAGAGGTCTTGGCTAGCACCCAATTCTGCCTGCAGTTTGGGGGCAGAAGCCTCGCAGGGGCGCTCTCTGTAGCCCGCAGCCTCCCTGTTCCACCCGGCTGTCTCGCGCCGCGGTCCGAGTCCCCGCTCCCCTTTGTTCTGTTCGCGAGCCTGGCAGGGGTCTTCCTCGGGAAGGCTACCCAGCGGTCTATCTCCGGTTAGCACCCTCGGTTAGGACCCTCAGTCTGCCCCAGGCGTTCAATCTCAGTCCTCCCCCTAAGCGGGTGGCCCTCCCCTCCCTAAGCAGTCAGCTGGCTCATGGGGGATGGGGCGACCGGCCGCCACTCCATTCTCCAAGGCGCTTAACTATTTATCGGATTCTAAGTCCCGACTTTTATGCTCTTTGAGATTCGCCTCAGATCTCTCAGTTCCGCCAGTGAGAATGTTTCCTGACGTTCGTAAACCTTTATCTCTTTCAAAGCTCCCCTTCTGAGATGAATCTCAGTCCCTGCCTCTTTGCCTCTTTTTACTTTTTTTTTTTCCTCTGGTCCTACCTTCTTTCGGCGGCAATGGGCTGTCTTTCCAGATGCCTGAAGACCTCTGCCAGCATTCAGATGTTGATTTATGGAGTTTGTTCGGTATTTAAATGTTCCTTTGGTGTATTTGTTGGGGAGAGTGTGGACTCCGCGTCCTGTTCCTCCGCCATCTTAGTCCCTCCCCCTATTTCTAATCATTTTCAAAGAAAATAATTCCAACTTCACCACCAAAGTAACATATTCCAGCATTCAACATTTCTTATTATAAAAAATTTTGCTTTTAGCTCATGTACATTTTCTGTTTTATTTCCTATATAACCTCTCATTTTGATCTTTGGTAATAAAGACAGTTTCATCCCAAGAAAAGACTCCAGCCATTCACGCAAAAAAAAAAAAAAAAAAAAAAAAAAACCTTGACAGAATATGAGATGTAAGCATTAAAACCATGAAACAGCCCATTTGTGTCCAAAATATCATGCATATGTTAGGTGAAATAATTTATTTTTACTTCTGTGGACAGATGAGCAAGAGGTTGTTGTATTTCTCAAAAGCCTAAGAACTTTTCCACATTTCAGTAGATAAGGTTTTCATACAAGTTATTTAACAAAACAGGTTTGTGTGTGTTTATAAAATTTAACAGATAATACTTGTATCTTTGCCTCTACCTTCAAGGAAGATAATGGTGATTATTCATGATACTATTTTATTTCCAGCTGAATAAGGGTACGTGTTAATTATACAATTACCTTGTTTACACCAATCATTTTTCTAAAGTAATGACAGCTTTGAGTTGAATTGTTCATATATTCAAATCAAAACAAAATATTGCTCAAAGAAATTGCATCTTTTTTCCTTCTTTAATAGAATATTTTAATTTTAATTGGTATATTCCTTAGGGAATGCTAAACTGCTGTAATAGGAAGGATGCAGTCAAATAGATAAATAGATAGATAGGTAATGTCAGGGGAGTTTGTAATTTCCTCGGTTCTGTCTTGCTGCAGCAAAACTTTGAAGTGATTGATGAACCAGTGTTACAGCTCTGTGTTACAGCTCAGTTTTATTTGGCAAGCAAAGGAAAATACATCCTCATGGCCTGAGGATAGGTTGGCCCAAAAGAAGAGAAGAGAAGCCCCCTGCTCAGTTTTGACTCCTCTATGTTTTTTCTCCTCCCCTTGAGCCTGCCCTATGTAAATTGGGCTAGCCAGGAGGGCTGTTTGTTTTACTTGAGGTTCTCACTCCAGCCCTGGACCTTCCTTTGTTCTTTCCCACGCTTTTCCCTGGGAGGAGAAAAAACATAAAAAGAGGAGCCAAAATTGAGCAGTTTAGGCAAGTCACAGTGTGCATTCAAGAGAACATAAGCCAAGAGTCGAGTCAGGTTAAACTGACTAGTGATCTCATTCCTATAATTTGGTTCTTTAAAGGTTAGAGGGGAACAGAAATAGTCAAACAAACAAAGGCAAAAGAGCTGCTATAAAAATGTGTATCTTCATATGTATACACACACACACACACACATATATATATATACATACAAATATATAAACTCTATATTAGATTTCTAAGAAGAAAACAAATTTTGACAAATAACAGTAGTGTTGTGTTCTCTTCGGTATTTTAATGAAATGGAGAAAAATATGTTAAGCTCAGTCATTGGAGTAGGCTGTGAATTAATGGAAAGAAGATATAGGGAAATTGTTTAATTATATGTAAATAGTTGATATGGCTAAATTCTAAAATAAAAGATTTCACACTGTGCTATGCCTAGCATTCTAAGTAAATAACTGAAACTCTACAGCAGAGATTCAAATGCAAATTATACATAATGTTTTTTGATTTTGTATTAAAAAGTGAGACTGCATGAGTCCAACTTTTAAATTAACAAAATTTTTTCTCATCAAACATTCAGATAAAATAGCCAAAAATATCTCACTATCTTGCAAATTATTTACATATGAAGAAGCTACTCTAATAATCTATTCCTAACAATGAGTGCTTATAATTTTTTTTAAATCTTTTCTTTTGCTGTTAGGTTTCAAAAATAGGAATTGATTTGATGACAAGGGAATATTTCCTGCTAAATGGTTGGAATTAACACTTGCTTGTAATTTTTTAAAATAATGACTTTATATTGGTTTTCGCTGACCAAAATCACTTTTAACACAGTCCCCTTTCCAATAAGAATATTTTCCACCTCTATCACTAAGAGTCACCCTGTGAATGTGGATTTTTTGTGAGTAATGATAAAATACACATAAGAATATTGAATCATTATTTCAACTATTCATTGCAATCAGAAATGAGTTTGCATTCTCACTTAGTTCATATTAATTATCTCTGTTACCCTTGGCAATTTGTTCTCTTTATCTAAAACTGAATTCATAACCTGTGAGTGGGGACAATCAATAAGATCCACTTTAACTGTTGCTGTGATAATTAAATAAAATAGCCTATGTAAACCATCTAGCATACTGCTTGCACATAGCAGTCATGTAAAATTTTTAATCCTTTTCGTCTTTCACGTCTTCTCCAATCAAACTTGTGTGTAGTGTATATCTTGACCAAATTATCAAAATTTTATGATTCTCAATTTCTTTATTGGTAAAATGAGGGTCACTTTATATGCCTTTCTATGTAATTTGTTGCTGTTGTTCAGTCAGTAAGTCGCATCTGCATTTTTGTGACCCCATGGATTGCAGCACACGCTATCTCCCCCAGTTTGCTCAAATTTATGTCCATTGAGTCAGTGATGCTATCGAACCATCTCATCCTCTGCCACCCACTTCTTTTGCCTTCAGTCTTTCCCAGCATCAGGGTCTTTTCCAGTGAGTCAGTTCGTCACATCAGATGGCCAAAACATTGGAACTTTAGCGTCAGCATCAGTCGTTACAGTGAATATTCAGGGTTGATTTCCTTTAGGATTGATTGGTTAGATCTCCTTGATGTCCAGGGGACTCTCAAGAGTCTTCTCCAGCACCACGGTATGAAAGCATCAATTCTTTGGCACTCAGCCTTGTTTATGGTCCATACATGACTACTGGAATATCCATAGTTTTGACTATACAGACCTTTGTTGGTAAAGTAATGTCTCTGCTTTTTAATACACTGTTTAGGTTTGTCATATCTTTTCTTCCAAGGAACAAGCGTCTTTTAATTTCATGGCTACAGTCACTGTCCATAGTGACTTTGGAGCCCAAGAAAATATAATCTATCACTGCTTCCACTTTTACCCTTCTATTTTCCATGAAGTGATGAGACTGGATGCCATGATCTTCATTTTTAGTTCCTCTTCACTTTCTACCATTAGAGTGGTATCATCTGCATATCTGAGGTTGTTGATATTTTTCCCAGCCATCTTGATTCCAGCTTGTAATTAATCCAACCCAGCATTTCACAGGATGTACTCTGCATGTAAGTTAAATAAACAAGGTGACAAAAAAAAATTGTCTTACAACTTTTCCAATTTTGAACGAGTCATTTGTTCCATATAAGGTTCTAACTATTGCTTCTAACTGTTCTAACTGCTGTTTCTGACCCACATACAGGTTTCTCAGTAGATAGGTAAGGTGACCTGGTATTCCTGTCTGTTTAAGAATTTTCCAGGTTGTTGTGATCCACACAAAGGTTTTGCAGTGTCAATGTAGCAGAAGTAGATGTTTTTCTGGAATTCCCTTGCTTTCTCTAATATCCAATGAATGTTGACAATTTGATCTCTGGTTCCTCTGCCTTCCCTAAACCCAGCTTGTACTCTGGAAGTTCTCAGTTCACATACTGCTGAAGTGTAGCTCGAAGGGTTTTGACATAATCTTACTTGCATGAGAATGAGTGCAATTGTCCAGTAGTTTGAACTTTCTTTAGCATTGCTCTTTTTTTAGATTGGAATGAAAACTGACATTTTCCCATCCTGTGGCCACTGCTGAGTTTTCCAGATTTTCTGGCATATTGAGTGCACTTTAATAGTATCATCTTTTAGGATTTGATAGCTTAGCTGGATTTCTATCACCTCCACTATCTTTGTTTGTAGTATTGCTTCCCAAGGTCCTCTTGACTTCATAGTTCAGGATGTCTGGTTCTGGGTGAGTGACCACACCATCGTGGTTATATGGGTCATTAAGATCTTTTTTGTATAATTCTTCTGTACATTTTTGCCACCTTTTAATCTCTTCTTGCTCAGTTAAGTCCTTGCCATTTCTGTCTTTTACTGTACTCATCTTTGTATGAAACTTTCCCTTGGTATCTATAATCTTCTTGAACAGATCTCTAGTCTTTCCCATCCTATTCTTTGCCTCTATTTCTTGCATTGTTCATTGAATAAGGCCTTCTTATCCCTGCTTGTTATTCTCTGGAGCTCTGCATTCAGTTGGGTTTATCATTCCCCTTCTCCCTTGCTTTCTGCTTCTCTTCTTTCCTCAGTTATTTGTAAAGCCTCCTCAGACAATCACTTTGCCTTCTGGCATTCCTTTTTCTTGGGAATGGTTTTGGTCAGTGCCTCCTGTACCGTATTATGAACTTCTGTCCATAGTTCTTCAGGCACTCTATCAGATCTAATCTCTAGAATCTATTTGCCACTTCTACTGTTTAATCATAAGGGATTTGATTTAGGTCATATCTCAATGGCCTAGTGGTTTTCTATACTTTCTTCAATTTAAGCCTGAATTTTTCATTAAGAAGCTGATGATCTGAGCCACAGCTAGCTGCAGGTTTTGTGCTTGTTGACTGTATAGACCTTCTCCATCTTTGGCTGCAAAGAATATAATCAGTGTTTTCGATATTGAACATTTGGTTATTTCCATGTGTAGAGTTGTCTCTTGTGTTGTTGGAAAAGGATGCTTGCTATGACAAATGTGTTCTCTTGACAAAATTCTGTTAGCCTTTGCCCTATTTCATTCTATCTGATATAGGGGGTCGAATAACTAAACACAGGAACATATAGAGTTGTGTGTGTGTGTGTGTGTGTATACATTTGAAAATGCTCTTAATAGTATAATAACAAATTGTGAAACTCTTTGGGATATTGAATGAAATTCTTTTTAAGGTCCTTTAAAATTTAGTTTCTTGTATTCTATAAAATGTGTATTATTTTTACTAAGCATGCTATTCTTGGAAATTTACTTTTAAATAGATTAACTGTTTTCTGTAAGTTTAAATTGATTTGCCTATTAGTGTTTGCTTTATAAATGTCTCCACCTTATGCCATCTATGAAGCACCTAGGTATCTTGCCAATTATATTAGAACTTTATGACCATGTGGTTAATATTGACATCTTGAGAGATGTTTCTTTCTTTGTTCCCTCCCACACTCCCAGTTAATATGGATAATATCAGGTGACCTGATAAGGTATGTACCATGTAGATGCATCAGCACAAGTCTCTTTTAATTTCTGAAAAATGCACTGCACTTCTGTAAATACATGGCTGTGTAAGTGTTCCTATAAATGCATGAACACAGTATACAGTATTTGTCTATGCTAATTATTTCATTGATTTCTTCAGCCTACATTCATTGTGCTGTTGTAAAACCCAGACTTTATGAGTTCAAGTCTTTGTCTTGTTACCAGTTATATAACCTTAGCTAAATGCGTAGCCTCTCCATTCCTCAATTTTCTCATCTGCAAGTTAGTGACAATAATTGTACCTTTTTTGGTCCATTTGAGCCATTATAACATAATAGCATAGACTAGATGGCTTATGGAAAACCGAAATTTGTTGCTAACAGTTTCAGAGTCTGAGAAGTTCAAGATCAAGGCACCAGCAGTTTCCGTGTATGGTGAAGGCCTGCTTAATCATAGACAGCTATCCTCACTATAAGCACGAGTGGCAGAAGGGACAAGATAGCTCTCTGGGGTCTCTTTCATAAAGCACTAATCCCAAACAAGAGGGTTCTACCCTCAGAGCTAATCACCATCCAAAGATTTCACCTCCTAAAACCATCCCCTTGAAGGTTAGAAACTCAATATATGAATTTGATGGGGACACAAATATTCAGCCTGTAGCAGTACCTAACTCACAGGGCTGTTGTGAGGAATAAATATAATAATAATACACATGAAACAGTGAGGACACTGTGTATTGGCTTTGGGGTCTAGTCAGCATTAGCTATTATAATTATCAGGCACCTAATTTTTGATAGGAGCTCTCTCATATGGTGAGCAAAACAGATTAATTCTCTGCTCTTACTGTCTAGTAGTCTAGCAGCCGTGGTGGAAGGATACATCAAAAATAAATGTGAAAAAATAAGATAATTTTAGATGGTAATAACTACTGTGGAAAAGAAAGGAAATAATTCTATGGTTGTAGTGAAGGCTGACTCTAAATATCATTATCAGTGAAGGCTTTTTTGAAAAGATTACCCTTGAGTTGAATTTTGCATGATAAGAAGGAGCCATTCACAAAACAATCTGATGGAGAAGCAGTCTGGGGAAAGGGAAAAGCATATGCAGAAACCTGAAAACATGTACAGGTCTCAGAGTTAAACACTGAGAAAGGTTGAATAACATAATCAATGTATAAACTAATAAGTTGAAGACTGAGTCTTGCTGACACATAGAAGCCACAGTTAAAATTTTCAATGTATTCTAACTATGTATTTGCATGTGAATATCTGTAATATTTTTCCTTGTAAGGAAAAAGCTTGCATTAGGTACTATCCAACATAGATCTGTTTATAACATCTACATATGACAATGACCTTGTTACAATGAGATTCCTGTGTAGTGTTGTTTTTCTTTCTAGACTGTAGCATGTGTTTTAAGTGAGCCATCTGGGGAATCTGACAACAGTGTTTTGCATGTAAAGCTGAATGTCCTGCAGCAAAATTTCCCAGCATCCTAAGACACTCAAGTGTCAATGTGATTTAAACCATTTTTTCAAACCTATAGATCGACAGTTGTCATTTTCAGCTCCTCAGGGTCCAGGCCATTTGCCAAGATGAGAATAGCATTAAACTTATTGCTGTTATTGGTATTAATAGCTCTAATAATACCTGCCTGATGACTCCAGTGCTGAATTGCCTCAAGGCTAGTGGGAAATAATGGCTAAAATGATCATAAAACTCTTCAAATATCCCATGTGTGCGTGCTCAGTCACTCAGTCATGACTGACTTTGCAAACCCATAGACTGTAGCCCGCCAGGCTCCTCCATCCAGAGATTATCCCAGGAAGAATACCGGAGTATTGTACTGGAGTGGGTTGCCATTTCCTTCTCCAGGTTTCAAATATCTCCATGTAATGCTAAATGATTACGAATGGAAGAGTAGATGTTGCAGATTCCAGTGGAACACCTGGTGTGACCCAGATGAGAAGCAAACATTAGCTTTGAAAGAGGTCCAGGGGCTCAGACTTGCCATGAAGTTTATTTTTTCAAAGTCAATGTTAGTAACTCCCACTTTTGAAAATGAAAGGGAAATCGTTTCTCCAAGGATGAGAGAGAAAGAAGATGTTGCCATCCCAAATCTGAGCAATGTCTTTCAGGTTTCTCTGGCTGTCCTTCCTACTTTTAACAGTTCTTCTCACCTGCCAAATAGCATGGCTCTGGTGGCATCAACAAATGGCTTCACCTTTGCTAACATTAGAACACCTCAGCAGCCAGCTAGCTACTAATTGTAAAGCATAATAGTATCTGGTTTACAGATGGTAACAAAAAACTCTTCACCTTCTAGATATGGGAAGGATACAGATAAGGTACCAGAGACTGAAGCTATAGAAATACGGAGACTTGGTCTCAGTAAAACCTATTCTTGGCTGTGAGAACACTCTAAAGTTCTCTGTAAGAGCAAACTGTTACTACACACTACATTCAGTTCTTATCTGTGTGTATATGTGTGTGTGTGTATATATATATATATATATATATATATATGTACATATATATGTATGTATGCATCTATGCATATGTACAAAGCAGAGTTTGTTTGCCTTAATTTCTAGAGGTTTTATTGGCATATAGTTGTTTACAATGCTGTGTTAGTTTCCACGGGGCAGCAAAGTGACTCAGCTGTATGTGTACTTACCTCCTTTCATGAATTTCCTTCTCATTCAGGTCACCAGAGAGCTCCATTCAGTTCTCATGCAAATCAATAGGTCTTGTTTATAAAACTGTCTAAGGAAAAATTCATTGCTCTTTACTTGCAGACTCCAAACACTTCCTACACCAGCTGCATGAGTTTTCCCACATCAGGCAATTCTGACACTAACTGCCTGGAGTTAGTGCAGATCCCACAGCTTAAAGGTTCAGTCCCACAAAGCTGCTCTCCATTCAGATGCTGATCATAAGAAGTGGGTCCCTAGGTTACCTATACTTCTGACCAATTTGATTGACTGACATGACTCAGAAATCCCCATGACCCCTCTTCAGGTTCAATCATTTGCTAGAATAGCTCACAGAACTCAGAAAAACGTGGCCTATATTAAACAGTTTATTACATAATAAAGGATATTATCAGGGAGAGGGAAATTTCCTCCTTCACTTCTGTCAAGTTCTTGTAGCTAAATTAATAATAAAACTTACACTACACAGCTTAACAGGAGAAAAAGAAATTTTAAACTGCATACACAGAGGTCTCATAGAGATAGAACCTAAGAAGTGGCTGGAGCAGGCAGCTTTTATACTTTTTATACAAAGAAACAATAAATTTTTGAAGAATGGAGCTGATAAAAAAACTTAGGCTTTGGGTGTTTGATTGGTGAAGAGTCTATACAGAAGGCGGGCTTAGGCTAGTCAGTGAAAGTACTGAGGTTTCTTTATACAGGCTTTTGGCCCTGGATTCTCTCTCTCTCTGGCAATAAGGATGTCCTTTTATCTTCAGATGCAGGGAGTGTAACTTTCACATGAGAAATTTATTTCCTGCTTTCAAAGAGACAGAAAGGAGCATAAGAATGTTTGTATTGGATTGGCCACTTTTAAGTAACTTTAAGTCAAATAATGGATGTGCCTTGAGGCATCTTTTGGGATGGCCTCCCCTGGGCTCCAAAAGTATGATAAAGGATACAGATGAATAGTCAGATGAGGAGCTATATAAGGCAAGGTCTGCAGGTGTCCCAAAGGCAAGAGCTTCTATTCCCTTGAAGATGGGGTGAATCCTTTCAAGGATGAAAAAGGATGTTTTCATTAAGCTGTAAATGCTCCAGATCTCATATTTAGGGATTTTTATGGAAGCTTCCTTATGTAGACATGCTTGATTATTAATTCATCTTCCAAAGCCTCTCCCTTGGCAGGAGGTGCCACTGAAAGTTCCAAGCTCCTAATGATGACTTGGTCTCTCTGGTAACCAGTCCCATCCAGGAGCCCACATGGAGTCATCTCATTAGAACAAAAGACACTCCTCTCAAGCAGGAAATTACAGGAGTTTTAGGACCTTGTGTCAGGAATAAGGGCCAAAGACCAAATATTAGCAGGGATTTGGGACAGATCCATCTATATGGGTAGATATATAGATATAGCTGCTGCTGTTGCTGCTGCTGCTGCTTCTGCTAAGTCGCTTCAGTCGTGTCTGACTCTGTGTGACCTCATAGCCAACCAGGCTCCTCTGTCCCTGGGATTCTCCAGGCAAGAATACTGGAGTGGGTTGCCATTTCCTTCTCCACAAATATCTCTGTGTAGATGCAATTTTGCAAAGCTCTTAAGTAATATATTTCCAAGTGTTTTAAATTGTGAGTTATTTACGTGGAATACAGCTTTTGACAGTATGATTTCAGGAGTCTGGCAGCCCCTGGTTCCAATGTCATCTCTCCTGTGTGTTAGCTCTGAGGCACTGGATGGTCCCTACAGTTCTTCTCGGTGTCAGTTTTCTTGCTTGTAAATGGGGGAAAAAATGGCGATGGTGTTATAAGAGTTCAGTGGAACATATAGCACCTAGCATATATGTATCTGGCCTATAATATGCAATGGGAAAAGTCTGACAGCTTCTGTTGCTGCTTTTATTGTTTTAATTGACAGCCTTAAAAGAGAGAAGCCAAATATGGTATTCACTGTTCACAAAAAGCTGTGTTAATAATACGCATCAACTTTCAATGCAGTGGAGCGCAAATCTGAGTATGCGCTGAAAACGCAAAACTTTCCAGAAATCATGATTCATTTGTCTGGAGAAACCAACAAATTTTAACTTTTAACATGTACTACAGGTGATTCTGGTGTTTAAGAAATACTGTCTTGGAATTAATGCCAAAATTCACTTCCTACATCGTTCCTAAGGCTTTCAAAACAGACTCCTTATCATCAGAATGTATTTTAGAAAAAGGGCTTGGCAACAAGGTTTGAGTTTGAATGGCATCCTCACTATTAACTCCAGAAAGTTCATCTAGAGTTTGTTTCTGCAATCTATACACATCTTTAGCTTCTGGCTATCATGACTAAAGTACAAAACCTACCAGTTTAAAAGCCCCTTGAATGTTTCTGAAGACAAGGCCTACGATTCATTAGAAGGTAAAAAGCGATGGCTGTTTAACTGAAGTGAATTGGGAGAAAGATCAAGAGGGACATATATTTGTGTGGAGTTTTGTTTAAAGAAAAAGAGAAGGAGACCAAAAATAATGAGTTCCAGCCTCATGTATTCTTCACCTATACAGCTTAGAATTGTGCTCTGTTTTCTTGGTAACAAGGATGCCTGTGACAGAAAAGAACTGCATATAGTAACCTATTTGGCATGAACACAGTAAGGTTTTTACCATAACTGAAAGTAGTCAAGGTTTCAATTTTACCTTGCATAGATCATAACAAGGAGTAGTGGACCCTCAATTTCTTGCAATTTTTCTCTTTCCCAAAAAATCGTAGATTAAAGATGAACGTTGTGCGTTTGCATAGTATTAAAATCTGTTAGTGGCACCTAGTGTTCAGATTTTTTTTTTTCTTTTCACAGCTAACATTCATCTGTCACTTAATAATCTTTTTCTGGTACATTTGTTTTCTGAATTCCATCAGTGATTTATGTGTCCATGAACCTCCACTGAGCACACTTACTACCCAGCAGTCAGCATGGGACTACACACATGGAATAAAGATAGGCGCTAAGCCTCAGTCATTTTGAGGTTGTTCACGGCTGCCGGTGTACTGCTGTATCTGCTATGAGGTGTCCCCAAGTCCATGGCTCTGCTTCCCAGCATTAAGGCAACGGGCAGGGTTAAAGCTGGTTTCACTGTCGGAACAGAACTGGGTTAGCATCTTAAATCTGCCTCCTGCTGGCTAGAAGACCATGAGCAGGAAATGAATTGCTTTAAGATTTAGGTTATGTTACTCATCTATGTGTAATGTATATCTATTCTAAGTTGCTTCAGTTATGTCTGATTTTTTGTGACACTATGGAACATATCCTACCAGGCTCCTCTGTCCATGAGATTCTCCAGGCAAGAACTCTAGAATGGTTTACTATGCCTTCCTCCAGGGGATCTTCCCAACCCAGGAATTGAATCCAGGGTTCTTACGTCTCCTGCATTGGCAGGTGGGTTCTTAACCACTAGTGCCACCTGGGATTCCCCAATATACTGTAATAGTAGTACAGAATTTATAGGGCTGTAGGAAGGAATTAATGAGATAATGATAAATACCTTTTTAATATTAGCAGTAATGTCTGCTGTTAGTGCCTATTAGAAGTTCTAATAGATCTAAGCATCTAGAAGTGTTTATTAAAAATGCATCTTTTCAAGTCTTGCCCAGACAAAGGGATAAGGACTTCTGTAAGTGATTCCTATGCATACTGTAGCTAGAAGTCATAATTTCTATGTACTTCAGACTAGGAAGTCATTCTTTTTATGGACACTACAATTTAGACCAACTCTGTTTAAATATGTTGTTTCACTGGTATATCACCTCTGATTAGAAGAGTGCTTCATTTCAGTTCAATTCAGTTGCTCAGGTGGGTCCGACTCTTTGTAACTCCATTGTCTGCAGCACGCCAGGCTTCCCAGTCTATCACCAACTCCCAGAGCTTGCTCAAACTCATGTCCATTGAGTCAGTGATGCCATACAACCATCTCATCCTCTGTCATCCCCTTCTCCTCCTACCTTCAATCTTTCCCAGCATCAGGGTCTTTTCCAATGAGTCCATTCTTCGCATCAGGTAGTCAAAGTATTGGAACTTCAGCATCAACATCAGTCCTTCCAATGAATATTCAGGACTGATTGCCTTTAGGATGGACTGGCTGGATCTCCTTGCAGTCCAAGACACTCTCAAGAGTCTTCTCCAACACTGCAGTTCAAAAACAATTCTTCAGCACTCAGCTTTCTTTATGGTCCACCTTTCACATCCATGCATGACTACTGGAAAAATCATAGCTTTGACTAGATAGACCTTTGTCAGCAAAGTAATGTCACTGCTTTTTTAACATGCTGTCTAGGATTGTCATAGCTTTTCTTCCAAGGAGCAAGCGTCTTTTAATTTCATGGCTGAAGTCTCCATCTGCAGTGATTTTAGAGCCCAAGAAAATAAAGCCTCTCACTGTTTCCATTGTTTCCCCATCTATTTGCCATGAAGTGATGGGACCAGATGCCATGATCTTAGTTTTTTTGAATGTTGAGTTTTAAGCCAGATTTTTCACTCTCCTCTTTCACTTTAATTAAGAATATACTCAGTTGCTCTTCACTTTCTGCCATAAGGGTGGTATCATCTGCATATCTGAGGTTATTGATATTTCTCCAGGCAATCTTGATTCCAGCTTCTGCTTCATCCACCCTGGCATTTCACATGATGTACTTTGCATATAAGTTAAATAATCAGGACGGCAATACACAGCCTTGACATAAAGGCTTTGATGGAGTCAGTAAAGCAGAAGTAGATGTTTTTCCAGGACTCTTGCCTTTTCTGTGATTCAACAGCATTGGCAATTTGATCTCTGATTTCTCTGCCTTTTCTAAAACCAGCTTGAATATCTGGAAGTTCTTGGTTAATGTATTTTTGAAGCCTCACTTGGAGAATTTTGAGCATTACTTTGCTAGCATGTGAGATGAGTGCAATTGTGTGATAGTTTGAACATTCTTTGGTATTGCCTTTCTTTGAGATTGTAATGACAACTGGCATTTTCCAGCTCTGTGGCTACTGCTGAGTTTTCAAAATTTTCTGGCATATTGAGTGCAGCACTTTAACAGCATCATCCTTTAGGACTTGAAATAGCTCAACTGGAATTCTGTCACCTCCACCAGCTTTCTTCCTAATGATGCTTCCTAAGGCCCACTTGACTTCAGACTCCAGGGAGTCTGGCTCTAGGTGACTGATCACACCATTGTGGTTATGTGGGTCATTAAATTTTTTTTTTTTGGTATTGTTCTTCCATGCATTTTTGCCACCTTTTCTTAACACTGTCTACTTCTGTTAGGTCCATACTGTTTCTGTCCTTTATTGTGCCCATCTTTGCATGGAATTTTCCCTTGGTATCTCTGATTTTCTTGAAGAGATCTCTAGTCTTTCTCATTCAGTTGTTTTCCTCTGTTTCTTTACATTGATCACTTAGGAAGGCTTTCTTATCTCTCCTTGCTATTCTTTGCAACTGTGCATTCAAATGGGCATATTTTTCCTTTTCTCCTTTACCTTTGACTTCTCTTCTTTTCACAGCTATTTGTAAGACCCCCTCAGACAACCATTTTGCTTTTTTGCATTTCTTTTTCTTGGGGATGGCTTGATCACTGCCTTCTGTACAATGTCATGAACCCCGTCCATAGTTCATCAGGCACTCTGTCTATCAGATCTAATCCCTTGAATCTATTTGTCACTTTCACTGTAAAATTGTAAGGGATTTGATGTAGGTGATACCTGAGTGGTCTAGGGATTTTCCCTACTTTCTTCAATTTAAATCTGTATTTGCAATAAAGAGTTCATGATCTGAGCCACAGTCAGCTCCTGGTCTTATTTTTTCTGATTGTATAGAGCTTCTCCATCTTTGGCTGCAAAGAATATAATCAGTCTGATTTCAGTGTTGACCATTTAGTGATGTCCATGTGTAGAATCATCTCTTGTGATGTGGGAAGAGGGTATTTGTTATGACCAGTGAGTTCTCTTGTCAAAACTGTTAGCTTTTTCCCTGTTTCATTTTGTACTCCAAGGCCAAACTTGCCTTGTTACTCCAGGTACCTGTTGACTTCCTACTTTTGCCTTCCAGTCCCTTATAATGAAAAGGACATATCTTTTTGGTGTTAGTTCTAGAAGGTCTTGTAGGTCTTCATAGAGTTGTTCAACTTCAGCTTCTTCAGCATTAGTGGTTGGAGCATAGACTTGATTACTATGATATTGAATGGTTTGCCTTGGAAACAAACTGTTATCATTCTGTCATTTTTGAGATTGCACCCAAGTACTGCATTTTGGACTCTTTTGTTGACTATGAGGGATACTCCATTTCTTCTAAGGGATTCTTGCCCACGGTAATAGATATAATGACAAAACGTGGTCCACTGGCGAAGGGAATAGCAAACCACTTCAGTATCCTTGCCTTGAGAATCGCACGAACAGTATGAAAAGGCAAAAGATATGACAATGAAAGATGAACTCCTCAGGTCGACAGGTGCCCCACATGCTACTAGAGAAGAGTAGAGAAATAACTCCAGAAAGAATGAAGAAATGGAGCAAAAGTGAAAACAATGCCCAGGTATAGATGTGACTGATGATGGAAGTAAAGTCCAGTGGTGTAAAGAACAATATTGCACAAGAACTTGGAATGTTAGGTCCATGAATGAAGGTAAATTGGAAGTGGTCAAACAGGTGACAGCAAGAGTGAACATCAACATTTTAGGAATCAGTGAACCTAAATGGACTGGAATGGGTAAATTTAATTCAGATGAACAGTGTTTGGCATATAGTAAGGACTCAACAAATAATGCATAAATAATAAACAAATCTGGTATTTCTTATTCCTTCCTGTTTGTGATTGCTGCTTGCAATTTCCTAGATCACAAGAATTCAACTACCCCCTGTGATAAGGACACACCGTTTACATATATCTTACAACCAGCAGAGGTGAATTCTTCTGTGATCTTCTTACTCTTTCCCTGCAGTTATATTTATGTCATTTACAACCACCCAGAGTTCTAGGTGTCAGCACTTTCATCATCCCATTTCACATATAAAGACCCAAGGCTTGGAAATGAATGTTCTTGTCTAGACTTACACATCATTGAAGTTCACAACCAGGATTCTAACCCAGTCAGTCCCTCTTCAGGTTCTGTGCTATGTGTGAAATATTTTGTTCCTTCATGAGTGCAGCCATGAACTGAGTACAGATTCTACCTGCTATCAGGTTGTTTGTTCCTTGAGCATTTCATGAGGTAGTACTATTTATCTCACCATTCACAGTTCTGTTTAACAACTATTTATTGAGCCCAGCTAGAAGTATACAAACTATACAAGATTTCTGCCTTCACAGAAACTTTAAAATTATGTAAAATCCCGTAACTCATACCACTATTACCCCCTAGTTTTAGCATCTATTGGCAATTCTTGCTTGAATTAATTTTATCATGGTAGTTGTCACCCTGTGATTTTCCAATTCTGTCACTTCTTTTACATTTATTAGTTGACATTTTTCTCAAGGGACTTCCATGGTGGCTCAGACAGTAAAGAATTCTGTCTGCAGTGCAGAAGACCTGACTTCGATCCCTGGGTCAGGAAGATCCCCTGGAGGATAGAATGGCCACCCACTCCAGTATGCTTGCCAGGAGAATTCCATGGACAGAGGAGCCTGGCAGGCTACAGTCCATGGGATCTCAAAGAATTGGACATGACTGAGCATCTAACCCATTCACTTATTTTTTTTTTTCAGTTTTCCTCCTACTCAAAGGAAGAACTTTCTCTTCATCCCCTTTATTCATCTGTTTGTTAAATGTATTTATATAAAGTATAACCATTTACTTAATAGGTTATAATGCATTGCTATCATTATGTTATTGTTGTGCTTGTTGTTGCTCAAGTTGTCCCAGATTTGGCTAGTGGAAGTACTTTTAATCTGACTTCTGTGTCTTTTGGCACATCTCCATAGCTTTTGGACATATCCTTACTTTCTGACACAACAAAATGTTGCAGGTCATTGTGTTCTTTCCCTGTTACAGTCCTGGAATCAGCCATTTCTCCAAGGATCCTTGGTTCCTTTAGCAGATAATGGGTTCTAAAAACCAAGATACGGTTGCTCAACTGGCTCATTGCCACTGGAATATTGCTCTTCCCAGGTTCTCCAAATGGATACAAACATTTATATATACATATATGCATACATTTTATATAAACATATATACATATATGTGTGTGCATGTGTGTTTATATCAAACTGTATGTATTGAAAATAGAAATTCATCTCACTGTTTCTCATTCCAATCCAACAAAATGTTTTCTCTAGTTTGTTTTTTTTTCATTTAAAACATTATATCTCCCTTCCCTCCTATTATCTTTCAAAATATGTGTGCATGTGCTCAATCCCCTGTCTATAGTCCATCTTCTCACCCTAGTAGGCTACCACACAGCTAGGACACCCTCCTCACACAACCCTCAAAGCAGATGGTCGCTGCCCCAACTGGTCCGTCACGTCACTTGAGCCCCTACCTGACTGCTCTCCAAGAAAAAGAAAAGGGGGAGAAGGGCAGCTTGAAACAATATGCTTATTAAAATGAAATAATACCATTATTTTCAGCGATGAAGACAGGCAAGAAAAACCTAAGAAGCCAAACTGTTGTGACTGCTACACTGAGCCACCACAGACATTTCCTACTAAAGATCAGCAGTCAGTCATCCCCCCTTTGCCTTGTAGGCCCTGTAACATTTATGTGGGATGACTAATGTGAAAATAATGCATATTATTGCCCCAAGAATTCCTCAGATTCTTAAATCACAAATGGAGGGGGAGGGTAAGTTGCAAATCAGATTCGTTAAGATCTTCTATATAATCTGATTTGAATGTAGTAGATATAAGAAAATCTATTTGTTGCAGTCATTTTCAACGACATCTTTAAAAGACAAAGAGAAGAGAGAATATGAAGGATAGCCTTTAGAGGTATAACTGGACAGCTCTAATTAACTACACTCCACATAAAAGGGTCCCTTCATTACATAATTATGTTTGCAATTATTCCTCCTGCTCTTTAAGTGAGAGGGTACAAATGTTGGAAAACAAGGTGGTAAACATGAAAGTTGGGCTTGGAAAATTAGTTTGGGATTTACAATGTTTGGGGAGTAGGTAAGTAGGTAGGGAATTTTTATGAAAAACAAAAACCTTAGACTCGTCTGGTCAACTAATTGGCACAGATTAAAAGAAAATCTGCTTAAGTTGTGTGTCTGCTTACAAAACACCTTGTTTTCCTCTCTCTTATTTTTTTAAATGAAGCAAGTAGTTCACATTTAAAGTGAACCAGACAGCTCCCAGGTGCAATTGTCTCCTGAGAGAAGAGAAATGAGATTCTTCAAGAAAATAAAAATGTTTCATGCCTCTCTTTCATCTTCTGAAAGGTTACTTTTAAAAGTTAACTCCTGAAGAGAAACAGATGTGTCCAGAATTAAGTATTCAAGGCCAGACCAGGAGAAATTCTCTGTGCCTGGTATAGAAATGGAAAAAGTGGCTTTATTTCCTTCAACAAAGCCCAAGAATTATTTTTAAGGGGAGATAGAAATGGGAGGAACAGGGCCCTTCCTTGTGGTTTTGTTTTCAGTCACAGTGACCCTGACAGAGTGTTAGGTGTATTAGGACAAAACACCTGCCTCCTCTTGTTGATATTCCCATCATGGCACACTGAGATGGATGTATAGAACAAATGTGTCTTCTTTCTCTTTTTCTCTTGAGCAAATGAGGTTTATTGCAAATATATCTTCATTTTATTCAGGAGATATTTCCTCATTTTTAGCCAATGTCCCCTGGAAATCAGACCACAGTTTTCACTGGAAAATTGAGTCATTTTCAGCTGACATACTTTGAAAGCTAATTTAAAAGTGCACATGTATGACAGAATAATCAGAAAAAATACCTGGATCCAGAATCTGAATGATTATGTGTGATGATTTTCTGCATTTTAACAAAAACAACCATGTTTAATTCGTCATTGTTATAGGAAAAGAAAGCAATAATTCCCCCACTGACATATTTGAAGCTCTGCTTTCACTTATGCCTCTATACATAAACATTCCCAAAGGTCCTAGGTTCTCCATTCTCTGTGTTCGTTCTCCCATTGTGCATCTCTTATTCCACACTTGGGCTCACACCTGTTCACCTTCAATTGCACACTGGTTATTTCTGTATTATGGTGACCTTTCACCTGAGTCCAAACATTCCCAAAGTATGCACCTTCAAGAAAAATATTTTTTCTCCTGCATTCACTAAGAATGTAAACTTAAAGGTCAGATTTTATTTTCTTTGCAATTCCTGCAAAATTTTTCAAAACTTCCTTCAGCTTTTATAGATGATTTCCACTGATATTGTTCTAGTTAGAACCCTAACCACCTCAAAGATACTTACTGTCATATCCTCTCTCTCATTTCTACTTACTACATTACTTACTACTTCCTACAGACTACTAATTCACACTCTCTGTGCCACAATGTTCTCATTAAAAATCAACTCCATAGAGACCCTCTATAATATTTAGGCATGCAAACAGCTCTAAAAAAATCCATTTACTCAAACAAATGTGGTTATTGTTCTTACTGCTCATCTCTCAGTGGGTAAACTCCTCACATTTGCTGCCTGAGGTATGTTTATTTTCCTAAAAGATGATTATTTCATTCAATTGCCAAAAGAATCTTAATTTTATAATAAAGTAGGACCATACTTCTTAACTTTCCTAAGAGTGTAAGTCAGTACATCTTTCCAAAAATTCTTCAGTATAGCAAAAGCAATCAACACTTGCTAAGTATTCTCCATCCCTTGCTTGTAAAATATACGATGCAGTTCTTGCCTACCTTTTCTCTATTAACATCTAAAGTTGTATGTTTATTTAAATCTTCTTAATATTAAAGTCAAACAGATTTGAATCATATTGAAAAAACATATGGTATTAACATATTATAACACATATTATCTTTTACTTTTTGCAAAGTTTCTTCAGGAAAGAAATCCTGTGTAATTCACTTAGCTGTTACCTGTGACATTTCACACCCATTGGCATTCAGTAAATACTTACTGAATCATTATGGCTTTAGATTCTATCAAGGTAATAATATGCCTCATTAAATATGACATTATAATCATACTATCCTGTGTGAATTTTGAAATGAGGATACTTTCACGTTGTTTAGTTTCTTGTGTGTGTGTATACATGCTAAGTCACTTCAGTCATGTCCAACTCTTTGTGACTCTATGTACTGTAGCCTGCCAGGCTCTTCTGTCCATGGTATTCTCCAAGCAAGAATACTAGAGTGAGTTACCAAGCCCTCCTCCAGGGGATCTTCCTGACCCAAGGATCAAACCCATGTCTCTTATGTCTCCTGCATTGGCAGGCAGTTCTTTACCACTAATGCCACCTGGGAAGCCCATTTAGTTTCTTAAACTCAGATAAACCCAGCCAATTGGCTGATGAGTGAATATGGGTTGCGAGTGTGTGTGTGTCGGGGGGGTGTTTACCCATGCACATAAGGGCAGTGTTGATTTTCACATGAATCTTTGTTCTGGTTATTAGTCAATAAAACATTTTCATACAAATGAACTCTAACTGAAGGACTTTGTTAAACCCACAGACAGGTTGGATTGGTTAAAGACTGCACAGTATTTTCATGATTATCATTATATTAGTAACAGCTAATTTTATTGGAGGCTTTAGACAGGCTGAGCATGCCCTAAATGCTTTTCATGTATTATGTCATTAACATATACACCACGGTCCAACAACCAAGTAAGTAAAAACCATCTAAATCTGTATCCCAGTCTCTCTAAAAAAAATGCCAAAGGGAAAATATATTTTCAATGGAAAACAAAACTTCTTAAAAATTTTATTTCCCCACAACATCACTCTCAGTATTTCTCATAAGCTTTAGAGATGCTCTCCAAACACTTTCCTTACCCAGTGTAAGCTCTAAAATCCATCTCTTCACATCAGCCCAGATAAGCCCCCTCATCAATCCTATCCCTAGTTTCTATCTGTGTGAACTTGGGCAAGTTATTTAAATTTGCTGTTACACAATTTTCTCGGCTGTATAGTGAGGATGGCTACCAGTAATATTTAGCAAAGAACTCAGCTTTGAGAAAAAGTAATCCATTGTTTATACAAGTCTGCTTATCTTTTCTCATACAAGAAGTGTGATAATAGGTGGAGACCAGCCTTGGTTTGGGAACGGCCTATGCTTCAACAATGTCAGGGCCTATGCTTCGTAGTTTTCTGGGTCATTCTCTCACCCTCACAAGATGATTGTTGCATTTTTAGCCATCATATCCATAATCAAGGCATGGGAAAGTAAGAAGAAGGCAGTTTCACTGCTGTTTAATGTAAAAGCTTTCCCAAAGTCCCCAACTGAGGTCCAATTAAAATTCATTGTCCAGAACTGCTGCAAGGGAAGCTTGTACAGTGAGTAATTTTCACTGGAACATTGCCCCCAGAGCAAAGCTGAAGCACTCTTAATAAGAAGGGAGGGCATTTAACTAATACTGCCTCCCACCCTACTTTTAGGCTTCTTATGAGGGTAAATGAACTAATATCTGTGTGGTATTTACAAGAGTACCAGGAAAATGGTAACTGCTCAATACAGGTCAGCTCTTTTTAATAACATTCACTTTCTTCCTTCTCCCTTTTCTTAACCTCTGTTTCTGTAACAAGTTACCTTCTACTGTAGCAAATGTAGATCTCACCTCTGATCTGTCTCCCTTGGACAGCTCTCATTCCTTCCTGGTGTGCACAGTAAGACCTAGATTAGACAAGATAGGCTACAAAGAATCCTGCAAGTAATCTTTTATCAGAAAGAGCAAAGGAGTTTTTGAAAACTCTTGTTATTTTTTTTTGCTCCTGTCACACACTCAAAAAAAAAAAAAAAAGTGGCCCAGGAACCAACCATTTAAAATGCTCATTTATCTAATACCTTTAGCTAGCAGATCAGAGTTAAGATTTGTTCTTCCCCAGTGGCAAGGTGAGGTAAAGATGTGCATAACAAGACATATTAAGGTCACCAATGGTGCTTCTAAACTTTGAAAATAAAAGCTTTCTGAAGTCTATAATTAATAAGCAGTATGTTAATTAGGGCACTTCAATCATAGAGGTTCCCCTTCTTTACTTGAATGAATCTTTGATGTGGAGGATCAGGGGAATTATCCTTGACTCCTTTTTATTGTACGATTCAGTTCAGCAAAATGGTTGTCTGTCACTACACGATCAGCTTATTATTCAAATCCCTCTCTTTTAATAAAATCAGACGGCCTGGTGTCATTCACACACACACACACACAAATCATCTCCTATACATTTCCATGGCCATACCTCCATGATCATTGAGCATTAATGCCATTTGATCCTTACCTGTGGAAACAATGTCATGCCAGGCATTAGCACCATCCATGTGCTTACAGGGAATTAAAGAACCTGTAGCTAAACACATGAGTGATTAACAGTCAATCGTGATATGCTGGTAACTCAGCATGTTCATACACAGATAAGTGGGTTTTGGTCTCAGCTCTGAGTCTACACACTGCCCCATAGCAGAGCTCCAAAAACTAGGTCATTTAAAAATTTTTTTCTCCTATTCATGCATCATACTTCTGGTAACTTGCTTAGGAAAAAAAAAATATATATATATATATATTTGTTTGGATTTTTGCTTTTTTGGTTGGTTGATTTTTGTTTTGTTTTCTGAGAAGTATGTCTAATCCTTATATCTGCCATTTAGCCATAGGATTAGCATTCTTCCATTCAACCTCAGCCCTGCAACCTGCTGGTGAGCATTTCAGAGGCCAAAATCTAGCTTATAGATGCTCTGTCTGAATAACTCAAACTCATCATGTCAATATAAGCAAACATTAAAAGTATCAACATCAATAGAATGATTGTGGTATCAATAGGATGATTTGCAGGTCTTCAACAGGAAGAAATGAAAGATTATAAATTCATGTTAAGAAAAAAAGAACTCATTATCTGACCAGAACTCTTACTCTGTTATGCCATAATTATTGTCATAATGTCATGGTACCTTACTAGGTAACCTGTTTTCTCCCTTTTTGGCTTCCTGGTTTAGCAAATGTACCTGCCTTAATTAGCTCTACTCTGTGTGCTGTGTCCTTCATTATTTATTAAACAACTTCCTATTGCCTGTATCTAGGTTTATCCCCAAGTTTAGGCTACCTTGAGCAGTCCTTCTTCCCAGTCTTTCTACTGATAAGAATCCTCAAGAGCTGTGTGTTAAATATATAGCTTACCCCTCACATTTCATATTTAGTAGGTCTCAAGTGCAGCCACTATTTTTTTTTTCTATTAAGTGCTCCAGGTGATTCTTATCTTTAGCCAAATTTGGAAGCAGTGCCCTAGGTGGTATGATTAATTACTAGTATGATTAATTACCATATCCTGACTTGTCCCACTTCTTCACCTCCCTTTCTGACTAGGTCTACCAAGCATCCTACTTATTTTCAAGGCTGAAAGTTTAAAAAAGAGGTCAGAGAAAACATTTAAGGTAATTTCAGTTATATTAAAAATTGAGAGAAATTGTTCTTTTGAAGAATTGATGTGGTTTTTCACCTTTAATGTAGGAAGAGCCATGTTATGAAGAAGTAGCCCTCTGACTTTTTTTTTAGGGTTAAAAAAGAAAATTGATACACAGCTACTTTGTTGGGTAGGCATATTATTAAGCATTTAATGTGTGTCATTTTCTCAATGGTGATAGATTTTCATTATTTATAGCTACATCTATGTAATGATAATGGTGTGTGTTAGCAGAGTGTCTCCTAATAATCTGTACTAATGTTCTCAAAACTTTGCAAGTATCTCATTTTTAACCACTCCATTCTCATGTAGAAATGAGGATGGAAAAGGAAAAAATGTAGGTAAAAATGAACCATTTGGCAGTATGTTTTTAAGGATACAGATTTTTTATTCATTTGACAAAACACTTATTGAGTATGTGAAAGCATGTTATGTGCAAACCACAGTATGAGGCTGTGGTTTCACAACAGTAAATAAGAAAAAAAACATAATCCTCCCCTTACTAGAATCCTTACTAGAAATCATGTTCTCATATAGAACAGAACCTCTTAAAAATTTACTAAATTTTTAAAATAACTGTAGTGAACTATATTAAGGAGAATTTTAAGAAACAATGGTGTAGTATTTAATGGAGGGAAATGAGGAAGTTTAGGAGTGAGTTAAGGTTCCTTACTGATAGTTGGAACATTTATCTTATCTCTAATTTTTATTTTCATTTTTTCAAATGAATGAGTGGATTCTATTTTATGCAGCAACATGTAATGACTTGATTCTCTCAGGCACAGGTCAGTGAATGCACAAGGACAACTTCCAACCTAAAATGCTTTTATGTCACCGTGATTCTGCTACAGCTGTAGCAAAGCCAGGTCTTCTCGTCCTTCTGTTTTGAAACAGTGCCCAACAGTAGTTGGCTTCTTTGCAGATAGACAATATAAATACATATGAAAACTTTAAAAAGAGAGAATGAGTGTATCTAAGTAGGCGGAGGTGTCACTTTCTTTCTTTTTTTTTTTTCATTTTTATTGGCTCTCTTCTAGAAACGTGACTCCGAAGAGCATCGGAAATAGCATAGTTGATTGGACAGTACCACTTCTGTTTCTATGTGAACACAGGGAGATGAGTTGCATTTTCTTACATCTCCAGTTAGTCACAGTACCCCTGTAAAAGCATTGGACTATAAACAATATTCAGGAAGAAACAAAAGTTTGTTAGTATTTTCTCACATGTAGTGGTTGCTGACATCGCTTTGTCAGGCTGTTTTGGAATAGGTCACACATCACAGTCAAGATACGTGATTATTTTTGATAACTATTGAGATTTATCTTTTTAACTACCACCTCCATCAAAAGAAACCTCATTCCAAAGGAAATTCTTTTGAGGAAAGAAGAGATATATACCTTTACTGCTAAATTTAATTTCCAAAGTCAAAACTCTAACACTTCTTAGAATGTGGGCATAAACCTGGAAGCCTGTGATAGCTCTCCTGACAACCTCAATTCTAACTTACACAGCTACTACCTATCAAAAGCAGAGGACAGTGACTTGAAAACTCCTTTTCTGTCACCTAAAACGATAGCGTGATCCCAAGTGCATACATGACTGGGTTGTTATGCTAATACATTAATTCAATTAATGAATTTAGTTATTCACCAGATAAACACTGCTATGTTCCAGACGTTGTGTTAAGAAATGTAATCACAATTGAGAATAAAACAAAGTTAAGCCTCTGCCTTGAAAAATGTACATTCAGCCAGTGAGATGTATAACAATACGCTAAAGGAAAAATACTTATAAGAATTTGAGTGACATTATAGAGGGAAGAAAAGCGTAGACACCACTGGGAAGGTTTAGAGGTGCTGCATAGAAAGAAAGAAAAGAGAGGGGAAATTCTCTCATAAGTGGTGATATTTAAGTAAATATTGGAAAAGTGAGAAGGGAAGCCAGCCATGTAAATAACAGGAGGAAGGTGTCACATTTGCCAACACCATGAGACGGAAAGGGCTTCCCTGATAACTCAGTTGGTAAAGAATTCACCTGCAAGGCAGGAGACCTGAGTTCAATTCCTGGGTCAGGAAGATTCCCTGGAGAAGGGATAGGCTACACACTCCAGTATGCTTGGGCTTCCCTTGTGGCTCAGCTGGTAAAGAATCTGCCTGCAATGTGGGTAGACCTGGGTTCAATCCCTGGGTTGAGAAGATACCCTGGAAAAGGAAAAGGCTACCCACTCTAGAATTTTGCCTGGAGAATTCCATAGACAGTATAGTTCATGGGGTTGCAAAAAGTCAATGCGACTCAGCAACTTTGCAAAAAGTCAGATATGACTGAGCAACTTTCGTTTCATTCGCTTCACTTCATGAGACGGAAAAGAAGACCGTGGGGGAGGTTTGAGATTCACTGAGATCAGTGTGTTTAGACTTTAGGCTACAAGTAGGAGAAGATAAAATGTCAAGAAGGGACAAGGGACATAGCCAGGAGCCTGGCCTCATATAATGTACTGAAAATACACTTGACTTTATACAATGTACTGAAAATAAACTGTATAAAATCTTCTTAGCTGTTGGGAATATGTAGAAAAAAAAGTAAGAAAAGATTGTAAAAGTGTGGCTTATAATGACTATTTCAGCTAAAAAACATGATAGTATGTGTTATCAGTTGGGCTTTAATCAAAGAAATAGCATCACTGAGATGCATGCTATGGAATGGAGTTACTAAAAGATGTGTATGTTTGTGTGTGCGTATACACACGCATGCACGCAGGCGCTCAGTCGCATCCAACTCTTTGCGGTCCCATGAACTGTAGCCCGCCAGGCTCCTCTGTCCATTCATTTTCAAGAATACTGAAGTGGGTTGCCATTTCCTTCTCCAGGTGATCCTCTCAATCCAGGGATCGAACCACCTCCCTTGTGTCTCTTACATTGGCAACAGAATTCTTTACCATTAAGCCACCTGGGAAGCCCACAAGATTAGATCTTGGGAAATTACTGGAAACTAGTTAAGAGGGCTACATAAGATTGTTGCCTTTGTAGCTAGTGTTGAGCCAGCAGTGAGGGAGAGGAAGGACAAACTGGAACCTCCCACTGGTTTATCCCCGCCTCCACCTTTGATGATGTGAAGTGTCTGTCAGGTGCATGCACATCTGGCCCAGAGCTCAGAACAATCAAAGGAGGAGAGGTAGGAGATGGTTAGCTGGATATCTGGATGATGCCCTACACCATCAATATGAGCCAGTATATCAGCCACAGTATCCATCTGAGGTATGCACCCTACACTGATCTGCACAGTGTACAACTGGCTGCTGCCCCATTTCTGCTTCCTAAATCTCCCATAAGTTTCTCATGTTCCAATCTGGAAATCACACAAACAAGGGGATTTGGGGAAAATAGCTGCCCTTTAGCAAAAATTTGCTCAGAACAAAGCCATTGCACTATGTTAGCCCCCAGCCTCCACCAAATATCCTGATATAGAAAATAGTTGTAATTAGATGGATAAACTTTCGGTGGTGGTAGTTATGTATGTGTTCATCTGTTTGGAGGGACTTGTTCTGATCAAAAAAAAATGTGATTCTCACAAACATACTCTTTGTTCTCTCTTCAAATTTCATTGGAAGACAAATTCTCATATTCACATAAACTTTTGTTTTGATAACGTATGGTGCTGTTAATAAGCTAAAAATTGACTTTCTTTGGGCTACATACAGTTCCAAGAAATGGAAGGTAAAACTTTAAATGTGATGTTCAAGAACACACAAAATGAAATCTGAAAAGCTATCATATTTGAACAATCCATAGGCCCAATGGTTTTCAAATGATGTCTGTTCTCATAGATGAGAGGGTCCCTTTGTGTAGAATGTAAAAATAAGGAGAGGGAAAAGCCTAACAGCTCTGACTGGGCAAACATAGGGGATTGATTGGGACCTGTCCTTTCCCTTTCTGGAGCCCCTGCAAGGACTGTTACAGAATAAGCAGAATACAAAGATGAGATCTCTTAAATTTACCTCTGTCTCATTCTCTCTCCATTTGAGCCAAGACTTAGTACCACGTTTGTAGCCTCAAGATACAGGCAACTATTACACAGCATGTAAATGGAAAATGGAAGTTTCTTTGAAGATTCTAAGTGGAGAGAAGGAAAATTGTTAGTCCTGCAAACCATTGGCAGTGTTGCATTAAAATACCCTTTAAGGGATGGGAGGCACGAGAAGGGTCAGAGATTGTGAGGTACAAACTACTATATACAAAATAAATAAGCTACAAGGATATATTTATTGTTAGACAAAAGGAATACAGCCAATACTTTGTAATAAATTTAAAAGGCGAATAATCTATAAAAATATTGAATCACTGTACCTCTGAAACCAGTATAATTAACTACAATTCAGTTTAAATGGAGAAGGAAATGGCAACCCACTCCAGTATTCTTGCCTGAAGAATCCCATGGACAGAGGAGCCTGGAGGGCTACAGTCCATGGGATCAGAGTCATATACAACTGAAGCAACTTGGCATGCACACAGGCACTTCAATTTTTAAAATACTCTTTAAGCATTTTTTTTCCAGATTATTTCTGCCTTATTTCCCTTTCATCCTTTGCAACATATTTCCTCTCAAAATTTCTTTTATTGTCCTGAATACGAACTGTATTTATTAAGAACTTAGTGCAATAAATATCTACCATTAGTGTTAAGCTCTCCTTCTAAATAGTAATGTGTGTGTTAGTTACTCAGTCGTATCCAACTCTTTGTGACCCCATGAACCGAAGCCCACCAGGATCCTCTGTCCATGGAGTTCTCCAGGCAAGAATACTGGAGTGGGTAGCCATTCCCTTTTCCAGGGGGTCTTCCTGACCCAGATATTGAATCTAGGTGTTCTGCATTGCAATTAGATTCCTTACCAATGAGCCACCAGTGAAACCTTCTAAATAGCAATAGCAATCATTTATTGGTTGTGGTATATTCCAGGCACTGTACTAATTGCTTTACATGAATTATCCCTTTGTAGCCTCAAAACAGGTCTTCCCTGGTAGCTCAGTTGTTAAAGAATCACCGCCTGAAATGCAGGAGACCCCAGTTTGATTCCTGAGCAGGAAGATCCCCTGGAGAAGGGATAGGCTACCCACTCCAGTATTCTTGGGCTTTCCTGGTGGCTCAGATGGTAAAGAATCCACCTGCAATGTGAGAGACCTGGATTTGATCCCTGAGTTGGGAAGATCTCCTGGAGGAGGGCTTGGAAACCCATCTAGTGTTCTTGCCTGGAGAATCCCCATGGACAAAGGAGCCTGGTGGGCTACATTTCATGGGGTTGCAAGGAGTCAGACATGACTGAGCACCTAAGCACAGCACAGCACAGCCTCAAAAAAATTCCATAAACTAGTTAATAGTATTTGCTCCTATGTTATAGACAAGGAAGCTGAGGCAAAAAAAAGATTAAGCAATTTGTCGAAGGTTATTCAGGTAATTCAGATGGTTAGACAGCATCACTAACTCAGTTCACATGAGTTTGAGCAAACTCCAGGAGATAGTGAAGAACAGGGAAGCCTGGTGTGCTGCAGTCCATGGGATCAGACATAACTTAGTGACTGAGAAGCAACAACAACACCATTCAGGTAGTAAATGGGAGAGCCAGGACACACATTTCAGGCTAACTTGAGGCTGACTTCTTCCAAGGAGAGATAATTACCAAGAGATATATTGTTATTGACCAGAGTTTTTGAAAACCTTATGCATCACCAACCAGAAAAGATGATCAAAGTATGCACCGAACCAAATCAGTCACCTTCCGGGAATTGGGGAGAAGTGGATTACAATGTTTATTGAAGAAATGTTAGGGCAGCCAAAAAAAAAAAAAATCCATTCTTTTTTTTTTTTTCGGAAAACTATGAACGAACTTTTTGGCCCACCCAATGGAATCATTTCCTATGATGTTACAGCTATTTGAAAACCAATAATCTTCTGATACTCATTTTTGAAAATCAAAACGTTTCATCAACAACCATTTATTAAACTAAGTAGCTGTATTTTCCAAAGATGTTTGCAACATCTCCCACCCCATAGATGCTATTACATTGTGACTTTGATGTCCCTTTCATAAAGAAACAAGATATTTTTATCCTCCTTAATCTAGGTGGGCTTGTGTAACTATGGTTACAGTGATATTATGCATCTTTCATGGCCAACTTTGACTTGATTCTGGGGACATTGCTCTTGGAAATCAGCTGCCATTCTGTGAAGGAACCCAGACTGGTTCACCTAGACAGCTCATGGAGAATGGCCATACATGGGCTGGTTAATAGTCATGCTGAGAGCCCAGTTAACAGCCAGTGTCAACAACCAGGCATGTGACTAAACATGCCTCTGGATGATTCCTGTCTTGAATGTTCAAGTCACCCCTAGCCTTTAAGAATACCCAGCTGAGACTTCTGATACAGAGACAAGCAGTACAGGTTATATCCTGTCCAAACTCCTGACCCACAGCTGAGCAGGGCGCCATGGGTGTTTTATGCCACAAAGTGTTGTTGGCTGAAACCTACAATGAGAAAAGAGGTTCAGAGAAGTAAGACTCATAAGCCTTAGAACCCACCCTCAGTATACTCACAAAAACTTCACTGAATTCAGCAGCAGCATAGCAACAAAAGCCAGTACATCTTGATAGACCCTGTCTGCAGCACTACATACAGTACTTTCTCCAATTAGACTGAAAAGTAATGAAAAAAATTTTTTAAAAGGAGATTTTGCTCTAACAGTTATTAAAATCCATAGTAACCAGGAGTTGTAAAATATACAAAAGATGCTACTAGTTTCTTGAAAATAGTTTTCTCTCATGAATAAGTTAAATATTCTTCCAAATATTTAACTTATATTTTCAAAGTATTTTTTTTGAAATCTTTATTGAAGTATAGTCACTTTCCATGTTGCGTTAGTTTCTGCTGTACAGCAATCTTAACTTTTTGTTTTCACTCTATGTGCCTTCTATATTGATTTTTTTACTCTGTATTCTGTATATTCCATCTCTTCCAGTCAAGAAGTCTTACCTGGCTTTCTTTTCTGGCCTATGTAAGAAATAGGTGTAGCACAAACAATTTTCAAACCTGGCATCTTTCTGGGTAACAGATTCTGCTCTAGTTCCCTATCCCCATTGAGAATCACTGCTTCATGGCACAGCTTCAGAAATCATTTTTATACTTGTAAAATGATAAATACTGGCTTACTCCACATCCAAATTATGATGATAGTCTAATTAGTTGAGTTCAAATTAGCCATCTATTATTCTCTCTCAAATTCCCTGTCATCCTCTACTATTTCTGAACAAACATCAATTGTGCCAATGTCTTGAGCAGTGTCGATCTAAACTGAAATGTTTCCAACTTCTTTAATATCATCACCAACTGTCTTATTAATTAATTAATGATGCTGTGAATAATAAACTACTAGTGTTGTTAAACCAGGCAAAAGGCAGGAGGCATGCAGCAGCAGCAATCACTGTAGCATACCAGAGCATCTATCTACTAGCTAGAAGGAGGAGGTGAACATCCCCACCAGGCATTAGAAAGAGAAAAAACATTAAATAATAATTCATCACAATTGGGGGCAACACTGCTGATTAAATTCTTTGGAGGTGAGATGCTGCTCAAGTTATCAGAGTGGATTCTCTTCAAGTGAAGGCCAGTGTTTCCTCCTACCAATAATGTAATGAGGGATCTGACTGACTCCTCTTGTGTTTGTTTAGAGGTCCTTTCAGAAATTGGATATAAATGTAATTCATTGGACAAGCCACACAATAAATAGGTTTTACCGTCTGTTCTGTCAGCTTTATGATGCTGAAAGTAAAGGTAGAACAAGAAGAGCGAGTATTGGGGATAAAATAGAGTGAGTAATATGAGAACAACAAAGCCATCCTTGTTGAAAAGAGCTTTTACTCAAGAATATTGAATGGCAGACTTATTTTTTTTCCTCCTCTAGCCCAGGTGAACACAGTCTGAGGAGACAGTCATTGCTTGAAATGATTGATGTTATTTCTTCGAGTTTGTCACCATTACCACAAGTATGATCAGGATTACTTTGTTTGCTCAGCTGTTCCTGGCCTGCTCCTCTTGCCTCAAACCAAGCAAAATGAGAGGTGCACAGATCATAGGATCCATCAACTGCCTGATGGAGCCCCACGTTCAGGCCCCCCCGCTCCCCTCCTCATCAATCTCCATTGTCCTTGGAAGAAGTTATCCATCTGCAACAGTACATGCCACCCTCAAGCTGTACAATACAACATTGTTTTCTGAGGATGCTGGCTTACTGTGATTAAAGATCTCTTTGTTCATTCAAGGAAAGGGGTGAGGTAGGTTAGGGAAGGTGGTTGACATTTTTTAGTATCTGTTCTGCAGAAGGAACAATGCTTCTTTTTCTTTACATATGTGATTATTCTATTTGAATCTTGCAAAAATCTGTGGGTAGCTATCTTTTTTTCATTTCATAGATAAAGACACTGAGGCTCAGAAATGATAACTGCTTTGTCAAGAGCTAATTAGGTCCTGGTAACAGAACTCTAATCTCCAAGAACACAAGCAGAAAGCCATTGTGTACCCAGGGTCTAGTCTGACTCCTGGCATACAGTAGGCACTAAAATATGTCAAGTAATTAATGAATGAATAAATAAATGAGCAAATGAAGTGGCAAGGCTAGCATTTGTATCCAGGACTTTGATCCCAAAGCCCATTAGATTCATGTGACTGACGAAAGAAAAGCAACACCACAAACTACATAATTAATGTTCTTTGTGGGGAGGAAAGAGAAATAGAATTCATTATAAGACAACCTCATTTAATGAACCTTTTGAGTTTTGCATCTATTTTGATGTGCAGAACCAATATGTGACTCATCAGTTCTCATTTTTTATCTTTTGTGTTGTTGTTTTTCTATATATGGGGCTGTGGCTTATTTTTAGACATCTGGGCAGAAGAGTTGAGCTAATGTTGTAAGTAAAACACTTAAATTAAAACTTCAAATATCTTCTCAACTTATAATTAAATGTACCATATGGTCCTGTTTTACTGAAAGTCAGGGCCTATAATTTAATGTTTTCCTTTTTCAGCAACAAATTTTATTGGCTTGTTCTCAATCATTTTAATGTCAAGAAAACAATTACAACCCAGGCAATATTTTGTGATTATTAGACAGAAACAATATCTTACCTGGGGATAAAAATATTGGTTTTGGTGTGGATACATCGTTATTTAAGATCATTCAAGAATTAAAAAAAAATAGTTGCTAAGCTTAATAAGTGTTATGTCATTGTATGAAAAGTTCACACATTTCTCCAGGTTTCATCATCCAACTTCTATTTAATTTGAATATAATCTGAAACAAAATGCTGATTTTTGCACAATTTAACAAATATGGTTAAGCATTACTTAGGGTGTCTTAAAATGCCTAGTATGCAAGTTGCAAATACAAGGACAACTCTTCCCATCTGAAAAAGTTTCCATGCTCTTGTCAACTTTCCTAAATGAGGCAAGTGGGGTGTGCTGAGTGTGAATTAATATTTAAAGATAATAGCCTTGAAGCAAGTAATTCCAATTTTCTGTCCACCTTGTTCTAGATCTTCAGGTATGTTCTATCAAAGCAATACAATCTCTTCCCTTCAGAAACACATAATCTAAGGCTGCGGTCCCTTTTTGGCACCAGGGACTGGTTTTTTGAAAGACAGTTTTTCCACGGACTTGAGGTGGGAGTGATATTGAGATGATTCAACATTGTATTTATTGTGAACTTTATTTTTTTATTATTATTACATTATTTTCACCTTGGACCCTCAGGTATTAGATCCCAGAGTTTGGAGACATACATTTTCAAGGATCTCAACCCCAGAGAGATAATGAAAACGTGGGGCAAAGTGACTATATTGTCAGATGTTAAAGAAAATACTGTCCACAGAGGATTCACTTAGAGATACTAGAACTTTGAATTGAAAACAGAAATTTAGAGTGAGTAAATAATTTACCCTCTGCCCACACTGTAGAATCACATACACATGTATGAATAAATACATAAAGTAGATCCAACTTCAGGTACTGACAATGGGAGTCATCAAGACAGTAGGTTGAAAAAGCAGGCTATATTCTCCCAACAAATGTTTATATACCAAGTACTCCTCTAAATTCTGAATATATCTAGAACCAACAAAGCCCATGCTCTCATGCAGCTTAGATTCTGTTAGAACACAATTCATGTAAAATATAATTAAAAACTGTGTATGTACCTATGAGTAATTCTGTTCATATAAGTGAGTAGTAAGAACCCTAGAGGACACTCATTATACAGCTAAGTGGTGGCCTCTGGACAGCAAAGTAGGAGTGAGGAGGTGGTGATGGCAACTTTGACATTGTTTTCATATTGGTATATTGTTTGGATATTTTGAAATAAGAATGTATTCCTGTCTCACTTGTACTTGAAAATAAAACAATAATGAGAAAAGTAAAGCAAAAGAAATAAGCAGGGAGAATGCATTTTGTACACAGGGAAAAATTTGAGCAAGATTTGAAGATGGAAATGAAGGCTAGCAGCTTGTCAGAGTTTATAAGGGATATGACCTGAGACTTCCCATAATCCCCAAATTGCCAACATGGTCAAGTTCTTCCTGATTCATGGATCCATGGAGAGACATGTGCCATTCACAGTGCATAACTTCAAATCCTTTGTTTGCTAACATTTCAGTTTTCATTGTTTTATATCTCACCTGATGGACCTTTAGAAAATAAAAGAAAGACTATCAGAATTCCTTGGTGGTCCAGTGGTTGAGATATCTTGCTTTCATTTCTGGGGTCTTAGGTTCAATCCCTAGTGTAGAAGCCAAGATCCCACAAGCTGTGTATTATGGCCATAATAAAGAAATAAAATTATGTAACACACGGACATGCTTGCATGCACACACACATGGTCTTCCCAGGTGGCTCAGTGGGTAAAGAATCCATCAGCAATGCCAGAGACAGGTTCCATTACTGGATATGGAAGAACCTCTGGAGGAGGACTTGCCAACCCACTCCAGCATTCTTGCCTGGAGAATCCCATGGACAGAGGAGCCTGGTGGGCTCTCATCCATATGGCCTTAAAGAGTCGAGCATGACGGAAGCGAGTTAGTGTGCATACACACACACGCTGCTGAATAAATGACTGGCTTGGAACACATGCCTTGTAAGGAGCATCAGGAATGATTCAGATTCATAGTGTGTGTCAGTGATCATTCAGAAAGAGTTGAAATGATTTATGTTGCCTTTGCTAAGTCACATGTCCACTCTGTTTAAAAAATAATAATAATAAGGAGAAGAAGGCAGATTGTGTCTGGAAAGAGCAGTCATTCTGATTCGATTGGGCTTCTGAAAGATTTGGAAGGCCTGACTGTAGGGTGGAAGCATGCAGCTACAATCAGTAAATGGCCTAGTGCAAAAGCAAGTTTTATGAAATGAAAAAGCATGTCAATGAACCAGGCGGTATTGCTGGACCATGCCATGTGTGGAAACAGCTTTGTGTCAGTGTTGGAAAGGAAAACTCATGGGTTTCTGGCTTTATGGTGTTACATTTTGACCTTTTTGTTCTGGTATTATTGAAGAATAGCATAGGACACAAGATTAGATTATGGTGATAAGCTTCCTGTGTCTCTGATGAATGCAGAATTCTTTCCAGCAGCCAGTGGTCCCTATGTGGAACTTTCTGGCACTGTGTCAGGAAACAGTCTTTCCATAGTAAGGAAGTTTTGTCTCAGGTCTTAATTCTAAGTGCTTTGAATATGGGAGCATCAAGCAGCCCTAGTAGGAAGTGCTCTCATTCATGAGGTTGACCCAGGACATAGAACACTGTGAGCTACTCAGTGAGTAAAGTTCCAGTTCACTTTTTTTTTTTTAATGTTTATTGATTGTGATAAAAAGTCATACAAAATAAAACACACTATTTTAACCTTATTTAACTGTACAGTTCAGTGACACGAAGTATAGACTTGGGTGGTGGCTGAGGGATGGGAGACTTCCCAGGCAAAATCCCCGGCAAAGCTGGACTTTTCTAGCTAGGGAGTATTTTCCTAGCCAGGAGGAAAGCAGTCAGGGAGGCCTGAGGGTTGGGTGGGCCATCCCAGCTGCTCCACGGCCCACCTTGGTGCTGTCCTCTCCTAGGGTGGAGGCAGAAGGTGCCTTCCTTCCACAAACACATCACCCATCTCCCAAATTTTCTGATTTTGAACCGAAACTGCTGCTGCTGCTGCTGCTGCTAAGTCACATCAGTCATGTCCGACTCTGTGTGACCCCACAGATGGCAGCCCACCAGGCTCCTCTGTCCCTGGGATTCTCCAGGCAAGAATACTGGAGTGGGTTGCCATTTCCTTCTCCACAACCAAAACTATGCCCCCACTAAACACTAAATCTCCACATCCCCCCCATCTCTGGTCCCTGGCATCTACCAATGTAAAATTCCAGTTCATTTTTACTCTGTGGGTGGGGAGAACCTGACATGAATATCTAAAATACAAGTTCTTAGTTTTCTTGTGTCAAAATAAAGATATTTGAACTGTTTCATAAATCTCAAAGTTACCATTTAGCCAGCTTACATATTTTACTTTACACGAGTCAGGACTTTATTTCCTCCCTTAAATCATCATAATAGATGCATTTTAAAGTTTTTAATAATTTTTGAGGAGATGTTTTTGAACTGTAGGATAATTACAGCATTTTTAAAATTGACTTCACAAATAGTTCTCACATATGGTATATAGACAACTGGAAAACTGAGAGGAAAGCATTTGGAAGGCACCTAGGAATGTTGGAAAATCACCAAAAAAATGGCAGCTTAAATATTTATTCAATGTATTATCAGAACTGATTGGTACTTTACGAGTAATTCCCCAGATTTTAAAACATCCCTTATTTCCTCATTTTGTCCTCTCAGTTCTTATGCCTATTCTCCGAATATAAGGTATTTCTTTACCAATAATGTGTTATTTGAATATGCAACTGTCTCCTGATATTTTTTGTTCACCGTATCATCTCCAGCATTTCTATTCCTCACCAGCCACACACAAATGGCTGAGATAAGAGAATCGGAAGATCTATTACGTGCTTTGTTAGTGTGTGAAGTTCAGATGTATAGGTCCATAATCAAAATAGACTGACTGGAAAGTCACAGCAGTGAAGCATTGTGATAGCCTCAGATATTCCATTAAAATACTTCTTGCAGCTCAACTGGCCTATTTGCCTTCTCTTTCCAGATCAGATTTCAGGTCATTTATATACAAAAACCCTTCACACAGCACACTTTCTTCTAGACATAGAAACCACTACTCACCTTACACATTTTCTTATAACAAAACTTTTCCCACAGAAATCTCCACAGTAACTTGAAATGGTTTGAACCTTTTCTGTTGTCATCATCCTGGTAGAGAACAAGTTTTACAGCATGTGAAAAATGACATTTTGATGAAATTATAAAATACCTTTAAAGTTTAATCATGTAAGTCCTCATGAAAAAAGTATCTTTAATATTATAAATACATATGTGCACATATATATATATAAATATAAACCGCCACAATCATACTACTGCTGAGAAAATGACTGCAAATCTTATTGACTATTTCTTTCTAAGAAGTGTCAGAATATTAATTGGGTATTTATTTCATTTGTTTCAAAATCAGAATGTTAAGTGATAGAATTTCCTCATCTTCAAGTGCAAAAAATGTTTCAATAGCGTGAAGATGATACAGCTGTTATATAAAGTAGGATTTTAAAGCACTTTATCTTTGCATTTATACAAATATGCTTATTAATGAGCAAAATGACACAGAAAATGAAATCCATTTCATTTTCTTGATTTGACAGGGTTATTGAGAACAATAATAAATATTTGTTGCAAATCATAAGACAGACAGTCTTTGTTAAAAATTTCCCATAGGCTAAAGTGAATTAACTTAAATATCTGCATCTTGAATCAAGCTGAGAGGTGAGACAATTTCTCAAAACCTGGGGCCCCTGCTAGAATGAAAATTTTCACTTCATGCATTCACTGATTAAAATTGGCAGAATGTCTTTCACAACTGCTGTTTCAGTTAGTCTATGAAAGTAGATGTAAGTATACAAAGTAAAACAAACATGTCAGGAGCCTTGACAAGTGCCCTAGGTTGAGCTATTTTCTTTTTCCATAAGGTCTTCTGATTTAACTTAGTCGCTGGAAAATAATTTTGTTTGCCAAGGGAAGCTTGTGCATAATTTCATTTAAGTATCAATAGTTTCCTTTTTAGAGACACATGAAGATTATTCAATATTTTTTTTACATACTTAACATGGATTAGCATTGTCAAAAGAGCAGGTTTGCTGTACGGTGACTTTTCAGGAGCACTTTTAATGCCATTTTTTTCAGTTAAACAGGCATATATTATAAGCACTTACTATATGTAACAAACATGCAATAATAATATGAGAAGAAGGAAGGAATATTCATAAAGATGAACAAGACCTAGCACCAGTCCCAACATAAAGAGTGTTTTAAGGACAGTTTTAAGAACTACCATGGTTGCAAACTCAATTCTTCTCATGAATTAAAATTTCACAATGTAAATTCATTTTCCTTTAAGCTGTATGTATGCTTAAAAATTTGTGAAGAACCCTGCTAGCTCTGTAGCTTGTTAGCTAACTTTCTCGAAATGAGGACTTTGTAGAAGCACATTTGGGTTCTCTCTTTATTCTGTGCAGTGCTTCCCATGATATATGGAGTGAAAGTATTCATCCAGAAGTGAGGGTGCTTGCAACACATATTTATTGAGCACCTACTGTGTTCCAGAAACGTGGTATTCAGTTTTCAATTAAGTCATTTGCAACCTGGAATATACCACTAATTAATGATTTGAAATTAAAAATAAGTCAGCACACACAGGATATCCTGTTATTGCTAGTTTCAGTCTCTCTAAATTAATGAATATTTGAATATAGCTACATATCACTGAAATAATAAATTCTAGTTCTTATGCTATTGCAAGTTACATCATTTGATCAAGAAATCTTTGGAGGAAATGTGAATTAGAGTAAGCTGGGGAATGCATCTGTTTGCAGTAGGTGGCTCAAGATTATTTGAATACATTACTGATATTGTTTCCGATCAAATAGTTGTGATGATTCACAGGGCAGTTGGAACAGTTCCATAGATGTTATCTTATAAACTTCACTGTGTCCAAATTGAGTTACTCTCCAATATTTTCTTTAAGAGACTATAATGTATCTTTTCCTCATTTTCAGCAGGTATGTTTTGTCCCAGTGTGAATATGACCTAAGGATCAATTTCATTAATCTAGCCCTTTTCCCATTTTAACTACTTAATTAAATCATCATGAAGTATACTGCTTTCCTCTGAGAATAAGATCCCTTTCCTTAGCCTTTCTCCTCAACATACTAAATCTCTGAAATAGTCACCTTCATGGTATTTGCTAAATGGTATATTTTCCAAATCTATTTTCTTTTCCTTAAGGAACTCCATAATGACCAATCCAATACTTCCTCTAGATCAGGTCAAATTGATAACAATGCCTTAAATTTGATTTATTATCTATTTTGCAAAAAACACAACCAAGACTTCTCCTTTCTTTGTTCCTGCCACCTCAAGCTGCATTGCAAGCTTTGGAAAATTCCCCACTATTGGGTTTTAGGTTACCTTTTTTTGTCATATGCTGACTTTCCAGTTAAGTATCTTGCTCTAAGCCTGTTCACATTGTGCTATAAATATGTTTGTCACCTCTTGGTTCAGTAACCAAGTGACACAAATTTGTGGCTCCCCTGAAGCCACCATTTCTCATTAAGAAAAAAGAATAACCTAAGCGAAATTAGATGACAGTATAGAAGGTTAGTTTCACTTCTGAAAGAATGACTATTCTTTTTTTTAGACTCTCAGTCTTAAGCTTTCTTTTCATAAATTGTATCCCTGAATTCATTTAAAGGCAAATAACAACAATAGCAACAAAAGTCAGTCATTTCAAGAAAAAAACAGCAATTACAATATCTGTAAATAGATTACAATATTTTTTTCCCACACTTATAGACAAAAATTTTTATCTATATAGTCTAGAGCAATGACGGAAATGTTCTTTGTCCTAGAAGGTGTGATAACCACTGCCCATATATGGCTACTGAACAATTGACATGTGGCTTGTGTACACAAGGAAACAAATTTTTAATTACATGTGATTTTAAATAATTTAAATGGCCACATGTACTTAGTGAATACTGTATTGGACAATACAGGTCTAAAATATGAAGATAATGGGCACTTTTGAAATCATTATTCAAATCACAATTTGGCGTGTTATTTCTGTCTTTTAAATAGAAAGTCTAGTCATTCTTTAACTTAATCACAATAATGTGTTTACCCTAAACATTCCTATGTGTCTTAAAAGGACAAATGTTTAAACATTTATAATAATAGAGCTTCACTCTATCACTAAATTTTCACGACAGTCTTAAGAACTCCCTGAAGCCTATTTTACAGATAAAGAGACTAAAACTTAGAAAATTCTTTTTCCTAAAGTCACATAATTTTAATGTAGCAGAACCTACTTGGAATCCTTAGGCTTCTAATTCCAAGTTGTAATATCTTAAACAAATCTAGTGTGAATTTTTACTGTCTGCTATTTTTCAGACTTTGCTTAGTAGACAATAGACAGAACTGAAAAAAGAAAATAATAATTTCCCCTGACACTAAAGAGAGGTAATGTGAAAATACTACAGGTCATTTAAAATATGCCTGCTCCTTGGAAGAAAAGCTATGACCAACCTAGACAGCATATTAAAAAGCAAAGACATTAGTTTGCTGACAAAGGTCCATCTAGTCAAAGCTATGGTTTTTCCAGTAGTCATGCATGGATATGAGAGTTGGACTATAAGATAAGGGAAGCTGAGCAGCAAAGAACTGATGCTTTTGAACTGTGCTGTTGGAGAAGACTCTTAAGAGTCCCTTGGCCTGCAAGGAGATCCAACCAGTCCATTCTAAAGGAAATCAGCCCTGAATATTCATTGGAAGGACTGATGCGGAAGCTGAAACACCAGTACTTTGGCCACCTGATGTGAAGAACTGACTCATTGGAAAAGATCCTGATGCTGGGAAAGATTGAAGGCGGGAGGGGAAGGGGATGACAGAGGATGATATAGTTGGATGGCATCACTAACTCAACTCAATGGACATGAGTTTCAGCAAGCTCTGGGAGTTGGTGATAGACAGGGAAGCCTGGTGTGCTGCAGTCCATGGGATTGCAAAGAGTCGAACATGCCTGAGTGACTGAACTGAAGTGAACTGAACAGATCTTTTATAGCAAATCCACCCAAAGGTCTAAATCTAAACAAATACATAAGTTCAAATTCTGCAGACATAGAGCTAGACACAAAGTCTAAAATAATAAGTATTTCTTAGAACTCTATTCCTTAGAAAATCTTCTTAGTGTATGGCAAAATCAACACAATAATGTAAAGAAAAAAGTCTTTCCTGAATTTGTTACAATATAAAAAATATATAAATAAATAAATAAAAAGAAAATACTTAAACTTGCTCAATTCTAAAAGATTTTTAAACATCTTTTTAAGTGCATTGATTACATGGCAAGAAAGTAAGGAAAAGCTCCTACTGTTCAAAAACACAAAAGTGCAAATCAGCAGAGACTGACAAGAATGGACTTAGTGGGGTGGAGTCTAGGGGAGTAGGGGTGGGTGCAGCTTTGCTCATAACAAATGCTAATCTCCTGTGGTCTAGAGCTTTGCTACTCAAAGTGTGATCTACTATGGAACATCAGCGTCCACTGGCAACATATTAGAAGTAAAAAATCTCAGACCTTACTGGAAAGTGTGTTAGTCACTCAGCTGTGTCCCACTCTTTGCAACCCCATGGGCTATAGCCTGCCAGGCTTCTCTGTCCATGGGATTCTCCAGGCAAGAATACTGAAATGGATTGTCTTTCCTTTCTCCAGAGGATCTTCCCGACCCAGGGATCAAATCTGGGTCTTGTGCATTGCAGGCAGATTGTTTACTGCCTGGGCCAGCAGGGAAGCTCTTGATGTGTCTTAAGGCCAGAATTAATATCACCCTATGTAGTCTGAAAACTTCTGAGCAGTAAGTACAGATGAAAGTGGTCACAGGTTGTTGGTGACCATCAGAATATGTGCTCAGTCTGTTAGTCATGTGGCACTCTTTTGCAACCCTGTGGACTGCCACCAGGATTTTCCAAGCAAGAATGCTGCAATGAGTTGCCATTTTCCTTCTCCAGGGGATCTTCCTACCCAGGGATCAAACCCAAGTCTTCTGTATCTCCTGCATTGGCAGGCAGATTCTTTACTGCTGAGACACCTGGGAAACTAGGTAACTGGCATAAAGGAATAATGCACTTTAATTATATTGCATCATAGTGGACTTACAACAATATGCTAGTTTCAGGTATATAACACAATGACTCAATATTTTTTATGTATTACAGAATGTTCACCTTGATAAATCCAGTTACCATCCATCACCATATAGAATTATTACAATATTATTAACTGTATTCCCTGGGCTATAAATTACATACCCATGATTTATATATTTTGTACCTGGAAGTTTGTTCCTCTTTATTTCTCCCACCTGTCTCCTTCTTCCTGCTAACTTTCTACCCTCTGGCAGCCATCAGGTAGTTCTCTGTATCTATGTGATTGTTATTCAGTAGCTAAGTCATGTTTGGCTCATTGAGACCCCATGAACTGCAGCAAACCAGGCTTCCCTGTCCTTTCTATCTCCTGGAGTTTGCTCAGACTCAGGTCCATTGAGTCGGTGATGCCATCCAACCATCTCATCTTCTGTTGTTTCCTTTGCCTCCTGCCCTCAATCTTTCCCAGCATCACAGTCTTTTCCAATGATTCAGCTCTTGGCATCAGGTGGACAAACTACTGAAGCTTCAGCATCAGTCTTTCTAATGAATATTTAGGGTTGATTGCCTTTAGGATTGGCTGGCTTGATATCCTTGGTGTTCAAAGGACTCTCAAGAGTCTCCTCCAGCAGCGCAATTCAAAAGCATCAATTCTTTGGCATTCAGCATTTTTTATAGTCCAACTCTCATATCCATATATAACTACTGGAAAAACCATAGCTTTGACTAGATGGACCTTTGTCAGCAAACAGGTATCTCTGCTTTTTAATACGCTGTCTAGGTTTGCCATAGCTTTTCTTCCAAGGAGAAGCATATTTTAAATTCATGGTTGCAGTCACCATCTGCAGTGATTTTGGAGCTTAAGAAAATAAAGTCTGTCACTGTTTCCATTTTTCCCCATGTGTTTGCCATGAAGTGGTGGGACTGGATGCCATGATCTTAGTTTTTTGAATGTTGAGTTTTAAGACAACTGTGTCACTCTCCTTTTTCACCCTCATCAAGAGGTTCTTCAGTTCCTCTTCACTTTCTGCTTTTAGAGTAGCTCAGTTCAGTTCAGTTGCTCAGTCATATCCAACTCTTTGTGACCCCATGGACTGCAGCACACCAGGCCTCCCTGTCCATCACCAGCTCCCAGAGTTTATTCAAACTCACGTCCATTGAGTCGGTGATACCATCCAACCATTTCATCCTCTGTCATCCCCTTTGCCTCCTGCCTTCAATCTTTCCCAGCATCAAGGTCTTTTCCAATGAGTCCGTTCTTTGCATCAGGTGGCCAAAGTATTGGTGTTTCAGCTTCAGCATCGGTCCTTGCAATGAATATTCAGGACTAATTTCCTTTAGGATGGACTGGTTGCATCTCCTTGCAGGCCAAGGAGCTCTCAAGAGTCTTCTCCAACACCACTGTTCAAAATCATCAATTCTTTGGTGCTCAGCTTTCTTGATAGTCCAACTGTCACATCCATACATGACTACTAGAAAAGCCATAGCCATGACTAGATGGACCTTTGTTGGCAAATAATGTCTGTACTTTTTAATATGATAAATTGGTCTCTGCTTTCTAATATGCTGTCTAGGTTGGTCATAAGTTTTCTTCCAAGGAGTAAGCGTCTTTTAATTTCATGGCTACAGTCACCATCTGCTGTGATTTTGGAGCCCCCCAAATAAAGTCTGTCACTGTTTCCACTGTTTCCCCATCTATTTGCCATGAAGTGATGGAACCAGATACCATGATCTTATTTTTCTGAATGTTGAACTTTCAGCTAACTTTTTCACTCTCCTCTCTCACTTTCATCAAGAGGCTCTTTTGTTCTTTGTTTTCTCACATGAGGGTGGTTGCATCTGCATATCTGAGGTTGTTGATATTTCTCCTGGAAGTCTTGACTCCAGCTTATGGGTCATCCAGCTCGGCATTTCATATGATGTACTCTGCATATATGTTAAATCAACAGTTTGACAATACACAGACTCGATGTACTCCTTTCCTAATTTTGAATCAGTCCATTTTCCATGTCTGGTTCCAACTGTTACTCCTTGTCCTGCATACAGGTTTCTCAAGAGGCAGGTAAGGTGGTCTGGTATTCCCATCTCTTCCAGAATTTTCCACAGTTTGTTATGCTCTACACACTAAAAGGCTTTAGCATAGTCAATAAAGCAGATGGATTTTCTTCCTTTTTTTTTTCTTTTTTAATTCATGTGTTTTTTCTATGATCTTGTGGATGTTGTGAATTAGATCTCTGGTTCCTCTGCCTTTTCTAAATCCAGCTTGTACATATGAACGTTCTTCGTTCACATACTTCTGAAGAGTAACTTGAAGGATTTTGAGCATTACGTTGCTAGCATGTGAAATGAGCGCAATGGCATGGTAATTTGAGCATTCTTTGGCATTGCCTTTCTTTGGGATTGGAATGAAAACTGACCTTTTCCAGTCCTGTGGCCCCTGCTGGGTTTTCCAGATTTGTTGACAATTGAGTGCAGCACTTTGACAGCATCATGTTTTAGGTCTTTAAATATCTATGAATCTGTGCCTATTTTATTTGTTTGCATGATTTTGTTTTTAAATTTTACAATAAAATAGGTTTTACTCTTTATTTTGTTAAGTGTTTGTTAGAATCCACCAGTCAAACCACCTGAACATTTTTAATCTGGAGACATTTTAATCACTGTTTAATTTCATTGCTAACAATCAGTCAATTTGTATTTTGTGTTTCTTCCTGATTCAAATTTGGGAGACTTTACTTTCTAAGAATTATTTTTACCTTTTTTCTAGGTTGTCCATTTTATGGGTATGTAATTATCTTATGACCTTTTATATTTTGATAGTGTCAGTTGTAATATTTCCTCTTTTATTTCAGACTTTATTTGAGCCCTCTCTCCTTTTCTTTGCTGAATCTCACTAGAGATCTATTAATTTTCTTTACACCTTCAAAGAATCAGCACTTAGTTTCATTGATCTTTTCAGTTGCTTCTTAGTCTCTTTTTATTGTTTTTCCACTCTGATATTTATTGTTTCCTTGCTTTTACTAGCTTTGGGCTTGATTTGTTCCTTTATTCTAGTTTCTTAGCTGTAAGGTTACATCGTTTGAGATTTTTCTTATTTCCCAAAGTAGGTTGTAACACTTTAAAGTTCCCTCTTAAGAACAGTTGCTGTTGTGTCCCATAGATTTTTTTTTCTTTTAGTTTTTATTGGAGTCTAGTTGATTTACAATATTGTGCTTGTTTCAGGTATAAGCAAAGTTAATTTCTTATACACATTCATATATGTATATGTATCATGCTTGCTGGCACCATATCTCATGGTAGAATGAGCTACAAATAATGACTGCTGCTAGTGTTGTTATCCCCAGAGCCATTCCCAGTTTTCCATTGCTGCCTTCAGAGGCTCTCTAAGATTATCAAGTGGTGGGTCTGAATCAGGATACTTTCAAATACTGTCCCTTGCACTGAGACTAGGGGCATGTGAGATTTCGCATGCATCCTTTAAGAGTAGAGTCCCTATTTCCTACAGGCCTTCAGGTCTCCTGTATAGAAACCCTGCTAGCATTCAAAGCCAGATGTTCTGCATCTTGTGTTCTGGTCCAGGAGCCTGGGTTTGGGGAGCCCAATACAGAGCTCAAACCCTCCCTCCTTGGTGAGCATCTCTGAATTGTTATTATCCTCCTGTTTGTTTGTTGGACACTTGCCTGGGGTGTGGGTCTTAATTATGCCAACTCTCTGACCTCCCTATCAACTCTTTTGAGATTCCTTCTTATGTCTTCAGTTGCGGCAAATCTCTCCTGTAAGTCTGCAGACCATTCCCATGGATAGCTGCTCTGTAAATAGTTGTGATGTTGGTGGGTGCATGGTAGACAAGAACAGGTCTTTCGTACTGTACAATTTTGGTCTCAACTCTGAAGCAAAGCACTTTAAATCCAACCATGAAACATTCCTCAAATGTAAAGTCACACTGAATGTGAACTCAAAATTTCAAAAAAATTAAAAATTAGATTCAATAGCCACACTAGCAATAATCAACAGAAAGAGTAAAACAAAATTATATCTACTCACACTTCAGATATTGAATTATCAAATACATGATATGAGACACATACTGAACATATTCCAAAAAAAAAGAAAAATGTAGTTAAAGTAAAAATGTTCATTTTAGTGGCAATAACAATAACAAAATACACCCAGGTTACTAGTTTTTTTTTTTAATTCCCAGAAAATGTGAGGAAAAAATCATAAAAAAAGTTTTCTTAAAGACTTTAAAAAGAACCAGTACAAATTGTGATATAACATCTTCACTGATCTTAACATTCAATATGCCTAAGTTAAACTATAGACCAAGAAAATACCAGTTAAAATAACAATAATATTTCACAAAATGGTAAGTTGATATAAAATAATAAAGGGACAAAAATGGCTGAGGTAATTTTGAAGAAAACATATAAAATAGAGAGACCTGCCAATCAAATCAAGACATTATAAGCTTATATAATTAAAATATGTGGTATTCTTGCAGGGAAACACAGACTGACCACCCGAGAAGATGAAAATTACAGAGTTAAAGCAATACTATAGCTGGATACTTGACAAAAAGACAGTGATGGCATTAAAAATTAAAAGGGAAATTGGTAGTGAGGGGAAAAAAAGATATGTGCAAAAGAAAGATATTATATTCCTACCTCAAATGTACATAAAATCAATTTCAGATAACTTACATGGGTTAGACATAAAAGGCCAACTACAAAATGTTCAGGAATAAGTGAAGAAAATATTTATGACTTTGGGCTAGGAAAATACTTACTGAATGGTACAAAATGAAAAATACTCTGTAAAGCAATTACCTTTGATTAAAATATAAAATGGCACTGTTTGTGGGAAGGTAAATTGATACAGCTACTATGGAAGATGATATGGAGATTCCTTAAAAAACTAGAAATAAAACTACCATATGACCCAGCAATCCCACTCCTAGGCATATACCCTGAAGAAACCAAACTTGAAAAAGACACATGATTCCCATTGTTCATTGCAGCACTATTTACAATAGCTAGAACATGGAAGCAACCTAGATATCCACCAACAGATGAATGGATAAAGAAGTTGCAGTACATATAAACAATGGAATATCACTCAGCCATAAAAAGGAACACATTTGAGTCAATTCTGCTGAGGTGGATGAACCCAGAATGTATTATACAGAGTGAAATGAGTCAGAAAGAGAAAGATAAATATTGTATTCTAACACATATATACTGAATCTATAAGAATGGTACTGAAGAACTTATTTACAGGGCAGCAGTGAAGATACAGACATAGAGAATAGACTTATGGACATGGGGCGAGAGGAGGAGTGGGTGAGATGGATGAAAAGAGTAACATGGAAACTTACATTACCATATGTAAAGTAGATAGCCAACAGGAATTTGCTGTATGGCTCAGGAAACTCAAACAGGGGCTCTGTATCAACCTAAAGGGGTGGGATGGAGAGGGAGACGGGAGGGAGGTTAAAAAGGGAGGGGATATATGTATACCTATGGGTGATCCATATTGAGGTTTGACAGAAAACAACAAAATTCTGTAAAGCAATTATCCTTCAATAAAAAAAATTTAAAAGTGGCAAAATAAGAAAGAAATATTACAGATAAATTTGAAAACATTTACTTCACTGAATGAACTCTGTTCATCCAAAAAAAAAAAAATAACCATAAATTCAAAAGCTGGGAGAAGATATTTACAACACATTTAAGGAACAAAAAATTGGTATCTAGGATGTGTATAGAATTTCAACTCAGGGATGAAGATACAACTCAACAGAAAAACAGGCAAAGGCTGCTATCAGAAGTTGAAGACATAGAGTGGGATAAACCTGACTATGGGGTGAACATATGAAAGCAAGTCTAATCTCATTCATAATCATGAAAAAATAAATTAATTGCACAATAAGACATCACTTTACACCCACTATTGGTAATGATGGAACAGAAAACATATCGATTAATAGCAATTATTTCTGGAGGGAGGGTAAGTTAGTAAAACCACACTATAGGAAAATTTGGCTTTAAATTCTGATGTTGAATATTCACACTTCTTTGAGCAATTTCATTCATAGCTGTATGTACATCCAAGAGAAATGTATGCTCCTGTGTACCTGTTCATATCATTAAGTATTTCACTAGAGATTATAGCTGGAGTTCTGAGAATGGTTTATTGAATCACTAGGTGAAAAAATCATCAAAGGTTTTGCCAAAATTTTGTAGTAAATTTAAGTAAATTGGTGTGTTTGGGGAAATATTTTGGTCTATTGCAGAGATAAGGGGCATGCTTATTCACTCTCCACCATAAGACACAATACCTTGATACTGGATAAACATCAACTTAAAGTTTCTGGATCAGTCAATCTATTGCTTTTGCAATCCAACTTTTAAATTTAAAACAAAACAAACGAACAAAAAAAGCATGATATTATGTTGAAGGAAGTTATCCCAGAAATTGTACATGCTGAGGATAGGGAGTAGGTTCAAACACTAAGGAAAAACAGGAAATTATAAGTTTTGTGATGTTAGCAGTGACCCTAGAGATCTTACTTAGAGCAGCCAATGAGCAAGCCAACTAAAGCTTAATTTTACCTCTTGGGGCAACTGACTGATTACAGTGGGAACAGAGAAAAGGCAAGTAGGAGAATAGATGGAGAACAATACCTGCTACAGATATTTCTTGAAGAGAGGTGAGAAGGTGAATATGAGCACTATGCACCAGTCACAAGCCACCTGAAATCACTAAGTCATGTGATTGAGGTAGGTTTTTGTTTGTTTGTTTGTTTTTGTTGTTGTTGTTTTAACTGCCCCGACTCTTACTTTATATAAGAAAGCAAAAATACTCTTTTGGTTAAGAAGCTTAAAACTTGTAGTTTCCCTAAACTAAGACTTAGTTCCACTAAGAAGAGAGATGGTGACAAATCCCTTTATATATTCAAAATTTTGTGATCTAAGTTCCAAGTATGATGTTACTAACTGAAATGTAAAACTATTTGTAGCTAAAGTATATAGATATCAGAAATTATAAAAGATTCATGAGAAAAATGTAGACTAGATTTAGATAGTGGAAAAAAGAGTGACAAAATTCTAACGTTTAGGGTACATACAGACACGCACACCATACACATGTAGGGAGGAAGGAAGAGAAAGAGGAAGGGAAGGGGAAGGGAAGGATGGAAGAAAGAGGGAGGGAAGAGGGAAAGGAAAGGCAAGAGAGTTGACAGAGGGGAAGAAACAAGTGAAAAGATATAAAAAATAAAAGTTAACATGGAGGTGAGGGATGTTTTATAGTGGACGGATTCTTAGAAACCACAATAATTTTCAATTATAGTTATTTGTTAGTAATTAAAACTGATGAGCCTTCAGTATGTTTTTATAATCAATGTAATATAAAAATTAATGAAACAGTCTCATCTGGAAGACTGAAAGGCTTAAATATTTCTCCATCCCCTCTAAGATTCCCCAAATTTCAATCCCTCTTCCCTAAATAATTCAACAGTATTGTCTTATTTTTTAGTATAAAGAGTTTACTGCCTTTGTCAACTCAGCAATGTGTTCCGCTCTTAAAAATCATGAAATACCCAAATTAAAGAACTTTAAGAAAGTTTCTCAACTGTCATATGCGTATATGAGAACTTTTCAATATTAGGAAAATCCAGAATCATTGAAAATATTTTGCATGTTTCAAAAAATATACCATGCAATTTTGTGATTTGAAGTTAACTCATGTAAAATTATAATTAATATACCTTTTTCCTTATTTTTTAATTTTAACGATAATCAAATGAGTTTAAAGGTACTAATTGGATAATCCTGACCTTTGTGTATTGATTAATCATATTTACCTATCTGGATGCTTACTTCCTGTTTTCCTTTCCAAATGTTTCATATGATTCAAGGTCTGTTTCAAGTCCTGACTTCTCAGATTGAAATGACTTCTTTTGTGGTTTGAACTTTTATTAATATGCATAATATCTGTTATATTTGGTATTATGGATATACTGCACAGGACAGGAAAAGGGCAGTTATCATTCCAATCCCAAAGAAAGGCAATGCCAAAGAATGCTTAAACTACCATACACTTGTACTTATCTCACACACTAGTAAAGTAATGCTCAAAATTCTCCAAGCCAGGCTTCAACAGTTCTTCAACAGAACTTCCAGATGTTCAAGTTGGTTTTAGAAAAGGAAGAGGAACCAGAGATCAAATTGCTAACATCTGCTGGATTATCGAAAAAGCAAGAGAGTACCAGAAAAACATCTATTTCTGCTTTATTGACTATGCCAAAGCCTTTGACTGTGTGGATCACCACAAACTGTGGAAAGTTCTGAAAGAGATGGGAATACCAGACCATCTGACCTATCTCTTGAGAAATCTGTATGCAGGTCAGGAAGCAACAGTTAGAACTGGACATGGAACAACAGACTGGTTCCAAATAGGGAAAGAAGTATGTCAAGACTATATTGTCACCCTGCTTATTTAGCTTAAATGGAGAGTAAATTATGAGAAATGCTGGGCTGGAAGGGAGCACAAGCTGGAGCAAGACTGCTGGGAGAAATATCAATAACCTCGGATAGGCAGATGACACCACTCTTATGATAGAAAGCGAAGAAGAACTTAAAAGCCCTCTTAGTGAAAGTGAAAGAAGAGAGTGAAAAAGTTTGCTTAAGCTCAACCATTCAGAAAAATAAGATCATGGCATCTGGTCCCATCACTTCATGGCAAATAGATGGGGCAACAGTGGAAACAGTGACAGACTTTATTTTGGGGGGGCTCTAAAATCACTGCCGATGGTGACTGCAGCCATGAAATTAAAAGATGCTTGCTTCTTGGAAGAAAAGTTATGACCAACCTAAACAGCATATTAAAAGGCAGAGACATTACTTTGCCAACAAAGGTCTGTCTAATCAAGGCTATGGTTTTTCCAGTAGTCATGTATGGATATGAGAGTTGGACTAAAAAGAAAGCTGAACCCCAAAGAATTGATGCTTTTGAACTCTGGTGTTGTATTCAAGACTCTTGAGAGTCCCTTGGACTGCAAGGAGATGCAACCAGTCCATCCTAAAGGAAATCAGTCCTGGATATTCATTGGAAGGACTGATGCTGAAGCTGTAACTCCAATAATTTGGCCACCTGATGCAAATAACTGACTCACAGGAAAATACCCTGATGCTGGGAAAGATTGAAGGTGAGAGGAGAAGGGGATGACGCACGATGAGATTTTTGGATGGCATCACCAACTCAATGGACATGAGTTTGAGTAAACTCCAGGAGTTGGTGATGGACAAGGAGGCCTTGCATGCTACAGTCCATGGGGCCACAAAGAGTTGTACATGACTGAGAGATTGAACTGAACTGATACACTGCATAGAGATATCCTTTCTGTCATCATTATTACACAGTTCTGGAGGTTTTAATTTTAGTATTCATATCTTATATTCCCCAATAGATACTATTTTAAAATGCACAGTTCTCTTAAATTTCTCTAAACTGAGGCAAAAAGTGTAAGTTCTCTCCTCAGTTCTTATAAGCAAATTATGTATAATTCCATGGACTTTCACTTTTGCATAAAAGAACTAATGGGCATTTAACATTAAACTAATAAATGTGGTATTAAATTCAATTAATATTAGGTATTTTTGAACTAAAATTGACATACTGCTAGAAATTATTCCAAATATGATGTGACTAACAGAAATGTAAAGGCTCGAATTCAGTATTCTGCCAAGGACTTTGATTGTCACATAGCTTTTGGCAACATTTTGAAGAAAAGTTAAAATTCCAGTGATTCAGAAGTGTGCTTTGTTTCCACTATTCTATTAATGTTGTAATGAATTGTTTGATATTTTTGTTGTCTGCTATTTGTGACATTTCTTTATATAGCAATTACATCATTATCAATTTAATTATGACATTGTAAATTAATTCTACAATGAGTCATGCTCCATATTAACATTAGTAAGATTTTAGCAGATAATTCCCCAATAAGTATACTTTAAGATATGTAATACATTGCAATTCAAAATAGAAACTATAAAACTCAGTTTCTGGAACAGTTGTAAATATATGTCATCCCCCTTCCCAAATTTAAATGGATGGAGACACTTCATTGTATATTCTGCATTGTGTATTCTGTTTCCTGTTGCTAATCGTAGAAATTCAAAAAGGGTTGGATATAGTCCAAAATTTTCATTTATAACAAGCTCCAAAGTGACACTGATAGTGCTGGTAAAAGGACTACAACAAAGTTACATTTCAAGTCCACTGACCTGCAAGATGTCATAAATTATTGACATCGTTTAAGAAAACCTGCCTTGGCATGAGGAACACAATAATTAAATGATTATTAATTTAAAGTAATTGATTGTATCAAAAATATTATTTTTGTGTAATCAAAAACGAGGGATGCCCATTTATGGGTGAATGAAATGATAAGGACAGAAATAGAATAGTCAAGTTCTCATTTTAGAATTTGATGTCATTAAAATTAATTTTTCAACCAATATGCTCTCAACATATGTGATTTAATAAATGCAGTTGCTATTTAGAGGTGTAATATCTATCTATCTATCTATCTATCTATCTATATATAGTGAGAGAGAGAGAGAGATGACAGTGGTATAAACTAGAAATAAGTGGAGAGCTAGATAACTTTGGATATGTCTTAGAAACAGTTTGGTAAATGTGCTACTTTTTAGAATTTAAAAATGTAATTTCTCAAGGGAAAAATAAATTTGAGTATTAAACAATTCTTCCTGGCATCTATTTCACATGTTTTCCTGGAAAAGGGCACCAATACCAGTTTCCCCATTTTCACATTCAGTTCAGTTGTTCAGTCTGGTTTGACTCTTTGTGACCCCACGGACTGCAGCACGCCAGGCTTCCCTGTCCATCACCAACTCCCAGAGTTTATTCAAACTCATGTCCATTAAGTCAGTGATGCCATCCAAACATCTTATCCTCTGTTGTCTCCTTCTCCTCCCGCCTTCAGTCTTTTCCAGCATCAGGGTCTTTTCAAATGGGTCAGTTCTTCACATGTCACATTAGAATTTTGTTTTAAGATTTATAGGTAGAAGGAAAGAGTGCCACCTACTGAATCAGCCAGATCCTTCCTCCTGCATAGTGGTCATATCTTGGCTGCCCTGACTTAACCTTAATATCATATGAAAAAAAATGGTGCAAATGAGTCCATATGCAATGCAGATCAAACAGCTCTGAAATAATAATCATTGGGTTTTGACCTCTAAACTAAAGAACTTGAAGTTGGTAATTTGTTTAAATCACTGTGTTTAAACACAGTGTAGCAATGTGTCAGAATTATACAGGAACCTGGAGATGTCCCTCCTGTTGCTGAATCCAAAGCCAGATGATATGAAAATGATGACTATGTTGTCCTAAATGTGCAGAAGGCGGGAAGGAGAAAGCACCCTAACCAAAATAAAATTTGTTTACTTTCAGTGTGAAATTTTAAATTGACCTCATTTCCCCAGCTAGGTAAGAGTTTCTAGTATTCTATTTAAATTTAAAGACAATTCAGTGTCTCAAATCCTCTGATTTTATTCTTTGTTCCATTAACTAAATGGATTTAGCAAAAATAAGATTTTGCAACTAAAAATCTGTTTTAATATATATCAAAAGCAGTATAAAATAGCTTTCAAGAGCATAGATTCTGAAAACATTCTATGGATTCAAACAAAGAGCTACTATGTACTGGCTGTGTAGTCTCACACATTTATTTGTACCTTAATTTGCTAATCTGCTGGACTTCCCTAGTGTCTCAGAGGGTAATGAATCTGCCTGCCATGCAGGAGTGAAAGAAAGTGAAAGTGAAGTCAGCTCAGTCGTGTCCAATTCTTTGGGACTCCATGGACTGTAGCCCACCAGGCTTCTCTGTCCATGGGATTCTCCAGGCAAGAGTACTGGAGTGGGTTGCCATTTCCTTCTCCAGGGGGTCTTCCCAACCCAGGGATCGAATTGGAGTCCCCCACATTGCAGGCAGATGCTTTACCCTCTGAGCCACCAGGACAGTGCAGGAGAACTGTGTTCAATCCCTGGATCAGGAAAATCCCCTGATGAAGATAATGGCTACCCACTTCAGTATCCTCGCCTGGAGAGAGAGCCTGGTGGGCTACAGTCCATGGAATCACAAAGAGTCAGACACTACTAGTGACTAACACGTTTTTTGCTAATCTGTCAAAATTCAGACTGTAATCTCAGAGTTATTAGGAGCAAACTCAGGTAATGAAATAAGTGCAAGTAACTTGAGAAAGCACTCAATAAAAATAAATCACTACTAACATTTTTTGGAAATCTCTTTGAAGTTATATAACACTGAGGAAATCCCTGAAGGTGTAAAGCTAAATAGAGTAACTGAAAGTCAAGTTCAAATATAGTTAAATTTTTAAACTAGAATGAAAATTTAAAACCTTTTCTCCACATTACACGCAAAGTCATTAACACAATAGCCAACAGTATTTACATAAAAGCTTTGCATATATGTTGTCAATCAAGTTGGAGAAGCTATTAACCACTTAATATGCTTACTTCTAGGATCAAAAATTAATCAGTTAAGAGGAAACATCGCTATTTACCCCCTAAACATTTCTTGCACAAGACATTCTTTACTTTCAAACAATGAAGGCAAACTGAATGACCTAAATAATATTTATTTTCTGAGAAAATGTTCATGTTTGCTTTATTTGTAGTTGTGTTTGTTTTTAATTAAATCGTGCTATATAATATTCTACTCTGATCAGAGTTTTGTTGAAAATTCATTAGATAAATTATAGGAATTGCTTTATTATTTTATAAACAATCAGATTCAGAAACAAGGAAATAATTTTCAACTGGAAGTTTTATGCTTTAGCATAAGTAATTGCAGGTTGCCAACAATCCAGGTGCTTTCCAAAAGACAAGATCAAGAGATAGCTATGACAGCAATTAAGATATTTATTAGATTTCAGGCTTTTTGTCATAGCTGATAATGCAAATTCACATGAATCACCTTGCCTTCTGATTAGTTTATTTTTTGTTGTATGAAACTTCCTTTAATAGACTTTCAAATAGACTGTGTATGTGTGTGTTTCTCTATCTAGAAAAGTTACCCATGTGAGAGATCGAGTCCTCAAATAGGGTACATTTATAAGACTCATTTACAACGTTCCATTTAATCAAATTCACACACCAGCTGTAGCTACAGTGACCAATGTACTACATCCAATCATCATGTAATCATCATGAAATTTGGCTTTTCACTGGTTAAATTGGTAGTGTTCAACAAAAGTGGACTGTTTGGAAATCATGCAGAGATTCTCCCCTCCTTGTATGAACATGGTATAAGAACCTAGAAGGAACAATATCCTCAGCTTAAGGCATAAATACTGTTCAGAACAATTTTGTGACACTAGTCTCACCAGATAATTAGAATATTGTTATGAACATGATGTCAGATAAGGCATGGTTGGAAGACTTAAATGGATACAGAGCTAGAAACTCATTGACCTTACAGGAACAGTATGCTGGCTATTTTTGTGTACGTTTGCTTTAACCATTTGAACATGTTCCCTCTGAGACTTCCTTTCTGACCTGGGGTGGAGGTTGGAGGGATGAAATCTTTTGAGTTCTCTCATCTGTCTCTGACAGTTGGAAAACACGGATTTTTACCAATCATAATCTACTATTTATGGATTGTCATATTTGATTACTTCAGTTAGTAACAGTTTATTGTACACTCCAACATGCAACTATCTCATATTTAGCTTTTTGGAGTGATTTCAATAATCTGAAGTTTTCATAATACAAGGCTAACTTATTAAACAAAAGTGTTGATCTAGTAGACAGTTTAGTATTGAAAACCGTAAGTGAAATTTGACATTTTAATATACGTGGAAGAGAGATTTGTTCTTTAAACTGGGTTGATTTAGTTCGCTTAGTCTTTGAGTTTTAATCTATACCTGGTTTTATTTCAGACTTTAAGAGTTTTACTTTCCATCAGATGAAGTGCTTTGCTCTTCAGTGTTAGCTTTGCTCATAAGATCATCATCATCTTTCCAGAGTGTTTGACTGATGGTTTTTTCAGCCACTTTGTAGAGTTATTTGGTTGTTAATTTCTTTTTGATGAGAGAGAAGGAGGAAGAAGACAAAGACCACAAGTGGGGAGGGGCCAGAGGACAAAGAGATGAAGCAGAAGGGATTGAGAGACATAGATAAACACGTCTATGTTGAGATGATTATAAAGCATAGGGACCTTTTAGGGATGGATGCTCAGGAAAGAAAGAAACCAGAATATAAGTAAGTCTAGAGGAACTATATACCCTGAGTTCATGTAGCCTTTGTTACCAGTTGAAGGTACAGTCCTGTTCTTTTTTGCACCTAGAGTGATTTTTTTGATCTGTTTTTGTAATTTGCAGAGCACTTTTCCTGCATGATCCTTCTTATTTTACATAGTCATGTAATGAGAACTGTCAAAAAATTATTACTGTTTCTAATTTCTTTAAAAAAAAAAACTAAGCTACTATGTGACGTGCCTACATGACCAAATTACCTCTTATATTGGAGTTTCCCCAGGCATTTTGATCCATCATGTGTGAACTGATGTTAAAACATTTTCAGGATCCTTATGCTTTTGTATCAGTTAAGCCAGTTATAATTTCATCTTTATGTGTTCATTAAAGAAATAAATTATCATGTATTTCAGTTCAGGATTCTATTCTGTTTCTGAGAGGATTTGATTTTCTGGTTTAATAACATTACTTCTGAGTAAATCTTCTCTGCATTGTAGCATTAACTGTTTTGAAATGACACAAAAATTCCAGTAAATCAAATCATCTGTATACACAAAGTTTTATTTATTCTTTTATCTATAACTTGTCCCAGCAACTGTCATTTGATGAGTACATGATTGTTCACCTGAATGAAAATGAACACTACTTAGATAAAATACACCACTCCTTGGATACCTTTACTTGTCAGATTAAACTTTGTTAAGTATAGTATCATTTGTTTGTAATTAAGGTTAGTCTACTGTTAGTCTGCTGGTATATAGTTTTTTTGGCAAGGTCCTGAGGAATAACATAGTGAAATGTCTAAAGCACTCTTAGTTGTGCTAATTCCATGTATAACCCATAGAAGTCTTCATTATAATTTATCAAAATGTTGTTTTTCTACCCTTAAGAAATTGTCATATCTACTATTTCATCCCCAGCCATTCTTATGGTTATGAAGTCTCTTGAAAGACTAATTGCACAAAATAAGTATCCCTGAACTCCACTGTCCCATTGGAACTTCTTTTGTTGTTATTTCAAAATCAGCGTAGGAACCTGAGTAACTTCTCAGTGTGTCCTTTTACCAGATTTTCTTACTGCTTTCCAATAAGAAACAACAATGTGTTTGTTTGTTTGTTTTTTAATTTTTTAAAGACAGTTAATATTCAGTCTTCTCATAATTTGAAGCATTCCATTTTATAAGAAAATGACTTCATCTTTCAGAGCCCAAGTTTCCTTATTGCCTCCTGTTAGTTGAATCCGAATCTCATTCATCTTTATAATTGGATTTTCTCTCTCTCTCTCTCTCTCTCTCTCTCTTTTTCCTTGGGCAAGCGCTTGTGAGGAAAAAATAACCAGGAATACACTTGCTAATCAAGGCCATATGAGGGCAGTCTTCTGTGTGCCTACACAGGCATCTCAACCCAAATTGAGGATTGCAGACACAGACAAATCCCAGCGTAATGAATGTAGACTGCCTCTGTTGAACTTCTACTCTGCCTTCTATCATTTGAGTGACCTTGGACCAGTTATTTTTTTCTCTGTGATCCTATTTTCTCATCTAACACAAAGGTATAATCATAGTGTTTACTTCATAGAAATATTTCTAGAATGACGTTTTTAAAAAAAATTAGTCTCATGAAGTTCTTAGCATATAGAACTTCTGTAGTGTTTAATTAATGTTAGCTAATATGACTACCATTGCCATCTTTCCACTGTTGAATTCTCTGTAACTAACATACTTTATTTTCTAAACCACCAAATATGGCCTATTTTGGCACTATTGGGAGTGCTGCCATCTTCTTAAATAGAAAGCAATTGAGAACAATTCAGAATAAATTAGACCTCTGGGAATATGTCAACACCTTCACTGGAGACTTGTTATCAAACCGTCTGCTACTTCTAGGGCGCTGTTGCCATGGAAGGAGGCATTCTTTGAAAATCTATGTATTTTCACATTTCTTATTTTCTTGTTAAGATTTTTTTTTGTTTTCAAATAGGTTAGATTCACCTTGATCTAGCAGGTCAAGTCCATGAGAAAGTGGGAAGTAGTTTAGCTGCTGGAATAGCATGAGTCCTTCCAAGTTGGTATTTGACAATGCAGCATGGCACAATGATTGAGTTGAAAGCAATGCCTTGGGAACCCTGTTCCCTGGGTTCAAAGCATGGCTTTGCTGTTTCCTAACTGGGCCAGTTTCCTCATCTGAAAAAGAGAGATTATAAGAGCAGTTACCTGTCTTCAGGATTGTTGTGAGGTGATGCTACAGGAAAAATCACTTAACACTGGGCCAGGAACACAGCAAGTTGTCAAAATTTGGTGGCTGTGATTGTGATTATCATACTCAATCTCAGTGAAGACTAAAAATTGTGTGCCAGCCAGGCCACTGTACGTGAGAGCGCCTTTAGACAGTCTATCATCAAATTCATTTACAAATTAAAAAAAAAGAAAAAAGAAGTCCTAAAAATTGTGGTAAGTGGCCCAAGAATGAAGGTAACTTTAGTTTGACTAACTAGTCAAGTTTTTTTTCACCTATTTCACTCTACTGTTATCTGTATGTGATGCAACCTTATCTGATTACGTCAGGCTGCCTTACAATGCCAAGAAGAGCCTCGATCAACAGTGAACAGTATATGTTAGAAGGCAAAAACAAACAAAAAAAAAACATTTCAGGAAAGAATGAGAGAGATTAAGTGAACTTGGCAATGTAGTTATTTTTCCAATTTTAAAAACTGAGGAACTTGTCCCATATTTTTCTGTACATTATTTTCTATGATGATTTTCCAGTAACTGCACAAATCAAAATGTCATACATAGCTAGTGGCAAGTTCCAAAGTACACTTGTAAGACTTTAATGAAATGGAAATGTGGATTGCCTGAATTTTGTTTCATTTTTTTAAAAAAGTTAGATGAAAGAACTTTCTAAATCTGTGCTGTCCATTATGGTAGCCACTAGCTACATGCGATTTTTTTTAATTGGAGAAAAATTGCTTTGCCATATTGCATTGGTTTCTGTTGTGAAACAGTGTGAATCAATTATAACCATATATATATATATACACACACACACACACACACACACACACATCCCCTCCCACGTAAACCTCCCTCCTCTCCCCTATTCCACCCCTCTCAGTTATTTGCAGGAAAGGAATGGAAGATGCAGATATGAAAAATGGACTTGTGGACACAGTGGGGAAAGAAGATGGGATGAATTGAGAAAGTAACACATGGGCTTATTTATATTTAATATTAATTCAATTAAAATTTTTAAAATTAAAAAGTACATTCCCTGGTCGTGCTTGGCGCATAACACATGTGGCTAGTGTCTAGCATTCCAGATAGCTCAGATGAACGTTTCTGCCATCACAGAAAGGTTTATTGGATGGTGCTGCTCTAGAGCAATGGAGAAGAACTTATAATTATCATTGGTAGAGTAGGCTATACAAAAGTTGGAAGTGTCATAGAGAAGTATTTTCACAAAATACAAAAGTGGGTTTGCACAGATGAGAAACAAAACATTGGATTGGCCAAAAATTTTTGTTTGGATTTTTCTGTAACATCTTACAGAAAAACTCAAACAAAATTTTGACCAACTCAATAAGAACCAACCCTTTGGAGAATTTAGTCAAATTCAAGCATTCTCTCTGCAATGAAGAGTCTATTATTTGTTGTTTGAGAAAGATCTAGAAAAAAGGATCTGCTGATTCTAATGGGAGGAATGGGCAAGCATTAAACTAATTCTGATAAAAGGTTTGTCTGATTTTTGAATCATTTATAAGCATCTTTGAAGTGTTTTTAACTTTCAGAGTCACAACAGGGGCTCTTCCAGTCAATATTTATGTTACTTACATTACACTTGGAAAACAGGTCACACTTTCAAATGCTGATATATGTGGAATATCATGTTGGCTCTTGACTGAATTTTTCCATGTAAAATGTCCATGTTGATGATATTCTACCATTCATCATGATGAATTTTAAACAGAACATACTTTTTATCTGCTTAGATCTTATTTTGGCAGTAAGATATCTAATGATTATTCAGTTTGGTCTGAAATGTAAAATATCATTAGGAGTTCTGAATAAGTGCTTTAAAATTCAGTCTGAACTCTGCCTATTGCCCTTTACTGTAGATTGAACTAATTAGTAACAGTAGTTTTCAGCCTTGAAGTCAGGAAGAATTGGCACTCTGCCCACATAATTCTGACCTCTCAAAATAACAACAATCTTTATATTGGAATTGTGCTTTAGAGTTTGCAAAACACTTTCAAAGTATTTTCACATAGTGTAGCCTAGAAAGAGACAGGAGAGTTTTTAGCATTCATAACTTAGAACCATAGAAAATGACATGTACAGATGTAAGTCATCTGTCCCAAAGACAAACTCAGGTTTGTTTCTCCTATGCTGTGCTGCCTCTCTAAGCACCTTTTGATCAGCATCAGATGCCACCACCATATTTCCAGACCTGGAAGGAGAAAAGAGGAAAGGAAAAGAGAAGAAAAAGAGGAAATGAATAAATATGAAAGTCAAAAGATAACAATGTATACCCTTAAAAATGATTGGCATTAAAAACTCATGATTATGAAATGTGATGTAATACTCAGGATAGGATTCTGAAACAGAGAAAGGGCAGTAGGTTAAAAATCAAAGAAATATGAATTAAATACACGCCATTAATATTGATCCTTCAGCTGTAACAAATAAGCCATAATAATGTAAGATTTTTTAAGTTATGACCTTATTTTAAAAAATATCTTTATTTGTTTGGCTGCAGTCTTAGTTGCAGCTTGCTGTGATCTTCTGTCTTCACTGTGGAATATAGGACCTTTCAATGAAGCACATCAACTCATACTTGGGGCTTGTGAAATCTAGTTCCCTGACCAGGGATCAAATCCAGGATCTCTGCATTGGAAGTGCAGAGTCTTAGCTACAGAACCACCAGGGAAGCCGCAATATGTTAATAATAGGGAAGACTGTAAGCAAATTATAATGGAATTTGATATATTACTTTTGTAATTTTTATGTCAAGCTAAGTGCTTCTAAAATAAAAAAAAAATCATTTCAAAAAGTGATTGCTAGCAGGGCATACCCAGAATTCCTCAAGGATTATAGTGTTCTGTAAGGAGCCCATGTTGTACTTGGCACACATCTTTGAAAAAAGGGGAGCAAGTTTTCATCTCAGTTTATGATGTTTGTGCACCTGTGACCTGTAAGCCAAGTCCAGCCCCTTTCCTCTTTTTGTAACTACAGCTTCATTATAACACAGCCATGCTCATAAGTTTACATATTCTCTCTGAATGCCTTTATACTACCACTGGCAGAGATGCACAGTTATGAGAAAAACCACATGGAGCATGAAACCTAAAATATACATCCAGCTCTTTACACTGAACTTTGCCAAATGTTGGTATAGAACATCAAATTTCCTGCATTTCATCAATATCTGTTTATTAATGGGCGAGGCATTCTTCTATGTGATAGGAACATAGTGGTAATCAAGACAGAGCCTCTGTCTTATATAGAACTCACCTTCCAGAATAATGAGATAATAAATAAACAAAGAAGAAAACAGCATCAACAATAAAGTGTGCAAGATTGCTTCCAATAACTCTTAAGTCTCACAAAGGCAATACAGTGAATATAACTGCTTCAGAGAGTGATGTTTTGGGTGAAATGGTTAATTTACAATGGGTACTCATGTAAAAGCTCTGAGATGGATTCTGAGTAAGAAGAAGGACCCAGCTATGGAAAGATAAAGGGAAGAGCATTCCAAGTGGAAGGACTAGAAGTGCAAAAGTGATGTCATATACAAGCTTAAAGTTTAGAGCAACAAAATTATAAGATTGTTCTAAACCTCAACTACTTTCAGACATAAATAGAATAAAATGAAAATAAATCCACATCTTACTTTTTTATCTTTTCTGTAAATTTTTGAAAGGATTTTTTAAAAGAAACCTCCCTAGATTTTCATATTTCATACTTTGATAATGAAATTAATGATTATTTTATGAGCATTCCCCATGAGAAAAGAGCAGCAGTAAGTCTTATTTATCACAACATTATTTGGCATGTTACAATTTTCCATTAAGCTTTAAAAATTTTCCCTGTTTACTCATGCCAAAGAAACAAAACTTCAAAATTTGATAACTATAATACCAACTTGAAAGACGATCTGTTCCCTTTCTCTGTTTGACACAAGGAAGGAACTAGAATATTTCACAAAGAATGATGATTCATAGGACAGCCGTTCTGAATGATGTTATCTGATAAACATCTAATTAACTGATATTATCAGGTATTTTCTGATACCTGGAAACATTAAATTATCTTGGTTAAAAAGTTCCTTTTCTGTCAGACCTCTTAGCATCCTTAGTAAACACACGCTGAATCTAGAGAGCCGAAGATTTCTGCTTTAAGGGAATAGAAAATATCTACTTGTCAAGGACTCTGGATAACTCTCTTTGAAAAATCATGCTTTTGAAATAATCACTTGTTTCTTTGGAGAATCCAATTAAATCTGGGGTGTTTTTGGATACACACATACACACACACACACACACATCTGTGTGGGCTTCCCTGGCGGCTCAGTGGTAAAGAATCTACCTGCCAATGAAGGTGACAAAGTTTAATCCCTGCGTCCGGAAGATTCCCTGGAGAAGGAAATGACAGTCCACTCCAGCATTCTTTCTGGGAAATTCCATGGACAGAGAAGCCTGGCAAGCTACTTCTGTCCATGGGGTCACAAAAGAGTTGGATGCAACTTATTGACTGAACAACAACAACAAGTATACACACACGTGTGTGTGTATTTATATATATATATATATAATTTGGTCTGAAACACTAGAAATGTATTAGCTGAAAATAAATCTGTCCTTTTAGCATGGGAAAAAAAAATCACCAGGAGGACCTTTTTTTCTAGTTTTATTGAGATATAATTGACATATAACATTGTACACCATGTTGATTTGATATCTGTATATATTGCAAAGTGATTGTCATCACAGCATTAGTAAATGCCTCTATCACATCACGTTTTCCATTTCCTTTTTATGGTGAGAATATGTAAGACCTCTTTTCTTAGTAACTTTCAAGCATATAATACAGTATTATTAACTATAATCATCATGTTATACATTATATCCTCAGATCTGACTCATCTTAAAACTGCAATTTGGTACCGTCTTCTCCCTGGTAATCAATATTCTACACTTTGTTTCTAGAAATTCTGCTTTTTTATTTTAAATAAGTGATATCATTCAGTATTTGTCTTTTTATGTCTGACATTTAATTAGCATAATCCAGTCAAGGTCCACTCATGAGTTCCATCCCTGAGTTGGGAAGATTCCCTGAAAAAGGCCATGGCAATCCATTCCACTATTCTTGCCTGGAGAATCCCATGGACAGAGGAGTCTGGTGGGCTACAGTCTATAGGGCTGCAAAGGATCAGACATGACTAAAGTGACTTAGCACATTCATGTTCTTGCAGATGGCAGGATTTCCTTCTTTCTCATGGTTGAATAATATTCCATTGTGTGTGTGTGTGTGTGTGTGAACATCTCATATCTTTATCCATTTTTCCATTGATGGATACTTAGGTGGCTTCCATGTATTGGTTACTGTAAATAATTCTGCAGTGACCCTGAAAATGAAGATATCTCTTTGAGATTCTGTTTTCATTTCCATTGGATATAAATGCAAAAATGGGATGGGTGGATATATGATTGTTCTACTTTTACTTTTTTTAAGGAACCTCCATAATGAGGCTGTACCAATTTACCTTCCCTCCAACAGTGCACAAGAGTTCCATTTTCTCCGCATTCTCATTGATGTTTGTTGTCTTTTGTCTTTTTGATGATAGCCATTCTAACAGGTGTGTGATGATGTCTCACTGTGATTTTGATTTACCTTTCTCTGACGATTAGTGATGCTGAGCACCGTTTCCTGTCCCTGTCCCTGCTGGCCATTTATATGTATTCTTTGAAAAAATGTCTATTTAGTTCCTCTGCACATTTTCTGTAATGGGATTGTTGTTGTTGTTTTCCCAGAGGCTTTTTGAAACAGTGATTGCTGGACCTCCCTCCCAGAGTTCCTGATTTAGCAGGTATGAATGGGGTGTGAAAATGTGTATTTCTAACAAATCCCCATGAGATGTTGCTGCTGGTCCGGGAATCCTGCTTTGAGAAACACTGACTTAGATAATGTTTCAATTTCTAGGGTTGTACTAATATGCACAGTTTCAGATACCTGGAATTATTAGGAGTTGTGATGCATTAGCAATTTTAGCATCTCTGTTAGTACAAATGTTATTTTTGTCACATTAAAAATTAATTATCAAAATATGTGTTACTTGCTATAAATCAATCATATAAGAGAGAGTGTGAAATAAAAAAAAATTGAGATGGTCTGTAACAGTAAGGGGTCAACACACTTTAAGTAAACAGTCTGGCTCATGTGTTCTTGTTAGACATCCTCAGTTAGTGTCCCCTAAGTCTTCATTCTTACCAAGTTGAAAGTGATATCAAGTCCCCCTCAGGCACTGTCATCTCTAGAATGTACTCTGTGCTATGAAACTATAGAGTATGGGGAGGCAAGTAACTGTCCCTCCACTCTAAACTTGGGCAACAGAAACATTTTGCATTCAGTCTCCTGTTTTCACTTATGTTATTTCTGCTGAGTACCATCTGTTCCCATCAAAATCATACACATACATGGACGTATATATGTCCCTGATGTTAATGAACAACTCATGCTCATCTAGAATACTATTTTCAAAATACAGAAAAGTATGAGCAAAATAAAGTTACATCAAAAACAAACTCCCGCAAATGAAAGTCATCCATAATCCCAACACAAAGAATACCACAGGTAACATTTTGGCATATTTCCTATTAATTATTTTTCTATTTCTTCTAGATGTTGACCCTTATTTTGTCCACCTATTTTTATATTATGGTGTTCTTGTGTGTGTGTGTGTGTGTGTGTTTTGTTTACTAAATTATAGCTGATTTAAAACCTTATATTTTATGTATAAAACACAGTGATTCAAAAATCTCATACTCCATTTTAAAATTATCGTAAAGTATTTGCTATATTGTACTGTACAATATTTCCTTGTAGTTTGTTTGTACTATACATTGCAGTTTGTACCTCTTAATCCCCTTGTATATTTTTTAATTTATAGATTTTTTTTAATAAATCAAGGATATTCAACTTTTAATTTTCATGTTGCTTATACTTCTTTCCAATTTCCTTATAGATTGCCAATTCTTGGCAAAGTTGACCCACAGAAATAGTGATAAGTTATGATTCGGCCAATTTAAGGTTTTTATTTTGTTATGCTTATGATGTTCAGAAATTTTAACATTTTATGTAGTTAAACGTTGCCCTTCATGCTATTTTCCTCAGTGTTTTAATAATTAGTCCTAAACATACAAGGTCATTTAAATATTCACTTTCATTTTCTTTGATCTTTTTTAATATTATTTTTATATCTAACCAAATACATCCAACCAGTAAACACAAACTTGACATTTTTATCAAAGATCCATTTTTCTTTCATATCATTTATTGAATATTCTATATCTTTCCAGTCAGTTTGTTAGCTTCTCTTAGGATATCACATTTTGAGTTAAAATTCTTTTATAGTTTATATAATTATATAGTTTATATAATTCTTATATAGTTTATGATAGTTAATATCATAATATTATGATATTATCCATACAAATATTTATTTCAAAGATATTTGTGCTGTCCCATTCTGTTTTCATATTTTGTGCTTGACATGATGCTAGTTTAATCATGAAGGATTTATCATACTGTAAGTCATCAATTCTAATTTGCATACTTAATCATATGTAAACATTTCTGAAATGAGGGTAATTCTTGCAGGGTAACATGTAAAATCATTTTTTCTGTTTAGTAGTACATAAAACAATGGTGTTTATTACAGTCAGTGATTTTTATATTCATTGTAATACATGATATTTTAATATATAGTAAGACAAGCTTTCTCTCATTAGCTTTTATCAAATTATACCTGTGTTTATAGTTTTATTGGTTTTTCTGTAGTCATTTATACTATTGTGGAAAGATCCTTTTAATCTCTTATAAGGGTTTTGCTTTCTAATTTATCTGAAATTGCTTCCCACTGCATTATTTTGGTCAGTGTTTGCTGGGTAAATTATTGCCATTTTTGTTTTTTAATATTTTAGTGTGATTTCACCTTTATTATTTTTTGTATCTAGCTTATATATTAGATTGCCAGCCAAATCTAGTTTTCTTCACTTTCTAAAGGAAGAGTTTTACATTTAATACAGATGCTAAGTCGCTTCAGTCGTGTCCGACTCTGTGCGACCCCATAGATGACAGCCCACCAGGCTCCGCCGTCCCTGGGATTCTCCAGGCAAGAACACTGGAGTGGGTTGCCATTTCCTTCTCCAGTGCATACAAGTGAAAAGTGAAAGGGAAGTCTCTCAGTCATGTCCGACGCTTTGCGACGCCATGGACTGCAGCCTACCAGGCTCCTTCGTCCTGGATTTTCTAGGCAAGAGTACTAGAGTGGGGTGCCATTGTCTTCTCCTTTAATACTCATATTCATAAGTAAAACTTATTTTATGCTTTCTGGAATTTGCCTCAGTTTTGTATCTTTTTCAATAATAAAAATGTTTTTTCTCATCTTATTCAGGGACTTGAAAGTAATTCTTACAGTTTTAAAATTCTTAGATGGTTGCTGTGTTTTCATGATAACTTCTATTAATCAGTTTTTCTCTATTGTTTCATGAAATTATTCCAACTTATTCATATATTATTTGTGCAGAAAAGATAAAGAAATTTAACAAGCTTGTAGTTTTCTGCCTTTTTAAAACTTCTGTTCACTTGAGAAAATTTGGTCTTAGACCCAAGTTATTGATATTAACATTATTATATACAAAATCTCCTTTTATCAACCATTTTTTTACTTTGAAAGTGAAAGTGATAGTAGTGTCCAACTCTTTGTGACCCCTTGGATTGTAGCCCACCAGGCTCCTCCATCCATGGAATTCTCCAGGCAAAAATACTAGAGAGGGTGGCCATTCCCTTCTCCAGGGTATCTTCCTGACCCAGGGATCGAACCCAGGTCTTGTGCATTGCAGGCAGATTCTTTACCATTGAGTCACCTTGGAAGCCCTTTGACTTTACAACACTTGAAATAATTTAAATGTTTTTGAATTTTCTTAAATTTCTTAGGTTATAATTTTCCTCATTCTTGACTTTTAAACATTTTTTCTTAGTCAACTAGAGTATGTACTAACATATATTTTAAATAAAGATACACAGATATATAGAGAAAAATATATAGATGTATAAATATATATGGCAAATATATTCATGTGCAAATAATATATACATTTCATTTTTAAAGCACGTCCCTATCTGAGAACGTTCTTCCTTTGCTTAATATACGGTGGAATGTTTGGTTTATATTTTTAGGTCTCAAATTTACAGCACCAAAATTCTGAGGCCTTTATGAAAATACGCATTTTCTTTGTGTAATATTTGTCTGTGAGTGTCCGATTTTTTTGCAACCCAGTGTACTGTAGCCCACTAGATTCCTCTGTCTATGGGATTTTCCAGGCAAGGATACTGGAATGGGTTGCCATTTTCTTCTCCAAGGGATCTTCTCAAACTAGAGATCAACCATCTCTCAACCTGCCTCTTCCTGCATCTTCTTCATTGGCAGGCAGATTCTTTACCACTGACTCACCACTTGTGCCTTTAGGCAATAAGTGTGGCCTTTATGCAATAACTATTTCAGTGGAGAAGTCTGAGACCAGTTCGAGTTGTTTCTTATGGGGCAACCTGTTTCGTTGTCTGGATTCTCCTAAGCAGATTTATCTTATTATTCTCATTAAAAATTTTTTTCTTTCCAAATTAATCTGCAGATTTATTGCATCCAAAAATCAAAATTCCAACATGCCTTTTCAAAATAGAAATTTTCAGATATAAAATTTGCATGCAAATATCCAGGAATTAAAATAGTTAAAGTAGTCAAACAATTTTGAGATTAGCAAAGTTAGAATTTTCAGTTTGGCGTGGGTTCTTTTCATTTCCCTTTCTTGGAGTATTATTGAGCATTTTTATGGCAGACTCATAGCTTTATCAATTGTAGAAATTTTCATCTTTTTTTTAATGCTTTAATGATTGCTTCCATTCCAATTGTTCCAGTTTCTTCTTTGAGAAAACATCAAATACTTATTTTAAATTTCCATTCTCTAACTTCTGTATACGTCATTTTAACAAGTGTTTTTTTTTTAATCCTTTGGTCTTTCTCCTTTGTTTGCAGAAGTGAACCTCAATTGTGTGTTTTAAATGAATGATTTCATTTGCTGGAATAGTAGTTCTTATCATTACTGCCTCTTATACAAATTTTAATTATGCCTTTGTAGTTTAATTTGCTATACCTTATATTGGTCAGCTCCTTAACTTCTCAAGCTTTGGTCTGCATCTCATCTTGTTTTATTTCCAGCCCATCTCCCTCTTTGTTTCATATATGATTCTGTTCATGTTCGTATACAGTTTTTTTTTCCTTATATATTGATATTTAATACACACTGAAGTATTTTAACATTTTCTTCTGATTTCTTTGACGGTTTTCAAATGAGGTTTCATAACAATATTCTATTTTCGTTTTCCCTCTATAGCAAATAGATTTTAGTAGGACACATGTTTTGTTTTCTTTCTCATATGAATGGAGATTTAACCCATTTACAGTATTTACCAATTAGCAGGATGCCCTTGATGCCAGCTACAGTCCATTTGGCTATAAATCTAATCATGTTCTCAGATCTTAAATGAAAAATACATTGATGTGCACAGTTCTTGGCCCCCTGGCATCTTTTCTGCTAAAATTAAGAGAGGTGTCTTTCATCCCACACCCTGAAATTCTAACCCTCTAAGTTAAAGCTGTACATGAAAGTCTACTGCATGTATTTCTCCCAGTTTTTCCATCCTTTGTGTCAAACCAAACTGCTTTGTTAGGATGCAATGCATCCCTGTTTAAAAGCACTCATACTCACATTTCCTACTCCACTGTGTTCTTACTACAGTAAAGGAGACACAAACATTGAGATTAACTATAAAACAACAAGTACATAGAAAAAGGGAAAATGGCAATCTAAGGCCCTGAAAGTTTGTTAGTGAGAGCAGACTATTTATGAAAGAGAGAAAGCAAAGGAGAAAAGAAAGAGGGGAAGAAACTTAAGTATAACAAAGTATCTTCCTATCTTTTTCAGTAATGTGAAGCTATTCTCTTTCATGAAGCCACCATTTTTTTCCCCCTCAATCTAATTCCAGTGACTTTCCAGTTAGTGGAAATCTCTTCCATTTTCTAGCAGTAGGTTGTCTGTCAGTCTTAATATTTTGTGATGTTGTGAGTTTTCCTGTTTCTTAATAAGTATTTTTGAGAGAAGTTGGAAGAGATAGCCTCAGGGACAACTAGTCAGATGTCATTTTAAAGGGAAGCCTATGGTTTAGTTATAAACACAAATACAATTGCCCACACCAGAAGTTAACACTATTCTTGATTTTTTTCCTTTTATTCCATCTGGATTGATGTGAATCATAACAGTGTTATTTGTTTTCAGGATCAAATACTGAACCAAAGGAACTATTCTAACTCCCTAATTAATTCCTTAAAATGAGTCTATTTTTCATGTCACACAGCCTAGCATAATAGTGGCTTAGACTTGAGATTTTTGTATACTTAATTATGATGGTAGATATTCATACTACCACTACAAGATTTTGAATGTTTTTCTCATCTCTTTATGGTTCTAAAACACTTGATTTCATTCCAACTTTAAATCATCTTCTGCATATTTAAAGATTTGCCCAAGGCAGTGGTTCTATAACCACACTGTACATAGTTTTCACAGAAAGCCCTAATAGAAAAATTCAGATTCCCAGACAATACCTCCTGGGATATAGGCTAGAAAGGACCACAGAGTCTTTGTTTGAAGAGAGCACACTCAAATGATACAAACAATTGGTCCACTCATACTTTGAGGAATGTTGGTGAGGATCAAGGAAATGGTTAAGATAAGACTTTTCTCTTTTTCTATGCTTTGATATACTACAGCTTCAGAAATGCCTAACTAGCCATTTCCTACATTGAAGACTCTGCCCATAGACTAGATATTTATAAAAACAGTGATTACCAGTTCAAAAATTTGTGAAAACATTTGCTTATTAATCTAGTTGGCTAGAGAATTCATCACAATTTACTCTTATAGAAAAAAAATCTTTCCATAATATTACACAAATAAGTTTTTGTGTAATATTACACAAATATTACACAATAAGTGTAATATTTATTACACAAATAACTGCCTATGCAGATACTGATATAAAGCATACTCTAGTAGAAAGCTTAGTGGAATTAAGAGTCAGAATTAACTACATTACGATCTATGTGACCTCTAACCCATCCTAAGTTTCAGTTTCTTAATCTGGCAAATAAGACTAATCTCACCTGCTTTACTGACTCAACAGGTTTTACAGAGGTCTAGCTCAGCTGGTATAGACTCCACCTGCAATGGCAGGAGACATCAGTATGATTCCTGAGTTGCGAAGATTCCCTGAAGAAGGGATAGGCTACCCACTCCAGTATTCTTGGGCTTCCCTGGTGGCTCAGCTGGTAAAGAATCCACTTGCAATGGCAGGAGACACCAGTTTGATTCCTGAGTTGGGAAGATTTCCTGAAGAAGCGATAGGCTACCCACTCCAGTATTCTTGGGCTTCCCTGGTGGCTCAGATGGTAAATAATCTGCCTATAATGCAGGAGACCTGGGCTCTGTCCCTGGATTGGGAAGAACCCCTGGAGGAAGGCATGGCAACCACTCTGTTATTCTTGCCTGGAGAATCCCCATGGACAGAGGAGCCTGTGGGCTACAGACCATGGGGTCGCAAAGAATTGGACTTGACTGAGCAACTAAGCACACGCAATAATGACATGTGAAAATATAAAATATTTGTTATCTGTAAACACAGAACACATGAAAAATTTACTAAAATGAAGAGTATTTTGTCATCATACCTATGTAACATCAACAGAATTTTAGTGATTCTTTTATTTCATTGAAAACCATATAATCAGCATGGTTTACTGAAGATTACACCAAGAAAAAAATTTAGGTACCTAACACATAATACAGAAATGGCTTGTTTGCTTTTCGATTAAATTTATTGGCATTTAATAGTCCAGAAGTATATTAACAGTTTTTTTCTAAAACTATTAAAATTGTGTGCTCATCTTTCTAGATAGGGTAGACTCATTAGTCTAATAGGATCCTACAGGTAATAGTTATCCCTTAGTAAATTTTCCCATTCATATACATGTGCCATACTTCACTCTTTCAATACCTCTTTAATGACTTGTAGACTTTTACTCAGGTACTTCCTAATTAAGTGTATTTGTAATAGCTATAGTTTTTATTATCAAATCTTTCTTGATTCAGACTCTAAGCTGATGGTTGTTTCTTAATTGCACAGATTTTTTTAAATTTAATTAGCTTTAGATGGTGGAACAGATGGCCTCTGAATCCGCTGGTGCTATATCTATGTGATAATATATTTTGGTTCTGTCTAATGTAGTGACTCTTCTTTTCTGAATTTTCTCATTAAACAGCATTCTTAGTTTCTCATTTCCTATTTTTATTAAGTTTGTATCTAGGGTAATGTGAAATAAACATGAATATTTCACATTGCGATCTTGGCCAAACTCAGAATCAAATATTATGATGATAGCTTTAGATTTTGTATATTTAGAGTAATATATCTAAGGTTAAGCCCAATCAATAATATTAAATCAACCCAAGTGGAATATTCCCTCAACCAATACAATACAATCAAGCAGTTTCCTAACATATTAATAAACACTTAATGATTGCTGGACTACAAGCATAAGTCACATTGAGGGGTATGTGAAGGCAGTATATTAAACTAATTGTCACATAATTAATTATATAATTACAAACTGTAACAAAGGGTCCAAAGAAAAGAAATGTATGCATATATGGGCATGTAATAAAGTCACCTAAAGAATAAGAGAGGGTCAGAGACAGTTTCTTTAAGAACACTGTCTGAGCTGTGTTCTGGATGACAGGTAGCGAGAAACCTGGCCACTGAACAGGGCTGGGACAAAGGCCACAGGCACAGACAGCACAGATACAAGAAGGAATATGATACAAGAATATGTGGTGCATTTAGAGGTGAAGAAGGCCAGTGGAGCTGAAGCAGAGAAAGTAAAAGGAAGAATTTTGTGAAATAATGTTTGAGAGATTCAGTTCAATTCAGTCGCTCAGTCATGTCTGACTCTTTGCGGCCCGATGAACTGCAGCATGCCGGGCCTCCCTGTCCATCACCAACTCCCGGAGTCCACTGAAACCCATGTCCATTGAGTTGGTGATGCCATCCAACCATCTCATCCTCTGTCGTCCCCTTCTCCTCCTGCCCTCAGTCCTTCCCTGCATCAGGGTCTTTTCAGATAAGTCAGCTCTTTGCATCAGGTGGCCAAAGTATTGGAGTTTCAGCTTCAACATAGGAAGTAATTTCAGGTTAGAGTAAAAATGTTAGCCAAGATCCTAAGAGTGTAGTGAGCTTATTAGTATTTTAAAAGAAAGCTAATTTTACAATAATTCTTAGGAAAAGTTGACTTGGCTAATTTCAACGGGTAGATTGAGCTCAGTTGATATATCTACCACTACAAACATATAACAATGTTGGGTAAGTATACCACAAACTTCTAAAAAATAAAGTATATCTCTAAGAGACTGAGAAGAAAAAACTTTCTTCATAAAATCACCAGAGGGAGAGTAGCCTAGGAAAGAACTTCACAGAACTATACCAAGTAATAAACATGTGCCCAGAAAGAGAAGACTGTCCTTAAGCCTGTGTGAGTTGAAGAGATGAAATTTATGTATTTGCATAAAGCAGAAACATTGAAAGACCTGCCCCCCCATGTAAAAGGGCCTAGAAAAATTCTAACACTTGGCTAAAGAAGCTACTATTGATTCATAAAAAAAAGAAAAATTAAAAAAAGTTAATGTAGAAAAACTTATCAGACATTTCCACAAATACTACACATGGTTTTTGTCATAAAAGATACAATCTCAACTTAAAAGGAACTTAAAACCTTTTTTTTAAAATAAATAACCTCTAATGAGATACTAATACAAGAAACTGGAAAAAATAATTTCTGTTATGAAAGTATAACAGAATTATTTGGGGAAAGCAATAAAATGAGACAGTTTAAAATTAAAAGTGTATAGAAGGATTAGAAATCACAACATAATAATTTATCATGGAAAAATAACAGATATACTTGAAAATGAATGGAACAAGATTTCTATAAAGGAAAAATACAAATATTACATTGAAAAGAAGAAAGTAGACAGCCATTTATCAATTACAAAAGAGAGGGTTTTAAACTGCAGGATGAAAGTGAAGTGAAAGTTGTTCAGTCATATCCAACTCTTTTGTGATCCCATGGACTGTATAGTCCATGGAATTCTCCAGGCCAGAATACTGGAGTAGTTAGCCTTTCCCTTCTCCAGGGGATCTTCCCAACCCAGAGATCAAACCCAGGTCTCCCGCGTTGCAATGGATTCTCTACTAGCTAAGCCACAAGGGAAGCCAAAGAATACTGGAGTGGGTAGCCTATCCCTCTTCCAGGGACTCTTCCCGACGCAAGAATCGAGCTGGGGTCTCCTGCACTGCAGGCAGATTCTTTACCAACTGAGCTATCAGGGAAGCCCAAACTGGGAGATAGATCAGATCTATGTGGATCAAAGAATGAATATAAAATTGAAAATATGAAAAAGACAAGGAAAATAGAACAAGTAGAAATCCCAAATAAAAAATAAAAAGACAATTAAAAAGAAAATTCATGGTGATACTTGCTGTGAATTTTCTGAAATATTCAAAGAATGAATTCTTATTTTAGTGAGAAACACCAAAGCCAGATTAAAATAAATGAAAATGGGTAACAAAACCAGAATTTAAGAGTGAACTTGAAGAACACATCAAATAAAATGCAATTCCTTTGTTTTTAGTTTATACTATGTCACAGGTAGTGGGAATACCCACTGAGACAGAGAACGGTGGAAGCAGAGGAGATGGAGGTTGACAAGGTCAGTCTTGGACTTTCTCAATTGTATGTGCTTAGTTAAGTGGTAAACTCTAGTAGGCAACTGAATATACAAATATGGATCTGAAAAGAGAAGTCTGGGGTACACATATTTAGTTCTCACACGAGTACATGTCAAATGAAGTTGTTTCTGTGGGTATAACTGCCTAGGAAAAGAACTGAAATAAAGTCCAGAACTTTCTGGAACTACATGTAGTGACTGATATAAGTAGATATGCCTGCAAAAAAAAAAAAAACATGAAAAGATTGCCAGACTGAAGGAAGAAATAAAGAAATATGTTCCCACAAAAGACAAAGCAAAATACTGAGAAGGTATTATGATTTTTTCTCTTATATTTGTAACGTTTAAGACCACCCGTGCATATAATAACAATCTACTAGTTTATCCTTCTTCTTCTAGCATTAAATGTTAAAAAGTAACACCTTCATAAATATGTTATCATATGTGAACATCAGGGATCCTTCAGACATGATGGGTCTTGCATATATTCACTTTATTTCTCCAGATGTTTTAGCAATTATAATCCTCTAAACCAGGAATCTGCAAACCTTTCTTAAAAAGGACAGATAGTAAACATTTTAGGTGTTAAGATTCACTGATCCCTGTTGTAACTACTCAACTTTGCTATTATAGCATTAAAGCAGCTATAGATAATACATATATGTCAAGAATAGCTATATTTCAATAAAATTATTTACAAAGACAACATTGATCCAGAGATGCTAAATATATAGGAGCATCAGGATTTGCTTTAGGACAGACCCTGAGTTGCTTTTAATCATATATATATATATATATATATATATATATATATATATGTATATCTTATATC
>ML660201.1:21281475-21633342 GCA_007570785.1 Antilocapra americana | reverse complement strand
CTCCAAGCAAGGGATTTACCAGTAGCCACTAGAGGGGAACTGGTATCCCGACCCCCATCCAACAATAAAAATGCTGCAACTCTACCTGGGGTCGACAGGACTCAAGGGGGAACCTGAACTTTTACTTCTGTTAGTTGCAATGAGGATGTGCCTCCCCTTCTTCTGCCACTATAGAGGCAGAGGAAAACAGCTAAAACAGAAGGTTTAAGTGAGGGCCTGTCTCCTTATCTAATGAGAGTATGTGATGGTTTCCATTGAAAATAATCAAACACACTAAAAAGATTTCAAAGTGAATGAAGAAAGACGATCAATAAATGCCACTACCTGGATGACAGAGTTGTTTGAATTATCTGGAAAAAAATTACATAATTGATAATAAAATGTAAAAATTTATTTTTATAAAAATGTATTTCTTTTTACTTTTAAGTGTTCCACTGAGCAATTTGAATCTCACTTAAAACAAATGCAGTTCTCAACAAAAAAATGGGAAGTGTCAGTAAAGAAATAAAAGGTAGCTTCCATGTCCTGGCCATTATAAACAGTGCTGTGATGAACATTGGGTATGTGTGTCTCTTTCATTTCTGGTTTCCTCTGTGTGTATGTCCAGCAGTGGGATTGCTGGATCATATGGCAGTTCTATTTCCAGTTTTTTAAGGAATCTCCACACTGTTCTCCATAGTGGCTGTACTAGTTTGCATTCCCACCAACAATGTATTAGAGTTCCCTTTTCTCCACACCCTCTCCAGCATTTATTGCTTTAACCGATAAGAAAGCTGTGGTACATATACAAAAAGGAATATTACTCAGCCATTAAAAAGAATGCATTCGATGAGTTCTATGAGGTGGATTAAACTGGAGCCTATTAATCCAGAGTGAAGTAAGCCAGAAAGAAAAACACCAGTACAGTATACTAATGCATATATATGGAATTTAGGAAGATGGTAATGATAACCCTATATGCAAGACAGCAAAGGAGACACAAATGTATAGAACAGTCTTTTGGACTCGATGGGAGAGGGCGAGGGTGGGATGATATGGGAGAATGGCATTGAAACATGTAAATTATCACATGTGAAACAAATCTCCAGTCCAGGTTCAATGCATGATACAGGGTGCTCAGAGCTGGTGCACTGGGATGACCCAGAGGGATGGGATGGGGGTGAGTGGGAGGGGGGTTCTTCAAGGGGAACACATGTGTACCCATGGCAGATTCATGTCAATGTATGGCAAAACCAATACAGTATTGTAAAGTGAAAAATAAAGGGGGAAAAAAATAAAGGGTGTGAGTTAAACTTAAAAAAAAAAAGAAATAAAAGATATAAAGTACCAAATGAAACTTAACTGTAAAGTGAAACAACTAAGATAAAAATTCAGCAGATAAATTCAACAGCAGATGGAAAGAACACAGAAAATAACAAGTAGATCAAAAGAGCATTAGATATTGGCCAAAACAGAGAGGATATGGGCTTCCCTGATAGCTCAGTTGGTAAAGAATCTGCCTGCAATGCAGGAGACGTGGGTTTGATCCCTGGGTTGGGAAGATCCTCTGGAGAAGGGAACAGCTTCCCACGCCAGTACTCTGGCCTGGAGAATATCATGGACTGTATAGTTCAGGGGGTCTCAAAGTGTTGGGCAAAACTGAGCAACTTTCACTTTTACTTTTCATGGACAGAGAAACAAGCAAACAAAAAGATAAGTAATTATTGCAAAGTTTGTAGTCAAATATTACGTTTAGGTATTGGTGTTCCAAATCTCTAAATTAAATACCTGATCTCCTTTGTTTGTTATTTAACCTTCAGATCCTAGAACAATGCCTGGAACTAAAGATGCCTAGTAAAGAAATACTGAAAGTATGGATGGAAAATCAGTGAACTTTTTTTTTTTAACATCCCATAGTATATCATCAAAATACTCCAAGATAATTCTTTGCTAGTCACAAAAGCATGAAGCTATAAGACTCTTCCATTGCATTTCTATTTGTCAAACGGTCCCCAATTTATAGTATCTTAAGAAATTCAGTGAGAAGTATGCTTCCCCCCAACCTCTTTCACTGGTCTGCTAAAGAAAGCCTTCAGGATCTGTTCTCTGTTAATATGAATTCACAGTAAAACTATTAAGTAAAGACAGTCTATAGATTAGACTTGAACTCCATGAAAAATACAGAAATCAACCACAAATAATTAGCAGCCTCACATAGGCTTTGTAGCATCTTCTTTAAGTCTCATCTAATTGTATCTAATCCCACATCAGTAGACTTCTCAAGCCTTTGCCTAATGAAAGATTTTTATCTTAAATCCATCAAAAGTGACTGTGAGAGATGCTTTTTTCTTCCTCATTCCTTCAAGGCATTTTAATCCTTTCCCTTTTTAAAAAATGACATTTTCCTTCATTTTTCTTTGATATTTGTCAAAATGATGACCATTAAACAAACTAGACAATAGCAGGAGCTAAGAACAAAACTAAGTGCTCAGTAAATATACCAAATGATATATTGATTATTGCACTCTGAACTATGCTGCACCTAACAACTGCTTTTGTCTTTTAGGTTTTCAAGAAATTAGAAAACCTTTAAAATAATAGTGTCTATGGAGGAAATGATTTAAGTATGACTTACTGATAAAATCCAGTAATGTTATTATCTTCTAATATTTTAAAAATTTAATAGCTATACTTATATTTTGTATTTTTAATAAATACATAATGAATTCTAGCATAGGGTAAAAGGACATATTGTCATCTGAAATAGGGGAAATTTAATTTAGAAGATAGAATAATTTAGGAAACTGGTTATAATCCAATTTCTAGATAACAAACCTTTAAGATTTCTTAATCTTATAATTAAGAAATTAAGATTTCCTAATCTTATAATTATTTTTCTTTTAGTTATAATTTAAAGATTTGTTGCTATTGTGGGATACTGAGACAGTAACAGTAATAATCCAAGTGTAACATGGAATTCTTTATTCCATAGTGAATTTTGAAGGTATTAAAACAAAACATAATAAACACAAATTATCATATTTACTTTGTTGTGCCAATACATAAGGGTATCAAGAGTTGAGCTTTCAAAGGTACTAAAATAATATGTCTAAATATCCAAAATTTTTCAATTTTATTATATAACAGATGGATTCCATTATTTTTTTAAATTGCAGATAAATTTGTTTTGTTTCTCCCAGTAGAGAGTTTTGAGTATTTAATTAAAAGCCTCATTGCCCCATCATTAAATTCAAAGAAGCATATCTAATGTGAACACTTAAATGTAATGTCACTCATTAGTCTTTAATGAAGAGAAACTTATTCTTTCTCTAAAGAACAGCTGTAAAAATAGTATCTGTCACCTACAAAATTATATATTCCCAAGATTATTAATGTGCATTTAATGACTTTAAAATACATCTTTGCAATAGTTATTATGCGTGTTTCTTTCTTTTTGGTTTCACCTGTAAAAGAAGTTAATTGAAGTCAGATAGACTGGAATTTCTCATGCACCCTGGGACACCATGCTAAAGCAGAAGCTGAATTTTCCCAAACACCAGTACTAGATTTGGCACAAAGCTGTTTGGCTTTCTATACCACAGGTTCTCTCATTGGTCTTGTACTTTGACAGCAGTTTTCATAATCTATCATAAAATCTGTCACTAGACCATTAAAATTCATCTGGAACTCTTCTTCATAGGGTCTAGTCAACAAGAATATTGATTTTTTATGTAGTGCCATTGTCTGACTTTGCAAGGTGGAATGCAGAATAAAGCAAGGTGGATGGCAGCTAAGATTCACTAGTGTTGAATTACCATCATCATCACCATTATCATCATCATCACAGTCATCACTAACTCTTCCATTCCTGAGAAGTGTGTCTAGATCTATGACATACTGAATTCCTACATTCTCTGTATTTGACCACTGGGACATGTTAGCACTCTGAATCTCTATTTTTCTTATAAAATAAAAAGTGCTAACTGGCTCTGCTGGTATTTAGTAAAACCTCTGGACAGTTTTTTTTTAACAAAGACAATTATCCATGCCTAAGCAAATATCCTTATGTTTGACTATGGTAAACTATGCATTTCTATTTGTTATTGAACTTTCTAGAATTTAGGATATTTAGTGTCATGTCAGTACAGCTTTGTATGTTTTCAAGTATATTACCACCTTGTTAAAACACAGTTCACCAAAAGGCAAAATTCAGTATTTAGTGTCTCCTTAAACTGTATCCAACATACCTAAATTACAGAAGAAACCAAAATATTTCATTGCAGACACATTTGCCTACATACCAGTTCCATGGCACAACTCCAAGAATGACAAAATAGCATCATTATATTCATTTATGCTTTCAACAAATATTTATTTGGTCTTTCCTGTGGTAGACATTGTGCTGTGTTCTTAGGCACAGTAATATAGAATATGGTAGTCATGTATATAAATATATAGATTTCAAGAGTATAATCATGTGCTTTCTCCTGTAGTGGAAAACTATTCTTTATGTGGTTCATACCTCATACATTTTTCTTACAAGGATAATCTGAACAACAAAAACAAAGCAAATGTGTTACTTCTGGAACACTACTGACAATCAACAGAAGGTTTGATCCTGAGCATTATATGACTTTCACAGTCTACATACTCCACTACATTGCACAGGACTAAACATAGGAGTACTCCAAAACAATATCTTTTGCTAAATTGAATAAAAGAAGCAAGACAAAGTCCCTTTGTTTTTTAAGCAATTTGAATATTTACTTTTATAAATATTTGTTGTTGTTCAGTCGCTCAGTCATGTCCAACTCATGGACTGCAGCACACCAGGCTTCCCTGTCCTTCACCATCTCCCAGAGCTTGTTCAAACTCATGTCCTTCAAGTCAGTGATGCCATCCAACCATCTCATCCTCTGTTGTCCCCTTCTCCTTCCACCTTCAATCTTTCCCAGCATCAGGGTCTTTTCTAAGTCAGCTCTTTGCATCAGGTGGCCAAAGTATTGGAGCTTCAACTTCAGCATCAGTCCTTCCAATTTTGAATGTAGACTTCATTTTAAAATGTACAACATTTTTACAACTAATGTATTTAATATTAGACATTTTTGAAATGAATGCTCTATGCAAGGCTGATTATCCTGAAGCCTTCATAACATCCCTAGACACAACCATCCACATCAAACCTTCTGATATCTGCAAAATATACACTCATCTTTCAAGGCTGCTAAAAATTTATTTTCTCTGCTCGACTTCTGATATTTTCCTCCTGCACAATTGACTGCCCACTGTGTTTTAATATTTATTTTTTAATGAATGATCTATAATATAAGTTTCAGGTGTACAACACAGTGGCTCAGAATTTTTAAAAACTGTACTCCATCTTTAGTTATTATAGAATATTGGATATATTCCCTGTGTTGTACAATATGCTCTTGTAGCTTATTTATTTTATATATAGTAGTTCACTCCCTACCTCTAACTTTCCCCTCCCCACTGAAAATCGCATTTTGTCTCTATGTCTCTGAGACTGTTTATTTTTTTTTCTTGTATTAACTAGTTTGTTTTATTTTTGAGATTCCATATATAAGTGATAACATATAGTATATATAGTTAGTCTCTGTGTGACTTATTTCACTAAGAATAACACCCTCTAAGTTCATCCATGTTGTTGCAAATTGACTGTCCACTATTTTGTTTCCACACTGTATCTTCTTTTCATTTTATATGAAAATAATGGCATCATTTAATGATGATTAAAAATAATAAATGAAATGAAATGAATGAGTGAAAAATAATACTTTAAAAAGAATGTGGATAGATCTGAATCACTTTGCTGTACAGCAGAAATTAACACAACATTGTAAAGGAACAGGACTTCAATTTAAAAAAAATTAAAATACAATGAGTTTGTAAAGTAGAATTTGTACAATCAACTATTAGTAAAGGTTATTTATTTGCAAATGATATAAATTTAATTCAGACTGACTTAGCCATATCACTGTTAAATGTAGAGATGTTCTTCAGACATAGCTGAATCCAGATGCTCCAACAAATTTATCAAGAATTATGTGCTGACTATTCTTACCAACTTTCTTTCCTGTAGTAGCCCTGCAACTTGAGGTCTACATTCAACAAGCTTAACACTTACACAGTATTAAGCCTCTTGGCTAAAATGTCCAGCAAGCGTTAAAGGATTTAATCTTATTCCCAAACTTAAGGACTTAAGAACTGATTCCCAAACTTAAGACATCAAATTAGGACTAGGTCTAGATAAACCTGAGTTTTACGAATATCCTAGGGATTTGATGAGTGCCATCTGAGAGTAAAGGTGGAAATCTAGGAGCTGTCCCTAAAAATAGGAGACACAGAGGCTGATCAGGCAAAATATCCACAGTGCACTACACCTCACATAAAATATACTGTAGATGGATATTATTTTTTTAACAGAGGTTTTCATGTTAAAGTACAAAATGGAGCCCATAAGGTAAAAGGACACATCATCCATCATTTACAGAAACTTTTCACATTTCAGATCTTCAGAAATCCACTTTGCCTTCAGTTACAAATTCATATCAACAGCGTGAAATTACATCTTTTGAAGTCTTAGTTTCCCCGCTCTATTGACTAAAAAAGATGAAATAACTCATATGAAATAGACTTTCTCTCTCCATCTTTCTATACTATATCTCTCTATATGCACATAGATCATAAATATGATGGACTTGAATTCTTGTCAGTGTGCCCATTAAGGACAGTGAGTATATATGGTACCACTTCAAGAGCTCAGTAAATTTATTGAACTTTTCACTTGGCCTAATTCATTTTCTATTGCTTACTTCCTCAGTGTGCTTCCAAGAGTGTATGCAGGTAGAGTCTTTACATGTGTCTACATTTCCCTCTGACAACTCCTTTGTGTGGAAATTGCTTTATATCTATAGGCATTTCCTCCTCCTCTGTTCTCCTTTCAGGTATCTTCAAACTCTCCCTCTACAGGGGCTCTGCACTACATTTTCAAAAATATTCTTAAATCTTGGCCAGAATTTGTAAATGGACTCCAATTCAGCCCTGCTTCTTCATAAACTCTCTGTTTTCTTTCTTTTTCTCTCAACCATCAAAATTCTTAGAGATCATTTTCTTTCAGGGTCTCTGTTATCCACTACCACCATTCATTTTTAAAATGTAACTTACAGTCTGACTTTTAGGTCCAACTGTTCTACTGTGGCTGACTGTAATTCTATTAATTAACACTGATTACGAGTACCCGAGTATAATGCCTTCGTCTTTGTCATAATGTAATAACAATTACAACAGGAGCAACTAATATTAAAACACAGGTTTGGGGCACCATGCTATATTTTTATATGAATTATGTAGGTATCTTTTTAAATTTTTACATCTCTTAGAGATGGGCACTATTTTTTAATCTCCACAGAGAACATATACCCAGAAATTTGAAAAAAACTGCCCAAGAGTGTCTTCTCAGTGCCTTCTTTCTTAATATATTTCCAATCAACTCTCTAGTTCAGTCCTTCTAAAGAGGCTATAATCTCAGAAATGGTCAATGATGACAAATCACCAAGTATGATGCTTATTCTTTGTCCCAAGCTCCCTACTTTTTAAAATACTAACAGCAATGTAAAAGTGTATCTGTTAGGAGAGACAGTCTCCATTACATGGCTTCTTCTCCTAGGTTCATGACATGTGTATCGCAGGGGCCATTTCTTACATATTTTGGTATATCTAGCTACAAGCACAATGTCTAACGCATAGCGGTCTCTCAAAGGATTTGTAAAGGAAGAAAGTGAATTAAGACTTTGTGTAACATATCATACAGCAGCATTGGTTCCCAATATATAGAGCTTTAAATGTCTGTAAAGGTTTTATAGTTTTAGCACTAATTCTGGTTCTTCCATTCACCTTCTACAGTGGCCATATGGTGATTTATCCAGCAGATTCTGGTGTGTGACTAAGTATGGTGATATCTGTTTTATAAACACGGCAACTTGTTTTTAAAAAGGTAGTGCAGACCTTGTGGTATTCTTCCACCAGCATTCTGCTAAGGTTGAAGTGGCATTTTGAGAAATCCTATGAAGAAAATCATACAGGATTAAATGATGAGGGGAGATACTCTCCCTGGCAACTGCTGTACTTTAAAAATGACATCTAATTTGATATCTCTTGGATGACCAACACCAGTAAGAGTTGGAATATGGTATAAGACTTAAAGCAGTTGTGTTCATGTCAGAGATGTGGCTTACTGCTTAAGATCTTCCTACTGTTTTATTCTCTTATTCCCTGATTTACTGTACCAGTTTATCAGATACACTTAGGAGTCTGATCTTGCTTTCCACTTAAAACATGCAGCAGGTCTTCACACTCAAATGAAAGAACCTTACAATTTGAGCTACCACACTTTCCATTAATCCAGTGTTACCTTGATTTGATTTAGACTCATAAGGCAAACAGAAGTCAAGAGCAAAAGAGGAAGGAAAGGAATCAGAAACAGCTTCACGCTGAACTTCTAAGATACTTTACTTTTTGTGGCGTGTTGAAATCATTGTAACACAGTTACATTCCTCTACAGCCAAATCGAGGCCTTACGGAGCTAACCATTTTTGACAACCACGGGTTCCGTTTTCATAGTACCATGTTGATATGTCTCATTAGGCTTCAGATACCTGCTCTATTAAAATCCATATTTGCTTCTGCTTAGAAAGAAAAAGGCATTAAGAAAGGAACTTTGAGTTATGCTATGAAACCATGGCTAAATCTCAAGGATGTACTATTATTTATGATTAATTCATTTGTTAAATTGAGGTGTATGTCTTTACCCTAAACTTGCAAAGTCCATTTTGGGGCCCACCCTCATTATTGAGGTAAAAGCAAGAGAAATCAATTCATGCATACACTGCTGAATAAACAAAGACCTGTTTGTAAATTATTCCTAAACAGATTCTACTTCTAGTCCTCATGTTCACCTTCTACGTTAGAAATGTGACTCACTTACTAAGTATTGACAAGTATGTAGACAGTGTGATGATACATGTAATTCTAATAGGTTATCTGGTCTCTGAAATGTTGGGAGTGAAGCAAGGAATTTATATTTTCTTTATTAAGCAGTTGCATAAGCACTTGCTTTTTAAGTTTCAACCTTAGCAGTTCCTGAAAAAATAATAGTTTTCTCCGTGGAGCTACCATAGCTTTTGTTTGCCATAATTTTCCTGTGATGCTCTGATGTTTTCAGTTGTAGAGGACAGTGACACAAGTTACTGAGCTGGCACAAGTTTTATGATGTTTCCTCAGAACACTAGAAGGGCACGACTTCCAATCCATTAGCAAAATACGGAGTATACCGCACCGTGGTAGCTGAGCACAGTGTGAAGATTCCTCCACTGTCCAGTGGAATTAAAGTATTGTTGGGAAGTTGAGCAATATACATATAAAAAAGAAACTTAGCAACAACAGTAGGCAACAGATTAAGTGCTGAGAAGTGACAGGGAGACTTAGCTCTGTGTGTGAGTGTTATTTAGTCAGTTGTGTCTGACTCTATACGTGGACTGGAGCCTGCCAGGCTCCTCTGTCCATGGGATTCTCCAGGCAAGAAAACTGGAGTGGGTTGCCATACTCTCTTCCAAGGCATCTTCCCAATCCAAGGATCAAACCCAGGTCTCCTGCATTGCAGGCAGACTCTACTGTTTGAGCCCCTGGGGAAGCATAAAGTAAGTCCATCTTAAGCTAAGAAAAAGAAAGAAGGAGCCAGTTTTGAATATGTAGTGACCAGAAACAGAGTCCAACGTGCAGTTTGAAGGACAGGTCAGATCACGATTAAGCAAAAGGAATAGAGCATCATAGGTTCATTGAAGAGTGTGAACAAAGGAAAGAGATGTAGAAAACGATTCCAACAGCTCGCTTTATTGAGTATTGACTCTGTGCCAGGTACAAGTTTTATATGTAAACTCATTCATGAAGAAATTAGAGGTGTACTTAGAGAAGCTGTGAGCAGTCAATGAGGTGACCCAGGTTTTTCCTGGTTCTGACACTGTGATCTGCCATGCTAAGGTCTTCCTCCCCATGCACCTCACTTTTTTCTCTTAGCAAATGAACAGTACCCACTGAGCAGTCTTGAAGTTTCTTCCCGCCCCAAATTCTATGTGAAAAGGTCAGCATAGAAAAATGATTAATATGAGAATGGAAATGAACTGAAAATGATCACTAGACTTAGGGGGTTTAGCTCAGAGACACTAGGATCATTTAGTTGTTAAATATTGTGATCAAAGCATTTTGCCAGGTCATCTCACTTTTTATACACTTGAATTTTGTAAAAACTAAGGTCCTGACCAATACTTTTTTATGATTTTACATAAGGATAACTCATTCATATGCCTATAGGAAATAGGTAGGTAATGCAAATGAATTAATTATATCCCATCTAAACAGGGAAGTGGGTACCTGTCCCTGTAACTGTTTGTTCTGAGGGAATGATGTTATGTCCTCCCGGTGGCTCAGACAGTAAATAATCTGCCTATGATGTGGGAGACCAGGATTCAATCCCTGGATCGGGAAGATTTCCTTGGAGAAGGGAATGGCAACCCACTCCCATATTCTTGCCTGGAGAATTCGATGGACAGAGGAGCCTGATGGGCTACAGCCTATGGGTCGTAAAGAGTCACACACTCACTTGCAGTCATTTAGGGAGGATTCAGAAAGATGAAAACCATAATCATGGTTAACCCGTTTGCATTTTCTATGTTGTCTTTCAGGCACTTATCCTATGCCATCATATGACTTATTGCTGCACATGGATCTCTTGTTTCCTATTTCAGGTAAGAAAAACTTGAAGCTCCAGGAAGCTAAGTAATTTACCCAGTTTTTACTGGCACTAAGAAAGGGAGAAGGTGATGACAGTTTTCAAACTCAGAATAATCTAACAGAAAAGCCCTTTCCTCCCCAACCCATTCCCAATATCCAGTGCTGCCTGGTGAGACAACAAAGCAATGAACATGCTAGGTGAAATATAACATCTGGCTTTTATTGAATTAATTTTTTGAATTAAATCTGGCAGTCTAGGTTCATGTCAAAGAAATGGAAATAATATAAATAAGTGACATTAAAGCTGAGAGGCAGCAATGGGAATAAATAAACCATAATTCTGGGCTCCCTAAGGTGGGAAAACTGTCTTTCATGGGCACTGTGCAATTTCAAATCCAATCAGGATCTACCACATATACTTCCAATAGTTTTTTCTACTTAAATGCAATAATTTATCTGCTCTTACCTTGGTACTGTTCAGCTTGGTTCATGCATTTCTCTATGAAGCATCTGGTTGTTTGAGAATGGTGTTTCGGCCTTAGGGTTACCTTTTTTGCTGTATTTAGTATCAACGTCTCTGCAATATAATACTTGCATATTTTTTAACCTTTTTTTCTGTTTACCTGGCTTCCTGGACTACTGAACATATCAGTTCCTGTTCACTCAAACCTTTCCACTACGCTGGAGCCCCTTGTCCATCTTATCCATGGCCACTTGTACAACTTGTACCCAGTCACTTGGTGGTAGGACTGGTACCTAGAGGTACCCAGTCACCTCTAGGCAGCTCCAAAGTGTCTGTAGCATGAATCATTGACTTTGACAAGGAAAACAGTTTTATATTTAAGACATATTGGGAACAATCTCCAGAGGCTGTATGGAGTTAATCCATCATTAAAATACTGATCTCCTTTTTCCCTCATCTTCAGTATAGTTAAGAGCTTTACAGCGTTTAAACCAGGCCACCTGTTAAACATCTTTGGTAGTCTGCTTTTGGGAGCTGATTTTCAGGACTGTAACAACTTTATAATTTGAACAACTTTAATCAAGACTCTTACCTTGGCAGATGCCATTTTTTATATTAGGCATTATTATATACCTATCTTATATAGATGCCAATTTTATACTAGGCTCTTCTGACAGTCTGTCTGTTGAAGTTTTTGCCCTTTATTTGATCCCCAGTGATTTCTCATTTCCTGAGTTCCTGTAGATTAATATGTAACAGCTGTTTGTCTATCTTGTGGAACTCATATATAATTAAGACTTTAGCCCTCTACACCCTTCATTTTAAAACCTGGGCCATGTTAACATGTTCTGCAATTGGAAGCTGAGAAGGCAATGGCAACCCACTCCAGTACTCTTGCCTGGAAAATCCCATGGACAGAGGAGCCTGGTAGGCTGCAGTCCATGGGGTCGCTAAGAGTTGGACACAACTGAGCGACTTCACTTTCCCTTTTCACTTCACTTTCATGCATTGGAGAAGGAAATGGCAACCCACTCCAATGTTCTTGCCTGGAGAATCCCAGGGACAGGGGAGCCTGGTGGGCTGCCATCTATGGGGTCGCACAGAGTCAGACATGACTGAAGCGATTTAGCAACAGCAACAGCAGCAGCAGTTGGAAGAAAGTTTCTTCACCATAATGTCTTACACATGCTCTAAAATAAAGGTCTACTTAATGGACAGTTCTATCCCATGGCCCATAAATATTAATATGAATTCCATTAGTTAGAGTGAAATGTTCTCATTTGTGAATGTTTTCAAAGAATATAATTGCTGATTTATTTTTACATTAGAGGATGTATTCTTAGCATTTGGAATAATTCTTGCTTAATTGGTTATCAGCTATTCTCTCATAAATAAATGAATAAATGAAATTCACATTACTGGCCACTAGTGACACAGGAGAAACTGACTTCTGGTGCCTTCTTAGATGTTGTCACTGATTACTACACTCACAGCTGTCCAGTTAGTGAGAAGAACCCTGTCATCTGACACAATATGCCTTTGATGTAATAGAAGTGTCATAAAAAGAAGCCATGAAGTTCGCTTGTTCCAGAAAACATCTCACTACATACAGCCAAGTTATATAAAAAGGGGACATTCAAGTTCTATAACTTATTGCCAACCAAATAATTCAGCCATTCACAAAGAAATCGCAGTGGATAATTGATCAATTTAATACAGCTAGGGTCATATTGGAATAGCAGCTTCAAATCGGTATGTTCGTCTCACTGAAGGCTCCTAAGGTGAAAGGAAAATAAAAACAAATAAGGAATAATAACTGTATCCTCCTTATAAAATACTGTATGGAAGTGGTATCTAGTTAATTGTTTGATGAACAAGAAGTTTAATCTTCATTTAAAATTTTTTGATGGTTAATGAAAACATACAGAGAAAGTTTAAAGCATTGAAAAGTATACATTTTAGCCCAGAATTCAGCATGGCTATAGCACAAGTAAATTACTCTATATCTTGTGGGCTCCCTGTTTAACACAATAGCAGACATTGTCTATTGTGTTAAGATACTACACAAATATAATTCATTCATTCAATAATAAAATTAAGAACACTTGATTCCCAGGCATGAGTTAACTGCTTTGAGAATATTAAAACATTGTGAGATATAGCGCTCACTTTTCCTATTCAGGGAATTAACAAGTCCCTCTATAGACGTCTCTTTGATTCTTCATTTATTTCAGTATTATGCCTCTTGCTACAAATCCATAGGGTACAAACTTACGGATATTCCAACAACAACAATTACTGCTAACTAGTTGACATAGTTAGTGAACTGACACTGATCTTAAGGAACTGTAAGGCAATAGAATAAATGAGCATCTTGTTTTTTATTATTTAAAATATCCATGCATTTTTGAGTATATATAATAAACCGAAGGCTGTACTATGCAGCTCTCTTCTGTTTACTTCCCTTGTTAGTCCAGGAATTGTTCTCTTATTATCATCATTACTTTTGCTTCACAGGTGTGGCAGCTTGGCCTCAGAGGGGTTCTATAGCTTACACATGCTGCAGCTAGCAGGGAGTAGGGACAGGTTTTGAAGCTAAGCGGTTGTCCCTAGAGTTTAAGTTCCTAATACTCTTCCGTTCAAATGCCAGGTATTAGTGTATACACAAACAGATTCATTTGAGTCATACTGCTAAAGTAAGTTAATGGCTGATTGCTCTGCCCAAAGTGCAGAAAAAAGCTCGATGAATTCCATGTATCTTTTCTTTTTTTTTCAGAAGAGTTCACCAGGATAACCTCGGGTGAGTTCCAAGATAACCTCAGGTGATATGCAAAACCATGCGTGCATGCTCCGTCTCTTCAGTTGTGTCCAGTTCTTTGTGACCCTGTGGACTGTAGTTCGCCAAGCTCCTCTATCCAAGGAATTCTCCAGGCAAGAAGACTGGAGTAGGTTGCCATTTCCTCCTCCAGGGGAGTCTTCCTGACCTAGGGATTGAACTCACCTCTCCTGTGTCTCCTGCATTGCAGATGAATTCTTTACTTCTGAGCCACCTGGGAAGCCTATGCAAAACCATATTCTTTATAATTTTTTGTTAATATTTTAATATTTAGTCTGAGGTTAAAAACCTCAGACTACTACTGGGTAGTTTTTGCAGAATATTTAGTGCTTACCAGTTATTCCATGTGCTTCTCTATATTTCCCAGCTTCTCTTGCAAATATTCTGGAGCCATGCATTTAGTTTGGCCCATGGATGCTGACAGGAAATGACATGTTTGCTGTCTGGGCTGAGCTTGTTCATCCATTCCTCCATTTCCCTGAAGTGTTCTTAGAAGCTGTGTGTTTCAGAAAGCATAGTTACTAGGTATAGAATGGCTGCCCAATATACACTAGGGTAAGGGTCTATGTGGGCTTCCCTTGTAGCTCAATTGGTAAAGAATCTGCCTGCAGTACAGGAGACCTGGGTTTGATCCTTGGGTTGGGGAGATCCCTTGGAGAAGGAAATGGCAGCCCACTCCATTATCCTTGACTGGAAAATCTCATGGACACAGGAGCCTGGTGGGCTACAGTCCATGGGGTCACAAAGAGTCGGGCATGACTGAGTGACTCACACTTACTTACTTACTTAAGGGTCTATGTGAAACTTACTGAAGTGACTGGGATTTGGAGGTCAACCTAGCTTAAGCTAATCTGACTAATACTAAAGTTTAATTGTCCATAGGTTAAAAATGGAGTTATCTAGTCATCCATGCATGCCTGTTCTGTCACTTCACAGACACACTGTCTTGGAAGACAGAATCTATTTTATGTGTTAGTCGTTAGCAGGATGCCCAGTACTGGCCATTATCCATGCCAGCTTACAGCATCAATAGTGCTCTGGGTTTTCACTTCAGAGAAACTGGAAAAGATGATGCATATCTGATTAGGAAATAGGCTCATTGTTACCACTAGCCTCCAGTATGTGAGTGGACTGAAGTCTTTCTGCTCACTGGTAATGAAAGTGGTGTGTAAGATTCCGTGGTTGTCACCATTGTCCCTGTATGTTGAGGTAAGTCATAAAAAGCTGCCCTGACTTTTGGCAGAAGCCCAGGAAAACCAGGGACATTTGCTCAGATTCTTGGCAAGGATGACTTTATGTCAAAATTTCATCATTAAAAAATGTCAAATAAAAGTTAATACAAGATAACACTACCATCACTTCCCCTCATTCCTAGGGAAATATGTGGACTTTTAAATATATTGTATTCTAGACATTACCACTTTCAGCAATCTGGAATGAAGCTACTATTTAAGTAAAATTCTATATTATCTGATTTCTCAGATGTACTGCATCAGAATCAAATATTTAGGCTTTTAAAGAAGAAAATTTAAAATATATCTTCTGGGTTTGATACTATAACATGGGGATTTATTAGTAGAATTTGAAAAAAGACCCCTCCTGCATTTTTAAAAATCCAAAATTATGTCTCACAGTTACACACACCAAACATTTTAAGATTTCAACTCAGATAACTTTGAACATTTCAGATTTTTTTCTCCCTCATAAAAATAGTACATAAAGAAAAAGGAAATATTAAATGCCTATAGTAACAGACAATCAGAGATCCTCTATTTTGAGAATTTATCATTGTGCCTTTCAAATTGTCTCCAAATCCCACCTGCCTTCAGAGCCTCAGAAGCTGGCTTTCTATTTTGCTGTGATTACTCAATAGAAAATAAACAGATGGCCTGAAAAAAATCCAAAAATACAAATAGGGTAGAAATTGCCCTGGGCTTTTGAATGACATGAAAGTAAGGTGGGGTTTTTTGCTTTTTGGTTTTGGTCCGGGGATTCTGTTTGACAAACAAATCTCCTGCAACACATACCTTGATATGATTTCACTCTCAGCCACCCTCAATTGTGTTTTTTGTTTTGTTTCTATTTAAATCCAAAGATAAAGTTAAGGTTTCCTTTTTTTTTTTTTTGTTAATTCTGATGAGTGAATAATCAATGATTGGTACTTCAGAAGTATATTAAACTGGAGGTTGGAGGGAGGAGGAAATCCATGCAAGACTTTAGGATGTATGGATTCCTTTATTTCAGCAGTGAAGAACTTCAGGGGCACTAATCTCATTAATTAAATTGCTTTCAAATAAAGGCCAGGTCCACTGACACCTGACAAAGACAAATTACGCCTGAGATAGAGTTCAGTTTTCCTGCATATGCTTGCCCTTTATGTGTTGACATCCACATATAGGACTCTTAGTTAAACATATTTTGTTTCCAATAACCCATATCCTCCTGCTTTTTTGTTTGTACAACTTTATCAGAGAACTTCGAGTATAGGACTTTGAAGAGAAAACTGAGGGGCAGAGATATTAAATGTTCCGGCCCTGTTGGGGTACACGGCACAGCTCCACAGGTTGAATCCTGAACAAGGCACCCAGTCAGTGGCACAAATCAGAACTTAGTCAACCCGAGTTGTGTTCCCCAAGCCCCAGACTTGGTGGTTCTGCCTCAGTCTGAACCAAGAAGGTTTGAGATCAGTCCCACCCCTGGTGGCATTTAGTTAGATCACCCAAAAGGAAGTCCCTTTCTCCAATTCATACAAAGGCACCATCTGGTCTTTGCATTGCCCTGGTTGCTCTGAATGAAAGGAGTGAAGGCTGCTTTTGTGATTTCTACACTTTCAAGATTAACAATCATGGCACCATCCCAGCTAGTTCAGAAACACAAGCATGGAATCCTGAACAAGTAAAGTTAAATTAGGTGATTTTGAAATTCCACTGACAGTCTATTAAAAATAGAGGGATGGAGACTGGCATGCTGGCAGCTAAGGCAAACTTTAGCATGTCCTGGAAAGGGAATAAAAAATAGCTGTTAGGGCAGTAAGGTTTGGTTTTGACCAATCTGTGCTCAGACTTCTCTGATGACACAGACAGTAAAGAATCTGCATGCAATGAGGGACACCAGGGTTTGATCCCTGGGTTGGGAAGATGCCCTGGAGAAGGGAATGGCTACGCATTCAAGTATTCTTGTCTGGAGACTTCCATGGACAGAGGAGCCTGGTGGGCTATAGTCCTTAGGGTTCCAGTCAGTCACGACTGAGTGACTAACACTTTCACTTTCAATCTGTGCTCAAATCCTCATTCTTTCCACCTGTTAACTGTATGCATGTGGCTATTTACTACATACGCTTTATGACTCCATTTCTTTAAAGATTAAATGAGCAAAAGAGTACCTTCTGAAAGCTATTCTGTGAAGAGTTATGTCTTAGCATGTCAGGTGACCCATTAGCCAATGTTATTACACCAGTGTCATCAGCACCATGGTCATCATTGCAGCACTGTATATTAAATCCCATAAGCCCATGTTAAAATTGAATATTTTCAGGCCTCATTCTTTATTAACTTAATCAGAATAAATGGACCTGGGATCTGGAAATTGGCATCTTTAACATAAATATCACATAATTCTCACGGGACCTTGAAAATGAGAACTTCAGAGAGATAGAAGCTCTGCCTCAGAAACAGACCATTTGAATTTGCTCCTTATTTTAATAGATCAAGAAAAATACCTATGTTGGTTTAGCAAGCTTCCAAAGTCTACACAATTAGTTTTCCTTCTCACTATCTCTCAGCATTTTGATGGGCTTCTTTATGTAAAACATCATAGTAGCTTTTTTCTGACCATCATGGAAAGATGAATCAGAAAATAGGTTTAAGTGTGTTTCAGAGGTGAAAAGTCTCGTAAATTTTCTTATTAGAATACAACCATGCTGACCTTGGTATGTGCCATCCTATCCACTTTTAACCTCCACCTTAATGTTCTATCAAATTTAAACGATAAGCCAGAGGTGTGCTGTGGGTTGACAGAACCGTCCTCAAGGATCTGCTTCTAAATGAAACTCATGTACAATAAGGCATTATTGGAGGTAATTTTGGAAGTGTACAGGTAAGACTGGTTAGTTGCCTTAATGGACAGTGTCGCTATTGTTAGTAGCTCAGTCGTGTCTGACTCTTTTGCGACACCATGGACTGTAGCCCACCAGGCTCCTCTATCCATGGATTTACTGGACAAGAATACTGGAGTGGGTTACCATTTCCTCCTTCAGGGGATCTTCCCAACACAAGGGTCGAATCACAGTCTCCACGTCTCCTGGGTTGCACGCAGGTTCTTTACTGCTGAGTCACTGTGGAAGCCCAGTAAATGCTGCCAGGGTCTCCCAGATCTAAAGAACAAAGTTACTTTCCCAGTGATTGACTAGAAGGCACTATGTTGTGAAATTTTGTCAGGCCACATACTCTGATGAATTGTGTCTGGCATAGAAATGATATTGAACTGTTATAGATACAGCCCTGAAGATTTAAGGTTTGTTAGTCGACTGACAAACACATCAGCATGAGAATAAACCATACATTATTATGCCAGTTTTACCACTGGAAAAATAATAGAGCTTGAAAACTGGAAGCAGCCTTTAGAAATTATCCAACACGTTTCTTAGTTTTGTAGAGAAGAAAGCAAAAGCCTTGAAAACTCAAATAACGTATATGGAGTCACATGGCAATACACTGGCAGATTTGGGACCGTGATGATAATAATGCCAACTTAATTCAAACACTATTCTAGGTATTTTATATTCCATTAACTCATTAAACGTCAGCACTTCATTGGCGGTGAGTAAAATGAAGCTCAGAATGGTTAGATGACTTGAGTTAAGATCACATATGTGATATAGAGAGAAGCTAAGGTCTAAACTGGTATATCAGATTCCAAACCATGTTTAGACTCAGTTCTAACTTTTTTTTGCACCACTCTGCTCTCATTCCCCACATTTCCTGTCTGTTAGTTTAGTGCCTCTTCAACGAAACCCTTGAAATTGAATTGACTTTGTATCCCAAATCTGGGTTCATCAAGGCTTGAAGAAACACTTTATCATCAAGCAGTTAGATATCAACAAATGACAATTTTTAAATGGATTTATAAAGCCAGCTGAAGAGAGTTCTGCAACTCCCAGATGTCACCACTGTCATTTAGATGATTAGCTGACATTCAGAGTGATTGGAAGTTTGGAATGAGCTTGGAGCAAGGAATAGAAGAGAAAATGAGGATATCTCCTAAATTGTTATTTTTATAGCAAACTTTTGATTTTGATAATACAATAAGTGGAGAGAAGCAAACAGATTATCGGTAGAGATGTAGAGACAGATAAAGATATAAATCCAGAGATAGATATAGATATAAATACAGAGCAAAGTGAAAGTGAAGTTGCTCAGTTGTGTCCAACTCTTTGCAACCCCATGGACTGTAGCCAACCAGGCTCCTCCGTCCATGGGCATTTCCAGGCAAGAGTACTGGAGTAGGTTGCCATTTCCTTCTCCAGGAGATCTTCCCAACCCGGGGATTGAACCCAGGTCTCCCACATTGCAGGCAGATGCTTTACCGTCTGAGCCACCAGGGAAGTCCTAGATATGGAGCAAGCACTAGCTAAAAGGAAAAGAGAGCCAGAAAAGCAGTGTAAGAACCCAACAAAGTTGCTGGAAAATGGACATACATGCTTGCAGTGACGACTACAAGGGAGACTCATTACCCACTTGTACACCAAAAGGACAGCTGCGGGGCAGTCCGCTGCTTCTGCAGAGGCAATGACAGTTAAGATGAGAATAAAATGCAGAGAACTCTGCTGCAGGTGCCTGTTGAAAGTTAGCCATGTTGTGGCTGAAATGTCTGTATAAAAAGAATGACACCAGCCATAGATGCTAAAGAAATTTATCAGAGTCCCATGATAATGATGATAGGTGAGATTCAAGTACAGTTCTTCTATTGGTTAGAATTGCTATGGCTGTTGTTGTCAGTTATTCTTGTTGTTATTAATATTTCACATATTTTTACATGTTAAAAATATCTGGGACCTGGAGACGGATACAAGATATACACAGATTTCATTAACAGTTGAATGTAGCATAAATGCAATGGTTGAATGTCAAGCTGTGTATATAAAGATGATACATTCATGCCTCTAGTCATCCTGTGAAAATGACCAGGGAAGGAAGATTTCTCTTAAAAAAATGGATGAAATTACAAGTTGAAGGGATGAAATGCAAAGAGTCCTGAAGGCAGGAAAACGAAGGATGCAAGTAAGAAGGTAGAACAACTTGGCAGTAGAAAATAACAAAGGAAAGCATTGTCAAAGAGATAAGACTATAGATAAGATTGAGGCAATGTAGAGACTTCAGGGCAAGGAATTCTGTATTCTAGTTCCTTAAGAGATGGGAGACATTGACAGTTTTGAAGCAACATTTCAGTAGGCTTGAAACATCAAATCAGTCACCAACTGCTGATCTCAATATTTACAAATGGAAAGGTACGAACTTTTAGGAGCACTAAAATATATTGTGACGCAGGAGTTTTCTTTATCATAAGGGGTGATAAAGCCATATATCATAACGGAAAGCTAGGGGAAGATTTCCAATGTTCTCTTCCTCAAAAATCAGTGACTTTGATCTTCTTAGAAAACTCTCATCACCATTTATCTTCCTTTCCTTTCTCTTCCTAACTACATAAGGGCTAGCAATCAGAGCTGCTTTACTACTGTAGTTCTCACGTCAGTGTCTCTTTTTTAATATCTTTTCAACAAGCAGGAATACAAAATGGCAGAAGGAGTGGAGGACCCCCATCAGTGGTGGGCACTGCTCTCTAGAGCGAGGAGCTGGTAGTAGGAAGAGAGCAAAATAGAAATAACCAGGAAAGAGTGAATCTGGAAAGCTTTTAGTTTTTCTTTCACTCTTCTAACAAAAGAAAAACTCAGCATCTCTTCAGATTAAAAAGGAATAAAATTGTTTCCAGATTGTCATATGGTCAGCTAACATCAAACATACCCTCCTCAAGACAGCACAGTATTGAAAAAAATCAACTATGTTTCTAGATGAAATTTAATGTATATTTAAAAACCTAAGAAACTATATATGATATTAAGTCACAAATTAGAAGAATATGTTGACAAACAGAATTTTAAAAATTGGAGGCTACTATAGGTTCAATAGCAAGATTGTTGGCATTGTAAGGAGCTGAACTGTCATTGCAGAAAGTGTAATCATTGAGAGAAGATTATGTGATGCTTTCCAAGAAGAGATAAAAAGGATAAAAGAATAAAGACAATACAAAATATTTGATAGCCAGGACTGAAAATAGAGATTTAGCTTTCTTTCAGATAAGTGTTTTTAACATATACAAATAGAACAGAAATAAGATCCAACGTTCTAAACAAAGAATTTTTTCCTTACCTTCTTCTTGAGCATTCTAACCAAAAGAATCACAAAATACTGGGCTTTAATTAAACTGCCTTGGCTCAGTAGTAGAGAGTTAGATTGAGGGAACAGAGGGGAATCTGAAAAATGCCCTCTCCCTCAAAAATAAAGATTGATTATATGGTAAAGAATATGTTCCAGCTCAGCAAAGAGAAGCTGGGTTATTGGTACAACTGACAAACAGTTGAAGTTAAAGATTTATATAATGCCATCTACGAAAATATATATCAGACAGATTCAAAATGAAATTCTAAATGTGAAATCATTTCACATTACCCTCTGGTGACTCAGAGGGTAAAGAATCTACCTGCAATGTGGGAGACCTGGGCTTGATCCTTGGGTTGGGAGGATTGCCTGGACAAGGAAATGGCAACCCACTCCTGTATTCTTGCCTGGGAAATCCCATGAAGAGAGGAGCCTGGTGGGCCCAGTCCATGGGGTCCCAAAGAATTGGACATGAATGAGTGACTAACACTTTCCCATGAATTAGTAGAAAATGTAAGCGCATACTTGTATATCAGAGCTGAAGTCATATCTAAACATAAAAGCAATAAAAGAAATTATGAACAAAATTTGATTAGCTTTGAATATCCTGCAGTCAACTTTTCTTTCACTTGGACATTTGAATATTTGGAAAGATTTGTCTGTATCCGCAGATATTATTGCCTTAATACATTTTCTTTGAGGTACCAAAACCTGACTTTCGCCCTGGTGAAATCAATGTATCAGCTTTTGCTAAAGTCACCAATAATCAATAATCTAATAGTAACCAGTGGAAAGTACCAGAGTCCTCTTCTTATCTAGTCTCCTCAACTGTTTGACACTCATTCATTCTCCCTTGAAATGTTCAGTAGTGTTAGTGACCTTATATTCACCTTGTTTTCCTTCCACTTAGATCCTCAGCTAGCATGTAGGAAACTTAGAAATTGAAAATAAATAAATAAATAAAATGAGATCCTCATGCTAAGGTACACAGGGTTTGTTGCTGTTGTTGTTTAGTTGCTAAGTCATATCCAGATCTTTGTGATTCCATGGACTCCTCTATCCTGACACCACCAGGCTCCTCTGTCCATGGGATTTCCCAGGCAAGAATACTGGATTGAGTTGCTATTTCCTTCGTCAGGTTAGTATATGGGATCTTAGCTAACTCTCACGCCTTTGGCTAGTTGATTTTGTGCAGGACACAACAAGCTCAACTCTATGTGGCTGCCCTCTTCCTACATCATTCTGCTCATTCCCATTTCCCTTTGTAGATTTCTAACTACACTACTCATTCTACAGTGATATAATTAAATAATCATTATATTAATGTTTTAAATGTTGGAGTTTTTCTGATTTTTAGAGTTAAGCAATATGCAGAGCATTAAGGACTTAAATTGTAGTTATAACACATAATTTAAGTTACATAAGCCTTGAAAATATGAATGACAATAGTAAAACTAACAAAAATGAAAAGGTACCTAAAAGGAGTAAGTGCAAAATTTATTCACATTTCCTAATGAAAAGTTGATATAGAGTTAAATGTTATGACATCTAAAAAAGAAAGTTGTAAGTATATTAAATGAAGTTTTGATGATAAGCATTAGGAGAACAAAAGACAAAACTAAAAGTGCAAATAGCAGTTGCTTCTTGGAAATAAAACTGGGAGGATTTTTACTTTTTATGCTATTCTATTCCACTTAATTTTTCTTAACCCTGAACCATTTCTATCATAAAAGTATGTATACCTAGTTTTAATATTCATTAAAGAATGAAAAGAAAAGAGGTTGGATCAGTTGACCTATAAGGTCTCTTATATCTTAAGAGCCTGTAATTCTGTGATCACAGATGCAGTTTACGAAGATTAATCTTGAGCTGTGTGCAAGATGGATTGGAATGGAGAGAGATGGAAGTGGAGAAGCCAATTACTAGGTTATTATGGTACAGAGGTAGGAAAGTAATGAGGGTCTGAGCTGAGGTGTAGGCAGCAGGAATAGAAGGTAGGTTAGAAACTCAAAAGCCTTTGTGGAGATAGAATGTACCTAATTTGGAAATTGATTGGATGGAGGTATAGGGTTTGGGAGAAAGAGGCATTAAATTGACTATAAGATTTCAAGTCAGCGTGATTGTAAGACAGAGTGATATCATTAGCTGCAATAAGGGAATCAGAAAGAGAAGGAATATTCCAATGACCAGGCCAACCTGCATCAAGGAAGATTATGATTATGAAAAGCAGCTTAATCATTAGTGAATGGGAGCATAGTGGGAGTCAAAAAGAATTTAGGTAGCACCTAAATGTATTGAAGGTCGTGGCTCCTACTCTCCAGCTAGGGAGAACTGGGGATCATTTCTGAGTCAGTAGAGGCTTTTTTGTAGCTTGATGTGTCCTGAGTTAAGAAAAAAAATTATTTTTAAACCTTCTCTCTACTGAAGGAAACAAAATATCTTGAGTTAAAACAGTGCTTTAGCACTATTCTATAAAACTGCCCTTGCCATGCATAACTTTGAAAATTAATGATAATAATAGTATCTCACTTACAAAAGTCTCTCAAACACTGCATGTGGGATAAAAGTAATTACTCTTATAGTATATCTGATAATATCAAAAATATACTCATTAAGCAAATAGATAGTTATAAAAATATACATGCATATTTGTAATGATTATCTTTAATTTTCTTCACAATACCAAAATTGCAAGAACTGAATTTCCTAATTTCATGGAAGTAAATTGGACAATTTCTTTCCTGAGTTTCACTGTCATTCCACTTTATTTGGATCCTTTATTTTATTTATGCCTGCCTCTTTCTATTCAATGGAAAGAGACACCCCTAAAATATTAAAATATGTCATCAAAAATTATATAGTTAATTCAAAATGAGAAAACAGAGCAAGCTAATTCCAGGTGATGTTGTAAATGAAAACTGAAATTTCAGTAGATTAACAAAAATAGAAGTTTATTTCTTTCTCAAGTAAAGGTCATTTGTAGCAGAGGTGGGGATCTACTCCTGATAGTTGTTCAAGGATCTAGGCTTTAAAAGCTCTACCATCTTCAGGACATTCCTTGCAAGTTCTCCCAGAGTGTTAACTTCTTATCAACAGATGTGAGAGAAGAGAAATGAAATTGCACAAGAAGGTTTTATGGGCCAGACCTGAACACGATACAGGTCAGCACTACAAACATTCCTGTGGCATAAGCTCCGTCATACAGCCACAGCCAACTGCAGGAGATACTGGGAAATAAACTCCAATATATTCCCCAGAGGAAAAGGAAATAGACTGGGTTCCATATATGTTTAGCCAATCTGTACCATCATTCACCCTGCTGATCCTCAATACCTGGATACTCTTCATCCCACACATAAACATATTCATCTCCTGCCCAATCCTCACCTAGGATTTTTGAGTAGCTCTATTTCTGAGGTTTCTGAGTGAAGCACAGGCCCCTCCATAAAGACCCAGTACAGCTCCGAGTGGATCAGCAGGCTGTGATTGAAAGGACAAGCTATCAACTGTACCCACCTTAACAAACACACACACACACAGTATTAAATGGAAGAGGCATCAAAAGGCTCAACTCCACAAACTCATTTTGAAAAAAGGGAAGAAGAAGGCTTCCCTGTGGCTCAGTGCTAAAGAATCCTTCTGCTAGTGCAGGAGACACAGGCTCTATACCTGATCTGGGAGGATCTCACATGCTGCAGATAAACTAAGCCCATGCGCCGCAGCTACTGAGCCTGTGCGCTAGAGCCCAGGAGCTGCAGCTGCGGAGCCCATGAGCCTCAATTACTGAAGCCCACTTGCCCTAGAGTTCATGCTCCACCACGAAAGAAGACACTGCAATGAGAAACCTGTGCAGTGAAATCAGAGAGTAGCCCCCACTCACTACAACTAGCGAAAAGCCTACACAGCAATGAAGACCCAGCACAGCCAAAAATAAATAATAATAAGTGAAACTTTGAAAAAAACACAAAAATAATATATTAAAAAAGGAAAAAGGGAAGAACAGATGACACACAGCAGTGGCAAGTCTTCATGATTATACAGGTCATATAGAAGGATGTCTGTAACACTGGACACAGTGGGGTTCATTTATTAATTAGATCTAAACTTTGCTTTCTTGGGAGCCAAAACTATTGTCATTGTTTTCTATATTCTCTGACTTGGCCCCTACTTAGCTTTTCCTTGTTCATTGCTTCCCTTGGCCACATCTGAGAGATGAGGATACTCCCTTCTCAGAGAGGATCCAACTTCTGCAGTGTGCTTTCTGTCCATCTTAAGACTTCAAAAAGTCAAACTTACTTTTTTTAGTCTAGGTTTGTGAGTTTTTTGAAAATACATACCATCAAAATTTTACTAGGCATCTGATTTGTTTGCTTCTAGTTAATTCCATGTTCTAATAGCTAAACACAGTTTGTTTGTTTGTTTGTTTTTCTGAGATGTAGTTTTCAGGTGAAATTCTTTTCTTCTTCACCAATTTACTTCTCTTGCAAATAAATGTTGGGATATGTTTAGCTTTACTGAGTCCTCCTGATTTAAGTGGGAAGCTCCAACTCAAGTGGATTTTTTTGCTGCAAGTTTGAATCTAAGTGAATATTTGTCATTCACAGCCTTTTCCAATCTTATTTCCTGTTGACTTCTACTTTTTCAATCCATTTTTTTCCCAAATCTGGCAGGGCCTCATATTTCTGGTAACTTTCTCTTCTCTGTTATTGCTCTGTGGAAACACCTAATTACTGTTCAACCTGTACTCCTTCTAATACCGTGTTTTGCTCAGCCAGTGGCAACAACTACTCATCAATGATACATTTTTCAACACCTTTGCATATAGCCAAAGGCTTTGTATATATATATTATTTGTATTCAAGTTATCACAGGCAAATAAAAGCTTTGTCACTGAAAAGCTTGCATTTCTCTATTTCTTGCTTCTGACATAAGTTTTCATTGCTGCCTAGTAATTACTTAGCAAAGAGCAACCTTGAAAGGCTGAAGATGGCAGAGCCTCTATGACAAGCTGGCATCCTGAATGTCTATGTGAAATAGAAACCACTCTGCTCTAATTTTTATTACAGAAACACACAGTGGCTTACCTCCATAAAACTGAAAAAAATGGAAAAAGGAAAAAAATTTAAAAATAGCTAGTATCTATTACCAATTTCTTTAGTAATTAATATGCTAGTAGCCACTATAACTGATAAACTCTAAAGCCTTGATGGTTTATACATTAGGAGTTTGTTTATTGCCCTTGTAAGATACAACTGTTGCAGAGCAGTGGGAGAGTAGGGTTGAAAGAGACTCTACTCCTTGCAATACTTATCTTTCAAGATGGCCCTAGACATTGTAAATCAACACGCAGTTTGTGGAAGGGAAGGTCAGCAGTGGGTGGGCAGGCCTGAACATGACACATATGCCTTTGACCTACATTGTATTCATTAGAACTAGTTGTCTACCTACCATGGAGGCTGGAAACTATGATACAGCCTCTGCCACAGATACTTGCTTTGTTAGAGCATTCCTAATGGGTCTGAGTGTCTCAGCCTCCAGGATAAAAATGAAGCACATTACAAGGACAAGGCATATAGTTCCTTAGGGGAGACAAAGGCTTTCCTAGAAATAAATCCAACAAAAGAACTTTCTTCCTAATATGGAAACTTGCATAGGGACTGTGGAATGATATAGCAGATAATTCTTTTGACAAGAGTCTTAAAATCAATTTAATAGTGCTTTTCATTTATTTCACATGACATTAAGTAGTAATTTGAGAATAGCTTTTCCCTCATTAGTGGGAGCCAAGATTCCCATTTTGAGAAGGATGTACAGTACTTTCTGGTGGATCTGTAGGCATTGGAGAATAGCCTGAACCCTTAATTGTTTTTCTCTAATCTCTTCTGTACAGAGAATGAAATACAGTAATGCTTTTTACTTGAAAGTGAAAAACAAATGAATTTCCTTGAGCCTCATTTGGGTAGATGTATCATTGCTACCATTCTGAAATCAATGATTTCCAACCCATGCCATTGACAACTCTGTCAGTATTGAAACACTCTTTCCTAACCCTGACTCAAAGCACTAGGTGCAAAGACACAATGATACAATTGTTCAGAAGCTGCATCTGAAGAGGCAAAGTAGGCAGAGGGAGCATTATAGTATTAAAAACAAAACAAACAAAAAAACCCTGCTTGGAATAACAGAAACATAGGCTCAAAACCGAGCTCTGTCCCAAGTGAGTTGTGAAAGCTCAAAACTCCCTTCACCAGGTTTCTCATCAGTAAACAGAATGTCAACAGCAGCATTCTCCTAATAAGCTGTAAGGTGCAATGAGTTCATATATGTAAACTGCTCAGAACAAAGCCTGATAAAGGGAAAGGGACTCAATAGAGACTGACTGTCATTTCTATTATTAGTTATTTATTACTGTATAAAACATGTTAGAGTTGAGAAAACTGAATCAAATATCACACTTACCAAAGAAATACTGAGTTTGATGCCATTTCTCCCCTCAGCTGGCTTCATTTAATTACATGTATCCATTTTCAAGGAGAAGGCAATGGCAACCCACTCCAGTACTCTTGCCTGGTAAATCCCATGAATAGAGGAGCCTGGTAGGCTGCAGTCCATGGGGTCGCTGGGAGTTGGACACAACTGAGCAACTTCACTCTCCCTTTTCACTTTCATGCATTGGAGAAGGAAATGGCAACCCACTCCAGTGTTCTTGCCTGGAGAATCCCAGGGACCGCGGAGCCTGGTGGGCTGCCGTCTATGGGGTCTCACAGAGTCGGATGTGACTGAAGTGACTTAGCAGTATCCATTTCCATAACATATCCTCATACATTATTAGTATATTTCCAAGCTATACCAAATGGCTTTTGAATTAGAGGAGGAATAACAAACAAATAGGAAAGTAAATCTTATGTAAAGTATCAGTTTGAGAGAAGAAATTGAAGTGTCCAAGTCCTTCATAATATAAACAAAGACTGCAGTTCTTGAATATGGTTCATGGAAGATGGAGGAAGATTGTGCTATTATATAAACTAATATCACCAATGATTACAATAAAAGCATTTTCTAGAATTGCTTGATGTATATGTATTTTTTCAGAGTTTAGTGCGACTTTTGGAGCTAACCCATTGAAAGTGAAAGTGGCTCAGTCGTGTCTGACTCTTTGCGACCCCGTGGATGATACAGTCCGTGGAGTTCTTCAGGCCAGAATACTGGAGTGAGTAACTGTTCTGTTCTCCAGGGCTCCATTAGTATTCCTTTAGTACCATAAAATCAGCCTTCTTGGTTTAGTAGACAATTTTATTTGCCAGGGACTATCTGCAAAGCTAAGATAATCATACTCAAATATTTTTTTCCTATCAATCTGTTGAATTAATCCGACTGTTCTTCTAGTTCTTTGCAAAGCCATAAATAAGAGTACAAGTATGACAAACAAACATTTGCTGTACACAACAGCCAGTTATTAAGTCATATGTTGTATTCTAGCAGTACACTACATATTTCAGTTATGGCTATGGATGATTTATCTATTATTCCATTTTATAATTTTAATTATATTAGAATATTTATTTTATTCTAATAAATACTTATTTTGCAATTCTAATAACATGAGACTTTATAACCTAGTGTCTGATATGCACTTATTGAAACACAGTGAAGAAAATATTTTAACTAAAACTATTGGAATTCCAGTTTTTTAAATGTATACATAAAATTACCCAACTTAATTTTCTTCACTGATTTTTTTCAATATTTTTAAATATACATCCAAGATGAGCATTTATTTCTTCTACTTGAAATAATTTGTATATGTTTATACAAAATAGCTAAAATTTATTTTGGAATAGTTATTTAAGTTCTTTATCTCAGATAATTTCTTTGTTATGAAAGTGTCTGAGTAATTTGAATATTAATTCCCAAATGTTTGAAATAGAACAGGAAGTACTTTTCCTTCATGAAGGAAAGAACATGACATGAAGGAAAAGTCTAAGTGAAATAATTCTTTCCTCAAATGAGAACATCATTAATTAAGCAAAAATTATAAAAATGTATATTTTGTGAGCCCCTTTTAATTCACTAATATGTGATAAGTTATTAAAATATTAATAAAAACCATAAGATAATGATCCTAAATCAGCTAGATTTAGGATGAAAACAGATCAGTAAATGGCTATGTGACCTAAGTAATTTACCTAACACCTCTGAGCTTCAGTTCCATCATTTGTAAGACGGGAAAATCACATTATCTACAGCAGATATTCTGATGGGTCATCCAATACCCATGTCCTCCCCTGTAATCTCTGTCCCCTGTGGCTTGTCAGGGCCGTGTGATAGCCAGTGAGCTCTCCTGGGTCACTTCGAGGCTAAAGCATTTAAGAGCAAATAGCAACTCTCCAAATCTCTCTTCTCTTTATTTGGGGCACATCACAGAAGGGTGGCAATTCAAAATTAAGGTCACATAAATTTCTGAGTCACAGCATGTCAGAGAGCTTCTCTGAAGTTTCACATGATTCCACATCAGAATTTTTTGTTAAGACACTGAGATTTGTAGGTTTATATGTTGATTCAGCATAGGAATAAACTACCTTGCAAAGTGGTTTTTGGATTCAGTGACAGGATGATATAAAATGTTGTCACAACTTTTATCACACAGTATAGATTCAATAAGTGGTATCAGATAATAGTAATCATTGTACAGTTGGCCCACAGTGACCCTTTGAAATAATCAGAAGTAGGGATTATTATCATCACACTTTGTAAGAGGTGAAACTGGGGTTTCTAAGGGCCTTGTTTAAAAGTAGGTGATGAAGCTGGAGTTCTAAGCCAGTGACCTCGTTCCTGAGCATTGCTCTCCCCACTATCATTCACTGACAACTGTCACAGTTTTCTGCATTATTATCACAATGCATAAAAAATTAACTCCCAGCACATCTTACTTTTACTGTCCTCCAACAGATAATAGTACATACCCATGTTGGTGACCTCAACCTAACAGAAAAATCTGAGCAAGTAAGATACTTTATGTAGAAAACTGTCCTTTTGTGGTATCTGAGAGAGGCATCTGATTAATAAACCAGTTAATATTCTTAAACTGTACAAGGTATTGTTTCAGCAGTATTGGACAACAGAGGGCTATTGGAAAAGTATTTTATGTTGTTGTTGAGTTCCAAAAATTGTCCTGGGGAATAGACAGTCTGTTTACTGTTTCCCCCCCCCCCCCCCCCCCCCCCCCAGCAATTACCTGATAGCTCAGGAAATTTCTTTCTTAGAGTACTCTTCTCTAACTAGCATGTCTGGGTCAGGACAGTTTCAATGGTTAAATGCAAATGAATAGCATTTTAGGCATCTGAATGGGTTTTTAGAAGTAGGTGGATGGGGTTCAAACATGCTGAAACTGCAGCTTGCATTGTTCCAGGCCGTTATTTTTGGTCCACTGAATAACAGCTGCTGTATATGGTAGTTGTTGAGTTTTCTGCTAAAGATCCACTTACTGGCACAAATAGTAAATGTTTGCACGTGCTATTTTGATACATCTCCTGTGAGGCTGCATTTCTACATTTAAATATGGATCACATATGGTGAACTGAAATAACTTTTGTATGTAAAGCATATGTCCAAGGAGTAAACCAAAGAGACACAGTGTATGGCATTGTCACGTTCCATATGCCTTCTATATAGGCTCAAATTTAATGAAAGAATAATATATCCCAAAACCACATAAGAAAAAGTTCAGTTTCGTAGTTATAGCATTAGTGATTAGGACAAGGTGGAGAATAACATATATAATCTATAATAAATGCTACTGCTCATGGAGTAGGAAATGGCAAACCACTCCAATATTCTTGCCTGGAAAATTCCATGGACAGAGAAGCCTGGCAGGCTACAGTCCATGGGATTGCAAAAAGTTAGACGTGAGAGAGCAACTGAGCACACACAAAGCCAAAGGTCGTACCTAAGTAAATAACCATGCTCAGTTTTGGGTTATAAGAGTGACGTAGCATCACAGAGAGAAACTGTTTTCTCAGTCACCTTTATCCTTTGTTAGCCATGCCAATCAAGTGTGCTTTTGATTGTCAGAGACAGGAGAGGAAGTGTCCTCATGGTTTTCATGTCAACCAATCCCTGCAACTGGAAGAGAATTCCAAAATTCTTTGATGATGAGTCAGTGGGACTGTCTTCTTCAGGATGGAAAGTTCAAAGCATCATTCTAGTTTTCTCGTGATAGAGCATACAGTCACACACTGCAAGCATGTTCTAATGAAAAGCTGGATATGTTCAGCAAATATTTCATTACTTGGAGCCTGATTCTTTGACATAGACAAAGATTCATAGACAAGGGATGGCTATTTAAAACCATGGAGGAAAGTTACTAAGTGAACATCAACATAAATGTAGAATTAAACTTACTCATAGGGACAGATAGACATGAGCCAGTGTGACAAATCAGAGATAAAGGTAGGCCTTTGGAAAAGAATGGAGAGTTTGAGTGCAAGTGACATTGGTCTGAAAACTGTGGACCAAGTGAACCCGGGGCAGATATTTGAAGAAGTTTGAAGTCTGACTGGAGAGTCTGCAGGGAGAAAGGATTTGAAATAGCCATGTTAGGCTCTGGGATGCGTTTCCCAGATCCCCTTTCGATTAAGACTCAAGGTCCCAGCTCCTAGGAGTGCTGTGGGCCAGCAGGCCTCAGTCGTCAACATCTTGAGGGATTGTCCCATCTGCAATCAGCTGCCTCCTCCTAGATTGTGCCCCTCCCTCTGGTGGCCAGCATCCAATGACTGATCAATGTGAGGACCTCAGTTAGCAAATCAGTTGCCATACCATACAATACCTTAATGATATACATGGCACCTTTTACACTGCAATCCACAGGTGGTTTGGAGAAGGAAATGGCAACCCACTCCACTATTCTTGCCTGGGAAATCCTATGGACGGAGAAGCCTGGGCTACAGTCCATGGGATTGCAAAGAGTTGGACATGACTTAGCAACTAAACTACCACCACCAACATAGGTGGTTGAAGACTTCTGCGTGGTGGCAAGTTCACAGAGCAGTGGGTCTGTGCTGTTCAGCCACCAGGAGGAGGATGTGTGCCAGAAGGCCCCGTCTGGAGGCCCAGCAGTGGGCTAGGAGCTTTGTCCGTGACTCTCCATTCAAGGTGGGGAATGAGTCTTGGATGCCCTGTACTCAGAGGGTTCAGAGAGCAAAGCCGAGGCAGTCACTTGTTTGCTGGCCAGGCTAGCTCCTAATGTTGGAACAAGTCAGTGTTTTCTGACAAGGAGGCTAATTTTAGCTTGAGTGAATATCTGTGATTGTTTATTAATTCAACATCCAATGGAATTAAGGAAGGAAACAGTGAGTCAGATGCCAAAAAAAAAAAATGCTACTGCTCAAAGGAGATGCAGAAATAAAGATCAGACTTGGTCACAGTGGGGGAAGAAGAGGGTGGGAAGACTTGAGAGAGTAGTATTGAAACGTGTACATTACCATATGTAAAATTGGTAGCCAGTGTTTGATAGCCATACAGAATTTGCTGTAGGATGCAGGGAATCCAAAGTTGGTACTCTATGACAGCCTAGAGGGGTGGGAGAGGAGGGAGGTGGTGGAATGGAGGTTTAAGAGAGAGGGGATATGTGTGTACCTGTGGCTGATTCATGTTGATGTATGGCAGAAGCCACCACTATATTGTAAAGTAATTATCCTCCATTTAAAACTAAAATAATTTTTAAAATGATATTATTCAAATTAATTTATTTAATATAAGGCTATATAAAGTTCCAATATGATGAACTTAACAAAGATAAAAATATCATGAAAATACTGCAGTAAATCTCAATTTATTTAAATTCATAACAACTAGAAATTTCAGAAATACAATAACCATCAAGAATCTACAACTTAATTATTTTATGAAAGATAAAATAGTTTATATGTGAACACCAAATACATAGATGCTGTAGAAATGGATTCACTATTCAGGTAACTTACAATCAGGTAGGATCAACGTGACCTACAGGGAAATAACTATAATAAGGAAGAAAGGGAAATGTGTCCTACTAAAAAGTGTGATAAAGTACTGTGAGACTGTACTGACCAGGAATCCGGAGCCTTGGGGCTCAGCTGATCTCTGCCAGTTCCATGCTAGTAAGTTTCTTCCCACTCTGGCCTACCTTTTTCCCCGTGAGTCCAATGGACTGAATTATGTCCCTCCTAAGCTTCATAGTTGAAGGCCTACCCCCTAAGGTGATATTCGGAAGTAGGGCCTTTGGAAAGTAATTAAGTTTAGATGAGATCATTATGATGGTACTCCCATAATGAAGATTATCATTCTTATAAGAAGAAGAGAGATAAGAGAATGCTCCCTTCACCCCCCTGATGGCCTTGTGAAGAAGAAAATCATATGTACTCCCAGGAACACAGTTCCAAATTGGCCTACGTGTTGGGCTTGGACTTTCTTTCAGAACTGTAAGAAATAAAGCCCCGTCCTTTAAGCCTATGGCCTTCTATTATAGCAGCTGACTACTACAGAGATAAATTGAAGGAAGCTAAATGTTTTTCATTCTATATGCCATACTTCTCTGGTTGGTATCTAACAGTTGTTTTTTTTTTTTCCCCATTCCTCTGAAACTCCATAAGGTTCTAAAAGTAAATTGAAATGAAGATATATTCTATACAGTTTTTGTTCTTACTGTGTTTTATTTTTTTAATATTTTTCATATATTTTAAACTTGAAACCATGTATGGCTTATTTGATAACTCTGAGTAAAATGAGATATTTAATTAAATAGAATCCCTTATTCCCCAAGCATTAGAGGATTTACTTGTAATTTAGTTATATAAAGCCTACTGATATCTCACAGCAATCCTATGAAGAACATCTTAATACTCGTCTCTCATATTAAAAATAATGAAACAATGACTAGCTAAGTTTATATCTTCTTTGCAGACAAAGTTTTCAAGTGGAAGCAGCCATTTCAAATAGGTTGGTATGTTTGAAATATTTTCTAACACAGTTCATACTTGAAGCAGTTTTTCTTTAAACAGAGCATTCTGCACACAATGAGTTTACTTGTGAATATCTATTCTATGATAATCAATGATTCACCTTATAATAAACAGAATCCACCTCATAATAAGCACGAAATGCTTACATTCTCATAACTTGACAAATCACCTCAATTAAATTTCAGTAAGATTCCTCAAAATGCTAATTCCTGAGCATCTGTTTTGGACACCTAAATGCTATTCCATGTGTAATGGATATACCATTGTTCGTTTTCACAAATCCCTATACCTGGCCATATGGATTTCTTCCAGCTTTCTAACAATAAAACGGAAAGCTATAATTAATATTCTTACACATAGATATTTGCTTACTTGTGTGAGCATATATTTCTCTTGGACAGATTTCTAGATGGAGATTTGTTCTATCAAGTCAACTTGTGGTGATGTTGAAATTTATAAAGAGAACATTGGTCAGGAAAGACATAATTTTAGTTTTCAGTAACTAAACTCAAAAGAGCTTATGATTTCTCATTTCAATGAATTACTGAAAATAATTACACTTGTTAATTTAATTCAAAGGGTTTCAATCATCATTTATTTAAATCACAGTCGGTTTGGGGTAAGTATACAATTAAACATTAAGATTTTCTCCATTCCCCACCTCGCACCCACTCTGCCATGATAGTGGGAGCCCTGTGAGTGGGGCAGGGGCATTTTATGTCATCCTGGAACTTTGCTCCATGTGCGTGTCATTGCCTCTGTGGAGGCATGAGTACACACCTAGTCTTAGAGTGCCAGCCCTTGTCTTTCCTGCTTCCTGTCAGTAAAGTCTATTTCTGTACTGATTCTTGTTTAGGAACTGCTAGCTGCTTTATCCAGCCTTCCCTGATAGCTCAGACAGTAAAGAATTCACCTGCAACGTGGGAGACCTGGGTGCGATCCCTGGGTGGGGAAGATCCCCTGGAAGAGGGCATGGCAACCCACTCTAGTATTCTTGCCTGGAGAATCCCCATGGACAGAGAAGCCTGGTGAGCTACATTCCTGGGGTCGCAAAGAGTAGGACACAACCGAGCAACTAAGCACAGCACAGCACAGCTGCTTTATCCATACCTGACTGAGACATTTATGCTGCCCTCAGGTCAAGAAATCTCTTACAAACGTTGCTATTCTACTACCACTCCAGTGTCCTGTTGCTTTAGTCTTCTGGATGTAGCCCTCTGTAAGAGGTTGTCTGTCTTCCATGATATAAGCTCTTCTGCTCTGGAGTGTCCCCTATCCCCAAAACTTCATGGATGAGTTTGAATATGAATCCCCTTCTGAGGCACCCATTAGCGACTACATTCTTATCTCACTCTGAATGCTATTTCTTCTAGACAGTAAAAGATCTTACTGATATTACCAGGAAGAAAGTGACCACACCATACATTTTCCTTGTTTTGCAGGTTATGATTTAAATACTTTGCTGACTCTTACAATTTTCACATGCATGTTTAAAGCTTACATTTTGGGATTCTGAAAGATAGCTTTTTACTCTTTTTTTCAAAGCCCAACACTTGTAAATCCAGGGGCCTTTTGAAATCTCCAAGTATGATCCTAATTAAATGTTAACCTGTTAGGAGTCCATTTTCTTTTCTTTTTTTCCCCTCCTTTCTGTTTTTTTTTTAGTATCTAAACATTATGATGTGGCAGTCATGAGTATTTTTTAAATTTATTTTTTTGAAATATAGCTGACTTACAATGTTGTGTTAATTTCTGCTGCTGCTGCAAACATAGCTATTCAGTTACACACACACACACAAACATACACATATATATACATTTTTTTTCATATTCTTTTCCATTGTGATTTACCACAGGATGTTGAATATAGTTCTACAGCTCTGTGCTATAAAGTAGGACCTTGTTGTTTATCCATCCTTTATGTAATAGTTTGAATCTGCTAATCCCAAACTCCCAATCCATTCCTTCTGCCCTTGACAGCCACAAGTCTCTATATATGTGACTTGCTTTTTGTAGATAAGTTCTTTTGTGTCATGTTTTAGATTCTACATGTAAGTGACATCATATGGTATTATTCTTTCTAGGAGTCTATCTTAAAATGACATTCACATCATTTTGAGAAAATAAAAATAAATGATTTATAAAATAAAATAATTTAATGGTTTGCTTGTTACTTTGGAAGATGAGTATTACAATGATAAAATATATCTCTATTTCACTTTAAGAGAAGTTTTATTAGCCAGATTTTAGATATCATAGATAAATAATTCAGAGTCCATTTATGAAAAGGGATCATTAGTGGAGAAAACCATTGTCAGAGCCTACATTACATTTTTATTCTTAGACTTAGCAGATAGGTTTTTCCTATCACTGGAAAAAGAAATAAAGGGAGGACTTTACACCGATATCATCAAATTAAGGGGGAATAAAGAGTTGTAAGTTTCTCTGGATCTGAGGAATGTTTTAAATGCCCTGTCACTGTGTAAAAGGATCACACTGTCTTCTCTAGAAATTTCCTATTTATAGAATATAGGTTATTCCCAGGTTATTAGAGTTTTTGAGTCCTCATTATCAACACTTTTATCTGACCCCAAGCCTGTAGCTACTATGTAAGACGAAAGTGATCATTGCACAGCATTCACTAATGAATTAACCATTTGTAAAATTAATCTTCTCTCAAACATTCTTCTCAACTTATTACTGTGTATCTGTGATTACCATCAGTGCCTTTGTAGGTCATACAGTATTAACATGCAGTAAGCAATTGCAAATCTTGTACAAGATGCAAGATATCAAGAAGTCATTGAAGATAATTATGGAGAACTAATCAATTCCATGCAAATCCACTGATGGTATGACAGAGAGAGACCAGTTAACATTGAAGGGAAAATCAATGTGGACAGAGAGACAATAGACAATTCAAGTGGAATGCTCTGTGACTCAAAGGATTAAGAGGAGCCCTTGAAGGAATTTCTGAAAATTTGAGATGCCTCCAAACTATTCCTCAGAAACAGACCTTCATTATGATTTCCCTGGAATAGTTATCTGAGAAGTAAGGAATAACATATTGTGTCATCAGTATTGTTGTTGGAAGTTTTGTAGGAGAAAGAATTAATATGTAACATTTGATGTATTTTTGTCCTTGCTAAAATGTTAATACATAATTGAAAATAGAACCTATACTTTATTAATAGTATAAATAAATAGTAAAATTTTCATAAATATTAGTTTTATTTTTTATTATAACATTTCAGTCACACTTTATTTTTTATCCCTAAAAAACCAGTGAAATATCAGCCTGTATTTTAAACAGACTTCTTTCAATATGCTTTCTGTAGTATCTGTTATGAACTTTTTGTCAGGAAATTGATAGATCTCTATATTTTGGGGGTCAGTTATTAGAAAATTATTACTTTCCTTTGAATATATCACTTTCTGGATTTTTCATGTTTCTTCTATCTTTGTATCAATATCTATGCATTTGAAGAGCAGTCACCTTTTTCAGGCTTTATGAATGGGCTTTGGTAAGGAAAATCTTCATCTTCAGGTGGGTGTGATAGCCTGCTGCTTGGGGTGCGGTGTTTCGGCTCTGGGGTTGGGGTGCTGCAGCTGTGTAGACTCTGGGTAGCTCCATCACCTGAGGCAAGGATTTGGGAGGATCAGGACTTAGGGATCCTTGGTGTGGGGCTGCAGATGTGCATGGCAACAGCAAAGGCTGCTGGGGTCCTGCTCTGCGGCAAAGGCTATTCCTGCTCTCCTTTGAACCACAGGGGAAAATAAGAACTGAGGGGAAGACTTTTGGTACTGGAAGCCAAGGCATGAGGGTACACATGGCAGAGTTGCCGGTCAGAGGGCAGAGGCATGCATGGAACAGCAGTATTAAAGACTAGGACAAGAGCATACCTGTGGCAGGCAGCTCCAGGATCCAAGATACGAGTGCCTATGTAGCCACAGCAGCATCAGGGGCTGGAACACAGGCTCAGATGGAGCAGTAGCTGTGCTGGAACGTGTGGGGATGCTTCGGGCAGCGGGGCACCAGTGTCGTCACCAGTGGCTGTGGTATGGGCCTACACAGAGCTGTGGCAGCACCGAGGTCCACCTTGTGTGCATGATGGCACCAGGCCTGAGGTCACAGAGGGGTGGCCACTCCAGCCTGGAGTAGGGGGGCAGTGGTGATTCCTTCTCCAGCTAGATGCAGCAGTGTGAACTCGGGGCAGCTCTGTCAGCTGCAGTTAGTGCTGATGTGGACTGCAAGGCTCCGCATTGTCAAAAGCTGTGGGTGTCTACAGCGCTGGCGAAGGCTGCTCTTGCTTTACCCCCAAGCAGGGAGGCTGCAGCTGGAGAGATTCCTCTTGGCACTAAGCTGGGACCTTCTGGAGGATGTAGTGATGTAATTTAAATGCTTCCCATACTTTTCTTAAGCCATCTTCCATTTTTTATTCCATTTGATAACTGCAGTTTCTTTAATGTACCCCAGAGCTCTCCCAAAGCTCTATTCGTTGGTGGTTAGTTGTTTAATCAATGATTTTGTGAGGGAACAAGCGCTGAGACCTCTTTGACCAGCATCTTGCTAATGTTCCTCCTTTTTGTTTTTCTTTATTAGATTATATAGTAGTTTATTCATTTACTCTTCTTCCTAAAATCATCTTTTAATACGCATATTAATTCTATTGTTTTGAAGTTTTCACAGAAACTCATTCTTGAATTTATCTTAATTATAATTTTTTTGCCTATCCATTCCTTTCATTTATGTTATTTTTGTATCTGATCCTTAATTTATTTTTCCTCATCTTTTTTTAATCAATATATGTTTCACAAATGAGTTCTCCCTAAACATTCTCTCCCTTAGAGTCTGTGAAGAATCATGTCTATTTTCACGTTTTAAAAAATATTCTTCAGTTCTCTTTTTTTCCTTTTTGAACTGAGAGTTGGTCAAAATAAAGTATTTATATTGCCAAGTGAAAGAATTTTTTTGACTAATTGTATTATTTCTTTATGCTGTTCTTGTAGCATGATCAGGAAATAATGTCTGTATTAATTCTACACTTTACAACTTTTTCAAAGTTTTCTTTATAGCCCAATACTTAGCTAAATTTTATGAATGCTTCATATACTATTAAAAAGGTTTTTGTTTTTTTTCCCTTTGTAGCAAGCTGAAGCTCATCTGTTTATTGTTACTAATAGATCAACCTTGTGTTTCTTAGATCACCTAAATTTGTGTTTGTCTACTTGATTTGTCATAATCTAAGTAAGTTAGTCATCTACTACTAGTGTGTTTCTGTTCTCTTTGTATTTCTATAAGTCTATCTAGGACAACTTTGAGCTCATGAACCTGCAGTCAGTTTACATTCATAAGATACATATACAGATGCATCCACATATTTATATCACATGCAACATTAATGATAGTGTAAACATTTATAATTTAAATGTCAATATATTCCAGACACAATGTGTATATAAGCAGACATAGAAACTGAGTACAGCAAAGCCATGTCATTCTCACTGCCCTATGATTCTTGTTTTAAAAAATTAATTTATTTATTTTAGTTGGAGGCTAATTACTTTACAATATTGTGATGGTTTTTGCCATACTTTGACATGAATCAGCCACAGGTGTACATGTGTCCCCTAATTCCAAACCTTCCTCCCACCTCCCTCCCCATCCCATCCCGTGGGTTGTCCCAGTGCACTGGCTTTAAGTGCCCTGTTTCATGCATCGAACTTAGACTGGTCATCTATTTCACAGATGGTAATATATATGTTTCAGTGCTGTTCTCTCAAATCATGTCTGTGTCTCTTTTGCTATCTCGCATATAGGGTTGTCATCTGCCTGCAATTAGGGAGACGTGGGTTCAGTCCCCGGGTTGGGAAGATCCCCTGGAGAAGGAAATGGCCAGCCACTCCAGTATTCTTGCCTGGAAAATTCCGTCGATGGAGGAGCCTGGTAGGCTACAGTCCATGGGATCTCAAAGAGTCTCACACAACTGAGCAACTTCGCTATCATCTTTCTAAATTCCATGCATGTGTGTTAATATACTGTATTGGTATTTCTCTTTCTGACTTACTTCACTCTGTATAATAGGCTCCAGGTTCATCCACCTCCTTAGAACTGACTCAAATGTGTTCTTTTTAATAGCTGAGTAATATTCCATGGTGTGTATGTACCATAACTTTCTCATCCATTCATCTGCCAGTGTACATCTAGGTGGCTTCCATGTCCTGGCTATTCTAAACAGTGCTGCACTGAGCATTGGGGTACACATGTCTCTTTCAGTTCTGGTTTCTTTGGTGTGTACGCCCAGCTGTTTAAGTGATTTCCGCACTGTTCTCCAGAGTGGCTATACTAGCTTGCTTTCCCACCAACAGTGTAGGAGGGTTCCTTTTTCTCCACACCCTCTCCAGCATTTATTGTTTGTGGACATTTTGATAGCAGCCATTCTGACCAGCATGAGATGGTACCTCACTGTGGTTTTGATTTGCATTACTCTGATAATGAGTGATGTTGAGCATCTTTTCAAGCATTTGTTAGCCATCTGCATGTCTTCTTTGGAAAAATGTTGTTTAGTTCTTCGGCCCACTTTTTGATTGGGTCATTTATTTTTCTGGTATTGAGTTGCGTCAGCTGCTTGTATATTTTTCAGATTAATTTTTTGTCAGTTGCTTCATTTGCTATTATTTTCTCCCATCCTGAAGGCTGTCTTTTCACCTTGCTTATAATTTCCTTCCTTGTGCAAAAGCTTTTAAATTTAATTAGGTCCCATTTGTTTATTTTTGCTTTTAATTCCACTACTCTAGGTATGATTCTTTAAAGATCAACCATGCTAATCTGTTCTACTCTATTAGAAAATTCCTGCCAGGACCTTTAAAATATTTCTGTTGAGCTGGGGGCAATTTCCAGAGGACTTGACAAATTTTATAGCATTAATTTTTAGACAGTTGGCTTTCACATGAGTAAATTAATACCAATCTTTGCCGTATTTTAATGTTTTCTTAGTGTGTAAAAATAAGCTAACACTCCTTACCTGATTGCTGTAGAGAAGGACATAGAGACACCAACTCCTTCCTGTCAATGAAAACTGAAGTAGTCGTTGGACTGTGGGCTCTAATTGTTCTGAAGAATTCAGTGTATCCTCACTATATTTTGCCTTACTTAGCTCTGAATTTTAAAATTATGTAAAGCAGAGTTGTCTCACTTAGTCTTCTCTGCTTGATGTTCTTTCCTAGAATTATACACTAAATGTTTGCTCCTTCTTCAGAGTTTCTAGCCAATCAAACTGTGTTACTTCCCCTTTTCAAGATTTTCTTTTTCCCTAAGTGAACCTATTCCATAAAGTTTTTCTTTTAGTTTTTAGATTTTAGCTTTGATATGAAGTGTTTTCAGGAAAAAATAGCAAAATATTTTATTCTCTGTCAATTTTCCCAGACTGTGTTTCCTTCTTGCATGGTTTTCCCTCATATTTAGACATTCCCTTTTCAATGTTAAGCCCCTTGAAGGAAAGGACCATATATTTCTGCATTATCCCTTTTTTCTTTACTCCAATGTCAGTGAAAAGGGGACAAAATGTGTTGTTTTTATCATTAGAATTATTTGGACACAGCTAATACTACTACAATCATAGGTGTTTCAAACCAGAATATAGATATCATTGAGTCAATCTGTTCAAAGTTGACAAAACTAATCTTTAACGAGGAGATGATTTTCTTAATACCTAAATTCACTCTGTCATTGAGAAAAGAAAACATTTTCTACTTATCATTTGTACTACCCTGCAGAAAGATAACTCTCAGGCTTTGTCTTCCTTTTTTTAGTCATTTGAGCTATAGTTCCAGAGAAGAACCAGTTATATTCTCTGTAAATGGAAAGTGGCTTGGGTGTCTTGAAAAGGGTGTTGTGTTTGTATAAATAATTTGTCCTAATGATGTACATGCTGCTTAAGAAAATGCTCCAGCTTTCAAACTATGCTTCCTGGAGATCACAGTGGGATTTTGTGGATTAACTGTTTAAAAATTTATGAATCTATTTAGACATACTTTATTTATTGCAAAATGCTTATACTATAATTATTTCAAGAATTAAGCTTTCACATGCTATCAGAAACTAAAATCTAATTGTTTTCAATCACATTCTAATGTTAGTTCATACACAAGTGGAGTAGGCTGAGAAAAGTTTCTTTAGTAGGTATTTTTGGCCATAAATGTGTCAATCTATAAACCAATTCACATTTTAAAAGCATCCTCTATGCGAAAGCCATTGTATATATGCATTGGATATTTCAATATAGACAAATAGTAAAGGTTCTCATCACTTACAAAAGTGCAGGGGCTAGTGTACATTAACTCATTCAAGACCCAAAATAACCTTTATCCTATTAAAATTCCCATTATATAGATGAGGAAAAGCTCAATAAATTCAATAAACTTAGAGTTAATTTAAATCATGAGTCATCCCCATACAACTTTGAATACGTATTAAAGTAGAATTGAGAATCAGTTTAAGAGAAATTAATGGGAATTTGAAAAATAAATTATACATTTCAGTGATTAAAATGCAAAGACATCAGTTGTCAGTAAAGTGGTGACCATAGTCAGCCCTCAATAATATTTTATGCATCCCACACTTTAAAAAAATTAATTAATTCACAATAGTACATAATCAGTCATGTTCAGTAATCATAATGTGAAGTTTTTCACAAAAAATTCCAAATTCCTGGCTTCTCTTGAAAAAAACAAAACAAAACAAAAAAATCCCAAGAAGTTCTAGAAACTCGTCCTTCCCATTTTTGTATGACCACAGACAGCCAGCTCTGTACACAGACTGCTCACTTCATACGCGAGTTAGCTCTCCAGCACACCGCAGTATCCGATGCGCGGCAATGCCTCTTAGAGCCAACCTCTAACAAATATCCCTCATTTAACCTCCTTGCTGTTGTTGTCCAATGAGCTAAATGTGTGTTGTCTCTTCATCATTTTCTTGTTGAGTCAATATTGTTTATTGACACTGGGTTGTGATAAGATCACCAGATATTTTTTGTTATCAGACAGATGAAGTAGTTATCCTATTATTTTCCATATCCAGAGGCTTAGAGTTGCATTTTGTGAAGAAAAACAGGAAACCTCAGAGCCAGCTTTCAAACACTATTCTCTTTACTTTTCCTTCAAATATGTTCTATTTTTTTCTTTTCTTTTAATTTGAAGCACTCTATCTGATTAGAGTACTATTTTTCCCTTTTGTCTTTTCAAAGTAAGGGATAGGTACCATCCAGTCAATTCTGAAGCAAGGAAGTTACAAATTTATTTAAAAATACGTTTAAAAAATTATAGCTTCAATTATGGCTGTTTTTCATAAAAGTAAAATAATCTTCCAAAACCTCTCTTTGATATTTTTGTTTTTCTAAAAAAATTTTCTTCTACATAATTCCAGGCACTGAAAACAGTATGGGCAGACCTTAAATCCTCTAAGATGACACAGCTGATGCTCTAAATGTGCACATAAATCAGAGACCACAGGCAGATACAATCCTTTCTCCATGCAGACCACTCAATAGAAAAGTTTGGGAATTTGAAATTTCAAGCTTCATGATCTCAAGAAATTCCTACTGTGTATCTCAGTCACATACACCTGTTGCAATCACTTCTTTTCCCCAATCTATTTAGGAAATTCTCTCTGGGCTCTGGCCCTCAAAATTTCTCATTTTGGGCTTTGAATGTGGTGGCTTGTTGACTGTTCTTTGAGTTGAATTATAAAGCAAAAGCAAATATAAGAACGAATCTTTTATCAAGGATTTCTATGATCTCATGTATTAGCTTTCAGGCCTGATTTTCCGTTCCTAACTTTTTTTTTCCCCTTGGTATTTATATTTCACACCATAAAAGGTAGTAAACATGACTTTAAAAGATGCAATTGCAGGTGAAAACTTTTAGGAGGAAAAGGAACATGAGGAAAGGGTGGTATGGCTTATTTTGAAAGTGTGAATCACACACTGGAACCGTTAAGCCACCAAACAAACCATGGAAATACACCTTTGGAGGTGAAAATATGATTTTCAGGAATGTGATAATAGTCTCTACAGAGTACATAGAAAATATCATTGGACATTTGCTATTCCTTTTATTTCTCACTACAAACATGAGAAAATTGAAAATAAGACCTTGTCATAGAAAATAAAATTGGTATCAATCTTTGATGTTTTTTGGTCAAAATTAAACCTCAGAATCCTCCTGGAAAATGACATTCTACCCCTGTGACTATTTCTTAGTTGAGTTCACATGTAGGGCATTCTTGCAATAAAAAAGAAGTTCTCTGCCTATGTATGGCGCCTGAAGTTCTCAAGCCTAGATGGATTTGAAATTACCAGGAGAACTTAAGAAATACTGATATCTGGGTCCCAACCACAGATGTACCCATTGATTTGAGAGATAGGGGGAACATTAGGATTTTTTTAAGTTTCCAAATTATTTAAATTTTAATCACAATTGTGAACCAGTGATGAGAGGAAATTGTTTCAATTGTGAAAAAGAGAGAGAGAGATGATAAAGAAATAACAGAAAGGATGAAGTCAGAGTCCCTCTTTCTTTCCATAATTTATGGATGTATATAGAAAAGAGGGAAGAAGTATCTTTGTCCTCCACCAAAGAGATAAACAGTAAAAAAAAAAAAAAAAGACAACTTATGATTTGAAATAACTAAATCCTAGATAGAAAGTAAACTGGAAATTTCACATTGTTTAACATACTCAATAGTTGGCCAATAGGTACAGATAAATAGTAAATTTATAGCAATGCAAAGTAGACTATATTATACATCAGCTTTACTAACATGAATAAAATACATTATTGTAATTTTATACCTAAAAGTTTTATAATGCTTTGCAGTTTTCTAAATGCTTTCACCTATGGTAGCTTATTTAAATATCCCAATAACTTTATATTGAAGAGTGGAAAATCATTCTTATTTTGCTGACAAAGGTACTAAAGGAAAGTTGAGTGATAGGACAAAGCTCACTCGTGTTTAAATCTGAACCCAGAGAAACAGCTCTGTACCCTTGAAACCAACTATTCCATATTTTTGAGACCCATTGGCCTTTTGGGTAAGAACTTGCCCCTGGACTTAGTGGCAGTGTATGTTTCTAGTAACAAATCCCTTGAATGTATTGAAGACATTAGGGCTGAATATGTAGAAAAGATGGCTCTGCTCCCCAGAAAACCAGAATAGTACCCCCTTTGACACATGATCTTTCTGGTATAGAAAAAGATAGCTTCATTAAAGAACAAAATACAGTGAGAGTCATAATAGGATTCCCTTTGTTCCAGACTCTCTACTTGCTATTTCAAAGACAATTAATATTTAATTTAGCTTCCTAAATTAGTCTATTTCTATGTAACATAAGGATAAACTGAGATTCAGATTTATCTAGTTTTACAGTTCATGCTCTTTGTATAATTCTAGAGGCCCACCAAAAAATTAAACTCTTGAGAGCAAAGAGTTCTTAGTTATATACTTGGTTCTTTTACCAGCTGATTATATGAGCCTTGAAAAATACCTTCCATGTTCAGAGGGACAAAACTCTCAGTTCTTGTCTAATTCTAACATTGAATTAAGCATATTGGCTATAGTTTAAAACACAGTTCACTCCTGTGCCCATGTGGTTTGTTGAATCCACACATGCAGAGGTCCCAGATACAAGGAGCCTGAGGGCAGACTCTTAAGGAATTTGAACGTCTGTGGAAGCCAAGGGACAGTTGTATAACTATAAGGGGCCTAGAATTTGGCTTTACTTATTCAGTGGGGTAGGCATTTGCTGCCTGCCGTTTTTCATCCATTCTCGCTTTGCCTAGTACCAAGTTCCCCAGTGGTTCTCCAATAAACCACCACTTTTCTCAGAGTCAGTGCGAGGTTTTCAGGCAGAATTACCTCCATCTCTTTGGCTTTCTGAGTGCAAATGTGACTTCAGCCTCCCAAATCATGAACTCTTTACCATTGTTATTGTTTCATAGAGGGAGGTAAGCCAATCCTGGTCAAAAGAGAAGCCTGTTTTCATGCCTACTCAACTTGGAAGCAGAATGATGTAGGAGTGGAACTTCAGTGAGATGAGCAATAAATTTCCCCTTTTAATTTAACTCCATTTGACTTTATTTTTGTCTCTTGAAAGTGAAAAAATTCTAATGAATACTTATACCCAAAGGGCATCCTTTATTGCCAACCACAGAGACATTTGGGTGATTTGCAAGATAAAATATTATATATTAGAAAAGAAACACTTAGGTGATTATAATAGGTGTAGACCAGATATCTATCTGACAAAGGACTCACTTTAATTTGAGTTCAGGCAAAGCAAATGAGTCATTAAGTACCTACTGATTATAAATGAAAGAATATCTTGCTCAAACACGTTTAAACAAAAAATATAGTTAATGATACAGGTAATTGTAAGAACTAAAAGTTCATCAAGATCGAACTAGCCAACAATATCACAAAAATCAAATTTATTTATATATATTTGTTTCATCCTTTGCAATAGTTGTTTCATCTTAATGCTGTCACAAAATGACTCCTAGCAAACACAAATGTCTGTTTTCTTGAAAGTTTAAGAGAAATTTATTTCTTATAGCTCCTATAAAAGTACAAGGAAGCTTCTTTCTCATAAGCCCTCATTAAATGTCTACTCATAACTAATTATTGGCCCTTCTTGGTCCGTGTGCCAAGAAATTTACCTATGGCCCTGGGAATTGGATGCACTAATCCACTTAAATTGGGGTTGGGTTCAGCTTTAATTGAAGCACAAAGGCTAATCCACTCCCAATTTAAGTGGATTAGCATATCCAATTCCCAGGGTCACAAGCAAGTTTCAGGACAGGGAATCCAAGTTGTTTCCAGAAGTGACTTTGTGACACTGAGGATTTCAATTTAAACACAAATGGATGCAGTTAAGTGTTCACATTAACCACAAGACATGGAATTTGTTTTTATAAATCATCCAAAACTATATGAGGCTGCACAGTAGTTTAGCACTTTCAGTTTCCCTGAGATTTATGTATCCATTCAGCAAATACTTAGTCTTCCTATAAGCCAGGAACTATGTTATTCACTAGGTTATGGTAACAGGTCCAAGGACCAAACTCACCATTGTGTCCTACACAATTATCTCATTTAATTTTGACTGAAGCTCTTTTGGAGTAGGTATTTTTATTATTCAGCATCCTCTCTATAGAGAAACTGTAGATAAATCAAGCAGAGAGGAATTAATTAATAAGAGGTTATGGAATTAACAGAATTAATAAGACCTACAAAATCCAGGTTAGAAAAGGAAACAAGGTATCTCCAGGGGCACAAGTATAAGAACCCCTAAAGTCTCCTAGAAGCAATGACTGTTCAATGTCCCATTCAATGCCCCATCCAGCCAGTCAGTTGTGTCCGACTCTTTGCAGCTCTATGAACCGCAGCACGCCAGGCCTCCTTGTCCATCACCAATTCCTGGAGTTCACCCAAACTCATTACATAGATGTTTCCTCATAGATATTATTGCTTATTTTCCATTGCATCAATGAAAAGATTCCTATTGTTGGTTTGTTTTGTTGTTAGTGGTGCTAAGTATGATCATTTGAATATTGGGGTATGCTAGATCTATGCATTGTAAAATTATCCTTTGACTTTTATTGACGTAGGAGAATATTTATGAAGTATGAATTTCAGGAATTTATTTTTTACTCTAAAGTATTTCTGTTTAATTCAGTCCCTCAGTCGTGTCCGACTCTTTACGACCCCATGAATTGCAGCACGCCAGACCTCCCTGTCCATCACCAACTCCCGGAGTCTACCCAAACCCATGTCCATCGAGTTGGTGATGCGATCCAGCCATCTCATCCTCTGTCATCCCCTTCTCCTCCTGCCCCCAATCCTTCCCAACATCAGGATCTTTTCCAATGAGTCAACTCTTCCCATGAGGTGGCCAAAGTATTGGAGTTTCCGCTTCAACATCAGTCCTTCCAGTGAACACCCAGGACTGATCTCCTTTAGGATGGACTTGTTTGATCTCTTTGCAGTCCAAGGGACTCTCAAGAGTCTTCTCCAACACCACAGTTCAAAAGCAACAATGACCCAGTAGTGGTCCTTATGAATGCCTTACAACTTCCCAGATCCTCGGATCAAGTGAAAAAAGTGAAAAGGTATTTGGTTAGCTAAGTCAAAGTCATGTGGTGGGGAAGACAGAAGAATCTGGCATCTTCATATTCTGTAGTGGAATAAGCATGATTTTCTATCAAAAAAACTCATGCAATCAAGTATTCCTTCAAGTTGAGTGGGGGAAATAGTGTCAGACTTTATTTTTTTTTTGGGGGGGGGGCTCTAAAATCACTGCAGATGGTGATTGCAGCCATGAAAATAAAAGATGCTTACTCCTTGGAAGGAAAGTTATGACCAACCTAGATAGCATATTGAAAAGCAGAAACATTACTTTGCCAACAAAGGCCTGTCTAGTCAAGGTTATGGTTTTTCTGGTAGTCATGTATGGATGTGAAAGTTGGATGGTGAAGAAAGCTGAGTGCTAAAGAATTTATGCTTTTGAACTGTGATGTTGGAGAAGACTCTTGAGAGTCCCTTGGACTGCAAGAAGATCCAACCAGTCCATCCTAAAGGAGATCAGTCCTGGGTGTTCACTGGAAGGACTGATGTTGAAGCTGAAACTCCAATACTTTGGTCACCTCATGCGAAGAGTTGACTCATTGGAAAAGACCCTAATGCTGGGAAAAATTGGGGGCAGGAGGAGAAGGGGATAACAGAGGATGAGATGGTTGGATGACATCACCAACTCGATAGACATGGGTTTGGGTGGACTCTGGGAGTTGATGATGGACAGGGAGGCCTGGTGTGCTGAAATTCATGGGGTCGCAAAGAGTCGGACATGACTGAGCGACTGAACTGAACTGAACTGAACTAATAATAAAGAGACTTTTATACAGGCCAGGTCTGCTAATTGTCCATGCCATAATCAGTATTTCCATTTTATAGGTAAACAAACAAAAGTTCAGACAAAAGAGCCATAAATTCCTTTATTTTCTAACTCTAAGAGTTCACAAATCAGCCATTTGATCATGTTGTGAGACTGATACATGATGTATCTAAATTCCTGAGGTAGATTTTATTTTTTTTGGTGTCCTATATGTTTTGATTTAGTTGTTAATGTCTATGATTTAAGTCATAATGTAAAAATTTGTTGGATTCATAAAAAATGTCCTTGACAAATTATCATTAATCTCATGTTTCTATGTGACTTTGCTTTATAGGTTTCCTCTAAAGTCTTATAAGTCATTGATAAGCAATAGGATTATCAAATATTTTGCATACTTAAATCTCAGTTGATCCACAACACATGAATTAAAACCACTATGGACACCACCTCTTGTGATAGTTAATTTTCAGAATTAAATCCAAAAATATACATGTATACATTTTTTATTTAAGAATTGAATGTGTGGGGCATTGTTACAATGTGATGCTTATCAATACAGTAGCTTATTAGTTAGAGATGTAGTTGTAGGATAAAGAAAATCAACTCATAATGCTTCTACTGCTTAGTCACTACGTAGTGTCCAAGTCTTTTGCAGCCCCCAGGACTGTCGCCCACCAGGCTCCTCTGTCCATGGATTTTCCAGACAAGGATACTGAAGTGGGTTGTCATTCCCTTCTCCAGGGGATCTTCCCAATCCAGGAATCCCATCCTGTGTCTCCTTGGCAAGCAGATTCTTTACCACTGGAGCCACTTGGGAAGCCCCTCAACCCATAACAGGTTAAGCAAAATAAACAAAAGAAAATTAAAAATTGCTTTTTTGAATCATTTAGTCATGTTGTGGAAGGAGCAGATATGGAGCCATCTTTAGGATGTCTTGGTCCACAGATTCCAATACCTCATCGTTTTTCTTCCCTCCATTCCCCTTCTGTCCCCTCCCACGTTTTCTTTACACTTTTTCAGAGCTGTTTTCAGAAAATTATCTCTCAATTATTGAAATATTCCAATCCTTCCCTCCCAAAGGTAAGTATCTGCTAGGGAATTTTCTAGGCTATTAGCAGACAAAGTGAAATTACTTTTACTTATCTTTAGCATAATTTTACTTTTGTGAAATAGAGATGACACCCTACCAGTTTCACTGCAATCATATGGAAAATTGAGATAACAGATTTTCAAGTCATCTATTAGCCACCAGGTGGCTCAGATGGTAAAAGAATCTGCCTGCAATGCAGGAGACCCAGGATTGATCTCTGGGTCGGGAACATCCCCTGGAGAAGGAAATGGCAACCCACTCTAGTATTCTTGCCTGAAGAATCCCATGGACAGAGGAGCCTGTCAGGCCGTAGTCCATGGGGTCACAAAGAGTTGAACATGACTGAGAGACTAACACTTTCAGTTTTTATATATTTATTAGGGAAAAAGCAGTAAATTGTCTTTAAGATCAGAGAGTGTATTTTTATATCTATCAGTACTTTTGCTGTTCCCTGCATTGTATACACAATAAACAAACTTTTTTTCTGGCTGCACTACTTGTGGAATCTCTTAAACAGATATGGAAAGACCCAAATCCTAATCAGTAGACCACCAGAGATAATGGTAACAATCATGTTGATTATCAAAATAAATATAAGCTAATGTTTGGTAATCATTTTCTAAACTATAAAAAAGATGCAATTTGTCATCAGTAATCATAGATTGGGCTTCCCTATAGAATCTGCCTGCAATGCATGAAACACAAGTTCAATCCCTGGGTCAGGAAGATCCCTTGGAGAAGGCAATGGCAACCCACCCCAGTATTCTTGCCTGGAAAAAAATCCCATGGTCAGAGAAGCCTGGTGGGCTACAGTCCATGGGGTCACCAAAGAATTGGACATGATTAGTGACTAAACAACAACAACAGCCATAGGTTATTGTATGAATAATGTTAATATTATTCACATGCCTATGCAACAATGTGAATTTCCTCCCCTCATCTTGCAAGTGTTTTAAGATAAACATGTGCCAATGTAAGTTATTTGTAGCAAAATGTAAATGGAGAGTCATTAACAATTTATCAATCTTAGTATTATTAAAGATGTTAGAACAATCCAATACAGACTTCAAAGCAACTAAATCTGTTACATTCACAAGCCCAAAAACGTTGCCTTTAAAAACTTCATGTAAATGTTGGTTTTATTACCAAAAGTCAAAAGAAAAGCAGATTTTGCCTCTGAACATCATTATTAACAGTTTAGGAAGTAAAATAAGTAGAATATGTTACATACAGAAGTCACAGTCATTTGAGTGTGCAATCTGTATTTTAGCATCATTAATGTATTCACAGTGAGTGATGTTTGCCAAGGAATTATCAACTATAATTCCAATTATCAAGGAATTATCAAGAGGTCTCCAAAAGCTACCCATGTGCTCTCCAAAAAAGAAAAAAAAAAAAAAAGAAATGCAAGAAGTGAAAAGGAAACAAAAAGTTCAAAATAAAATATTTCTACCAAATGGAGTCAGAATGTCTCAAAGCACTAGATTTGTAACCAGATAATCTGAGTTAAATACTTGAAATGAATGCAGATGGCAGGACTGTGAATATTGCCAAGGCAGGAAACTTCTAACTGCAATGTTCTCACATTACTATTATTTATATTTAAAAAGTTAAAGTACTGTAGAGGCAGCTGCATTTACATACATGATTTCTCCATCCCACGAAGAATGTCTATTGCTAAAAATGTTACTACATATGCCCTAATAAATGGACATAGATACAGATGAGCGAATGGAAGCCTGTGAACCTCTCAAAAATTCCAGCAAGCACAGGAAACTGAGCCACTGGGACACCACCCTTAGGAACAATTATATGACTATTCAATAGTGATCTCATTGTTTCATCATTGTGGCCAGGAAAAAAGATTGTTGAATCTGGGGCCTCAGGTAAGAGCTATAATGTGTACAAAATTCATCTATAATCACACTGACAGATACTGATAGTGAGGCCTGCTGACCGATGGACAGATTAATCAGTAATGGAAATTGATGCTAAATAAATTTATTATATTGTTAATCTATTTTCTAATAACTCCACAAAACATTAGCCCTCCTAGCTCAATAATAATATTGCTATTGAAACCAGTAAGTAGTGTGTCTTGTTTTCAACATTCTTCACACTAGTAGATTTTTATACTTATTTTTGTATTGGTAACAAACTCTAGTCAAAACAATCATCATTAAGAAATAAATAAGCCATTGATTTGATCATAGACACCAACACAGTCACAATTACATTCAAATATAAAACATAAATATTATCCCCCGTTACTTACAGAGATCCATTCAGGCCCCTCGGTTGTCAAGAGAAACCCAGAACATTATCATTTTCTAACAGTCTTGGCATGTTAAAAATTAGGAAATGTTAAAAAGGATGACCAAAATTATAAGATGTTTCAAATGTTTACATCTAGCTAATGAATGCCTGATAGAAGTCTTTTTGCCTTTCTGTTACTCTTTCTGTAATATTATATTATATATTATCTTTTTTTGAAGTTTACGTCAAAAATCTAAATTTGAACCACTGCCTGATTGTGATTGCCAGGCTTTCATTGTGATATGAGATTTGATTTGCAAATGTAAGTATAAGGGAAAGAATAATAGACAAATACTTTATGCAAATACCATTATACAGGAATGAATAATAGACAAATAGAAAATACTGTTTGAAATTCAGAAAAAGCCAAAGGTGGAGAAGAGGAATAAATATTTAAAGTATTGAAAGTATAAATATTTGAAAGTGACTTCTAATTTTCAGTGATTCTCTAAAAGAGTACGCTTTTTTTTTTGGCTGCACTGTGTGTCATGTGGGATCTTAGTTTCCTAATGAGGAAATGAACTTGCGCCCCCTACAAGGGAAGTGCAGAGTCTTAACCCCTGGACCATCAGGGAAGTCCCTCTAATGGAATATTTCACATTGTAGTCGTTGGGATACATGTCCAGTGCCTAGAAAGACAAGGACAGTGTTTTTAGCACATAAAACCAATCAGTACTGGAGTCACAAAGACGAAGCAGACATCCCTCCACACCGCTGTCCCAGCAGTGCCAGGTATGTCACAAAATGCTCAAACATATTTTTCTATAAATGGGTAAATGGATAAACAAATGCTAACCTGACTGCAATGTTAGGTAACAAAGTGATTTGGATTTCTGTTATTCTGTACCCTGGACTTCCCAGGTTGCGCGAGTGATAAAAGGACCTGCCTGCCAATGCAGGAGACATAAGAAATGTGGGTTCAATCACTGGGTCAGGAGGATCCCCTGGAGGAGGGCATGGCAAACACTCCAGTGTTTCCTATGCCTGGGAAATCCCAGGGACAGAGGAGCCAAAGAACTGGATGTGACTTTTCACGCATGCATATTCTGTAGCCTACCACCCATTTCCCTTTTCCTGGAGAATCTCTCAACCAGACTGAGTCTTTAGTGCTTTATGTCAATAGAAGTTGTTTCTGCCGAGGAAACAGTTCTTGATTTGTGGCCCTGGAGTAAGAGGAAAATTCAGTAGTAGTCTGAGACTGTGGCTTTCATGAGATACACAGTCTTGTCTCCATTCCATGAATTGTTGCTAAGAATATGTATTGCATGAACCTACTTCTTGGACCCAATGGTTTATGAATACTATTCAGCTTTCAAGATACAGGGAGCCAAGACCACATCCTGAGTCCTTCACTGCCTTCATGATGACCCGGTTTGTATTCATGGGTAGATCTGATGGTGCCTAGAGATTTACTTCCCTGGTTTGTGACATGTTTAAGATAACTAGCAACAGATGCACAAAACCCCAGGAAATTTGGTCAAGACAGAAGTCAATTTTCCTCTGATGTTCCTTTGCCACCATGGTCTGTGGGACAATTGTATTCAAACAGCAGGCTTAATGTCCAACAACCATGCATCTAATCTTTTGACAGATTTGAATAGCTAATATCAAACAGTAGCTCATAGTTTGATGTTTTATTTTCTTTATACACTAGCAGATAATAGCAATTTCAGGCCTTTCCACCTTAGAACAAAGGAAACCAGACACTTAATTACTTGAACTTGCATATTTTAATATACTCATACTAATAAAATAAGCAGAAACATTAAAGCCTGATCAATCATACTTGCTGCAAGAAAAGTCCCTGTATTTTGAGAGAAATGGAGTCAAACAGTGGTCTTTGTCACAATAGGATTCTCAATGCAGAAATGGATCTGTATCCTTTCATTTCATAATTCTGTGATCTGTGGCAAGCACTAGAAGAGGCAGATACTGCAAAATTCTTTATATACCAAGAAGCAGCCTTTCAGCATTCCTTCAAGGCTAATTTCAGTGGACTCGGATATTTCTCTTAGAGCAGCAGTAAAGGAAATTAGTCACATAGGCCACAGTGAAATATGCTTGTTTAGCAAAAAACAGTAAAAAACCAGGGTGGCAATGATTCACCTTGACTACAGGGAATGATTTTGGATAGAATAGAAATGATAAGTAAAGAAGTTTTATTTGGAAAGCATTTAAGAAGCAATTATATACAATGAAAAGTTAAAAAGAAACTGATAAAGTAGTAAACACTGGAAAGCTTATGAATAACAAATAAGGCTTATTCAGGTAATAATAGGTTTCGGCAAAGTTGCTAGAGTACAGTATTTTGTCAATATTAAGGAGAAGGACAAATACATTCATGCTTAGCTATTTGAAGAACAAATCCATGTGTCTATTTTTATCCTTCCTCCACAGGAATGAAAGGGCACACTTAATAAGCAAGTTAGGGTTGTATGGTCCTCATTGGGGCCAAGTTTTTAACAATAAGTCAAATGTTAATGCACACAAAAGGGCCCTGCACCACGATTCAGTTCAGTTCAGTCACTCAGTCATGTCCGACTCTTTGCGACCCCATTAACTGCAGCTGGCCAGGCCTCCCTGTCCATCACCAACTGCGAAGTCTACCCAAACCCATGGCCAGTGAGTCGGTGACGCCATCCAAGGATCTCATCCTCTGTCGTCCCCTTCTCCTTCTGTCCCCAGTCCTTCCCAGCATTAGGGACTTTTCCAAAGAGTCAACTCTTCTTCGCATGAGGTGGCCAAAGTATTGGAGTTTCAGCTTCAACATCAGTCTTTCCAATGAACACCCAAGACTGATCTCCTTTAGGATGGGCTGGTTGGATCTTCTTGCTCCAAGGGATTCTCAAGAGTCTTCTCCAACACCGCAATTCAAAAGCATAAATTCTTCAGTGCTCAGCTTTCTTTATAGTCCAACTCTCACATCCATACATGACTACTGGAAAAACCATAGCCTTGACTAGACGGACCTGTGTTGGCAAAGTGATGTCTCTGCTTTTCAATATGCTATCTAGGTTGGTCATAACTTTCCTTACAAGAAATAAGCACCTTTTAATTTCATGGCTGCAGTCACCATCTGCAGTGATTTTGGAGCCCCCCAAAATAAAGTCTGACACTGTTTCCACTGTTTCTCCATCTATTTCCCATTAAGTGATGGGACAAGATGCCATGATCTTAGTTTTCTGAATGCTGAGCTTTAAGCCAACATTTTCACTCTCCTCTGTCACTTTCATCAATAGACTTTTTAGTTCCTCTTCGCTTTCTGCCATAGGGTGGTGTCATCTGCATATCTGAGGTTATTGATATTTCTCCCGGCAATCTTGATTCCAGCTCGTGCTTCTTCCAGTCCAGCATTTCTCATGATGTACCCTGCATGTAAGTTAAATAAGCAAGGTGACAATATACAGCCTTGATGTACTCCTTTCCCTATTTGGAACTAGTCTGTTGTTCCATGTCCAGTTCTAACTGTTGCTTCCTGACCTGCATACAGGTTTCTCAAGATACAGGACAGATGGTCTGGTATTCCCATCTCTCTAAGAATTTTCCACAGTTTATTGTGATCCACACAGTCAAAGGCTTTGGCATAGTCAATAAAGCAGAAATAAATGTTTTTCTGGTACTCTCTTGCTTTTTCGATAATCCAGCGGATTTTGACAATTTGATCTCTGGTTTCTCTGCCTTTTCTAAAACCAGCTTGAATATCTGGAAGTCCATGGTTCACGTATTGCTAAAGCCTAGCTTGAAGAATTTTGAGCATTACCTTACCAGCATGTGTTATGAGTGCAATTGTGTTGTAGTTTGAGCATTCTTTGGCATTGCCTTTCTTTGGGATTAGAATGAAAACTGACCTTTTCCAGTCCTGTGGCCATTGCTGAGTTTTCCAAATTTGCTGGCATATTGAGTGCACACTTTCACAGCATCATCTTTCAGGATTTGAAATAGCTCAACTGGAATTCCTTCACCTCCACTAGCTTTGTTTATAGTGATGCTTTCTAAGGCCCGCTTGACTTCACATCCCAGGATGTCTGACTCTAGGTGAAAGATCACACTCTCATGATTATCTGGGTCGTGAAGATCTTTTTTGTACAGTTCTTGTGTATATTCTTGCCACCTCTTCTTAATATTTTCTGCTTCTGTTAGATCCATACCATTTGTTTCCTTTATCAAGCCCATCTTTGCATAAAATATTCCCTTCGTATCTCTCATTTACGTGAATAAATCTGTAGTCTTTCCCATTCTGTTGTTTTCCTCTATTTCTTTGCATTGATCGCTGAGGAAGGCTTTCTTATCTCTCCTTGCTATTCTTTGGAACTCTGCATTCAGATGAGAATATCTTTCCTTTTCTCCTTTGCTTTTGGCTTCTCTTCTTTTCACAGCTATTTGTAGGGCCTCCTGAGACAGCCATTTTGCTTTTTTTGCATTTCTTTTTCTTGGGAATGGTCTTAATCCCTGTCTCCTGGACAATGTCACAAACCTCCGTCCATAGTTCTTCAGGCACTCTATCAGATCTAGTGCCATAAATCTATTTCTCACTTTCACTGTATAATCATAAGGGATTTGATTTAGGTCATACCTGAATGGTCTAGTGGTTTTCCTTACTTTCTTCAATTTCAGTCAAATTTGGCAATAAGGAGTTCATGATCTGAGCCACAGTCAGCTTCCGATCTTGTTTTTGCTGACTATATAGAGCTTCTCTATCTTTGGATGCAAAGAATATAATCAGTCTGATTTTGGTGTTGACCATCTGGTGATGTCCATGTGTAGAGTCTTCTCTTGTGTTGTTGGAAGAGGGTGTTTGCTCTGACCAGTGCGTTCTCTTGGCAAAATTCTCTTAGCCTTTGCCCTGCTTCATTCTGTACTCCACGGCCAAATTTGCCTGTTACTCCAGGTGTTTTCCTGTCTTCCCACTTTCGCATTCCAGTCCCCTGTAATGAAAAGGACATCTTTTTTGGGTGTTAGTTCTAAAAGATCTTGTAGGTCTTCATAGACCTGTTCAACTTCAGCTTCTTCAGCATTACTGGTTGGGGCATAGGCTTGGATTACCGTGATATGAAATGGTTTGCCTTGGAAACAAACAGAGATCATTCTGTCATTTTTGAGATTGCATCCAAGTAACATTAGTTAAAAACGTGAAATTCTCCTGAGCTGGTACAATTTCCTAACAAACACTTTATGCTTAAATTATATTCAGAGTTTAAATTACTAAGACTAAACAGCAAATGCTTCTAGCTAAGGTCCTTTCATGATATCTTATACATTATAAGATATACACTTCTCAGAAAGGAGGTTTCTAGCAAGCTTTTTTTTGTTTTGCAGTATAGAGTGTAACTTTTCGTACTGATCTAAAAAGTGATGACATTATTCTTCAATAATAACTTCAAAATTAGCTAAGCGAATGTGCAATGCTTAACTTATAGAACAAGAATAGCCTTAATATAAGAGGTCTTTAGGATACCTAATTGAAAATTCAGGAGATAATACTTTTTCAGATCTCAGTGTTATAACGTATGCTATATGTGGTTACTTCCCTCGTGTTTTAATTATAATAATGCTTTATATGAAGAGTTCAGTTGTATTAGTGTGTCCTTTAGTTTACATCCCATAAATTCTGTAAGGTAAATTTTTCATAAGTTTTTGTAAGGTGATGAGAAGGAATGATCTGATGCACAAGAATGAGTCCAGAGTTTCAAATGGCTTCTCTAAGTATAGCCTAGTTTGTTTGTTTTTTAAATACCTAAAGTAATGCTACTGAGGAACAATTTGAAAATCATTCAAAAATTGTTTTCACTGCCTTACTAAACTGCTTCCTAACTTACATACCTGCTGTTATATATTACCATTCACAATCCTAACCATGAAATAAACTACATGATAGTCCCTTCTTACTCATTATGCAAAAACTATGCTGTAATCCCTGAAATAGACTAAGCTTATAATAAATGTTATAAACTGAGAGGGGCTTGAGAGAACACTACGCGCTATGGTTTGCAAGTTGTAGTCTCTAACCTCTGCAGAAGGAGTAAGCTGAAGAAACCCCAGCATTGATTTAAAGACTCCCCTCTATAAAAGCAATATCAAGCACTAAAATGCACCCATGTTACACAGTAAATTAAATTTGTAAATAATTTTATACATTTGTTTTTGAAATTGAGTGGCTTTGAGGAGCTCATTTAATTTATTGCCTATGATTTCTCAGGAGTTGTAATACACATACAGGAGCTCTTGCAAAAAGAGAAAAATCTAATCTACACAACACTCTCTTAAGCGATAAAATTTATGAAATTTTTATGGGTAGTTAACAAAATATGTTTTGCAGATATTTAATCAAATGTTTATTGATTTATATTTTGGATTTTTTTCTTTTTTGGGACTAGACATGTTTTTCAATTCTTAAATATTCTGAAGGTGCTAAAAGCTTGTAGGACCTAGGCCTTTGCTGTTTAAAGGATAAAATGACTCGTCTTTCATCCTTGCTTTAACTAGAGCAGATCAAATTTGATCATACACATTGCATGTCCAGTGAAAAGCATATTTGAAGTTGGCAAACAACTGATTAGGGACTTTTAAGCCTATCAGGTTTGGAGACATTATAACATAGGCCCCATTTTGAAATGAGTATCCAGGAAACCAATAAAAAAAAAAAAAAAAGCTCATTTCTTTTTTTAAAAATTTTGTTTTGGGGGAAATTATAAAGCTATCATCTGAACATTTATTTATATTCAGTTCAGTAAACTACCTTTGCTTCAGAATATGTAAATTATCTTTGGTATTTCAATACTGGTTAGCTAAATTACTTAGACTAATTAAAAAATCCAGTTGAAATATATTTTACTGAACTACATTCATTCTTGTGAAGTTTCAGCTCCCCAAGTCTCCTGACACCTACAGTCTGAGAAAGGGTAAGTGCTCTAAGATGAGCATGAGACACATTTACATCTCCCCATCTCTATTAGAACATGAATTCAAATGCTTTATTTTGTAGATAATAAATGCCATGAAATATATATTTTAATAATTGTAAGAAGACAGAAAACATAACCAGTGCCAGATACAGTAGCATTTTAAAATGAACCTATTGATAATCATGTAAGGTCCAAATGCTTTCCCAGTAAACGCATTCTTCTTCCTCACCTTGAGTTAAGACCATTATTTAATACAGCTTTTAAATTCAGCCTGACAATCTAAAAATTGGCTTTGGAACATCTCACTCACTGATTATTAAAGTAACGTGTTGTTTAAATGTTCCTGGAAGAGAATGAATCCTACCCAGAGTAAGATAAGATCATCAAAGTACTCTACAATTTTTCATGCTCCCTGTTCAGCACCCCAAATTACCAGGCATTCTAGGAAAGAAAACCAAATGACTAAACACAAAAAGGGAAAATGAAACAGGCTAAAGAAACAGATCCAGTATTGTTGAAACACTGGGATTGTCAGACAAGGACTTTATGCTAACAAAAATTGGGAAGGGAGAAATTCTGCATTCATTAAAGACAGAGTATGTTTTATCAGTTTAATTTCCCTTTGATAGCAACTATATGTGTAGAAAGAAAAGGTACACAACTGGTGAACTCCATATTTGCTTGAACTTTCCCTGAGGGCACATACCAGCTAACAAACGAGGAAGAAATCAAGCATAAAGAGGAGGTGCTGAGGCGATAGAAACTGGAGTTCAGAACTGACCTAGTGCCTTGAAACTGAGGGGAAATCCCCTAAAGGATTCAACCATAGCAGGATACATACTAAATATAAGTACAGATTCATCTCATATCTTTGGCTAAGTACTAACCTGTAGGTTCATTGGGTTAAAAAATGTCATAAAATAGCATCTGGTTGGCTAAATATTTAAATGGAGTTTTCAGTCACTGCCTGATGCCAAGGAGACAGAGTTTTGAGCCAAAATCTTGTCAACTTAAAGGTGCTTGATAAACACAGTGGGCTTCTCATTTAAACCCCAAAAGATTCATTACTTAAGAGTAAGAAACATATCCAAGAAAAGCAACAGTGTCATAGAACTAATGGCCAACTGAACTAAATCTGTCTTAGCAAGTCTAAAATTGAACCTCCATATGATTAAAATGTACAGCCAGTAAAATAACTTTCAGAATATCCACTAAATTCAACATTCACTAAAGGAAAGCAGGAAAATCTAAAAATGTCTGAAATCTACAATTTGCAGCACAGAATAAAAATTTATAGACTTAAAAAGAAGTAGAGAACTATGATCAGTAGTCAAGAGAAAAAGAGACAATAGACATAAGCATAGATGACCCAGATGTAAGCATTAGCAGACAAGTCCTTCAAACAAATTTATACTAGGTTAAAGAATACCTGAAGGGATAGGGAGGGTGGGAAGGGAGGTGAAAGGGGGGTTCAGGATGCAGGGGACACATGCATACCTGTGGCCAATTCTTGTTGATACATGGCAGAAACCATCACAATATTGTAAAGTAATTATTTTCCAATTAAAATAATTTAGAAAAAATAAAGAATACACTGAGATAGATGGACAAAACAAGGGAAAACATGGGAGATTTAAAGAAAAAATGCAAAATTTAAAGAATATGAAGAAATCCTAGATTTGAAAAATGCAATTTCAAAAATGCAATAAACAAAATATTGGACACAGAGATAGGTTCAGTTAAGTCAAAGATAGGCCAATAACATTTGTTGCCAATATAATTACAGAGGAAAAATACAATTTAAAGTCTTTTCCACCAATGGTACTGGGAAAAGTGTACAATATGTCAAAATAAATCCCAAAACTCTAAACACTGATTTTAAACTTTTCACAAATATTAATTCAAAATGAATCACAGAAGTATATATAAATGAAAGAAAGCTTATAAAAATTCCAGGAGATAACATAAGAGAAAAGTTAGATGACCTTAAATTTGTTGACTCTTTAGATAAAAGACTCAAAGTACAGCCCATGAAAGTAAAACATGATAAACTGGGGTTTATTAAAATGAAAAATGTCTTCTCTACAAAAGACTGTGGTAAGAGAATGAAAAGATAAACAGTTGAAAAACAGAATCATAACGTTTTTCTGAGCCCATGAAAGGCTAAAGTTGCATGCAAATTTGGTGAACTGAATTCCTGAGGTGCTACCTTCCTCCATGGAAAAATTGGACATAATGAACTATTCCACCTTTGGCAGAGCAAGGGAGGAAGAAGTGGACATTATTAAGGTCGATTGGAAGAAAATAGCTAAAATTTTAGTGAATTCTCAAATGATAGGTGTGATTAGCTTGAGAGTTAAGGTTGATTTTGATCCCAAAGCTTAATGAGAGTCTGCTCTCTGCAAGCTCTTTTCATTAGACCTCACCTGAGTATTGTACCAGAGACTATGGGTGAAACAAATGGCTAGACAGGGAACATTAATGCTACATAAGAAGAAAACCTGACCCATATATCCAGATCCTTTCCTCCCCCACCATTAAAAAAAAAGCCTTAGAAGAAAACAAGATGGCAGAGAAGTAAATGAATGTGGAGTATATCTCTCCCCATGGATATATCAGGAGCACACCTTCAAACACAGAAGTGCATGGAGAACACCAGCTGAGAACGGATGAGAGTACCTGCCCAGTAGAACAGAATATATAGAACCATGCAAAACTCGGTAGAACCAAGGAACTAGGAGGGGAAACAGGAGTGTCAGTAGGACTGGATCTGCCCTCACCCGATGGGGGAACTGAAGCAGGGGTCCGACCCCCACATCAGAACAATTGTCTGAGTCAGAGGAGAAACATTAAAGGCTGAGAGTGAAATGCTGATCTGTGGCAGTCTAAATGCAATGAGGATCAGACAGTCCTTGCTGCAGCCATACATACCCCAGACAGGGAAGCAGGTCCCCTGGAAGGCACAGAAACTGGGAGCTGGAGTTTAGGGACTGTGGGGCAATCCCAGGGCAAGGGTTGCTGTGACTGTGACCCAAGCAGCTGCACCACCTCCACACCTGGCCCTCACAGGGGCAAAACCAAGTCCTTCAGGGAAAATTCAAGAGCAAACTCCAGTGGACGACCCACATGCAGAGGTGGAAATAAAACCACAGTTGAAACCCAGGGGCAATGTGGCTAAGGAAGAAGACCCAAAACCTTCCCATCAGCTGTACAAGCTGCGGATTACAAGGGACGGAAGCAAAAGCCAGTTGCACATAAGGGATGTAGAAAACCCGCTGACACACACAGTGTTGTACTGAGAAAAAGTGAAGACTTGAAAGTGCTGGAGGATGGTAGAAAACTACTCTGCCCCAGAAAACCATATATATAAGGCTGAGTTTGACTCCTACAGCGGTGCTGAGATGGAAGACTCAGAAAGCCTCAGCTTTAGCCCTGGGCCCACACAGTCTGCCTAGTAAACGACTGTTTAATGCTGATGGGATTTCATGTTCTTTATTCCATGGAAAAAACTTTGTTAGATATTTTCAAGAAAATTTGAAGTGTTAACGTAGTCTGAGTTTCACAGATCTTCCTGAAACTGCTGTTTTTATTTTTTTTTTTGCTAACCTGAAACTTTTTTCTGTTTATGTAAGACATTTTGAGCAAGTTTTAATAAGGAATTTAAACATCTCTTTCCTTTTCTGAAATACATATCTCTTTAATAATTAGGAAGAAACCATTACTTTTTATAAACTGTGATTTCAAGCTGGGAGCTAGATAATCACTTTAAACAAGTGTATTCTTTCTTGAAGATTTCTAGGTAGATGACCCTTCTTAAAATCTAATCTCAAAGTTTCTTTGCATTCTTTGAGTGAAAAAACTTTACGGACTTCCAATTCAAAGTTTTGCAGCACAGTTAAAAAGCTTGCAAATATATTTGTGGGTTATACTGAAAAACCTACAAAGTAAAATTTTCCTTTAATAAGACATATGCTCTAGTCTTTTTTAGAAGCATTTAGAAATCTTGACCATGAAATGCTTAAATAAACTGTGTGTGTATTTTCTGTATAAAATATGTCAATAAGATATGTATTCTACATGAGAGTTAACATTGGGTGATTTATTTCATCACCAAATTCTAGCTTATCTAAATGATTTTCCTAAAATAAACTCTAACTTTGCATATACTGAAAAGAGAGCAGCAGCATAGTAAAATGGAGACTTCTTGGTTGGAACTTACCTGTCCTACCGTCCTCTTGTGAGTCTGTCACTAACCAACTGGGTGACTATGTTTGTCTCAGCTTTTCTTCTGTGTGTTGAGGTATATTACCTCTCTGGTTTCTTTCATACCTAAAATTCATTATGAGTGCAAGAATTCTTTTATTTCTGACTATTCAACTGCTCTACATTTAACCCTTCCAGGGAAAGGGGCAGCTCTAAAAGAAGAAACTCTCACACTTACATTTGCATGACAATTTGCCTGGAAATAATTATATTTTAAATTATTCCTGGCTCCACTCTCACAACTACAACTGGATAAATATGCAGTAAATCCCAGGTATATGAAGTTTTAGCCATCATATCAGGTCATTCTGATTTAGTACTCACATATACAAGAGCATTAAGCTGAGAGTGTTTGTTCTTAGTAAGCTTGAACTAATTTCTAGACAATAGAAATCTACAGCTTGTATTATGTTAGTAAACATGGAAATAACTGGGTTGATTTAGAACATATTAATTGGAGAAGGAAATGGCAGCCCACTCCAGTATTCTTGCCTGGAAAATCTCAGGGACGGGGGAGCCCGATGGGCTGCCGTCTATGGGGTCGCACAGAGTCGAACACAACTGAAGCAACTTAGCAGCAGCAGAACATATTAATGAAGTCTACTGAATCAGAGTTTTTAAATATATTTTTTAATTAATTTCTTTTTGACTATGCTGGATTTTTCTTGCTGCACACAGAATTTCTCTACTTGCCGTGAGTAGGGGCTACTCTTCATTGTTGGGGTGGCTTTTCTTGTTTCAGAGCATGGGTTCTTTAGGCACACAGGCTTCAGTAGTTGCAGAGTACAGGCTCAGCAGTTGTGGCATGTGGACTTAGTTGTCCAACAGTAAGTAGAGTCTACCCAGACTAGGGATCAAACCTGTGTCCCCTGCATGGCAGGCAGATTCTTAGCCAGTGGACCACTAGGGAAATTCCTGAATAAGACTTTTAATGTCATTAAAATATTGAACGGAATAATGAGAGAAGAGAAGAGTCAAGAATAAAGGTTATGTTTTTTTCTTGAACAGTTCAGTGGACAATAAAGTCTTTTATTTGAAGGGCAACAAGGAACATGAGTTAGTAGAACAGTCAAGACAGCTGGTAAGAGTTGAACATTCTTGCCTATGGAACATCCACTGAATTTCTTTAGAAGACAGATGTACATATCAGCTCAGTTCTCAGGAGAAATATTTAGATTAAATACAGAGATTTGTTATTTGTCTGAATAACAGTGGTAATTCAAGTCCTGAGAAAGAGCAGAAATATTCATGACAAAATAATTAAGTTATAAGAGTTCTTTATGAAAGACTTAGAAAACATCATTATGCTTACAGTAACAGATAGTCATGTTTAATGTGCATGAAAATACTTTGGGTGCTTTTGCAGAGTCCAGCGTCCTTACAAAAAGAGATTAATATTTTGTTAATCCGGGATGAATCTAGGAGTATCATTTTAACAAGCACCTCCACGTGATTCTAATACAGAGATTCCTAAGCACATTTAGAAAGACACTGAATTAGAAGTTCAAGGCTTCCCAGGTGGTACGGTGGTAAAGAATCCATATGCCAGTGCAGGAGGCACAAGAGATGCAAATCCGATCCCTGGGTCAGGAAGATCCCCTGGAGTGGGGCATGGCAACCCTCTCCAGTATTCTTGCCTGGAATATCCCATGACAGAGGAGGCTGATGGACTATAGTCCGTGGGATCTCAAAGAATAGGACACAACTGAGTGTGCACACACACGCACAAACACAGAGGCTCAAGAAGCAGATATTTTACAATATACAGGTAGGAAAATAAATAGATATGTTTGGATATGTAAGTATATATTTATAGAATTGTCACTTGATCCAAAACAATTACTCCTAGATATTATATACTAAATCCAAGTAATTATTCACTGTTTATAAACTCTAGTAACTTTTTTCAACCTCTTGACTGATAACAGAGAGAGGATTCTATTCATGTGTTTTATGTCATCAGTGTTTCCCATTGCTTCATTGGGTGCTTAGTCTATAATAAGTGTTTAATAAATATTAACTGAGCTGAATTGTACGAATAAAGTTCTTGGCAGATGTTGCTTTTTTCTTTAATTTTTTTATAAATACCTGTAATTGCAAAGTAATTGAGCATTACTGAATTAGAAAGCCTAGTCTGTAAATATGTCACTTTCTCTCAATCTTTCATTTATTAGATGCGTGAACATTGTTAAGTCCCTAATCAGTAGAAACATAATAACAGAAATGACTGGAACGTCTGCTTTTGTTAAGAGAAGACTAGGTAATTCAGACCATCTTTTCCACTGATAACAAATTGAATAAAGTCTTTTAAAATATTTGCTTGCAGGAATCAGAGTGCTAACAAGACAGTGAATATCTTTAAGCCGGAAGAAAGCTGCTGAAATAAGCATACTGTAGGAAGCAGGAAAGCTATTGAGGTGAGTTATTGAGGTTAGGGGAGCTACTGATCCTCAAGGGCTATTCTTGACCTGAGCAGGGAATAAAAGACACGGAAAATGACAAACATTTTTAACAACCTAAGGGGATGAGTGGTGAAAGGAATGTCAATCCATTCAAGTATTCTAACTTAGAGCGTTCCATGGACAGAGAAGCCTGGTGGGCCATAGTTCACGGAGTTGCAAAGAATTGGATACCACTGAGCAACTACACTTTAAAGGGATAAAAGGAGTCCAGTCTCATAAAACAACAACAACAACAAACAGATTGTTGTTGCTGTTCAGTCACTGAGTCGTGTCTGACTCTTTGCAATCCCATGGACCGTAGTATGCCAGGCTTCCCTGTCTATCACCAGCTCCCAGAGCTTGCTCAAACACATGTCCATCGAGTCAGTGATGCCATCCAATCATCTCATCCTCTGTCATCTGCTTCTCCTCCTGCTTTCAATCTTTCAGCATCAGGGTCTTTTCCAATGAGTCTGTTCTTCGCATTGGGTGGCCAAAGTATTGGAGCTTCAACTTCAGCATCAGTCCTTCCAATGAATATTCAGTGTTGATTTCCTTTACCATGAACTGGTTTGATCTCCTTGCAGTCCAAAAGATTCTTAAGACTCTTGTCCAACACTAGTTCAAAAACATCAATTTTTCAATGTTCAGCCTTCTTTATGGTCCAACTCTCACAACTGTACATAACTATGAGAAAAACCATAGCTTTAACTACACAGATCTTTATCGACAAAGTAACATCTCTGCTTTTTAATATGCTGTCTAGGTTTGTCATACGTTTTCTTCCAAGGAGTAAGTATCTTTTAATTTCATGGCTGCAGTCACCATCTGTAGTGATTTTGGAGCCCAAAGAATAGTCTGTCACAGTTTCCATTGTTCCCCCATCTATTTGCCATGAAGTAATGGGACTGGATACCGTGATCTTTGTTTTCTGAATGTTGAGTTTTAAGTTAGCTTTTTCACTCTCTTTCACTTTCATCAAGAGACTATTTAATTCCTCTTTGCTTTCTGTCATAAGGGTGGTGTCATCTGCACAGCTGAGGTTATTGGTATTTCTCCCAGCAATCTTGATTCCAGCTTGTGCTTCACCTGGCCCACATGAAACAAACAGGTACCTTGGTAAATCTTTCACATGAGGCAGATCCTCTAGGAATAGTGATGACCTTAAATTTCTTAAATCCCTTTAGTAAAATTAAGTTAAAATCATATTGCCGTTGACTGTAGCCTCCTGCCAGAATTAAGTATAAACACCTCCAAGAATCAAGCATGAACACTCTCTGGAAAAGATCCTGTCATCCTAGGTCTCAAATCATTTTGAAAGCTTTTCCTATAAAACATCTCATACTTAATCAAAAATAACCAGGAACATAAGGAAATAAGACTATATGAATGAAAAGCAATAAAGTTGACCATAGAAATAGAAACCAATTCATAAGAATTTGGATAAGGGAGCTATCTGAACCTTTTTAGACTTTAAAACAACTGAAAGTTACCATATTCAAAAAATACAAGATTGAGAACTTTGTTAGAGTATGAATAAAGTTGAAAACTTTGGAGTTACAAAACTCCTTGTATGAGTATGAAAGACTAGATGTATTTGAAGAGAAAAATAGTAAACTAAAATATGTATCAGAAGGAAATATCCAGTCTGAATAATAAGAACCACAATTACAAAAAAAAAGGAAAAGAAAAATACAGAGTGGAGGGTATCAGTTATTACATTTAAATCAAATGGAAAAATAATTTCATTTAAAAGATAATGATTATCAAACTGGAATTTAAAAAAAACTAAAATAAAGCTGAGCTACAGATTAATTACAAGGTATATACCTTAAATATAATGATACATAATGTTCATTAGCTGCCAGGAGAATGGCCCTTTAAGGAGGAGGAACGATTGGTCGTTAGAAGGGGGCTATCGGAGCTTTAGGGCTGCTGGCAACGCTCTACTTCCTAATACATGTACCAATTAATAATTACTTTAAATGTAAATAAATTAAAATCTCTAACCAAAGTATAGGTGGCTGAATGGATAAAATAAGACCAACTATAGGCCTCCTATAAAAGATTTATTTCAGATTAAGACACACATGGGCTCAAATTGAAGGGATGGAAAAAGATATACTGTGAAAATAAAACCAAAAGAGAACACAAATATCTATACTTATATCAAACAACATAGACCTCAGGTCAAAAACTGCAACAAAAGAAAAATTTGGTCATTATATAATGATAAATGTATCATTCATCAGGAAGCTATAACAACTCTAAATACACATGAACCCAACATCAGAGCACCTAAATATGTTAGGCAAATACTAACAGATCTGTATGGAGAAATTATAAAAATATACATAATAATATATAATAATAGTGGACAAAGGAACAAAATAAACATTTTTCAAAGAAGACATACAAATAGCTAACAGATGATGCACAAGAAGGTGCTCAACATCAAAAATCATCAGAGAAAGGCAGATGTGGAGAAAGGGAATACTTATTATCATTGAGAGAAATGTAAATTATAAGATAAAATGTAAGCAGAATAAGTTATGGACTCTAATATATATCATAATGACTAAACAATAATATTATATTGTCTATTCGAAAGTTGTTCAAGGAATGCATCTTAAATGTTCTTAGGAGAACAACAGTAGCAAAAAAGGTAACAATGTAAGATGAAGGATTGGCTAATTAGCTTTATTGTGGTGAACTATTCACAATTTGTATATCAAATCATCACATTGTATGCTTTAAACTTACACAATGTTGTAGATCATCTTTATCTCAATAAAGCTGGAGAAAAGAAATGTAAGGAAAAAGTAGTACATCTAATTTTACAAAAAAGGTAAAATATGTCTGTATGTCTAAATTTTAAAAACAAACAGAAAAATATTTGCAAAGATAAAATTTTGTCTTAAATATACTGAAAACTACAAATTTCTAGGGTATACATAAGCATTCAAATAAGTAAATGAACAAAAAACACAAGCATTTTATTAGATGCATACAGCAAATAAACATATGTAGGTACTGAACCTCATCGGTAACAAAGAAAAATGTGAAATAGTTTATTTCCATAGATTAGAAAAGATATAAATAAAATTATATTCCTCAACAAGTATGCAGGAAACTGGGCTTCTCTGGAGGCTCAGATGGTAAAGAATCTGCCTGCAGTGTGGGAGGCCTAGATTCGATCCCTGGGTTGGGAAGATCCCCTGGTAGAAAGCATGGCAACCCACTCTAGTATTCTTGCCTGGAGAATCCCCAGAGACAGGGAGCCTGATGGGCTACAGTCCATGGAGTTGAAATGAGTCATATACGACTGAGCGACTAAGCCCAGCACAGCACATGCAAGAAACTGGGAAAATATACTACTGATGAAAGAATAAGTTGACATAAATTTTGGCAAAAGGGATAAGCATATTAAAAATGTGCACAAATTTTAAACAAACTTTTGTAATTGAAGCATAATTAATTTATGATGCTTTGTTAGTTTCAGGTGCACAGCAAGTAAAAATGTGCACAATTTTTCTGTTGCATTTGTTTATTTAAAAATGTTAGTGCTGTGATGTATGGTTGACGGCCCTCAGTGTGAATTGGGTGTGTTGCTTTTCCCTACGCTCTTGCTGTGGTTTGTTAATATTTGTATTTCTCTAATCAGGAATGCATTTTCCAGAGGTGAGTAGTTAGCATCTGAAAGCCTCTTATCAGAAAACCACGGGGGATCCAATTAACTTTATTTAAGATCAGTGATAAAAGCTTTGTTAATTGACATAATTGAAGGTAGCAATGATTATTCACTGGTGAAATGACTGGTGCCCAAGATAAGAGTTTTACCAGAAATACTAGTTTTGCTTTTGCAGAACATAGAAATCTAGTGAACCCAATAGCCTATATTCTTAGGATTGGTGCCTTGTGTTCAAGATTGTAATGATTTCTGTGTTGATCACTTTACAGAGGATTTTGCTGCCAAACTCCAATTCAAATGTTAGCCGAATCCTATCGCTGCAGTTCGCTCAAGTGAACCTTTCATTCCAATGGCTATGACACAGCCTGTGGAGTAGAGAGCTGATACTTCGTTGAGCTTACAATTTGAATGATGCTGTTTTTATGCCTGCCTGTTATGTTTTTACATATGCAGAATTTAACCTTGAATCTTCTTTTTTTATATTCTATTATATTACTTTAAAAATGTTAAGAGTAAGACATAGAGATCTCACCTACCTTCACTTCTTGGAGGTAATGCTTGTCTATCCAGAAGAATCTAATAATTAAGAATGAACAAAACCACAACTCTTTATTCTAAAGAAATAACTGAACATTTGTAAAATTTAACTTCAATATGTTTATTGAAAAGTTTATCATAGGAGAACATACACAATTTAAATGTTCAACATTTTATTGAGAATTTATTAATTTGTAGTATATTATAAAATGGAGTATTTGTTGTTGTCTATTTATTCAGTCATGTCCAACTCTTTGTGATCCTATGGATTGTATCCCATCAGTCTCCTCTGTCCATGGAATTTTCCAGGCAAGAATACTGGAGTGGGTTGCCATTTCTTACTGCAGGGGATCTTCCCAATCCAGGGATCTAACGCAAGTCTCCTGCACTGTAGGCAAATTCTTCACCATTGAAGAATCTAGGAGCCCCCCAAAATGGAGCATTAAGCAGCTTTTAAAAAATAAGGCATTGGAAAGTATTCAGTGATAGGAAAAAATTTTTCAGGGCACATTGTAAGTGAATAAAATGATATTATAACAATATTTTGGAGAAGGCAATGGTACCCCACTCCAGTAATCTTGCCTGGAAAATCCCATGGATGGAGGAGCCTGGTAGGCTGCAGTCCATGGGGTCGCACAGAGTTGGACATGACTGAGCAACTTCACTTTTACTTTTCACTTTCTTGCATTGGAGAAGGAAATGGCAACCCACTCCAGGCTTCTTGCCTGGAGAATCCCAGGGACGGGGGAGTCTGGTGAGCTGCCGTCTATGGGGTCGCACAGAGTCGGACACAACTGAAGCGACTTAGCAGCAGCAGCAGCATAACAATATTTACAGTGTGAAATGGTCTAGAAAATCTATAATTATTCTTATGTGATTATGTAGTGGGCTTCCTAGGTGGCACAGTGATAAAGAATCTGCCTGCCTATGCAGAAGATGCAAGGGATACAGCTTCACATAGTAGTGATTATTTAGAAGAATGAAAGATACATGATGACCTTTAATTTTTTTTTATTAATTTAATTTTTCTGTGTGGGTGTATATTGCTGCAAATGGGCTTTCTCTAGTTCCTAGAGCAGGGACTACTCTCCAGTGCAGGGCCTGGGCTTCTCGTTGCAGTGGCATCTTTTGTAGCAGATTATCAGCTCTAGAGCACACAGGCTTTCATAGTTGCGGTGAGTGGACTCAGGAGCTGCAACAAGTGGGATTTAGTTGCCCCATGGCATGTGGAATATTCCCTGACCAAGGGTCAAACCCATGTCCCCTGTATTAGCAGGCAGATTCTTAGCCACTGGACCACCAGGGAAGTCCCAGTGAACTCTTTAAATTTTTTGTAACTCATTCACCACCAAATACCAGTGTTTGCAAAAGAGTAGTCCGTGAACCAGATGCTTCAGAGTCAACTGATTTGCTGTAAAATGGACATATCAAGTTCCACTCCAAACTTACCAAATAAGAATATCTTCGGGGTGTTCAGTTCAGTCCAGTCGCTCAGTCATGTCTGACTCTTTGTGACCCCATGGACTGCAGCACTCCAGGCCTCCCTGTCCATCACCAACTCCAGGAGCTTGCTCAAACACATGTTTATAGAGTTGGTGATGCCATCCAACCATCTCATCCTCTGTCATCTGCTTCTCCTCCTGCCATCAATCTTTCCCAGCATCAGGGTCTTTTCCAATGAGTCAGTTCTTCGCATTGGCTGGCCAAAGTATTGGAGCTTCAACTTCGGCATCAGTCCTTCTAATGAATATTCAGTGTTGATTTCCTTTACAATTAACTGGTTTGAACTCCTTGCAGTCAAAAAGATTTTCAAGAGTCTTCTCCAACACCACAGTTCAAAACGTCAGTTCTTCAGTACCCAGCTTTCTTTATGGTCCAACTCTTACAATCATACATGACCACTGGAAAAACCTTAGCTTTGACTAGATGGACCTTTGTCAGCAAAGTAATGTCTCTGCTTTTTAATATGCTGTCTAGGATTGTCAGAGCTTGTCTTCCAAAGCTTTTCTTTTCTTTTAATTTCATGGCTAAAATCACCATCTGCAGTGGTTTTGAAGTCCAAAAAAATAAAGTCTCTCACTGTTTCCATTGTTTCCCCATCTATTTGCCGTGAAGTGATGGACCGGATGCCACAATCTTAGTTTTCTCAATGTTTAGTTTCAAGTCAACTTTTTCACTCTCCCTTTCACTTTCATCAAGAGGCTCTTCAGTTCTTCTTTGCTTTCTGCTATAAGGGTGGTATCATCTGTATATTTGAGGTTATTGATATTTCTCCCGGCAATCTTGATTCCAGCTTGTGCTTCAGCCTGGCTGGCATTTCTCATGATGTACTCTGCATCTAAGTTAAATAAGCAGGATGACAATATACAGCCTTGACATACTGTATTTGCCATCTATTGCTGTGTAACAAATTACATCAAAGCATAGGGGCTCAAGTGAACAAACAAACAACTAATCAATGTTGTCATTGGTCGTGAATCTAGGTATCTCTTAGTGGGGACACTGGTAGCTGAAGGTCTTCCACAAAATCACAGCCACTGGTTGGCCAGTGGCTTAGTCATTTCATGATTTTACTAGAACTGAAGAATCTGCTTCCAGCCTCACTCACACAGCTGTTGGCAAGCATAAATAGATCTGCTTCTAATGACTATTGTCATGCCTTGGTTATCTGCCATGAGGGCCTTTCCGTAGACTAACTGAGACCTCTCACATCTGGCAATCTGAAAGAGAGGGAAGGAGAGCACTCAAGATAGAAGCCACAGTCTTTGTGTAACCTAATCTTGAAAGTGATATCCAGCATTTCAGTGAATCAATAGTCTAGACAAGAGTTAAAAGGAAAGGAATTAAATAAGGCTGTGTATGGCAGAGAGCATGGATCATTGGGAACCATCTTTTACACTTTCTTAACATGAGCTGAGACTTCAAATATGAACTTGTAGCAATATTATTAAAGGATTCATATAGAAACCATTTATTTCCCACATCCCTTCCTTTCCAAAAAAGTTCTTGGCCACACCATGCAGCGTGTGGGATCCTAGTTCCCTGATGGGGGATGGACCCACATACCCTATATTGGAAAGCGGAGTAGTAACCACTGGACCAACAGGGAAACCCCACACACACCCAATATCCCTTTCATAGAACAAAAAATTGATTATTAGAATCTGATTTATTCATTTCAGCCCATGGATTGGTTTCCTTTGCATCCAGCTATCTGCAGAGATAATTGTCAGTCTTAGGTCCATTTAAGATTATGATATTCTGGGGCTAAGAACAGAACTCCATTTTTTCTCAGCTCCTAAAGAAACGCCATCTTTCACTTCACTAATCTTCCTCTCTCTTTACCCTTAATTTACCTTAGCTCTTGAAATTATCCTTCATGAATTGTCACGTTGAACAACAGCAACAAAAACTCTAAAATTCACTTTGTAAATAAACACAGAAATGACTATGGTCCATAATAAACAGAAAATTCCTATGTAATTGTGACATATAATTTATTTAAGGAAGCTGGCAGAAGACAGTCTTTGATAGTACAAAATATCATTTTTTCCTCTCAGTAAAGTGTTTCTGGAATGACTGCATATAAATCAAATACCTATAAATTGAATCATATACCATATGGACTAATGTGGTTAACAATTTAAAGGGGATTTTTGGTATAGTCGTCTTTAGTACTCACGATTCCATATTTACAAATTTGTCTACTTACAGAAATTTATTTGTAACCTCAAAGTCAATACCTGTGGTACTTTTGCAGTCACTTGCGGACAACACACAGAGCATTGAAAAACTTGTTGCCCACTCTCTTCGTTGAAGTCTAAAAACGTGATGCTCTGCCTTCCTGTTTTATTTCTCTATTGTAAAGAAGTGTCCTTTTTGCAGTCTATTTGGTGCCACATTTCGGTACCTTTTTATTGGCGATCTTGCCATTTAAAATGTCCCAAAGCATGGAGCTGAAGTGCTATCTTTTGTTGCTAAGGGCAAGAAGTCTGTGGTGTGCCTTCCAGAAAAAAATTCGTCTGTTCAACAAGCTTTGTCAAGAATCAGTTATAGTGATGCTGACTGTGAGTACAATGTTAACGAATCAACAATATGCATTAAATACAATGCTTTTAGGCAGAAGTGCCTATAAGGATTTTTCTACCGATAACGAAAATGTTGTCACTAAAGGCTCACAGGAACCTAACTCTTTATTTCTCATAGGAGCAATGGTTTTAGTATTCACTGATTCAGGGTTCCCAGAGACTTTGTTGTTGTTGCTGTTTAGTAGCTAAGTCATGTCTGACTGTTATCGACCCCATGGACTGCAGCATGCCAGGCTTCCCTGTCCTCCACTGTCTCCTGGAGTCTGCACAAGTTCATGTCCATTGACGTGGTGATGGCATCCAACCATCTCATCCTCTGCTGCCCTGTTCTCCTTTTGCCTTCAGTCTTTCCCAGAGGCTTCACAGATCATCATTACTGCAGACAACAAAAACCAACTGTAAATATTTCTTCAAAGGAAAGTCCTTTGAAACTTTTATTTTTGCGTTCTGTATAAAGAATCTAATGAAATCTGGCAAAGTGTGGAGAGGAGCGCAGCTGATTGATTCCTAACGCAGTGGGAGTCTCACTGTCCTGTTTATAAAGTAGTCTTGGCTGGGGTTTCAGGCCTCTAGCTTACTCTGATTCTGCCAATCTGTGTCACAATCTTCATGGCAATTAACTGTGCTTTTGTCTGTTAATTATCATTACCCCTGCTATGTGGCCATTATTGTTCTGAAGTCCTTAGTTTGAAGCTCAAACATCCATCAGTCACCTAAAACAATTGAAGAGGAGGAACCTTAGAAAGCCTAGTCTGAAAGTCTTTACCTGTGCTTTGTTTCATTACAGTCTATTTCAACAATGAACACAAAGCTCCTCTTGACACAATTCCTTAAAAAGCTCTGCTTTATCCACTTGGTCAAAGTGAATTTGAACTAGTTTTAAAACCCAGGGATAGGGTACAAGTGTTGCTTCATACTGAAAGATTTATTCAGATACCAAATACAGTAAAAATAAGCAACGACTAATTATAAAAGGAAGGTATGTGTTATCTGATTGAAACATTCTTGCCACTGAACGGCCTTAGTCAAGTCATTTAGAAAAAAAGAGGGTGGTGTTTATTTAGTCTTTTGAAATGGTCCTGGATGCAAGGTGTAAGAAGAAAATCAAATCACATCAGATGTATCTGGAATGTATATTTCTTTTTCTGTAATACTCTTCCTTTTCCCACTTTTATTAAAGCCATTTCTACCACATCCTCTTGATGTGTGGGGAAGAAGTGACAGGAGTAGATAAAACTCCCTTTCTGGAGTTTTCAGAACTATTGCATGCTGAGTCTAACCTGATGATGTATTCTACACATGTCTCCAAAAAGTCAAAAGCGTTTTCAGTGTTAATTTCCCTTAAGAGTTATCAGACTCTTTTCAAATTGGTTTAATGAGCATTAAGAGGTGACCTTGCATCCACATAGATACTCCTGTATTAAAAGACTTGGAAGTAAAATTATTTGGGGGGCTGTATAAGGGGTTATAGCAGGTCTCCGCTTAGATGCTACCTAGGCTAAATGGGCAAGAAAAATTTTCCACTGCCTTACAATGATGATTACTTGCAAATTACATGAGCACCAGTAATTCATTCATGCACTGGTACAGAATGGGGACTCAGTGCAGTGATATTAAACTTGCTGTTGGAAGCACTAATTGATTCGTTTGGAACATATTCCCCCAGAGAATCCCAATGACAACTTCCCTGAGCAAGAAACTGACACCAAGCCAGTCCCGGATATGTGGGGACACACGTGTGAGGATGCTGTCATCAAAATAAACCATTCCTGTCTCCTGGCAGGGGCTAGTTCTCCCAGGAACACTCCCCAATCCTGGGAGCTTCAGCGAGAGGCTTCCTTTCTTGGCAGAGGTGGCAAGCAGTGAGCTTCATGTCTTTTCTGTGGAATGGAAAAAAGGGACTGGATTATTCATTGCATTTTAAGCTAGTGGCTTTCTTTCTTGGAAAAAAGTTGAGGGAGGTGCTGATCAAGCTCAGCATTTAATCCGTATGACCCTGGTGGTGAAAAGAAAAAAAAATGTCTTTCATCTTAACATGTAACTGATATTCTATCAGCACAACCCAAATCTGTCTCTGTTGATACATAATGTCTGTTTTCCCAATTACATGATGAACGATGGAGCAGATTCTAAGTTTTGATCAGTTTTCAGTTTCCCAGCACTTACTGGGCTTTCCAGATGGCGCTAGGTATAAAGAACCCGCCTGCCAGTACAGAAAACTCTCTTAAGACACAGTTCCATACTTGGGTTGGGAAGATCCCCTGGAGGAGGGCATGGCAACCCCTTCCAGTATTCTTGCCTGGAGAATTTCATGGACTGAGGAGCCTGGTGGGCTACAGTGCATGGGCTCGCAAAGAGTCCGACACGGCTGAAGCGACTTTGCGCGCATGCACACAGCACCTACTAGAACACCTAGTATATAATAGAGGGGCGAAGAGTTGAAGGAAAGGATGAAAACAAAATATCTAAATTTGAAATTCAGAAACACTGTTAAGAGATTTTGTCCAAAATCTTCATAGAACTTTGAAAATTGCTTCAATTTGTAGTCTCCTTGGGAGAATGTGACAGCTTGCTTTATTCTTTTTTTTTTCTTTGATATTTGGTTTTGAGTACAAAATACCTATTTTCCTCTGAACATGTTAAAAGTATGCATGCATACATAGGAATATTTCCCTGGAGAATTACTGGCCAGACATTTTTGTTATATATTTTTATTTTAAAAATTATTTTTATTTTTAATTGACTAGGTGCAGAAAAACAATCAATCTAAAAGTAATTACAAGTCATGTTTCTGTCAGGAACACAAAAGCCTTCAACATGAGCAGAAACAATTCATTTTAACTATTTATTTGCCATGGAATATATCTGCATTATCAACATTTCCATTTAGCAAAAGTACCACTATTAAAGAAACACCACAGGAGGAGGAGGGAAAAGCTGACAATTTCTTTCCAAGTTTAAGCAGTCAAGAAATCTGGGGGAAAAAACAAAATCAGCTTTCCTTAGCATTGATTGCAGCAGCAAGGAAAGTCATAGAATTTTAAGTGGTGAAAATTTTGATCACAGCAATGTCCACTACCATGTCTGAATAAAAACAAAAACAAAACAAACAGAAGTGTGTGAACTAACAAGGCAGCTGCATACATTGGTAGGAGTTGGGTGTTTGCTTACTACAGTAGTTTAAAAATAGTTTTCCAGTTAACATCTTTTCTACATAATGGAGATGTCAGGGTAGGTTTACATGATTGTGTAAATGGTCAGAAGTTGTTTATGTAGCTCTGAACTGCTGAGCGATGCTCAGGAAAACCAGAGTTCAGCAAAGACCCTGGGGCTTTTTCCCTGGGAAGGGAACCCGGGCCCTCTTGGGATTGCTGGGAATGCAATCCAGATGAGTTAGAGCCGGCTGGCTTTCCTCTGTTTGTCAGACTCTCTGCACAGGGTTGTTGAGACGCTCGGCATTGCTGCCAATCTCTACGGTTACCCTGAAGTTTGGAGTTGGGGTGAAGAGAGCCATTTCTGCGAGAAAACAGTAGATGCATACTACAGAATGCCCATGGTAACGTCATTGTTTACAGCACATGTTTTTGAATAACAAAGCTTTCAATGTGCCCAAACACACCGCAAATTGATCCTTGTGCCTATTTCATCGCAACCGTTTCCTCTCCAACACACACAATCCGTCTCGAAAGCCCTCTTGTATGGGTGAAACTCCAGGTCGGTTACACTGCCCGTCTGGCCAATGTCCTCCTGAGGACAGGTAGGATAAACCTTCCAAAAGCCCCTTCTTCACGCTTCGTAAGTTTAATACCGGTCCCCCGACCCCCACCCCACCCCCTCAAATCCTTCTGACCTCGGCAACTCTCAGGCCCAGAGCAAAAGTGTGTCCCTAGCCGGGGAGCCTTAATGAGACCCTGCGTTTCCCGGAGGCCAGAGGTTTGGGTACCCGGGCCGGTCGCGCCTCCTTGCGCCCCGGTACTCGGGTTGCCAAAGGCGGAGGCATCGATTTTCGCGGTGGCTAAGCAGCATATCCTCTTCATGCCCGCACGGGAATCGGCTTGATGGCTCATCGGGTGACCGAGATCCAGGCGCGCACCGCGTCGCGTCTCTGCTCCCGGCGCGGGCCCTTCCCCGCCGGCGGGCCCGGCAGGTGCAGCGCCGGGCGCGCGCCCCCTCCGGCGCGCACCGAGCATGCGCAGCCCCGCGCCCCGCCCCCGCCCCCGCGGCCTCCGCGCGCGTCTCCCCCGCCTCAGGGGCTGAGGAGCCGGCAGCCCGGACTCCGCCGCCCGGGTTTTCTGAGCAGCCGCGAGCGTGAGGAGGGAGGGGAGCGCGGCTCCAGGCAGAGCACCGGGTTCAACACCGGGATTGGTCGCAAGTAGGAAGCCTTCGCCGCGACTCTGGGACCCTCGGTCCGTGCCGGCGCCGCACCCGGAGCTGAAGCGGCGGCCGCGCTCAGGTGCTCAGGTGAGTGAAGCGCGCGAGCTGCCCGGGCCCCTCTCCGGGCTGGGTGCGTACTGCCCTGGGCGCCTCGAATTCGGAGAGAGAGCGCGGGTCTCGGAGGCTGCCCGGTGGAGAGGGGCTTCTTCGGGGGCGGCCCCTCCTGCCGGGCCGGACCGCCGTGGGCCGGGTCAGCCTCGGGGTCGGGGCAGTCGGCCCCGAGCGCCCTGAACCCGGGGGGAGCCCGGGCGCCGCCGCCGCCTCGCAGTCACCTCACGGCAACCTTTGTTTTTAGTCAGAAAATAAGTTTGTTGCGCCGGAAGGCTGCCCCGAAACAGGGAACCGAGAGCCGGTAATGCTTCAGGAACCCTTAAAATCAGCTCCTGCAAGTGGTTTCTGACCGTCGCCCCCTTTCCCCGCTCCTTCGCCGCTGGCGCGCGGTTCTCGGCCGGAGAGTTTCCCTCAGATGGTCCCCGGGGCTGCGAGCGCCCAGCTGCAGCCCCAGTAGGGGCAGGCAAACTTGGGCTGAGGTGTGAAGGGACTTGGGGCTGAAAGGGCAAGATCCCGTAGCCGAGCTGGAAGAAGTCTCGTTAGAAAGGACGCTGTTTTTTGTTTTTGGCGGGGTGGGTTGGGGGGCGGCCACTGTGCGCCAGACTCAGTGTTGAGCACTGGAGGTCCAGCGACGAACCACATCCACTGGGTCCCCGCTGTTGTGGCACCTAGCCGATGTACCCAGACTCTACGGGAGCTTGTGAGGGCGGCATTCATTTACCTGCAACTTCAGGAGGTTTCGCAGCTCCCTTTGAAAGGCGAAGGCTACCGCCTCTTCTCTTCCGCGACCCAGACATCAGCGAGATGCGCGCCGGGCACTCTGCAGACACCAGCCGTCTCGCTCTCGTTTTGGAACGGAGGGCTCGAATCCTGCGTGCATTTCTTCTCCTTGTGCTTCGCGAGTATATTTCATTGCTTATGAAAGATGTGGAGGTGAGGAGGAGGGAGGACGTGGGCTCTTGAATCTCTCAGAACCAGTCAGGGCGTCTGATTCGTGAAAACATTTTGCAGCACAGCGGCGCTCCAGCAAGGAGAAGGCTTCGGGCGACGCGAAGCTTAGGAGAGGTTGATGGTTGGCTGGGGTCTCCAGATTTGGAGCGAAGAGGGTTGCGGGGGTGGTCTCAGGGCGAGTCAGTGTGGCAGCTCACCCTGGGTGGGTGATCTGCGTTGGAGGTGTAGGTGGATTTTGGGTTGTGTTGAAGCGTTGTTTGCATGGAGGAGCTCCTGGGAGGAATGCTAGGCTCCTGGAACTTTTGCTAGCTTTCCTACTGAAATCAACATAGAGGCAGGGACATGGTTGTCAGAATAATAGCGTCCTTTAATTGGATGGGAAGCTCCTGCAGTTTACTGTGAAGTGGATATTTCATGTAATAAATTGTTCTTTGAAGTTTATGGCTAAAGTCCTTTAGGGAGAGGGGTAAGAGCATGCAGACTGTACATTTCCTTGCAGGCAAGTCCACGCAGTAGCATTGCCAGTACGGCTGATTAGCAAGTTTTTATTCTTTGCCTCTGCCCAAGTGAGTGGAAAAGAACGTTGTGTCATGGGGGTAGACACCTTGAGGTAGTTTTGGTGGCTTGATGAGAAAACACGTTTCACCCATAACTTTATTCTTTCTGCCTTGTGTGCATCAACACAAGAGGTGATAAAAGTATAAGATTGCTGCTAAAGATCAAAAGTAAAGTTCCAAGGGGATATTATTTTTTTTGCTATCTCATAAATTGCTATTGATTTTGTTTATTTGTTTAAACTGGCTTCAGCTGCTCTGGCTTGGTGAGGTGGGATCATGATGGTAAGCCTCATTATTTATCAGAGTGGATCCTCCAAATTTGCTGGCTAGCATGAAAAACTGACCTTTTAAAATTAGGGGCTGAGATGGTAGGAGTAATGACCTGTTGTTTAAGAGTGCAGATTAGAGCCACTTGGAAATTAAAAAGAAAGGAGGTTTCCTTGTTTGCAGCCTTTGTGTAAACACTTTTCCCTTCCTTTAACCTGGAGGAATTTGTCTCCTCCAGTCAGTTTGTTGCCCCCTTCCCTAGTCATTTCATATTGGTAGGTCATATGATAGGAACACCAAAATATTTCTTACATGACTGAATGACATAGTTTCTCAATCAGCGAAGTAGATTGCATTGTACAGTAAAAATATGTGCAGTGACATCGGTGCATTCACTAACATAAAAAATAAATAAATAACCAGGATATCTGTGGCCAAAATAAATGTGGGTTTAGAAATTACATTATGCTAGTTGATATTTTTCCAGTAAAAATTAAAGATCTTAAAAAAAAGAGTAAAAAGAGAATAAGCTTTTCAAATAATGTTGGTTTTTTTTAAAAATCATCCACTTATTTTGCTTAGTTCTCTCTCTTTTTATTCAGAAGTAGGTTTTAGAATTATTTTTTTCCCACTAAGCACTTTATCTTTTAACTATAGTGTTTTTGTTGTTGCTATTGTTTTTTCTGAAAGGTACAGAGGACATCTGTTATATCAGTTTAGGTTTTATAAAATGAAGGTAACCTGGATAAGTAAACTTCTCAGCAGAAGACTCCCCTTTATAGTTCTGACTTTTCCCCCCAAGTTTGTATGGGCATGATTTTAATGCATTGGATTCTTCTTTGTTTTCTTTGAAGACATAGACATTATATACATTTGTTTCAGTCTTTCTTTTAAATCTAAATAACTTAATCTTCTATGAAAACATGATTTTATATGATTTTGATTAATCTGTTTCATAGGGTAAGTGGAAGATGTCTGTATACACAAATGTGGAGAGTTTTGTTGTCATTTTCCATAGCACAGAGTTTTAAGTCTGGTGAAGGGAACCAGCTTTATTAACTTAGACCTATTGGTTTTCCTAGTTTTGATTAGGTACTATCAGATGATATTTGACAATAGGTCACTAGTTATTTATACATTTCACACATATACTGTTATGTTGACTTACTACTTATAAAACATACCCAGAAAGAAACTGAAGGAGAAATAAAGTAAAAAATTATGAAACAATTGTTCAAATATTCTCTTTCTGTATCCCAGTGGATTGTTTTGCACAGCCCCTGGGGTGTATGCTTTGGAGATCACTGATGGTTTGGGATTGTTTTACCTTTTTCTCCTTAGCTCTACCTCTGTTATTCATCATCTGTGATACTGTAGCCAGTTGCAGAACTGATAGGAATGTGTAGCTCCTGTAACAGGTGAATTAGGAACCTTGTTTCTCTGCCACGGACTCACATGTGGATGAAATGGGGCATAAAAGATGAACATGACCTAGGGGTCATCCTAGATCTCCCAAATTGGATATACAGATTAAAAAAAGATGAAGTTCAAAGACTAAAGTTCTAGTGGTTAGAAAGTGAGGAAACTAAGGAATAAATGAGTGAAAGAAGGAAGAATCCTTTTTGTATTGTGGTATTTATTGTATGGAGGGTGTAAAGCCCATTTACCTTGGGGCAGATTAACCTGGACCTAAATGTGGCCCTACCGCTTATTACAGTCATGATACTGGACAAGACAATTGAATAACTTCTGTGAACCTCTGTTTCCTTAGCTATAAAATTGGGGTGACATTTATTTCAATACAGCATGGTAGGTATTATACACAGGAGTATAGGTAAAGAGCTTGGCTTTAGTAGATTGGGTAGATTATGAATGATAACAAATGAATCGAAACAAAGTGTACAGCTTTAAACAAATGTATTTTTCATTCATATAAAGTTTCAAAATGGGTGATCCTGGCAGCATTCCTCCAAGATGGGATAGGAAGATCCATCCTTAATACAATCTGTGTCCCTGCCATCTTCAGCATGTTCATCTGTGTTCATCTGTAGGAAGGAGAAAGACTTGCATGATGTTAACTGCCCAGACGTGGAAGCCATACACATCACTTTTGTTTTCATTCCGTTGGCCAGAACTCAGTTATATATGTGTGTATCTTACTCTAAGGGAGTCTGGGAAATGTAGTTTTGCTGTGTTTTCAGGAAGAGAAAAAAGGTTTGGGGGAACAGCCTCATTGTCTGGCCTCCTGTTATTGTCTGTGATATTTCCTCATGTTCAATGAATGCTACCTCTCTCTTCCCCTTCTCCCTTCCCCCACCCAACTGGTTTTCTGGCAGAAAAACTGAAATAGATATAAGAAAAAAATGATAGAAACAGCTTACAGAGATAGTGTGTATTATTTTTGAGGTCCTTTGCTATGGTGTCCCCATAGGAATTATTGTTTTGTCTGTTGTATAGTTGAGGAAAACTCAGCTTAGAGAAATTAAATCATTTGCCTGGCATAGCCAGTAAGTGGCAGAGCTGGGATTTGAACCACATTGTCTGACTCTAGAATTGCTTCTCCTGGAAGCTTCACTAATTTTGTTGTTGTTGATTTTGCTGCAGTGCTTTTCTTATTGTAGCCATTGGACCAACTTTTCTTTTTGTCTGCATAAAAAAGGTGCAGGAAAATTTAAAAAATCCTAAAGAAGTTAAAAGACTGCACCTAATTGAAGATATACTGAAGCAGAATTATATATGACATTGGTTTATTTTGAATACCTACCAGCATCAGGAGCAGATAGTTTAAGGAAGACCCCCCTCCCCCATTACAGTGCTTTTTCACTTCTGATAAAAAATTCTAGGATCTGTTTAACCTTTCTTTTTGAAAATCCTGGCCTATCATTTTTATCCTGCAGTGTGTGATGATAAATTCCTGTTTATTTCTTAGCCTAAGCAAATATCCCTTCTGCTAAGTTCACAACTGAAACATCCTCTTCTAACTTTAGCTTTGAGCGAAGGCACTACTGTTCATTAACATCCCCAACTCCCCAACTCCCCGAGAGTCTCCTCCTGTTGATTCAGCTTTCCAAAGTGTTTCGGTATTTCCTGCATGACTGGAGGAATCTCTGTCTCTTATCCTAGAATCCTCTAAACAAAATGAGTCCTCTGGTCATTCTCATCCTGTTGTCCCATTTATACTAGAGACTCTGCTTCATCTGTTCTTTCCTATGCATTTGTCTTTTATAGAAATATCTAGTACACTTATGGCTTCCAGTGGTCATCGTGGAAATGTGAGGTGGTCACAATGAGAGTGAAATATTTTGCCAGGAGAATTCATTTGTCCACATTATGGACTCATATTTTCTTCTAGTTCAGTGTGTATTTGTGTCATCTTCACAATTAATTAATGAGAAGCCACCCATCTTCCCGCCATGCAAGGAGGCAGATATACTGTAAACTTATTAATCAACTGTTTCTCAAAAGCCTGTGTTCATTTCCTTCTAATGGTCCCTGAACCTCTTGTCCTAAGAAATTTGATTTATTTTGCTTTTTTCCCCTAAATTTTTTCTCCCTTCCAGTTCTCCTCACATCCATGCCATCTCTGTGTGTGTGTGTGTTTGTGTGTGTGTTTCAAGGCCCTCCCTTGTGATTTAATGGGGTTAGCGAGATGGAGAGGTTTAAACTTGCTTTTGTGACCGCATGGACTGTAGCCCATGAGGCTCCTCTATCCACGGGATTTCCCAGGCAAGAGTACCAGAGTGGGTTGCCATTTCCTCCTCCTGGGGATCTTCCTGACACAGTGATGGAACCAGCATCTCCTGCACTGGCAGGCATATTTTTTGGATTCTTTACCGCTGAGCCACCAGGGAAGCCTAGCTTACTATCACATTTTCAGACTCCCAAAGAGCTATGTCCCACAGAGACTTGTGAAAAGCTGATTCTAGCTTCTGTGTCAGATAAACTAAATTTTCAGTGACTTGAACAGTCTTTACATTTCTTGGGCATGTTCAGTATTCACAGCACAGGAGTGGCTTTCCTTGGAGTCATTCAGAGAATCAGGTTCCTCACCCTTGTGTGGCTTTGTCCTCTCCTGAGTCCCCTTTGTTCAGAAAAGGTATATGGCATGTGAGGAGAAAAATGTACTGGCAGGTTTCAGACGAGCTTATTTTAGCCCCAGCCTGGGAGCGGTTATCATGGCCCCTGCCCTTATTCCACTGGGCAGAACTCCGTCTGCCATTCCTTGCTACTGAGGAGTAGAGTCACACTGAGTGCCCAGGAGGAAAGGAAAACGTGTTTGGAGACATGTTTAGAAACATGTTTGCCAAATAACTAGGCAATGTCTGTCACAGCTTCCCAGTGAATGAATGTGGATGTGGAGAACCAGCCAGTTCTCATTTCCCCCTCTGTAGATGTGCAAAAAGGATAGTGTGTGTGTGTTAACCTTGGCCTCTGTTATTGTTCTTTTCTTTGTATTTTTTAGTTTTAAAACTTTATTTATTCATGTCTTTTTTTTTTTACTGAAATATAATTGCTTTACCAATCAGCTATATATTTACATACACACCCTCCCTCCTCCACCTGCCTCCCATCTAGGTCATCACAGAGCACTGAATTGAGCTTCCTGTGCTTTGTAGAGTCTATGTTACAGAGTGAAGTAGGTAAGAGCAGGAAAAGCAAATGTCACATATTAAAGCATATATGTGAAATGTAGAAAAATGGTACAGAAGAATCAATATCCGGGGCAGGAAGAGAGATGCTGACATAGAGAATGGATATATGTGCACAGTGGGAAAAGGAGAGGGTGGATGAACTGGGAGATTAGGATTGACATAAATACACTGCCATGAGTAAAATAGATAAGTGGGAAGATGCTGTAAAGACTTTATTTTTTAAAACAATTTTAGGTTTAAAACAAAGTTGAGAGAGAGATACAGTGATTCCCATATATTGCCTACTGGAGCACATGCATAGCCTCTTCCATCATCAGTGTCACTCACCAGAATGGTGTTTTTAAACCAAGGATAAACCTACATTGACACATCATTATCACCCAAAGTCCTTCGTTTACCTTTGGGTCCCCTCTTGGTGTTGTACATTCTGTGGGTTTGGGTAAGTGTATAATGACATATATCCATCATTATAATATCATACACAGTATTTTCACTGCCCTAAGAATTCTCTGTTCTCTGCCTGTTTATTTTTTCCCTTGGATCTTCCACCTCTAGAAAACACTGATCTTTTAAATTGTCTCCATAGTTTTACCTTCTCTGAAATGTCACATAGTTTGAATCATACGTTTGTAGCCTTTTCTGGTAGGTCTCTTTCACTTAGTAATATGCATTTAATTTGTGTTCCTCCATGTCTTTTCATGGCCAGCGAGCTCATATATTGTTAGTACTGGATAATATTTTATTGTCTGGTAGTAGCCCATTCTTAGTGCAAGTGGTCTGGTGAACTCTCGTTTCCTATTTAAGGACTGGAACATGCTCTTTTACTTAAGGAAGAGCCCTGGCTCTCTGTGTTCACAGTAATTGCTTCTGTAACAGGCATTGGGCCTGGTGAGAACCAGTGCAGAGGATGGAGATGTTTTCCAGCTTCTCAGTGACTCCAGCTGGGCTCCATGTATGCCTGGGACAGTCCCTGTGAACAAGGAGACCAGAACCAGGGGCATGTCTGTCTGCCACTGCTCCAGCGATCCAGCTACCAGGGAAGAAAGCCTCGGTCAAATGGCAGTCATCACGTGTCACTTGAGAATGAAAACCAGAGGCAAGACAGAGAGAAACTCAGTCCTCTCATACTGCCTGAGACAGTTCATCCAGCTGTGTGTCATCTGAGTTTGCCTTCTGATTTTTTAGCTCTTGGGATTCATAAATTACAGTTTGACTTTAGCTAGTTTGGGCTGAATTCCTATCACTTGCAGTCAGTACTAATTTATTGGATCAAGGAGACAAGGGGCAAAAATCCAGGATAGGAATGTTAGGAGAGTGTGTGTGTGTGTGTGTGTGTGTGTGTGTGTTTCTGAGCTCATCAGATGTGTCACTTTAGTTATGAGCCTAACAACAATTGCATTCCCTCATAATAAATCAGACTTCCAGTCAAGAATCACTTGGCAGTATCCTACCAGGCACAGATATTCGTCACTAAATCATTAAGCCAAGCTCTCATTTCTTCAAAGTCTGTCTTCTTTGTAGAGCTGTGAAGGGAGTTGCAAGAAAAATCATGTCCTCAGGCTTAATTCTCTCTTCTGAGACTTACTATGGCCCTTCCTACGTGATGTTCTTTTTTTCCCAATCATATTCTCCATCGTTTCCCCCTTTAAAGCCCACAGCCCCCCCCCCCCCCCCCGTACCAGTCTAGTCATCAGCCGGGACCTTGTCACCTGTTTTTTTATCCTCACCTTTGTTTACATTGCCTCTCAGTATACCTTTGCTGTCTTTTCTTACCATGTTTATCATACTTTGCATAATGCTTAACTCAAACGTGCCTCTGTTAAGCCTGTTTTCATACTACTGAGGAGTAAACAATGACTCCCTTCCCTGTATATGCAAAATCCTGTTGTATTTTCTTCTGCATTCCACTTCTGTAATACCAGTCATGAAAGTAACCAACCAGTTATCATAAGACTGAGGGGTTCCCAAGATGCTGTACATGATCGTTTAAATCAGGAAAGTCTTGGGCAATTGGGACAAGTTCATTGCCATACCTACTACATTGTAAACTTATTTCACGTGTCACTCAGTACCATGTGAGTTTCTCGAGAGAATAAGAGTTTGAAATTTGAAGACCAATTTCTTAGCAATTCTAAATCCATTTTTGTACTATTATTTTGTGTGATGGCAAATTACCTACTTTCTAGGTTTCTGCTTCATCAGCTATATGATGGGATAATACGTGTTTTGTAGAGTTTGTCAGATAATTAAATGACATGGTAAATTAAATCACTCAGTTTGTTGATGGACGTATCTAGAAATTTGGGTTGTACCTCAAGGTGCAGGAGTTGCTGAACATTATGTGGAGTACTGCTTGCAAAATACTTGATACTTGTAGCTAGTGTTTTGAAAAGCTTAGTAAGCTTCTGATAAACAGTTTTTAGAGCTTCTCAGGTGGCTCAGTGGTAAAGAATCCGCCTATCAATGCAGAAGACACAGGAGATGTGGGTTCGATCCCTGGGTCAGGAAATAGGAAATGGCAACCCGTTCCAATATTCTTATCTGGAAGATTCCATGAACAGAGGAGCCCCGTGGGCTATACTCTGTGGGGTTACAAAGTGTTGGGCATGGCAGTGCAAGGGTATACACACATACACACACACACACAGAATTTTGTTTTGTTTTTAAATTGACTAATCTTATATTCGAGTATCTCTTGCATAAAACATGATAGGCAACAAAAGTACGATTAAACTCAGATAATGTGTATTCATGGAGCATTAATTAATTAAGATTCATTCATGGATCTTACAGGAGTTTGGGATAAGGGGAGAAATAAGTCAGTGAGAGTAATTAAGAAATATTTGAGAAAGAACTTCTGGTGTTTGGAACTTGAAAAAGCAAGAGTTGGCTGCAAGGTTCATTTGTTTTCTTTCTCTTGCCAGAGATTTATTTTTCTTTCTTATTTAAAGCCTGGATCAATAGTTTTCATGGTTTGGAAAGTGAAAATATTTTCCATGTTTGGGCAGGGTCAGTTTCAGCTCATAATACTTAAAACCCTTATTTTTTTCCCATTAATTAAATAAAGGTTGAGCATTTCTGGGAAAAAGACTTTGGTTCATGAGAAAGTAAGGGTTAGGAGGGCAGCACTCCTGATTCCATAATGAATTTGAGATTCTAAAAAATGCATCGAGGACTCTTCTGTTTTTAGTACACTAAAATGACCCTTCTACCTTTTTTGTGTATAAAATAAATTGCACGTTGCAAAGCTGTACTCATATAACCTTGACAATTTATGTTGCCTGTGACTTTTAGGCCTGTCATGGAAATTTCTGATGAGGACAAGTGTCAGCCAGTTTGCTTATGCTGACATGGGTCCAGTTTGGAGGAGAAGAAAGTGAAACAATAAAAAAACAAATGGCATGATTCAAATCCCCAAGTAATTTTTATAAGGCTTGATTCTAGACACAATGCCATCATTTTGAGTTGTGCAAATGTATATTATCATCTGTATTATGATTGCTCTTCAACTACCAAATACAAATATGAATATTTTTGTCTTTAGTGACTCATTTGAGTAACTATTGGCTAGCTATTGATAAAATTTCTTGAAGATTAGCAAATTAATTGGGAGTGCAGACAGTACTTTTACTGTATTTAATTAGGTGAATGACATTCTTAAAGAGAGAATATTTACTTAAGTCATGTTTCTAATTCCTTGTAAAAATTATAGCAAAAATGTGATTAAGTGGAATTCTTGAAATTAAATAAATGGGGTTACCTGGTGACTCAAATGGTAAAGGATCTGCATGCAATGCAAGAAGCCTGGGCTTGATCCCTGGGTCAGGAAGATCCCCTGGAGAAGGGAATGGCTCATCACTCCAATATTCTTGCCTAGAGAAGCCCATGGACAGAGGAACCTGGCAGGCTGCAGTCCATGGGGTTGCAAAGAGTCTGACACGACCGAGCCACTAACACTTTGACTTTTCACAAATAACAATTTGTATTAATCTAACAATAGTGATTTCTAAAAAGTGGAAATCCAGGTCAACTATATTACTGGTCAACTAAATAGGTGGCTAAGTATGATTTACTTCTTGATGACACAGATCACTGTGATGAACGTAGTCTAGTAGTTTAGACTAGGACAGCGATTCACTTTTGAATTAGACTCACCTGGATTTCTTCTGTCACCAGCTGTGTGATCTTGAGCATATTCTTAACCCTTACAAAGCAGTTTTTGAAATCTGCAAAATGAAGTAGATCATGCCTACCTTGTAGAGATGCTGTGAACATTAAATGATGTGAATTTAATACTTTAGTAGGTGTGCACAGTACATTCTAAGCACTAAGCAAACATGCCCTATTCTATACTATAATCTTGGCAGTTTATACAGAACATAGTACATACAGCTGCTTTCCGTTTGTTGAGACAGTGATTGTTAGACTGGATTGTGCAGCAGGATCCCATCACAGGGACTGGTGAAACATCAGACCCTGTGCTGAGTGACCTCTGTCTGCTTTCTGCTGCCTTTCAGATGCTGATATATGATTCCTTGCTTTGGTGAACTATTCATTTCTATGTGCTGTTTCTTCCTGCTTGTCTCCTAGAAGAAACAAAAACAAATTTACAAGCCACTCAGACTCTATTTAGTAATTTAAATAGTTCTGAATGAGGCTGTGAGGGGCCTTCCACACCCCTCTTTTTGTGAGAGATTAGGAGCGTGGATGTCTCTATCCATTTTCACTCCTCTCAGCTTCTGCTTCCCCTACTTCCTGACAGAGGTAGTGATAGGTACAGTAGAAATAGAAAATAACCTGCCTTGATAATGTTGTCACATGTATTTGTGATACACTTTGCAGCAACAGCCTGTTTGTGAAGATTTCTGTGTTACAGTTGTGGAAGGCTGGCTTGGTTACTTGCAGTACTGTAAATTTCATTCAAAAGTCTGTACTATGAGAACATGATCTTCACTCTGTAAAGAAGTTCCTTTTATTTCTTTTTTTTTTTTTAAAGCACATTTCAAGGTCTCTTTCACCAGTTACTAGAATCTAACTAAAAATTACTAGTATCTTCCCTTTATTTCTTTCTTGAACCTGTTGATCAGAATTACAGACATTGCAACAATTCTAGATAACTGTGAATGTGGCGGTAAGACGTGTATATGGGCTGTGTAACATGGGGTTATTGTGAATTCATAGTTCCATTAACTCTACTCAGTTCTTTTATTAGTAGCAATTTACCAGTATCTTGTAGTTTATATTATGTGCTGTAACTGAAATTAGTACTTTTGTTTTAAACGTTACTGTTATTCAAAGCAGCAGTCTTCTGTTGTTCTGAATTAACGAACTTGTACAAATTTTAGTAATTTCCTTATAATGTAAGTCCTTAAATCAATAGATTAAGGTTAATGCTTAAGAAAAGGAACATAATATATTATACTCTTTATTATAATGAATTCCATGTTTTAGGTTGTGATTCATTTTCCACAGATGGAGAATGTTTTATGTGATGAAAAAGAAAAGTAGACTTGGGGTCTGAAAAATGATATCATCAAATTCTGGCTACACTACTCTTGTAAGATTAGACCAAATCATTTAACATGTCTTAGCTTCATTTTTCTTACCATATAATGAGGGTATTCTTGTAGGATTATGAAGACCAAAGTGAGCTAATGATGTATACACATAGCCTGATGCCTTGCCTATAATTATATTACCCCTGAAAAATGTGGAGTTTATCATTATACTCTTATTCTTATCATACGTTTATTCAATATGATACCTAATGAATGAAATAATTTACCTGTTGATGAAATAATGAAAGTTGTAACTTTATGAACTTGAAATGTCATCCCTTTAAATAATTAAGAAAGTGATGCATGTTTGCTCCTGTGACTTTATCCATGGGTGTGTGCATGTGTGTGCGTGTGCACATGCACACATGCTCAGTTGTGTCCAATTCTTGGCATCCTCATAGACTCTAGTCTGCCAGGCTCCTCTGTCCATGAAATTTTACAGGCAAGAATGCAAGAGTAAATTGCCATTTCTTACTGTGGGGGATCGGCCGGACCCTGGGATTGAACCCACATCTCTTGAATAGGCAATGTGATCTTCCTTGACTGCACAGAAATAGAAGGAGGCAACCTTTGCATAGTGTGTTGTTTTATGATTGACTGTTACAGAGAGCCGCTGAATCAGAGCTGAGATGCGATTAGCACTATTTGAGATTTCATTTTGGAGAAATAGTTTTGGCTATGGTCAAGAGTCTTATTTATTATAAAGAATGAATTACTGAATAGGCTCTCATCTGTATTCTTGCTACTTCAGCTCTAGTCCATCTTGCCATGCTGCAAAAAGAAATGCTGACAAGTGACAGTAGAAATATAAAAATGTTCCGAGTTGCTCTCAGTCAAATGTGATTGAAATTGTTAAAAAGGTTTACACAATTTTCAAAAATCTTTGATACTAATAGTATTTGGGAATGAATTTCTGTTTACTTGGGAGAATCTCAGTCTACATATTCTACACATAGTCTCCTTATAGGTGCTTTGAGTGTCAAAAGTTAACGAGCATAACTGTAATGACTAATACATTATTAATATGCTTGCTCTGAAGGATTTTTGCATATTTGAAGAGGAACAAGCTAATGCTATTTTCTTTTCCATGTGTTTGCGTAGACTTTAAAGAGTCAAACATTTTTAGTAAGTTTATTTTGAATGTTTCTCTACTTCCTCCTTGTTTGGGGTTTACCCTGTGGGTTTGCAGAATTCAAATAACATTTGTATTGTCATTTAACCTCATTATTTAAATGCTATAATTACTTTTTAATTTTGTTTCTTTATTTCTAACATATACAGTGTGAACTTAAGTATTGTTTCTCTTTGTGTTTTGCATCCCCCCCTACTATCTACTAAGCTAACTCACATCATAAACTTAATTCATTGATAGACTTCCATCCATTAATTTATATCCTATAGAATCTAAATATTGCCTCTATATGAAAATTTGCTTGACTTCAGGTTTGTATATATATATGTGTGTATATATATACACACATATACAAACGCACACACATATGTATGTATATTGGAGAATGGGATGGCAACCCACTCTAGTATTCTTGCCTGGAGAATCTCATGGGCAGAGGAACCTGGCAGGCTACAGTCCATGGGGTCACAAAGAATCGGACACGACTGAAGCAATTTAGCACAGCACATATATGTGAGTGTGTGTATATAATGGGGAAGAATTGATATTAATAATTGACATAAAGTGAAAAGATGGATAGGATTCCCAGGTTGAGTTTGGAAAGAACACTTAAGAAAAAGAATATAGTGTGACAGTGGGATGAGATCATGAGAGAAGTGGTGTTCAGTTCAGTTCAGTTCAGTCACTCAGTCATGTCCGACACTTTGCGACCCCATGAACTGCAGCACGCCAGGCCTCCCTGTCCATCACCAACTCTCGGAGTCTACCCAAACCCATGTCCATCGAGTCGATGATGCCATCCAGCCATCTCATTCTCTGTCTTCCCCTTCTCCTCCTGCCCCCAATCCTTCCCAGCATCAGGGTCTTTTCCAATGAGTCAACTCTTTGCATGAGGTGGCCAAACTGCTGGAGTTTCAGCTTCAACATCAGTCCTTCCAATGAACACCCAGGACTGATCTCCTTTAGGATGGACTGGTTGGAGATTCTTGCAGTCCAAGGGACTCTCAAGAGCCTTCTCCAACACCACAGTTCAAAAGCATCAATTCTTCAGTGCTCAGCCTTTTTCACTGTCCAAATCTCACATCCATACATGACTTCTGGAAAAAGCATAGCCTTGACTAAAGACCTTTGTTGGCAAAGTGATGTCTCTGCTTTTCAATATGCTATATAGGTTGGCCATAACTTTCCTTCCAAGGAGTAGACGTGTTTTGATTTCATGGCTGCAGTCACCAACTACAGTGATTGTGGAGCCCAAAAAAATAAATTCTGACACTGTTTCCACTGTTTCCCATCTATTTCCCATGAAGTGATGGGACTAGGTGCCATGATCTTAGTTTTCTTAATGTTAAGCCTTAAGGCAACTTTTCACTCTCCTCTTTCACTTTCATCAAGAGGCTTTTTAGTTCCTCTTCACTTTCTGCCATAAGGGTGGTGTTGCCTGCATATCTGAGGTTATTGGTATTTCTCCTGGCAATCTTGATTCCAGCTTGTGCTTCTTCCAGCCCAGCGTTTCTCATGATATACTCTGCATATAAGTTAAATAAGCAGGGTGATAATATACAGCCTTGATGTACTCCTTTTCCTATTTGGAACCAGTCTGTTCCATGTCCAGTTCTAACTGCTGCTTCCTGACCTGCATACAGGTTTCTCAAGAGACAGGTCAGATAGTCTTTCTCTTTCAGAATTTTCCACAGTTTATTGTGATCCACACAGTCAAAGGTTTTGGCATAGTCAGTAAAGCAGAAGTAGATGTTTTTCTGGTACTCTCTTGCTTGTTTGATAAACCAGCGGATGTTGGCAATTTGTTCTCTGGTTCCTCTGCCTTTCTTAAAATCAGCTTGAACATCTGGAAGTTCATGGTTCATGTATTGCTGAAGCCTGGCTTGGAGAATTTTGAGCATTACTTTACTAGCGTGTGAGATGAGTGCAATTGTGCAGTAGTTTGAGCATTCTTTGTCCTTGCCTTTCTTAGGGATTGGAATGAAAACTGACCTTTTCCAGTCCTGTGGCCACTGATGAGTTTTCCAAATTTGCTGGCATATTGAGTGCAGCACTTTTACATCATCATCTTTTAGGATTTGAAATAGCTCTACTGGAATTCCTCCATTAGCTTTGTTTGTAGTGATGCCTTCTAAAGCCCACTTGACTTCACCTTCCAGGATGTCTGGCTCTAGGTGAGTGATCACACCATCATGATTATCTGGGTCGTGAAGATCTTTTGGTACAGTTCTTCTGTGTATTCTTGCCACCTCTTCTTAATATTTTCTGCTTCTGTTAGGTCCATACCATTTCTGTCCTTTATCAAGCCCATCTTGGCATGAAATGTTCCCTTGCTATCTCTAATTTTCTTGAAGAGCTCTCTAGTCTCTCCCATATTGTTGTTTTCCTCTATTTCTTTGCAGTGATCGCTAAGAAAGGCTTTCTTATCTCTCCTTGCTATTCTTTGGAACTCTGCATTCAGATGGGAATATCTTTCCTTTTCTCCTTTGCTTTTGGCTTCTCTTCTTTTCACAGCTATTTGTAGGGCCTCCTGAGACATCCATTTTGCCTTTTTTGCATTTCTTTTTCTTGGGGATGGTCTTAATCCCTGTCTCCTGGACAGTGTCACAAACCTCCGTCCATAGTTCATCAGGCACTCTGTCTATCAGATCTAATCCCTTGAATGTATTTGTCACTTCCACTGTAAAATGGTAAGAGATTTTATTTAGGTGATGCCTGAATGGTCTAGTGGTTTTCCTTACTTTCTTCAATTTCAGTCTGAATTTGGCAATAAGGAGCTCATGATCCGAGCCACAGTCAGCTCCTGGTCTTGTTTTTGCTGACTGTATAGAGCTTCTCCATCTTTGGCTGCAAAGAATATAATCAATCTGATTTCAGTTTTGACCATCTGGTGATGTCCATATGTAGAGTCTTCTCTTGTGTTGTTGGAAGAGGGTGTTTGCTCTGACCAGTGTTCTCTTGGCAAAATTCTCTTAGCCCTTGCCCTGCTTCATTCTGTACTCCACGGCCAAATTTGCCTGTTACTCCAGGTGTTTCCTGACTTCCCACTTTCGCGTTCCAGTCCCCTGTAATGAAAAGGACATCTTTTTTGGGTGTTAGTTCTAAAAGATCTTGTAGGTCTTCATAGACCTGTTCAACTTCAGCTTCTTCAGCATTACTGGTTGGGGCATAGGCTTGGATTACCGTGATATTGAATGGTTTGCCTTGGAATGAACAGAGATCATTCTGTCATTTTTGAGATTGCATCCAAGTACTGCATTTTGGACTCTTTTGTTGACCATGATGGATACTCCATTTCTTCTAAGGGATTCCTGCCCACAGTAGTAGATATAACAGTCATGTGAGTTAAATTCACCCATTCCAGTCCATCTTAGTGGTGTGTTTAGGGATTGGCAAAGATCTAAGAATGCGTGGATGTCACAGATGTAAGAGAGTGATGGCAGAATCCTTGTACTATACTGAAGAGACCTGAACGTGAACAATGCCCAGTGAGTTGGGCAGAGAACAAACAAAGACAGTGTAATTGTGTGCCTAGGGTGATTAGTGCATTATAGAATTGTATAAAGTTACATCTTTAGGGAATAAGAGGAAATTGACTTGTGTCCTTGAGGCCATAGAAAGCCATTACACAATTTTAAAGGACCAGAATGACATCAGACAGTTAATTTTGAAAAATTCATCCTAATTTAATGTGAAAATCTAAGTGATATGTTGAGACTGGTGTGTGGAGTGGTGTTTGTAACCTGTCTAAGCTTTTAGATATGTGCCCGATCTATGAGTAGTTCTTATGTCTATTCTGATCGTGTTAATGATATAAGAAAACAGCAAACTTGGTACAAAAGCATGTTACATTTTCATATAAAATATTTTTACTTCTTAATATATTTCATTATTTAAATCCTGTATGCACAGGGGTTAATAAGTAATTTGGAATTTAAATTAGGAAGCTAAGAAAATGAGTGAACAACAAATGTTCTAAAGCATATGATGATAAAAAAAAACAAAGCATTGCACAAAGTAATTAAGTACCTTTATATCATAGTATGAGAAGAATTGTTTCATGGCAGTAGACTTACAAATGGACAATTTAAATTGAGTACCACTCTTTTTTTTTCCATTTAAAAATGTTTTACTTGAGATACTGGAAGTTTACATTGCAGGGCATCCAGTGATCACCCGCTTTGCCCCACGTTTTCTGGCTTCACTCCATATTGCTCACCGGTATCTATGGCACATTCCTTTGCTAATAACATTTGCTGTCCTTAGATGTTAGTTAGTGTTAAGGAATATGCCTGCCAATCCAGGAGATGCAAGAGACGTTGGGAAGATCCCCTGGGGGAGGAAATGGCAACCTACTTTAGTATTTTTGCCTGGGAAATCCCATGGACAGAGGAGCCTGGCGGTCTATCTTCCATGGGGCCACAAAGAATCAGACATGATTAAGCGACTGAGCACAAAGGGAAATGAATGTATTTGGTAACATTTCAAATAGTAGTCATTGATGCTGATTATTTAAAAATTTTAATTCACAGGAATAAGCTCACTTTCCCAACAGTAAAAATCACTTCTACTGTATATAGTCTTGTGGGTTGATAAAGCCAGAGCCCCACTCCCTCTCTAAGAAGAGGCCCAGGAATCTTTCTTCAGCTGACTCTTCTGCTGTTGCAATATAGGAAAAGTACTGGCATATGACTTTCATCTCTGAATGCCTGACTTATTAGACCCTCTCTACTCCTGTGTAGAATTGTAAGATCAGTAACAAAAGGATGAAAACAGAACTGGAGGGACGGGTTACTCTCTGTACTGTGTCAGTGTCCTGGCCAGACCTGTCCTGGCCTGCCCAGTGGTACCTGCTCCTGGGGGAGAGAGGGAGGGACATCTGGAGCTGTTTGATTCCCAAGTTTTCTCTTCTATCTTATGATCTCCTTATATCCTTTTTATACAGTACCTTTTCCAGTACCTAGGTTCTCATCGGTGTTTATTTTTGCTTGCACCCCAAGGACTTTAAAGAGCTTTTCCTAGAATCAGATGTTTGGAGGTGCTTCATAGCACATGCCTTACACTGTTATGCCCTCATCTTTCTGTTGAGAACTTCTGAAGCACAGACACAAAGGTTACTTTTTCAGAATGCACCACTCATTAGTTTGAGGCCCCTCCGTTAATTTGAAAATCATCCCCCATGGAGAGCCTATGACATTTCCCTCATTTTACAGTAAGTACTCTCATCCCAATGTTTAGCAGCGTGGGCAAGTTGGCTGGGAATTTGGTTTTCTACGTTCCTCTGGTTTTCAGGTTTTGATGAGTGACTGTTCACCAACGAGCTCTAAGGTCTCAAACAAGTGCACATGCCATGGTGCTTCCTTATAAGCTTGTTCTTCTCTGAATAATTCACATCATCCAGTAGTTTCTGAGGTTTTATAAGATCAGCAGTTGAAAGTTCCCTTCTTGGTCTAGCCAGTGCTTAATGCCTTTTCTGCAAATGTATTTTTGGAGGCTCTGTGATCACAGTAAGGAGCTAAAGCTTAGATTTGGGGGCCCACCTTGTAAACATGTCATTAACTCTGGGAACCAGGTCTGTTGATATTTATGCACAGAGGTTTACTTTCTACAGAGTGCCTTGTAGTAGTCTGAGCATAAACGTCTCAGAGTGTAACTTGGGCCTGGTGTTCATAATTGAGTTGCATCCCAGGCCTGATGATCTTCTAATACTCTTTCATATATAATCATGCACCACTAAACTCTTGTTGATCTTCTTTTAGAAGCAAGGCATTGCAGGAGAGCAAGTGCCAGTTATAAAGACTCATTCCGTGCTCTCAACTTGGGAGCAGAAGCAGGGACCATGCATAGAGGAGTGAGTATAAGCTCTCTGGGGTAATTGCTACAAAATATGATCCTCAGAAAAAGCCAGCATTTTGGAAGCTAAAGATTCACAGGCCCACTCTAGAAGCACTGAATCAGAGTCCCTGGGGATGAAGTTTAGGAAATTATGTTTTGAATATGCTCCCCATGTGATTCTGATGTTCAGCCAGGTTTGAGAAATAGAGCTTGTTATGCAGAGCACTAATTCTTCAAGATATAAATAGGATTCCATTTAAAAAAATTCTCAGCAGGAATGAGCTTAGAAAATTCTGTATTTTAAATAGATTTTCTTACATTAGAATTTCTCAGGCTCTCTATGTGTCTTGTGAAATACATGTCTCTGAAACTTACTTGACTAAGGTCTTTCAGGTTGCTATAACAGAGTACCACAGACTGGGTGACTTACAAGACAACAGAACTGTATTTCTTATAGTTATGAAGGCTCAGTAGTCCAAGATCAAAGTGCCAGCATGTTCAGTGTCTGCTGAGGCCACTTTCTGGTTCATAAATAGCCATCTTCTCTCTGTAACCTTACATGAAAGAAGGAGCGAGAGAGCTCTCTGGGGTCTTTTTATAAAGGCACTAATCCCATTTGTAATGGTTCTGCCTTCATAACCATCTTACATCCCAGAGATCCGACTTCCAAATACCATCACATTGGGAATTAGGTTTCAATGTAAGGATTTGGGGGGGGGGATATACAATTTAGTCTATAGGAGCTAAAAAACAACCTCCCTCCTCAGAGCAGAGATTGTCTATGAAACATCCAAAGGGCTGGCGCTCAGCCCTGATGCATGTTAGAATAATTTGATTTAGTTGGTCTGGGGTGAAGGTGAATTCTGGGAATTAGAATTTTTATAACACTTCCCAGATGATTTTAGTAAATGCAGCAGTGTTGAAGACCATAGACATCATGATATTAATATATTATTTGGAACACATGTTGGGAAATTTAGTCCTAGTGTGTGTTCCTATCACCCAGCCAGGTGATAGGAACTTTCTAAATAAACCTTAATCATAATGAATAATATTAATCAAATACAATGTATCAGGCAAGTTGCTTTTATTATATTATCTCATTTAGGCCTGTAATGATCCTGTGAGCTAGGTGCTGTATTGAACCCTAGGTCCTAGATGAGGTAACTGAAAGTCAAAGGATTAAATAACTCAATTCACGCAAACAGTAAATAGCCACACTGATGTCACATTACTGGTGTGCCTGCCTGTGAAGCTTTTAACCAGTATGGATTCCTCAGGAAGGTAGAGATTTTTATCCTTAGTGATCAGCATATGGTTAAAAGACCTAAACTCATAAAAACTGCTTTCACAACTACATTTTATTGCAAGGATTGTGCATCTTCATAAATTATAGGGGTTTAGGAATGCATTCCAAATGTTAAAAATCCTTTCATAATAGGAAGATTTTCAAACAAACATTGGTATATGAACAGAAACAGATTTTTTGTAGTTATAATAGGCTGGTAATTTGTGTATGTAAGCTATATGCTATATTCATTATTCTAAATTTATTTGAATATGCATGATTCAATGTATAAGTATTTTTTCTGATAGCTAGTCTTCCAATATTGCTAAACTTCTAAAAAATATTGAGTTTGATAAATTTTTGTTAGTCTGGCCACAAATTTAAATAAAGAGAAAGACCTCTTTTTACTACTGGCAATAAAACTCAGTGGAGGGGATTTATATATGGTTTCAAATTCATGCTTATTGGATTCTCAAAACATGATGTTTCCTTTTAAAAGTAAATGCCTGTGCAACTTGTTATGACAAGTAGAAAAAGTATTCAGTTGCATGTCTTTCATTTTACCAGAAAAGATAAATTGAATAATGTATAAATGACAATACAGATAGTGTTTAGTGAAATATAGTGATTTATCTTACGTGTCGACTTGTATAGGCCACAGTCCAGATATTTGGTCCAACACATATTGGTGAAGCTATAAAGGTATTTCTAAAGATGTGAGTAACGTTTAAATCAGGACACTGAATAAAACGGATCTATTATGTAGGTGGCCACATCCAGTTAATTGGAGGCCAGAAGAGTATTTTTGGACTCCAGTTACAACCTCAGCTCTTCCTTGAGTCTCCAGCCTGTTCTGCAGATTTCATACTTGCCAGCATCCACAATTACATAAGCCGATTCCTTAAAATAAATCTCCTTCTGTCTTTTTCTAATACACATATATTGTGTGTACAGACACACACACACACGTTCGTTTGACCTGTTTCTCTGGAGAACTCTGATTACTTTACCAAGAAGGTTTTCCCATTTTGTTTTTTCAAATAATTGCCTTGAATGTTCTTGTCCACAGAGTTACTCTCCTAATTTTGCAGAATGGTGAGCAGTGTGGATGGCAGCAGATTTTACCTTCTCCAGCACTGATGCTGTGTCCCCTGGATTGACCATTTCATAAATGCCATATAGAGTAAATGGGAGCATAGAAAGTTCAAAAAGATAGTTCTTGCTCCTTGTGAATTTGTAGTATGTTAAGTTTTCTGGTATGGGTTTGGTCTTCTAGTTAAAGTGGGTTGATATGGGAGAATGGCATTGAAACATGTTAATTATCATATGTGAAATCAATCGCCAGCCCAGGATTGATGCTCGGGGCTGGGGCACGGAGATTTCCCTGGGGGAGGGAATCGGGAGGGAGGAGGGAGGGGGGTTCTGGAGGGGGAGCATATGTAAACCCATGGCGGTTTCATGTCACTGTATGGCAAAACCAATAAAAAAAAAATAAATTAATTTAAAAAAAAAGAAAGTGGGATCCTTTAGAAAAACATGAATGAAATATCCTACATTTCATTTCATTCATCCATTCAACTTATAGGTATTGACAGCTATCTCTGTGCTGGCCCAAGTTAGGTCATGTGGGTAGAAAAAAATCAGACATGCATCCTGCTTCATGAAGCTCAGAGTCTGGTAGGGGAGACTGAAAAACGTTTTAAATAACTAATACTTCTAATACAAATAATTATAAACTGAAATAGGTGCTCTGAAGGAGAGAGGGAGGGTGCTAAGCTGGAGAGGACTATGGGAAGGATCTTCTTTACATGGCCTGCAGAGAGAAAGTGTGTTAGTGAATATGAATTTTGAGATCCAAACCTTGAGGAGAAGCTAGTCAAATAAATAACTAGAGAAGAAAGTTCCAGGCAAAGAACATAACGTGAAAGGGACAGGAAAGAAGGGAAACCTTGATTCATAACTGACTTAATGTGTAGAGGATAAAGGATCATTGGTCAGGAAAGCCTTACCACAGCTGAGTGAAGGAAATGGTGGGTGTGAAAGTTGTGAGGAGCACTATGTAGGAAACTGATTATGTTGGGAAGACGAAGTAACTTTAGCTGGATTCAAGTTTGACATTCTAGTAGTGGTGGTGGTTTAGTTTCTAAGTCATATCCAACTCTTGCGACCCCGTGAACTGTAGCCCACCAGGCTCCTCTGTCCATGGGATTTCCCACACAAGAATACTGTAGTGGGTTGCCATTTCCTTCTCCAGGGGATCTTCCCAACCCAGGGATCAAACATGTGTCTGCAGGTGGTCTCCTGCATTGCAGGCTGTCTACTGCATTGCAGGTGGATTCTTTAGCACTGAGCCACCAGGGAAAGTCTTGGAGAATCTATTTTAGAGAAAATGCTCACTTCACACTTAACCAGTTTTTATATATGCTTAACTTCCATATGAGGCACTGAGAAATAAATATTAGAGAAATATATGTTTTTAGTATGAATATAACCATCATGAACAGGCACTGCTGTTTAAGGCTAGCTCATGGATACTTGTCTAGAAATCATAAATCTTACAGTGTCATAATGTTGTTTTGGAATGCTCTCCATACTTTGAGAGACTATCTCAGTATCACAAGTCACTTGAAACTCTAGGTTTACTGACTTTTGTGAATTTTAGTTGTATGACTGTTTCTTTTTTTCTCATCTTTCCCTACCTCTCCTCTCCTTTTCCCTCCTTCTTCTCCCTTCTTTTCATTTTTAATAGAGTCTTTACCCAGGCCTTAGAAATCATATAGCAGTGAATGTGGTGAATATATCATTTCACTTGTAAAAAGTTACATGTCAGGAGATGTGTGTCCTTCAATTCCACAGGACTGCAAAATAGGGTACTCTCAAAATTGTGCTGTATACAAAGCCCCTCACTGAAGAATTTTAAGCAAATCTCAAACTTCTGACTTGGGAGAGTTTTCATTTCCTATTTTGAAGAATTCAGGTAGATACCCTTTGTCTACATTGTACAAATGAAAAGTTAAGATTATTATCTGTGTTATTTAAAGGGAAAACATTCTGGTGGTAATGAAGAAGTAAGGTCTAGGTCCGTGACTGATTAAGACTGGCTGTTAATGTTGAATTTCCCTGGATAATATCTGAACTTTCAATGTCACTTTGCCCTTATATTAATTTATATTTTTAAGTTATTTTTCCATAAAGGTTATATGTCTGTGAGTGTGCATTTTAATAGTGTAAAAGGGTATCTAGTCAAAACTAAGCTTCCTTTTTGTCACCTTCTGTTATTAATAGTTCTTTCTCTTAGAGGCAATGTCGTATCATTTATCTTTCCAGAGTTATTTAATGAATATGAGTACATATATATTAAGATACTTACTCAATAAAAAAGATATGTGACTGTCTACTGTAAAAGCAATGGCATGGAATATCCTGTTTTTACTTAAAGATGACTCTTAGATATCAGTCTATGCATGGCTGTCTCTTGGTTGCCGGTGACTACTCAGAATATTTATTCCTTTATACCAAGATCATAATACCAGACCCTTGGTCATCATCATTTGTGGTCTTTACAGGCCTTTGCTACTGTGAACATTATTTTTGTAAACATAAGTGAGTGTATCTGCAGTGCAAATTCCTGATAGAAGCATGCGGATTTCTCAGTGAAAAAGTAGTGCATTTTGCATTTTTAGCATTTGTTATTCTCAGATTGCCCTCCAAAGAAACCATCACAATCTACATTTTCCAAATAATGTCTTTATACCTTTTGAGTAGAGGTAGTAGCTCCTTTGTGATTAGCAGAAATTCATTCTATAATCTACCAATGTAAGCGATTTTCACAAAGCCTTACAGGCAAAATTACGTATCTAGACAGAACAACCTATATTAGGCATTTTGTGCAAGGTCATGGTTGCTGTTGTTACTCTCCTTTCTAGCTATAAGAGCTCATTAAGGCCTCTCAGTTACAAGGTTGAATGTTATATTATGAGGTGTTTGCTGCAGGTAAGACTGTGCCATGACTGGACAGTCAAAACTGGTCTTTGATTTTGTGCAATGGATAGAAGATGCCAAGAATATATAGTCTTAGTTTAAGGCAGCATTAGGATTTGGTTTCCAAAGTGATAACTTAACTGATCTTTGGAGAACTTTCAATCAGAGAGAGTAAGTTAACAGTAAATAATAGCCCTCATTTGTTGAGTATTAACAATATACCTGAAATCTTTGCATATGTTATTTCTAATCTTTACAACAAGCCTCCAAGGTGGGCGTTATTATCTGCACTTTACAGTTGTGGAAAAATAGGTTCAGAGAGGTGGAGTGCCTCTCAGAGTCTGATAACTGGCAGAGCAGGAATTTCAGTAAAAAGGCTGATAACTAATCATTGGCAGGGCAGCTGTTTCAGTTCTAAACTCTCTTCTCTCTTCCACATGGCACTGGCATCTGTGACCTGCTTCCAAAGCTTTTTTTTTTTTCTCTTTTATATTGCATAATTTCAGTTGGTTACAGTCACTTTGCTAACCTTTATGCATTAACAAGTTCCTTGTTATCAGTACTCCAGAAATGTTAGACAGTGCCTTGGCTAAAAGATCCCTTTCTTTGTTGGTCCAACTTTTGTACTGTGGCTGCTTAACTTAGCATCCCTTTAATATGCGTGATAGATGGTCTGCGAGTCCTGAATCCAGCAGTGCTATGTCCCCTCACATCACCCACTACCTAATGTTTCTGAACTGACATCTCACAAGATTTATTGAGATGGTATAGTTTTCTAGCACTGCACTGACTGTAATTAGTGGCTGACATGGGGTGATTTATTGTTGGAAATTTCCTTAGAAATTTACTTGTGTTTTGGAGCTAAGAGATGAATGTTAGTATTTTAGATTTACGGCTCTTGTCCTGCACCACTTAGCATATCAAAACTACAGTTGGGGTCACCAGGCAGCTTGACATCTTAGGGAAGGTCATCCCAACTCTAAGTGAAATTGAAATGTGTAGCAATTAAGAGCAGTGAAGAAGGTACATAGCCAAATTAATTCTTCTTGATTAGACCCTGATTAGAATCTTTAAATATATAAACAGATGAAAAGGATTTAAGATGTGGGCTAGTCAAAGCCAAGGTTCCAGGAAAACATCTAACAGTTCAACAAAGACAAAGAAATCAGAAGACAAAACCCTAAGCCATCAAACCACGAAGTTGCAAGGAAGAGGAATCCCCCTATGGCCAGGCTTGCACAGAGAATGCAGATAGGGTAAAATGACTCACAATAGGTTGGCAACATATCCTGTCTGAGAGCCTGTCAGAACAAGTCAGGTAAAATTCCGAACCCTTTGACAGACGTTGGAGAGGTGTAGCAATAGCCGAGAGGGGAAAGAATTATCCAAGAAGTATGAGTAGGCTGTGTGAGAAAGAAGAGATCACCATCTGCTTCCACATGAACTTGTTTTCTCACCACCATCAGCCATGCCACTGTGGTCAATGGTATATTGTGAAAGTAGGGCAGTTTTCGGTCATGCCGGCTTTCTCGATAAATAGATTCTCTTCTCCTCTTTTAAGTAATGCATCTCTCAAAGCCTATTATCTCTCTATTATTTGCATAGAATTGTTAAAAAAAATTCTCCCTGCAAGGCATTAAATAGCCTTTTTATTTTGCTATTATTTTTTTAAAAATATTTATTTATTTATTTGGCTTCAGGGGGTACGGGATCTTCGATCTTTTTTGTAACATGAGAGATATTTTAGTGGTGGCATGCAAACTCTTAGTTGTGGCTTGTGGGATCTAGTTCCCTGACCAGGTAGTGAACCTGGGTCCCCTGCTTTGGGAGTGCAAAGTCTTAGCTACTGATCCACCAGGAATGTCATCTGCATAGATTTCTACTTAGACCTGTAGGTCACTCAGGATTTTAGGTTTTTTTTTTTTTTTTTTTTTTTTTTTTTGTTTTTGTATTTTAGGTTTTTTTTTTTTTTTTTTTTTTTTTTTTTTATGTTGCATGTGTGTATGAATTTCAGAAGTTCTGTCATACTTAGGATTTCCTTTCTGATGGTCATGTTTAGCACTGACTTTAACTTTATTTTGCTATCAGAAGCCCTTCCCATATTATATCTTATTATAAGCATCTTCTGACTGTAGAGTTGTGGATACAGCCATTTGAGTGTTTGAATATTGAACAATTCACTGCCTTTATGGAGTGTCCACCAATGAACACTTTTTAGGCACTTACTGGTCTCTATCTAGTTAGAATTCACAGAATCTAACTTGGTAGGATGGAAAGTGAATGATAACTTAATCTCTGTTGTGTGTTGTGATATTTTCTTGTTCTTGTCTCCCTTTAGAGTGTGAGGTAATTGACCACGTTTCTTACTTGTCGGTGTTCCAAATGCATGGGGCATTCCCATGTGTCTCACTGTTCTAGTATTAAAGTGCTCAGTAAATAAAATCTGAGTGAATTCTATTTTTGGTTTCTTTATCTGACACCTTTTCTTGTACTTTCTGGGTAATAAGAAGGAGAGATATGAGTTTCCAGTAGATTTATGCCTTATAATTAAGAAATATTGATTTAATATTTTTTTGTCCTGTGGACATTATTTAATCATTAACTAATAAGATTTATTGAGTACCTTGCAGTTCTGTAGCCCTATACTTGATGGTTTTAGCTGCTAAGCACATAATTGTTTTGAATGGAATAATAATTTAGGTTAATTTGATATCCAGAACTAAGTGCTACGTGTTAAAAAAAAATCTGCTGAGTAAATTTTAAAAAACTTATTGGCTTTATTCAACAATCCATGAATCTCTTCTAGCAATTAGAAAGGAGCTCTGAGCTATATAAAAAGAAAGACTTTTATAGTCAGAAGTGAGTGGGAACAAGGAAGTTATACAAAAAGTGAATTATGTATAGTTGTCGCAATGTCACCTTCCTTTAGGGGAGAGCAGGGTTAATGACAGATTAACTCATTACTGCTGACCAGGTCATTCCAGATTAACTTTTTAAGATTCCATTCCTGGGAGAGACTGAATCTATAATTTGGTATCAAGTCTCCAGGGCTTCTCAGGTGGCCCAGTGGTAAAGATCTGCTTGCAGTGTGGGAGACGCAGGTATAATCCTTGGGTCAGGAAGATCCCCTAGAGAAGGGAATGGCTACCCACTCCAGTATTCTTGCCTGGAGAATCCATGGACAGAGAAGCCTGGTGGGCTACAATCCATGGGTTTGCAAAGAGTCAGAGCTGATCAGCTGACACTTTCACTTATTTTCACATCAAGTCTGTGATTGGTGACATGGATCTTAGCCCAAGTGACTCCATTTAAATCCTGTTGTCTTCTTTTGTTAGCACCTGTCTGAGGTTGAGAGAATGAGGGGAGAATGTAACTTCAAACATGATTGGAAACTCATTAAGGAGACACTTTGTTTCTTTCGCATGTGGTTTGTTCTCCACTGCAAACAGTGAATATTCATTTAAGTTTTTGTTAGGTAGTGCGGGTTTATCCGGAGAAGGGTTTATCCCCACTCCAGTACTCTTGCCTGGAAAATCCCATGGGCAGAGGAGCCTGGTAGGCTGCAGTCCATGGGGTCGCTAAGAGTTGGACACGACTTGGCGACTTCACTTTCACTTTTCCCTTTCACGCATTGGAGAAGGAAATGGCAACCCCCTCCAGTGTTCTTGCCTGGAGAATCCCAAGGACAGCGGAGCCTGGTGGGCTGCCATCTTTGGGGTCGCACAGAGTCGGACACGACTGAAGTGACTTAGCAGCAGTGGGTTTATCAGAAGGATAAAAGCGGAAATGAAGTAGAAATATCTTTCACCTGGGAAGTTCTGATTGAAATTCTGAAAAAGCTTCACAACTGTGGTATACCTGGACTCTACCTAGGGAGGAAAATCTAGGAAGTTCAGAACTAGAAGGTTGTATGGGATCTTTTTTGATACTTACCTGATTAGGAGTGTTGGCAATTTATGGATCCCTAGTTGACTATGGCACAGTTATATGATTCACCTACTCTTTCTTTCTCATGACTGTGGTCTGTGGACTTCTTTTTCCCCCTCATTCCCAATGAATTGCTTGCACTTTTTTCACAAGAAGAGACTAAATTGGTTAAGTCACCATCCCCCCAGTTTGAAGGCAGTGTCCTAGCTAGGGGCTGCCTGGTAGACTACTGGCTGCCCTGTGATGAGCTGCCTGTGGTCAGCTATCCTTTACCAGGTGTCCAACACAATCCCAATAAGTGTTGCTAATGGGATGGCTTCATGAACTGAGATAAGAAGTACATCAGAGAACTCTGAGAAGTACCTTTCTGTGAGTCATCTTTCAGAACCTAGTGGAGTCCTTTCCTTTTTCTCTTAGTCTTTCTTTCTTTTTTTAATTTAGGAAAGAACTCAGTATTTGATCAAATTAAGTGGAGAGTAGTGTCGTGATCCTAAAATAGTGGGATCTGATGCTCCATAATCTTTTGAGAACAAGCACCATGATTGAAACTAGTCTGTTTTCTCGATTCACTTTTTAAATTAAATGCTAGAAATCAAGAACATGCCTATAGTATCTAAGAAATTGCTTAAAAGATAATTTGAGTCTTTTCACTCCTTATACTACTGCCAAGAGCTCGCCTCAACTCCACTAATCATAGAAGGATCAGAATCCATACTGGAAATATATGCCAAGTTCAGTTCAACTGTTTCATAGGTGCTTGCACCTATAAGATGCTAGAGGTTTGGGCTCAGTGGAGCCCCATTCATCATTACTGTACAACTCTGCCAGTGTTTAAAAGGTGCTACAGGGAACTATAAGTCATGCGCCAATTTAAACGATTGCAAGTTTAACTGGTATAGCCAAAAGCAAGCTCAAAGCTGTGTGGCATCAGACCAGGAGTAGAAAATAACTTGACACTGACTTATTTCTTCCTCTGAGTGACATTCTTTCAAGCCAAGCAGAAAAAGTGGAAGTCTTTGTTGTTGGAAGATGTTTATATCCATCCCTATTTCTTGTTCAAATTGACGACTTTTGCAAAGCGTGTTTTCCTGAAACCCTTAAAAGAAAGTGACATGTTACTACATGGGAAGACAAAGATAGAGTCTGTTCAGTAATGATTATGCAGTCAGGGCTTTATCTGCTTGCAGATAATTTGTGGCTTATTTTTAATCCTCTGGCAGTTTCTTTCTCTACTGTTCTATTTACCTGCTATTTACAGCCCCGAGCGAGTCAGTGTTGAGTACTCGGTGAATTTTACTTTTAAAGAATTGACTAAAAGAAAACACATATTTCTGAAATGGACATATTGATACTAGCAATATTTTAAATGTGATGTTCATGGAAACTTTATGATGACTAGAGCTATTGTTATTACTGCTTAAAAAAAATACACAACATGAGAGATTAGAGTTAAATTTTATCTGGGGCAAAATGAGAACTACAGCCCAGGAGACAGCATCTCAGATAACTCTGAGAAACTTCTCCAAAAAGGTGAGTTGTAGGTAGGTCAGTATATATGTAATTTTGATGAAGGGTTCCTGCTGCTGCTACTGCTAAGTCACGTCAGTCGTGTCCGACTCTGTGCGACCCCATAGACGGCAGCCCACCAGGCTCCCCCGTCCCTGGGATTCTCCAGGCAAGAACACTGGAGTGGGTTGCCATTTCCTTCTCCAATGCGTGAAAGGAAAAAGCGAAAGTGAAGTTGCTTAGTTGTGTCCGACTCTTAGCGACCCCATGGGCTGCAGCCTACTAGGCTCCTCCATCCATGGGATTTTCTAGGCAAGAGTACTGGAGCGAGGTGCCATTGCCTTCTCCGATGAAGGGGTACTACATGGAATCAAGTATGTATTTTCCAGAATGTTTCTGTTAGCCTTATGAAGCTTTCTGCTAGTCACAAGAAACAGTCATCACCATGAAGGATTTTAGTGATTTTCTAGATATGAGGAGATGCAAGAATTGGGCTTGTAAAATTGGCTCCTTAAAAATATCTATCTGAAGACCTGTCCTGCCAGTTTTTCCCCAAGCACAGAATGCCTCATTTCTGCTCTCCACCCTAAACTCCTTCCAGTGAGTGTTGAAGGTCAGCAGCTGCAGTAGCACATGATTTAATCCTTGTAGTGGTAGATGGCAAGTGCCAGTGGTAGTTGACACTCTTCAACTGCAGTGCAGGAGACCTGGGTTTGATCGCTGGGTCTGGAATATCCCCTGGAGGAGGAAATGGCAACCCACTCCAGCATTCTTTCCTAGAAAACCCCTTGGACAGAGAAGCCTGGAGAGCTATAGTCCATGGGGTCCCAAAGAGTCGAACAAGACTGACTGACTAACACACACACACACACACACACACACACACACAGTTAACTAGCGAAGAGAGTGAGGCTTAGAAAACATTAGTTAACTTGTTAAGGTCTCTAAGATGCTGCATGGCAGATTCAGGGCTCAGACCCCGGGAAAAGAGGCTCAGTATTAATTCTGTGCTGATGTTATCCCACTCTGAGGGCTGTGATCTCTATGACTTCATGTGTCTACCAAGCAAGCAGGTATCCTGAGGGTATCAGTTTGGTTAATTAGGACTTTCCAAACCATGAAGAATTTAGGATGTTTAGTTTTTAGTGGTGGAAATTCAGTGCACAGGATTGCAGTAGATGTCTTTATATTTATGAAAGGTTTTCAAGTGGAAGATGATCTATTTTGCATTTGCATAGTAGTAAAATCACTGTAGATGGTGATTGCAGATATGAAATGAAAAGACACTTACTCCTTGGAAGGAAAGTTATGGCCAACCTAGACGGCATGTTTAAAAGCAGAGACATTACTTTGTCAACAAAGGTCCATCTAGTCAAGGCTATGGTTTTTCCAGTAGTCATGTATGGATGTGAGAGTTGGACGGTGAAGAAAGCTGAGCACCGAAGAATTGATGCTTTTGAACTGTGGTGTTGGAGAAGACTCTTGAGAGTCCCTTGGACTGCAAGGAGATCCAACAAGTCCATCCTAAAGGAGATCAGTCCTGGGTGTTCATTGGAAGGACTGATGTTGAAGCTGAAGCTCCAGTACTTTGGTCACCTCATGTGAAGAGTTGAATCATTGGAAATACCCTGATGCTGGGAAGGATTGGGGGCAGGAGGAGAAGGGGACGACAGAGGATGAGATGGCTGGATAGCATCACCATCTAGATGGACATGGGTTTGGGTGGACTCAGAGTTGGTGATGGACAGGGAGGCCTGGCATGTTGTGATTCATGGGGTCGCAAATAGTTGGACACGACTGAGCAGCTGAACTGAACTGAAGAACCGAGACATACAAAAGGAAACCATAGAGAGGCAACTGAGTGGAACAACCCCAAAATAAATAAGCTGTCTCAGCATGTAGTGAATTCCCCCATCACCAGAAATGTTCAAAAATAGACTTTTTGGTCTTATAGGAATCTTAGATCAGTGGGTTGATTATGATGAATTATAGAGAATCAGTGCCCAAAATAGTCTGTGGAACAAGAACAAACCATACTTTCTGTGGATGCATATTTGGGGAATTATCTTTTGTCAATTTATAATAGATATTAGAATATGAAAGGCCTCCAAAATTATTTAGGAAAACAAAATAAAACGAAGCTCCTGTTTATTTAACCCTGGATTTCCAAGATTTTAAATTTATCATTATAAAATACTGCAGAATTCTTCATTTTGTGTAATACCAATCAAGAGCCCATAGGAGATTGATTGCAAATGTTGATCTCAACCTACAGAAAATAGCATTGTATGCAGAGATTGTGTATGCAGCTATTTGTAATTGGAAACAAAAGAATTCTTACCTTTTTGGCGAATCTGTGAGAAAGCAGGGCTGGTTTGGCATGGTGCAGGGATGCATAAAGAGTGTTGTTTTAGATGTGCTATTTTGTATTCTATTCTAAGAAATATCAAACGTTGATGGTAATAAACTTGCTTTTGCACACATGTAAAGGAATGGCACATGTTTCTAGACTTTGATTTTAATTTCTTATAACGGGCCTTATTTTCCCTGGGTATGTTTTACTTACTTAAAAACAGATGCTCTTTGAAAAATTGATGAAAACTGAAAATATGCTAGAGACTTTGGAGAGAAATTCTTCACCCTGTACATTAAAGTTAGATTTTTCTTTAAACAAATGGTCTTTTTCATCATCTGTTTGGCAGTTAGCTTTGTGACCTTGAGCACACCTTCTGGATTTATGCAACTCAGTATTTTCATTTACCTACTTAACTAAATTGTACAGAAAAATAGACATCCCACATATCAGTATTTAGGTGAAGAGATAGATCCTTTCAAACAAATTTATATTGGTGATTTCATGAATGAGTCTTGCAGTTTGGACAGCTAAACATGTTTTCTAAAATGAAAGTTTTTCAAATGTGATATTTTGTGTAAATTTTACATAGTATCATTTGTACCCTTCCCAGATATGCACTGTAAATTAGAATCCATTTAAAGGAAGAATGTAAAAAAAAATGATGTAATGAACTGCAGTAGGAAGTTGATAGAGTGCTTCATAGCTTTATTCTTTATCAGATGTTAAAAGACTTGGTATGTCATTTTGGTTTGACTTATAAATTTGTAGTTTTCTTGTGTAGGGACTTGCACACAACCTTCCATTTTAATTTTAAAAATGCGGCCTCAGAATCTTTCTTCTAAAATTAAAAATTTAACTGTGGAGAAATGACGCTGCAGTGGTTTAGTGTGTTTTTCTGGAGCTCTGGACCTTTGAGAGGCAGATCTGACAGTATAAGCAAATGCAGCAGTCCCAGGGTGGGGTTATAATTCTAACCTCTGGTTTATCCAATTCAGTATGAGTAAGAGGATACACTGTGAGTGAACAGCAAGCCAGTGAGAAACCTATGAGTGTGGAACCAATGGTATTTAATTCAGGTAATAAAATATAATTCTTAAACACACACTAAATTAAAAAGCCAGAAGATGCAGTTCTAATTACATGCCTTAACTAGAAGCACAATATTTGTAGTGTAGCTTATCCAATTATATGTAAATTTGTTCCTTTGGCACAATTTGCCTATATAAGCAGCATTAGTTCAGTATAAAATGTTTGTTTGTTATCGAAATTGGCTCTAGTATAATTTCTGAGTTTTGATAAATAGTTCTAGTTTTATAGGATCACCCATGGTTCTCCTTAGCTGCTGTTCTCAACCTGTGTATTTTTCATTGTAAATGCCTTGAATAAATGATGACTTACAGGTATACAGTCTTTTATCTGAAACCCTTGGGGCTAAAAGTGTTTTAGAATTTTCTGTTTTAGAAAGGTAGTGTGCTGCCTGTGCTATACGCCTTGTGATGTTCCCATAGGGTCACAGGCGACACCTAAGCCTATTGTCATTTTCACAAGGAGGCATAAGAATAGTTGCTTGACTGGGATAAACATCACAGAGTTCCATTTCAGCTCAAGTCAGGTTTTGCTGACTAAAGGTTTGGTTTTCAGAGCTTTTTGAATATTAGGATTACAGATAAGAGATTATGGACCCGTAATATTAAACATAGGGCTTCTCAGATGGCTCAGTGGTAAGGAATCTGCCTTCCAATTCAAGGGATGCAGGAGGCGTGGCTTTGATCCCTGGGTCAAGAAGATCCCCTGGAGAAGAAAATGGCAACCGACTCCAATATTCCTGCCTGGATAATACCATGGAGGAGCCTGGTGGACTACAGTCCATGGGGTCACAAAGAGTCAGACACAACTGAGTGACTGAGGATGCAATATTAAACATAATACCTAACCATTATTGATCTTTCTATGCACTATACACTGTGCTTACTTGTACTATCTCCTTTAAACATATGCTTACATGTACTGTCTCCATTAAACAAACTCAAGAAAGTGATATTATTCATTTTGATTTAAAAATGAGGAACAGCATCAGAGAAGTTTAGTAATTTGCCTCAGTATGGATGTATGTGCTCAGTCCCTCAGTCCAATTCCTTGTGACCCCATAGACCAGAGCCTGCCAGGCCCCTCTGTCCATGGGTTTGTTTCAGGCAAGAATACTAGAGTGGATTGCCATTTCTTCTTTCAAAGTATCTTCCCAACCCAGGGATCGTACACACATCTCTTTTACACACACGTGTCTCTGGCATTGGCAGGAAGATTCTTTACCACTGTGCCAACTGGGGAGCCCAAATATGAATACACCTAGTAAGTGGCAGAATCATATTTAAACTACTGAGTTAAGTTAGACCCTAAAGCTGGTACTTACAGCCATTACAAATGCCTTCTATCCCAGCCACTACATACCCAGTGTATGTGACCTGCAGGCCATAGATTCTGGCTTACATTAGCACAAAGGGAATCTATGAGAAACACATCAGGCAGCCAGAGTATGAGGCCTAGAAGATAACTGGGGGAGGGGTGGTTCTTGTTTATAACTACTGTTCAACAGTCTCTTCAGGACATTGCTGCTACAATACATGAGCTTTAGACATTGTAGGCCTTTTGCCGCTCTGTTCAAGATTCAAATCCCTGAGAGGGTTATAGAGTGCTTGAGTCTCTGCTGTCCTTAACTGGCGAGAGCAGGGTATGCTGTGTCCAGTGTGGATGGATCAGCATTCCTGAAGGAAAATCGATGGCTGTTAGCAGAAGAAGGTATGATCAGTGTGGTACAGCAGACTGCCCTGAAATGCTCACTCTTTGAATGGTTAATTAATTGCAGGTGAAATGAACATTTGAATGAAGTCACATCTACATATTTAATCACAGCTCATTTTAGACTTTGACACCTTAAAACCAGAAAACTTGGATTCCTATCCCAGTCTGGATGATTTCTAGGTCTTGGAGCTCAGAACTGGAGTCAAAGAGTCTGTGTATTATTTGTAAGCTGAGAGAAATGATCCTTTTTCCTGTTTACTCAGATGGCTTTGGAACATCTGAGATGACCCCAGTTGGAAGTCCCTACATGGTGTGATCATCTCCCACAATGAATGTGGGCTGGCCCTGTGCAAGCAGAAGATGCAGTGGAGGTGGTGCTGCGTGACTTCTGTATGGTTAGTACGACCCGTGTGCTGTGATGAAGCCCAAGCTAGCCATGTGGAGAAGGAGCCACTCCCGGCCAGCCAGCTGCTGTTCTGTAATTCACAATCAATGTGCCAGACATGTGAATTACCTTGGACACCCTCAGCTAGCAAGGCCATCAGATAATTTCATTCTTAAGTGCCATTGGATTACAGTTGCAAAGACCCTAAGGGACAGCTGCCCAGCTGAGCTCATTCACGGAAAGATGAGAAATAATAATCCGTGGTAATAAGTCATGAAGTTCCTGGGTTGTGTGTTGCAGACCAGTAGATATCCAAAAGAGGTTTGTTGCAAAGGAGGGGGATAATGTGTTAAATTCCTCAAATGAAGGTGAGCAGCTGTTTTATTGTAATTGTTTTGACAGTCTCAAAACCAAGGCCTTTCTCTCTAATATCCTCAGAGGTTTCATTATAATTTGCCATTGTGATGAAAAGAATGATCATTCTGTACTCCCTGGACAAGTATGCAGAGTAAGTGTGGTTGGCTGGCAGCCAAGGTGGTCATCCTTTTTTCCTTATTGCAGGAGTTTAAAAATTTCTGCCTTTTTCCCACTCATGTTTATTATTTCATAATGAATGGGATTTTCTACAGTAACAGACCTTTATTGTTGTGACAGTAACCATGCTTAGAACATCTGATGGATCCTCGTTCTAGATGACAGCACCCATTTATCTGTTTTTTATAGACTCTTGGGAAACTGTAAGGGAAATAAGATGTGGTGAATTCTTTAAAAAGTGGCAGTGAAGTCAAAGAACATTTGGATGAGCAGCTTCCCAACAGTTGGGAAAGACTGCCAGAGTAACTGTCAGAGAGAAATTGGTTCTTTGGTGGTGTTACAAGCAAGCAGATAAGGCAACAGACAAAGAAGAAAGAAGTGGAAGGGATGCAAAGAGGAAGAAATGAGGAGATTGACCTTGGAACACTGGAGCCATCTGTAGTAGGTTGAACTGGAGGGGTTGGAGTAGAGAGAGTGAAATAGTTAAGGGTGACACATCATCACCTAATGGATTCCCTCTCTCCTTTGTGTTATTAATTGTAGCTTTACTTGGTTCTTTGTCTCTCTAGAGAAGGAAAATGATAACATGGATCATCTTCTTTATATTATACATTTTTTCCGAGTCAAATGATATTTTCTGTAAAGTCAGTTCCCCCATGTCATTCTTCAGATTTCTTAAGTGTCGTTGTCTCCTCAAATTTAGAGTCTCCATGCATTTTGTGATTGGTGCCAGCAGAAGGGACTATAAGAAGTTAATGGTATTTTGCAAAGAGTAATAAAGAACAAATTATGTATTCCAGTGTTGATCTTGTCTTAAAAGAATTAACTCAAAGATTCTTCATAGCTTTTTAAAAGTCTTTGATTTCTATATTTTTTAGCTGTACATTGGTTTTACCTGGAGGAAAATTTTTATGTAGTTACATTATCCATAATATTTACTGATTTTCTGTAGCATTAACATGAACACATGAAAGCCCTTGAGGATAAGAAACTTATATTCTAATTTGGCAAAGTAAATATATGTGTACTGCAGCTTGAATTGTTGTTAGAGAATTTTAGGAAATTACTTGTGTGTCTGAGTTCATGAATTATTCAATTTAGGGTTACTTTTCCTTTTCAAATTTATCACCGGCGAGGTCCTTTAACAGTCTTTTGATTTATTAAAAATCACTTTCCAGAATTAGATTTAAAGCCTATTGTTTTCTCATGATTTTACTGTGAAAATTGAGTATGTGTCTTATAAAGCCTGTATTTCTTTTCTATGATTTTGCCGAGATTCCTCTGTTATGAAAGATAATCCTTTTACGACTAATGGAATTAATAGTATTTGACCTTATCTGAAGAACTTGCCTCTAGAAGTGACAAAATATTGCATGATCTTTCTACACTTACTAGAAAATTGGAAAAACTATTGCAGTGAGGGAGGCCTGTCCTGACTTACTTTCGGATGTGGAATACTCGCTGTGTCTACAGGTATTTGGTTTCCTGGATGCCACATCCCTCTCAATACCTGCTGATTTTAGGGCAGTTGTGCTTCTACTGGGACTGGGCACCAGAATGTTAAATCGAAATCTCAAGAACGAGGACTTCCCTGATGGTCCAGTACCTAAGACTCAGAGCTCTCGATGCAGAGGGCCTGGATTTGATCCTGGATCAGGGAGCTGGATCCCACATGCAGCAATGAAAATTGCTGGCATGTCTCAAGTAAGACCCAGTGCAGCCAAATAAATAATTATGTTTTTCAAAAAAATAAAAAAATCTCCAGCGTATAGATGTGCTGAGCAAGGCTTACAAGTGATTTAAATTCATACCCCGCCCGGATCTGAGAACCACTACTTTACACACTGGGTAGCAGATTGTACAGGTGACAAGACCTAGCCTGAGGTATAGACAGCTTTAAGAAGAGAACACAGGACATCCCAAATTTGAGAAACATGGTCATTGTGAATGGTGGTGTGATCACTGTTGAAAATTTGTGATGCTTCTAAGACATTTTTATGACCTCAGTTTTCCTGATGGTGTGTCTCCAGTTAACCTCTAGTGTGGTGATTCTCAACCAGGGGCAGTTTTATCCCCAGGGGATATGTATACATACATACATACATAAACACACACACACACACACACACACACATACACACACATATCTCCATATCTCTATATGTGTGAAAGTGAAAATTTAGTCGCTAAGTCATATCCAGCTCTTTGTGATCCCATGAACTGTAGCCCATCAGGGTACTCTGTCCATGGGATTTCCCAGGCAAGAATACTGGAGTGGGTTGCCATTCCCTTCTCCAGGGGATCTTCCTGACCCAGGGATCGAACACGAGGCTCCAACGTTGCATGTGGATTCTTTATCATCTGAGCTGTCAGGGAAGCCAAGAGATTTATTATAAGGAAATGACTGGCATGATCATGCAGGCTGAGAAGCCCAGAGATCTGCAGCTGGCAAATTGGAGACTTAATGGTGTAAGTCCCAATCAAGGAGTTTTCCCTTTTGTTGTTGTTCAGTCGCTCAGTCATGCCCGACTCTCCTGCGGACCCATGGCCCCACCAGCCCCCTCTGTCCATGGAATTTTTCAGGCAGAAATACTGGAGTGAGTCGTCATATCCTTCTCCAGGGGATCTTCCAGTTTCAGGGACTAAACCCGCATCTTTTGTATCTTCTTCATTGGCAGGCAGATTCTTTACTACTGTGCCACCTGGGGAGCTTTCTACTCAGCCTTTTTTTTTTTCCCCTATCAACAGTGAAAACATTGCTCGCTGTTCCAGAGGCAGAAAGTTCAAAGTGCCTGCAAGCTCATGTTCTGGTGAGAGTCCTATTTCAAGTTGTAGACTGGTGACTTCTCATTGGATCCCTGTACAGTACAAGGTGCTAGGGAGCACTGTGGGGGTCTCTTTTTTTAACTTTTTAATTTTATATCGGAGTATAACTGATTAACAGTGGTGTGATACTCAGCTTTTTTGTTGCAGTCAAAAAACCTTTGGTTAACTGGATAAAAGCTGCTCACTTTAGGACCAGCAATCTGCTTTACTCACTCTTCCAATTTAGGTGTTAGTCTCATCTGAAACTCCCAGACAAACATAACCTGAATAATATTTTACCAAATGTCTGGAAACCCCGTGGCCCAGGCAAGTTAACATATAAAATGAATTTTCGCATCCCAGACAATAAAGCATTATCTGACCCCGAACGTTAGTGGTGACAAGACGGAGAAACTCTGATCTAGTGAAATGCAATGAAATAATTCATCCTGAAAAAACATTTTGGGAACCAGCATAAAAAAGGATATGACAAGTTGGTCCAGAAAGCACTGGGGGAGTGGTCTCTGTGGATAGCCAGATAAGATGAGGAGGAGAGGAAAGGAATGTAGGATAAAGGCCTGGGACAGGAGGAGTAAGTAGTGGTTCTAATGAACATCAGGAGCTTGGGGGAAAAAAAAAGGCATGATTGTTACAATATTATTTTTCCTGAAGGTATTTTATAACATGTAGGTATAATGTATTTTATGCTCTGAAAAAATAGTGCATACATATTAGATTTAAGATAGTAAATCTCCTCTATTCTGTAAGATCTGAAAGTTGGAAACATAAGACAATGAAACAGAGAAATTGAGCCTTGAAGACTGACAACATAAGACAATAAATGAGAAGGAGTTAGTTTGTAAATTAGTGTTCTGGGACTGTCATCACCAGGAAGAGGAATCCGAGAAATAGCAGGGGTTATCAGAGCATATTTTTGCCTCACCAGAGCTAGTAATCGGGTAATAGAGAGGGCAGAACCTTAGGTTTGAGAAGATAGAGCTGGTCAATGCAGATGAAGGAGTAGTATGAGAACCATGTAATTTAAAAATACAGTGTTTATTGTTTTCATATATTTGATTGTCTGATCTGTGTCCATTTTTTTGTTGTTTGGAGTGAATAAGTTTTTATAAGTATTGGAAGTGGTTCCTGGCTTATTGGAATTAAGCATCTAAAGAGAGAGGCTCTGTAAAGAGAGAGATGAGGCTAGCGCTGTGAAACAGCAGTAACCCATCCAAGTTCATATTCTATCCACCTTCTGGTAAAGACTTCCTGATTTCTCATGGAGATACTCTTTTCTCATGTTTGGTCTTTGAGAAATGTTGACTTCATCCCTGACTCTAGGATTGGATTTGTGACGTAGGCATAGGCTCTCAGATACATTTGGTCCTGAGTCTCTTTCAGATGTGGACCCATGACCTCACGTGATCCATTCAGGTGTACGGAGGCTACTTCTACAACTTTTTCTTCCTTTACTTTCTGTGATTGGAGGGATGAGGATATAATCCCAAGTCCTTGACCATCACCTTGCCACCCTGACAGGAGGCATTGACTAAAATGTATTCAATTTAAAGCATAACAGAGCTGAGAGACATGATAGCATCTGCGTTCCAGAATGAAGCTGTTTGAAGCCAGTAGAACTCCAGAATTAAGTTACGTAAACCTTTAAATTTTCATTTTGATGGTACCAGATTCTGCTGTATTTTCTTCCACTGAAAACTGAAAAAAATTACTAAAAGGAACACAGAATTATTAGGAGAAACTGTCAGTAACAGAGGATGTGTTGTACCAGATAATAGCTTTGAAAGGATTAGTCTTTCATATTCCATTACTTAGATTTTGTGAACATATTAATAATATTCTTCCACTTTTGTATGTGTGTGTTTTGGTAAGTTTAACAAAATGCACATGCTCTTTCTATTAATGCTTTAATAAGGCATTTCTTATATTTTAGAGAGTTATATTTGAGAAATGAAATAATAGTAATTTGTGAAAGTATAATTCTTAGAAAGCTAAAGAGTTTAACAATGCTTCTGTGGTTAAAAAAAGAAAGGAAAAAATCCTAGAATGCTCCAGATTTGTAAGCATGGACAGTACACTTTATGGTATTATGTAATTATAGACACCATTCAACAGCTATTGACTGTTTGCTTTTTTATTAGAGTACTGTAAGAATTAGCTGATTGTAAAGTCTATTCTTATCCAACAACATGAAATGAGTGAAGACAGAAATATATGGATTATCAGTTTGGAGGACTAGTTGCCCGTCGTCCTGCTTCATATGATTGCTGAAATTCAAAACAAGAAGTTCTTAAATAGGACAAATGTGACATAACAAATTAGAATTTGGGAGAGAAAAATTATTTTAACAGTGTCTAAAGCCATTGAATCAAAATAGTCGTATAGATCATACTTGAGTTCAGATATAACCTAGATAAATTCTCCAGCCATGGCACCCATCTGTCAAAGAATAAAACTCTGACTCACACTTAAAATGGCTCTTTTAGACTGTTATCTAGCTGTATCTAAAATGGACATGAAATGTCAATTTCATATGTTATAGTGGCACATTTCACATTGCTCTACTTAAGGTTATGTCAGCCTTAGCCATAAAAAGCAAGTGATTTAGGCCTTATTGTAAATGAACTAAGCAGAGGTGTCAGCAATGGGACTGCCTTGCCACTATAGACAAAGGTAAGTGTGGACAGTGGCAGGACCCACCTGTCCAATGGCTTAACTCGACAGCTGTGCAGGGTTCCGAATCAAAACGTCTCCTCTGTTTGTTTCCACATTTTCCTTCCCTGTATGTGATAAACTGATGAGAAAATTTTTTGGAAAGATCTTTGACTCAAAATGAGTTTTGTTTCCTGCAAGTGATTCACTTGCTTAAGTTCTATTTGTGTGTTGTTTGATGTAACTGTCACATTGGGAGGTTTGTGAATTTTCTGTGGAAAGAAGATTGTGTTTGGGGAACTGTGCTCCTTGTGACTTTACTCATATGTGACGAAAAGCCACTACAGATGATAGAAGCAGGAAGATATGAATTTTTCAAAGAGACTATATCCAGCATGAAGATTGGAGAGGCAGTCTTAGAAGTTGTTAGGAATTGCAGCTTCATTCCTTTAATGTTTGCAAGTTTGATCATCTACCAGCCTGACCAAAATTCAGTATATAGCCTACAAGGTAAAGGGTTGTATGGAGCTTCAAATTAGGTATCATTCACCCTTATTTTAAGCTGGAATACTAGTTGCTGGAAGAGTTAGGGGAAAATTCCTAAAATGCAGATTACCTTGGTGGCTTAGATGGTAAAGAGACTGCCTGCAATGCAGGAGACCCAGATTCAATCCTTGGGTCAGAAAGATCTCCTGGATAAGGAAATGGCAACCCTCTCCAATATTCTGGCCTGGAAAATTCCACGGATTGAGGAGCCTGGTGGTCTACACTCCATGGGGTTGCAAAGAATCAGACACGACTGAGCAACTAACATTTAGCATTTTATTTTTTCCCACCTTAGCATTTTAATTGCTTCTTCTTCATTGTAACGGGCAACTTTCTACAGAGCTGTCATGTGGGATGATGTGATAGGCAGAACAATGGCTCCCACCAAAGATATTCATGTCTTCCTCCCTGAGTAGAGGGAGCAGGAAGTTAGTCAGAGAAGATATGATGGTGAAAGCGGTTGTAAGGTTGCAGTTGTTGGCTCTGAAGATGGAGGAGGGCCTTGAGCCAGAGAATGAGGGTCCCCTCTAGAAGCTGCAAAAGACCAGAAAACAGATTCTTCTCTAGACCCCTGATAAGGAGTGCAGCCTGCCAACACTTGATTTTAGCCCAGTGACATGCATTCCCGACCTCTGACTTCCAGAACCATGAGATAATCAATTTATGTTGTTCTAGATCACTGCAGTTGTGGTGATCTGTCACATCAGCAATAGGAAACTAATATAAGTGTGAAGATGAAAAGCCATAGAAAGCTCACTGAACCTTTTGAAATTAACCTTGAACTCATCCTCTAGAAGAACATGGCTCTCAGAGTCTCAGACTGACAACTACACAGCCATCTTCACTGTTTTACCATAAGCAGAATTATACCAGCATTTTGTTCAGGCAGACGGACTCTCACTATCAAATTCTTTTAACGTGGAGTTCTGCTTATTTTCTCCAAAAACCATAAAGCCTTTGGCGGAGGCATGCATTTTATGAATATAGCTTCAATAAAAGTAAAGACTGAAATGCTCTAAATCACCGACTGTTAGTGGCTTAGTCAGGAACCGAGGGTGAGTCTGCAGGTCTCAAGCTGCTGGCCTTAGACCTCACTACCTTCACTACGTATTCCTTCATCCTGATACATTTCACATTCATTTTATGACACTTTAATTGTTTCTGTCATCGACATGTTAACGGTTCACACATAAGGCTCTAGGACACTGTTTTGCTTTTCCATGGAGCTCTCTTGACTGGTCATCCAGACCAAAATGAAAGCAAAGGCCTTGCCGTATGCTACGCATGCATCTTCTCCCAGTATTTATGGAAGCGTCTGTGTCTACATCTGATTATCATGAATAATAGTTTTTGATAAAAATATTTTATGATCTCTCCAAAATATACCATCCTTCCCTGCTTTTTTTCAAAACAAGGGCCTCTGCATTCCTGTCTTTTGGATAGTTTTCATTTCCCACTAGAGTTTTCTTAATCTTCCCCTCCCTTACCAGTTCAAAAACTATAGAGCTGGCTTTGCAACAGAGGAGGAAGAGGAGTAGACGGAGGACAGGGGAGGAGACTTGGAGGGGGAAGGGCAGGGAGCAAGGGAAGCAGCAACACTTAACAAAAATTAGGAGTTGGCTTCAGGCATACAATGTGAGCTCTTAGGAGAGCTTTGAGGAGTGAGTTTTCACCTGACTTTCAGGTTTTGTGAATGAGCTGCCTCTGTTTTTTGCAGTTGTCATGCAGTGAAACTGTCCTGTACTCCTGCTTTCCTCTGAAAGAACAAAATGAATGTTTTGTGGCCTTAACCTCTTTACTCTCTTAACTAGATTCAAATGTATGTGCTGCTTTTGCCTTCATTACATAAGCAATCAAGGGCACTCAGAGCGGTAGGCTCACTCCCTGGGGTGGTTCACTGTACTGCAGTACAGACACAGACTTGCTGACCATCACATGATTTGTGGTTCATCGTCATTTTATAGACTGGAGGCATTTTTGGTTTGTTTTTAAGGTTTCCCATTTTCTTTCTGACTTAGAATGAGCCATGGCCAAATTTATTAATGAAGTTATCCTGTTCGGATATTTATTTTTATTTTTTTTATTTGTGGATTTGGTTCACTGTTACCTTCAGAAGTATTCTAGTTGTTAGTGAGATTAAAACAAAAATTGTTGATTCCGATTTTGCATAAACTACATGCCATAACTGTGTAGTGTGCAACAATATTAATTTTTTTGTTTAGTCTTGTTTTTTAACATTTTTTTAATGTGGATCATTTAAAAAATATTTATTTTGTTGTTTATAATATTGCTTCTATTGTTTATATTCTGTTTTTTTGACTGTGAGGCATTTGTGATCTTAGTTACCCGACGAGGGATTATACCCATACCCTTAACCGCTGAACCACTGGTGAAGTCCCTGTTGAGTCTTTACAACAACTTTTTGGAATAGGTGGAAATATTCCCACTTTAGAGATAAGGAATCTAAAACTTAAAGAGTAACCATCAGAATGCAGTTTTGAGCCAGGATCATCAAAATCTAAACTTTTTACTCCCTCTCTTATATACTACCCTGCCAATTTTATTAATAACGAGCATTTGTTAAATGCATCCTCTGTACTAGCCATTGCTCCCAGTCTTTTATTAACACATACTCATTCAATCCACAAGCCTATGAGCTATTATTATCTCTGATTTGTATGATGGGAAAGAGAGAATGGTTAAGAGATGACCCGAGGGTCTGTTGTTAGTTCAGTGCAGAATCCTAAGGATGTGCTGTGCCCTCCAGCGTCTGAGTGCTTGCATTTGTGATGAGCAATCAAAGGTGAAGGTGCCAATTAAAGCCAGCCAAGACTAATTTTAATGGGCAATGCAAGGTGAGTTATATATAATATTTTGTTTACTGTTTAGGTCTTCTTAGGTTAAATACTTGAATTGTAGCAGCAAATAGTATAAGGCAAAAATATGGTTTCTGAAGCCCCTCTTTTTTTAGTTACAGCAGTGGGTGGGTCTAAGAAGATAAATTAAAATCATATGTAAGCAAAGCTTTTTCTCTCTTCATTTCTTTGATGATAGCCCACATACAAGGTCCTGGAATTCTTGTAGATACAGGAAATTCTAGTCCCCAACCTTAAAATGGTTCTCTGCTGCTAGGTCTATAAAACACATTTCTTTTACCCCAAACCTTGCTTGTAGACAGTTCCTTAACAATTCTCAGAAACCAATAGCATGTCTGTTTGTGGTTACTTCCAGGGTATTATAAAGGTTCTAGAAGGTACAGACACACATTTGCCTAAGAATGGTTCATATTTCAGGAAATCATCAGCCTTGGGCTCAGAGAATGGAGGACAGGGAGGTAAAAGGTGGTTTTGAATGGTGTGTGTGACACTTGCCTGCCTATAATAGTTGATTCAACCTTGCCCCCAGGAGACAGAGGTTGTTGAGGATCTGAGTTGTATTGTATTCATCCTCCCAGTTACAGATTCTCCTGTGAAAGCTCATCGTTAAACCTGAAATTGAGGACCTGAAGACAAGGGGGGTGCCTGGCTGGTGTGCTGTCCTCTTTCTAAGAGAGAAAAATCTGCTAAGGATTTCCATGGAGAAATTTCTAACTTTGAAGACATCCTGTTAATATCAGATTAATTTTAAGTATATAAATAAGACTACATATACATGGAAGATCAGTTACCACTAAAAGACTTTTGCACCATTTTGTAAATCCTGCCCCCTTTTCCAGGAAAGCTATGTGGATTAAAACCATTTTTCAGGGGGAGTCCTCTCATGAGAGTTGGTGTGCAGGTGAAGGTAACCTCAGGTGCTCTGGGCTTATTTTTCACAATATTCTCTCTAAAGAGAGTCATTTCAACCTCAAATTTCCTTTTCTTATTTGGAAATACAGTAGCAGAATGGTGAAGAGATATTGTGACCCCAAACTAAAATCTGTGTTCTCTTGTCATTTCATCAGTTCTAGTGGCATTTTATTTCCCTCCAGAAATAAACCACTGTTAAATGATAGTTTATAAAGTAGTCCACATATTTATCATACCACAGCAGTCCAAACCCATTTAGAGGAGAGCCTCTTGATGAAAGGGAAAGAGGAGAGTGAAAAAGTTGGCTTAAAACTCATCAATCAGGAAACTAAAATCATGGCCTCTGGTCACATCATTTCATGGCAAATAGATGGGGAAACAGTAGAAACAGTGACAGACTTTATTTTGGGGGGCTCCAAAATCACTGCAGATGGTGACTGCGGCCATGAAATTAAAAGACACTTGCTCCTTGGAAGAAAAGTTATGACCAACCTAGACAGCATATTAAAAAGCAGATACATCACTTTGCCAACAAACGTCTGTCTAGTCAAGGCTATGGTTTTTCCAATAGTCATGTATGGGTATGAGTGTTGGACTATAAAGAGAGCTGAGCTCAGAAGAATTGATGCTTTTGAACTGTGGTGTTGTGTTGAAGACTCTTGAGAGTCCCTTGGACTGCAGCCCACCAGGCTCCCCCATCCCTGGGATTCTCCAGGCAAGAACACTAGAGTGGGTTGCCATTTCCTTCTTCAATGCATGAAAGTGAATAGTGAAAGTGAAGTCACTCAGCCATGTCCGACTCTTCGCAATCTGGTGGACTGCAGCCTACCAGGCTCCTCTGTCCATGGGATTTACCAGGCAAGAGTACTGAAGTGGGGTGCCATTGCCTTCTCTGAATTACTGCCCTAGAAGAATTCTTATTAAGAAGGAAGTTTTGACATTAGTTTGTTTTTTTCGTTTTGAACATTTGACATTTGTTGATGTTGACAATGAACCATTTTAAGAAAGAAGTTATGTTATATAAACTTAGAAGTTATCTGGAAAACAGATGAACTTGCTTCATTATGTATTTATTTTGTTTATTATATTTCAAAAATAAATAGTACTTTTGTTTATATTTTAGCAGTGTTCAGGAATCCGAGACTTTACTGTATGTTAATATTAATTATTGATTTTGTTTACTATGATGTGAGGAAATACTTCAAAAGTATTAGTTCATAAGCAAATTTAGAGTAACTGCTATTAGAATTTTAGAGTAAAAATTTATTTATTCCCCAAAATAAGCTGAGTAGTATCTATCTGTGTTTTGAGCATCTTGCAATGAATGTAGGAGCTTTCAAACATTATTTAATTATGACGCCAAATAAATACTGTTCCTTTAAATATACACATACAAATACATATATATAAACTAATATTTCCTAAAATATTAGTTACCCTTATTATAATAAGTGTTAATATGTTGCATTTTATCCCATTTCAAATTATATGCTGATCCTGACCAACAATAAGTTTGTAATCTGCAGTTTAATCCCATGGACAGAGGAGCCTGGCAGGTTACAGTCCATAGGGTCACAAATAGTTGAACATGACTGAAGCGGCATAGCACACCATATGTTGTATAAAAAATGAGATGTTTTTATAGTCAGAAGACTCTGGTTTGGTCCCTACCTGGTATGTGAGTTATTACCTAATCAGTAAAATGGCAAATACTTCCCAGAAGGTGTGAGGCTGGGTACTTGGTAGGTTTTCAGTAAATGTCCATTTCTTTGTCTTTAAGGTTCACAACTTCAACCATTCATTATTATTACACAGTATGGTACAAAATATCTGTTTTTTTTTTAGTATACCTGCATTCTATTGGATTCTTAGACTACTTAGACTATTATGATTTTAACTATGTCTGTTTTTCATATCTATGGCTAAAAAAAAAAACACTCAATAAAAACAACAGCAAAAAAAAAAATCTTCTAGTAATTTTAACAGGGCTTTATTGAGTGTTCCAAGAATCAGAATAGAATCTGGGAACTTGTTAACTTTTATGTGTCACTCATGGAAATGACTACTTGTATTTGTTAATTATTTTCTCTGACCACATTTTGTATTAATAACATCTTCTAAGACATTTTTTCTCCAGCCTCCACTCTTCAACCTTCCTGGCCCAGTTTTTGTAGCGGTGCCAACAAGATCTTTCTCAGTCAAGGCATGTGTTTCAAGGCATGTTAAGTCTTTCTCAAGTTGAAGTGTTTTATGGCTTCTATAGAGCTGATAGGTGGTGGGATTTTATCCCTGAAAAAGTAATAGTAACAAAAGAATACAGGCTTACAATTTGAGCTTTCAACATAAACTATTTCTTGGGTGTGACAATAGGGTAAAATGAGCCAGTGGTACAAATCTTATGAGGCTTGATAAATTCACTTAATAATTATCAACTGATGACAAATTAATTGAGTCAATGAGTATTAATGTCTCTCCTTTCATATAACTCTGTGCCTTGGGACAGTTTCAATATGTGACAAATACATTGCACTATGATGTGTTAATAACATGTGGATCAGAGAGAAGCAAAAATCAAGGACAAATGTAACTTTCTGTGAGATATATATTTAACACTTTTAACATTTAGTTTATTACCTTTGGATGCCAGTTAAACTTTACATAATTCAGTGGTTTTTGTGTGTTGTCTGTTGATTGAGTCTGTTATTTGTCATTGCAGTCTCAAATACTAAAATATTGCAGATTTTCTTTAATTATATTGAGCTGTTTTTTTTCACTGATTCTAGTCTAACCTGAGAAATCATTTTTGTAGTTTAGAACAAGCCAGGCAGGCTTCACATTATGTTAAGCCTTCAGGTTGACTATTTGATTCTTATATCTTTCTGAAATGTTCCATCGCCTTATGATGGTCCTCAGGTTGGGTCAAGTGATAGTGAAAGTGAAAGTCGCTTGGTCGTGTCTGACTCTTTGCCACCCCATGGACTATACAGTCCGTAGAATCCTCCAGGCCAGAACACTGGAGTGGGTAGCCTTTCCCTTCTCCAGGGGATCTTCCCCACCCAGGGATTGAACCAGGTCTCCTGCATTGCAGGCAGATTCTTTACCAGCTGAGCCAAAAGGGAAGCCCAAAAATATCGGAGTGGGTAGGCTATCCCTTCTCCAGCAGATCTTCCCGAACCAGAAATAGAAAAAAAGTCTCCTGCATTGCAACTGAGCTGTCAGAGAAGACTCTTGTATTGATGGAGCAATACAGTGTACTGATGTTGTAGAAACCTCAGGACAATGGACAGTGGTTTTATTTTGTTCTGAGAGGTGTACAACTTCTATTTGGTTGTTTTTAGGCAGATCGTAGAACACCTGTGAGGGTAAGTGAAATGGCCACCTTTAGTCTGTGGAGGTATACATTGAGACATGTGTCATGGGACCATTAAATACCAGTTTGAGATTAATGCCTACTTCAGAGGCCTCACTGGCTCATAGCTATGGCTCTACCCTAAAAACACCTTCAGGTCTATGTGCTTAAAGGTGGTGACCTTCACAGTTAGAAAATAGAATTGCCCTAGAAACCCTTTCTGAAATTCTGTATTTGATGTCATTGAAACACCCTGCTACTTAGATGCTAACGTAAGTTATGTGTATTTTTATCTATCCTTATGAAGGTAGTTAAGCTCATGGTTTTTAAAAATAATATAGCTTATATTTATGCAAGTTGATGCAATGAGTTTTCCCTATAGTATAAAATTATTTCAATGTTTAGTGAAATGATAAGGACCAGCTGCCTTGTGTGTTTTCACTTTATTATTACTGATAACAGAACCAGGGAGTTGACGGCCCATGCTAAAATGATATCCACAAGGTTGTCAAGCATACCTTTGGGTCTCAGTGCAAATTGAAAAGGGAACAGAGTGGATATAGCTTTTGTTCATTTTTTTTCTTTTTTTTTTTTTCATGTTGTAAGGTAGGTGGACATGCAGGATTGGAATTAAGAAAATAATGATTAGGTTGGTTCATATAAATTTATAAGCCAGTCTGTATGAAGTGCTTGTTAGCACCATACTCAGCTTATTGTAAGCACTCCTTAAACTGAGAATACCTTTTAAGAAGGTTTTACCACAGGAGTTAATGGTATATAATCTGCAACAAAATTCTCTGGGTTTAAGCTAAGTAACTTCAGGCAAGTTGCTTATTAAACTACCTGTGCTTTTGTTTCCTCATGTCTAAACTTTATGATAGAAGTATTTACTTCATGAGGTGATTGTGGGAAATAAAGATGTTAAGTGCATTGAAAACATTGGTAACATTGGTTTTAGTAAGAAAGAGAATCATCATAAAAATGCTAGTTAAATATTAGTTATATTAGTTATTATTATTTGTAATGCATTCTCAAAGTAACTCCAGCCATCACTGGATGTATTAACATTCTTGGAAAAGGAGCATCTCTTCGTTCCCTTGCCTTTTTTGGAAATGTGAAAGTGCAAGCAGTTCCACCTTGGGAGGGACATATGTTTTTCTATTTTTTTCCTCCTTGTTGGAGAAATCTCTTTCTAAGGGATAGTCTGGTTATTTGTCTACAGATCCTCCCCTGGGGATTATGTGGCAGCTACTTCAAAGCTCTCTCAGCTTGCACTTAATCATTTGTAACATCAAATAACTTGCTTGTTCATTTCATGCATGTTTTCTTATTGAGGAAATTAGTTAACCTAAAAGGAGCATCAGAAGCTGCTTTTTCTTGGTTTTCCTCCTGGAGTAGTTCTCACACATGTTTCTCTTGGAAGTGCAGTGCAATCTCCTACAGCTTTTTAAGGATGACTGAATTTGGGAACATTCTGTTTAACCACAAAACTCATGTTTCCTCTGTCTAATTTCTTTAGGCTTGCCCTCTCTGCAATGCAGTCACCATTTTTCTTCCACGTTATATGGACAGGATTTGTGTTGCCTCCCCTTGGAGAAGGAGCCCTTATTTATTTAGCAGCTGTTTTTAGATTCTTCTTGACCCACTAGGCACTGTTCTAGGTGAGTTGAGGAGACAAGTCTGAGTAAGATGGAACATGTCCTTGTTCTCATAGAGCTTTCACCCTCATAGGAGAAGATAGACAATAATAGGCAAATGAATAAATAAGATATTTTTTCAAAGTGTGAAAGTATGATGAAGAAAATTAAGCAGGAAAGTGGGACAAAGAAAGGCAAGTACTTTATATGAGGTACCCAAAGGCAGCTTCTGTGGAGACGTGAGGTGTGGGCAGAGATGTGAATGATGAGAGACAAAGAAGATCCCAGGCAGAAGGAACAGCATGGGTCAGGATTCTGAAGCAAGAAGGAGCTCAGTCTGGATGAAGTTGGGAGTAAGTGACTGAATGCATTTTATAGCCTTCAGGGGGTTCAGGTGCCTTTTAGTTGCTTGTGGTATACACACCAATGAACAAAATAAGCCTTTTTTTCCCTCCTTATGTCAGGCTAGGGGGTTGAAGTGTGTTGGGGGAAAGTGGACAATGAACAGGTATAATAAATAAGTTAATTATGGGGAACATAAGCCCATCGTTGATATGAAAACAATTTTGTGTGGAAATTAGGTGTGTGGGGGTGTGGGAGCTATAAATTAAAATACTGCAGTCAAAGTAGGTCTCACAGTACGGGTGATATTCAAGCAAAATATTGAAGGAGCTGGAGAAGTCAGCCCCATGACTGTCCAGGGGACCAAGTTGCCAGGCACAAGTAAGAGCTAGTACAGAAGAGATAGGTAGCAGGCATTCAGTATGGCTTGTTCAGAAGACCTCAAAGAAGCCTCTTGAGATCAGAACAGAGCAAGTGAGAAAGCAGAGGGAGACAGATTTGGAGAGGTGATAAGTGGTATCATGCAGAGTCTTATAACCCACTGTCAGTTCATTCTGACTCAGTGAAATGAGTTGCTGTCTTGGGGGTGGGGGTGGGTTAAGGGACATGTACTCGGGCAGGGGGCCTTTATGCAAGGTTACCTGCTAGGGTAGTGGAGTGAACCAGGAGGCACACATAATGGCATGAAGAAGGAGGCGGTTGAGACGATGAGACTTTATCAGCTTCTGAATATATTTTGTAGGCTTCCGGAAGTAGAGTGTGTGAGAAGGAGTCTGAGTTGACTCCAAGAGTTTGGTCTTGAACAAATAGAAGATGGGAATTACTTCAGCTGCAGCAGATGAGGGTGGGGTGGGCTTGGAGATGTCAAGTGGCAGACGTGTGTTACACACTGCAGTGGCTGTTCTTGTGTCCTTGGGCGCACGCATCTCCCATCCTGAATTGGTCTGAAAAGCATGACTCACTTTGGCCCACGGGTCATTAGAGGTGGGGTGAAATGGTACTGAAATGTGCTTACGAGGTTGGGTTCCACCTCTTGTGAGAAGAGCTTTCTTTTGTCCTCATGAGGAGAGCTTTCCCTCAGTAGTTACTGTCTTCTGAACTGGTCCTCCAGTGAGTGCATGTGAAGTTCTTACCCCAAGTGCACTAGACCCGGACTGCCTACTGAACATGCCTTAGATCATCAGACCCTCACTGAGCTGCAGATCCATGAGAATCAATGGCTGTTGCTTATTCTTATTTTTATTGGAGTATCGTTGATTTACAGTGTGTTAGTTTCTGCTGAGCAGCAAAGTGAATCATTTATGCATGTGCATTTGTAACTATTTTTCAGATTATTTCCCCATAGAGGTCATTGTATTGAGTAGAGTTCTCTGAGTCACTGAATTTTGAGTCAGTCTGTTATATCTGGAAGTTTTACAACAGTAACTTACCAATAGAGCATCTAAACAGTGAAGTGAAATAAGGATTTGGAGCTAACAGTCTGTCATTCAGAAGAAGTCTGGGCTGGAGATAGTTTGGAGTTATTTCCATATTAATGGTACTTAAAGCCTCAAGATGAAATGAGATCACCATGGGAGTGATTGCAGTCGACAAGGTAATGAAGGATTGTGTTGTTGAAACATTATAAGGTTCTTGAAGAAGAGGGACAGCCAGCAGCAAAAACTGAAAAGGAACAACCAGTGAAGTAGAGGGAAAACAGATTGCCCAAAAAGTAAGTGGATGAAAACAATCTGGAGGGGGAAGTGATCAACTGTGTCAAAGATGACTAAGTATTGATTATTGGCTTTGGTAACCTGTGGAGATCATTGCATTTTTTATTGAATTATAGTTGATTAACAATGTTATATTAGTTTCAGGTGTATTACATAGTGATTTGATATTTTTATAGATTATACTCCATTTAAAGTTACTATAAAATATTATATTCCCTGTGCTGTACATTATGCCCTTGTATCTTATTTCTTTAGCGGGAAAGGGTTCACTGTTGACCTTGATTAAAGAAGTTTCACAGGCCTGGTGGAATTGCAGACAAGTGTGTTTAAATGTGAATATGGGAGGAGAGAAATTTGATATAATAAATAAAATAAGTTTTTGAGGAATATTTTGGAAAGGAGATAAAATGAGATTAAATGTGGCCTTTTCACAAAGGAAATGGTAACCTATGGTAAAGGTGTTGTATTTTATCCTGAGTGAGGTGGGAGATAGTGGAGAGGTGAAATAGTGATCTGTTTGCCTTTTTAAGTATTGCTCTGGATGGCGTGTAGAGAAGGGTCTGGAGTGAAAAGTGGAGAGGACAGTTAAGAGGCCATTTCAGTTTCCCTGGTGAGAGATTATGTTGGCTTCTGCTACAGTTGTAGCACTAGAGATGTGGAAAGCCATGCATAAATTTTATCAGAAGGTAATGCTATTAGAAAGACAGTGGTGTGGGATTCTAGCTTACAGATTTTTAGAAAGTTTTGAAATTGAATGAAAATCACCAAGGCACATGAGAATCATTTTTTATAGTTTATCTCTAGCTATATTTTATGAATAATGAATAATGCCTATTTGAAGCAATGTGATGTTATATTGATTAATTTATAAAATTTACATTCTGCTCCTTTACAAAATAATAATTTCTGTTGTCTATGGAGAAATAGATATGACCAATTTTCTCTTTTTAAAATTCTATTCCATCTGAACCACTTCAGTGACACTGGCCTGTTTTGCTCAAATGACTTTAGAGGCAGTTTCTAGTGTAATGTCCTTGACTGAGTATATGTGCAAAATAACTTTTTTTAAAATGGAAGAAGTTCCCTGATTTTTATTTGGGATGAGGATTAAGCAACAACAAAACACACTTTCACTTCCTCAGATCTTAAATTTATAAGTTGTACAGGATTGCTCATACAGAAATGGCCAATAAAATATTTTGCCAAATGTGCTTTCAGTAGAGACTCCAATGATTGTCTGTAATCTGTTTTGCTCTTATACCACGTCCACAGGTTCCCATGGGAACCACCCCCATTTCGTGGGAAGAGTCAAATTTAACAAACAATACAGAAAAGCCATTTAATCATCCTCTGTGTGATCCATGAAAGAGCCAGAATTACAGAGGAAATGAAATCACTAAAATCTCTTTCTATCTACATGGGACTGCCCAGAGAAAAAGTCTTGCTTGTGGTAAATAGATTTGATAGATGGCAGAACAGTGAATGTCCTAAATCTGAAACCTCTCCTATCAACTGTCTCTTTCTTGGTTCAGATATATTTTCAAAATTTGTTAAGTGTTTTGATGTTTTAGATGTTAGCATTCTGCCAATCATTTTCATTTAACTATCTTTCCCCTGAAATATTGTTTCCAGAAAAAAAAAGCTTGTGATTGTAATACAGTGAGCCTTATAGATAATCTTCTCACTCAGAAAGCTAGTTTTGAACCCAAATTCTGCATTTCTCTTTCTCTCTCTCTCCAGTACTTACCTCACTGCATTAATTAATTCCTCTACAGCAATGGAGTTTTGCTTCAGATACCTGACCCATGAACTCCTGAATGTGGAAACTCTGTTATCTTTTATGAAAAGTGGGGCACCCATTGCCACGGGACATGTGACTACAGATTCTTTGTACCTCGGAGGGAGCTTTTCTGAAAACAGAGGCATTGGGATCCCCCAGGATCAGATACTCCAGCAGCTTTGATAAGAACAGAGAGCATCTCCATGTGTTAAAGGACTTGACTCCTCTCTGTTCTCTGACTTGACTAAAAACTATTTTTAAGTGAATTTGTTTGTACTAAGTTGTCAGTGCACACCAAGTCCGAACAATAGTGAGACAGTGATCCGGGATAGTTTTGGGATCTACGTAGTCCAAGGCTGCATGCAGTTTAGACCTGGCCTTCCTCCGCAGGTTCATCTTCTCATTCTCCACCTTGTTCTCCACCATGAACCACATTGACCTGTTTGTTTAATCAAACACAACTAAGGTGTATCTGCCCAGAGTCCTTGCACATGTGGTTTATTTTTCCTCAGGTTCTCCCCCAACCCCACAGCAGTTTCTATTCATCTTTAGGGTCTCAGATTATATGCCATTTCCTCACAAAGCACTTCTTTGACCTTCCAGTTTATATTCAATTTCTCCCCTGTATTGTTTTCACATCTCACCTTTACTTTTTCACCAAAACATTTACATTTTGTCTATAAGAAAACCACAGGAGGGGTTTTCCTTGGGTTTGCTTTTTCTCTTCTCCAGCAATAGAGACGCTAGAATGTCTTCCCCTAGAAGTGTAGGTGTGCATTTCCATCTATCAGCAGATTGGTAGCAGGGCTGGCTTAGAAGGGGTATAGTCAGACCGAAAACAAAACCCATTGTGATCTTTGAGAGAAAAGAGTTGGCGTTTTCAAGAGATGGAAGATGCTAGAGCCATTCCTGCCAGTGCTTCCATGACTGGCAGGGGACTTGGGAGGTGGCTGTTTGTGGAAATCAGGAAAAAAAAAAAATCTGAATCAGGAAAATATTGGAAGCCTGAGAATCATGCATCCTTGATGAGCTTTGCCTTCAGGAAGTGAAATTCTCCTCCAGGGGCCTTGCTGGGATCCCATTGCCTCAGTAGCTCAGTTTCCTCTTCAGATTCCATAAACGGCGCCACTGTGAGGCAGCAATATGCAATGACAGTGATCAGATTGATCACTAGTATGGGCTTCCCTGTTGGCTCAGAAGGTAAAAAGAATCCACTTGCAATGCAGGAGATCCTGGTTCGATTACTCGGTCTGGAGAATCTGGTGGAGAAGGGATAGGGTACCCACTCCAGTATTCTCGGGCTTCCCTGGTGACTCAGCTGGTACAGAATCCTCCTGCAATGTGAGAGATCTGGGTTCAGTCCCTGAGTTGGGAAGAACCCATGAAGGAGGACATGGCACCCACTCCAGTGTTCTTGCCTGGAGAATCCCCATGGACAGAGGAGCCTGGTGAACTGTAGTCCATGGGATTGCAAAGAGTCGGACAGGACTGAGCGACTAAGTCCTGAGGACACATGGGTGTCCTCAGAGGATATCCTGCCCATTAGGCCAGGTGGAAAAATGAGCATGCAATTGCAAATGAATCCTGATTTCGAGAAGCCTTTGTCTCCATTGGCTTGTCAGATTCACTCACTGTAGATTCTCAATGAATGTTTGTTTTATGGATGAGGAGATGGAAGCTGAGAGAATTCCAGTAACTTTTCACAAGATCACAGCATTACACAGTGATAGGGTTAGGATGATGTTGTTCAGTCACTAAGTTGTGTCTGACTCTTTTGGGACTCCATGGATGAACTGTAGCCTGCCGGGCTCCTCTGTCCATGGAATTTCCCAGGCAAGAATACTGGAGTGAGTTGCCATTTCCTTCTCCAAAGGTTAGGGTCAGTTCAGTTCAGTTGCTCAGTCCTGTCTGACTCTTTGCGACCCCATGAACCACAGCACACCAGGCCTCCCTATCCATCACCAGCTCCCAGAGGTTACCCAAACTCATGTCCATTGAGTCGGTGATGCCATCCAACCATCTCATACTCTGTCCTCCCCTTCTCCTCCTGCCTTTGATCTTTCCCAGCATCAGAGTCTTTTCAGATGAGTCTGCTCTTCGCATTAGGTGGCCAAAATATTGGCGTTTCCACTTCAACATCAGTCCTTCCAATGAACACCCAGGACTGATTTCCTTTAGGATGGACTGGTTGGATCTCCTTGCAGTCCAAGGGACTCTCAAGAGTCTTCTCCAACACCACAGTTCAAAAGCATCGGTTCTTCGGGTTAGGATAGGACATAGAAACAATGAGTTTGACTGTATCAACAATGGCAATCTTTTGGTTCCAGTTTTGGTAGTTCTGCAGTTGAATGAAACTGGGATGTGTATTATTGTTGCTTAGTCTCTAAGTTGTGTCTGACCCTTTGGGACTCCATGGACTGCAGCTAACCAGGCTTCCCTGATGTGTGTTGAGGTTACGTTTTATTCCCTCCTAGGTGTGTATACTGGGGTGTTTTAGAATAGGTAAAAGCCTGTGTCTGTGAGATGCTTATTTTATGTTTGTCAGTCATTTTGGGATCATTAAAATTTCTCATCTGTGTGTCTGAACCTCTTCCTTCTAGTTTTACTCATAACCTCCCTCCTTTTCTTCTTGTGTGTCTCCTTGAGGCATTTTTCTTTCATTACTTTCCCAAAGAGATTTTTAAGGAAAGAGAAGTTTCGCTTTCTTATTTGAATTTACACTTTTAAACTGGTAAAAATGGGAAAGAATGTTTAAAAAGTGAACTAAGCCAAGTAAATACATATGAATGTAATACAGCATATCACATAATGCATGGTGGGTAATAAAAGTGAGAATGGAGTGGCTTCTTAGAAGAGGATGTTTTAAGGTCTGAGATAAGAACATGGCCAGAGAAGATGTGTATCCCAGGGAGAAGTCAGATGGGTGGGGAAGAACAGGGCACATGTGTTTGTTGGGGCTGGGAGAAGGAAGGTGGTGAACCTCGGTAGGATCACTCAGAACCAGCTGAGGAAAGGATGCATTGGAGAAGGCATGCCTGCAGTCCGTGGGTTTAAGCTGCAAAAGGACTGGTGCAGATACATCATCGGAGGAGCTTGTAAAACTGCAGCCTCTCATGGGGTTCAATAAATACGAAAGGAATCTTGATATATTTTGTACATATAAATTGGGGATTACCTCTACAAAGTAAAAAAATAAAATAAAAAGGAGCAATCTCTGGTGTAATTTCTAGTTTCAAACCCACCTTTATTGCTTACTACCTGGGTGACTTGAGATAAGTTTTTTAAGACTTAAGCCTATTTCCTCATTTATTAAAAAAAATTGATTTTTGAGATGATAAAGTGAACTATCTAGTGAGATGTCCTAGGATAATGCTGGCTTATAGGAGGTGTCCAATAAATGTTCGTTTTATAGATTAAAATATATTCATGCTACATTGTGGTAAGTGACTTAGCTCTAGGTTTAGATGAATCCTTTCAGTTAATCTTGCAGTACCGTTGCTGACATGATCTTTTCCCTCCAAATTTTCTCAGAAATTAATTGTCTTTCCTGAGTAGGTGCAGAATAAATCATTGTTTTTGTTCAAGAGACACGGCTGAATAAGCACACATTTGCATAAAATCACTCCCAGGAGTCTATCAAAATGAATGAAAGGAACCCCAAATTAGGGAGGATGATTTCATTTATACTGAAATTAGAGTGGAACCTCACACTCATACCCTAAATTACAAGGACTAGTGTTTGAATTCAATTTAGCATAAGTTGCCAGGATTTAATTCACATGTTCTTTAATCTTGGACATACTGCCTGCCCTACATGGGAAATGGAAATGTTCGAAGGGTTTTTTAACAACTCTGGTAAATAGGACAGAGCGTCAAAGTTACACATCAAATTTTATGTTCCAGAAAATACAGCTTATAACACAAAGACAGACAAAAGGGGGTGGGGGGGATGTTGTTTTCTAAAAGTAGTAATGTAAAAAGTTTAGGTATGCTTCCCAAAGTCTGCTGTCCTTCATTATTTGTGCATTAATATTTAAGTACATACATACTCAATGTTTTTTAAAATGCATTTCATAAATAATAGAAAATAAAAGCTTTTATTTAACAGTTTCTTACCCTACAAATGTGATTGTGGTCTCAACAACTGTTGAAAGAATTATGAAGGACAGAATGAGCTGTTACACCAAACACAAGCGTCATAAATGCTGGCCGCTGAGATGAAAGTGGCCAAGCGATTATCTTCATCTTCTTTCCAGTTATACATTTGAAAAAAGCCTAGACTCTCAGTGAAGTGAATCAGCACTGATACGGAGAAGAGAAAATTTCCTTGCCAGCAGGGACCACAAAGAGCAGGAGAATCAGACCTGTTATAGAATACGTGAGTGGTTGATCAGCAGAGAAGGCTGGAGCGCTTGAAGTGCATGTGGCTAGTTTTGACATTTGGGAATTTGAACCCATTGTTTCCAGATCTTCACTTTTTCAAGAGAAGCAAGGTATCTACTGATTTTTGATATTTTCTTTCTTTCTTTCTTTTTTGTTTGATGCTTTCTTTGTTCGGTTGGGTTAAATTCCCAAATTTTAGTATACTGGGAAATAATCCAGCACTCTTTCCGTTACCTGAGTCAGTGCAGGGAGCACTGAGTGGGCTGGGCAGGACCTACCTTGAGCCACATTTTGCACAGGGACTTTCAGTTCACAGCCTTTCCAGCCCAGTGCACGATGTGGGGGGATCCTGAGAGGCAGAGAGGAAAGTAGTTATGAGCTCAGATCACAATCGGAGAAGGCAGTGGCACCCCACTCCAGTACTCTTGCCTTGAAAATCCCATGGGCGGAGGAGACTGGTAGGCTGCAGTCCATGGGGTCGCGAAGAGTTGGACACGACTGAGCAACTTCACTTTCACTTTTCACTGTCATGCATTGGAGAAGGAAATGGCAACCTACTCCAGTGTTCTTGCCTGGAGAATCCCAGGGACGGGAGAGCCTGGTAATCTGCCGTCTATGGGGTGGCACAGAGTCGGACATGACTGAAGTGACTTAGCGACAGCAGCAGCAGCAGATCACAGTCAACGCTCTTGGCATCATGCCTATACTTGTTCCTGGAGCGCTGATTGACTGTCTTAGCACAAGACAAGATCTGATCAGGGAGATGAATGTGTGAGATTGATGTTCCAGAGTTGATACTTTTAACCAAGATTTTTCGCCTAAGAATTTCTCAGTGTGAACCCACTCCTTAGGAGTTTGAACATTTTTTAACTTTAAAAGAAAACAGTTTTTTCAACAGATGCCCAAAGCTTACCGTATCTATACCCCTAATGCTTCTTTAATATTTTAAAATTTAGTATCAAAATAAAATACAAAATTGTTAGGCATCCTATGTCTCCTCTTGTCCTGACCTATGAAGCTTTTTTTATCAAGGTTCTTTATCAAACTTTTCATCTGGTGATACAAGCTAGTTTTTCCTGAGTATCAGGAAAAAAATTGTAGGTGCCTCAGAGCAGTGGGAAAGGACACAAAAGACATCAGAAGGTTGGTTTTGAGACTATACTCATCAGAGGTGTTCTACCTTGTGGATTTCTTATTAAATGGATTATTTATCTGCCAGGCATTTGGGGTGCCCCTCTCCCTGAGGACTGTTGAAGCCTTCTGTTGTTGAAGTGAGCCCCCCACCTCGCATTTTTGGTAGGTGATTTGCAGAAAGTGAGATGTAAGCAGTCATTAAAAATACTCTTTCATTGTTAATGCAGTATGGATTATGCTTGTCCCACTATGGTCTTTTTTTTAATCTGAACAATAATAAGGTCAGTTTGATACAACCTGACTTTTTTTTTAACATTTAGTTTAATCCTTTGACAAACCTTGCCCACATTTGTCTTTAATTTTGGGCCACCTGCTTTGGCTGGTTATGTGATATGCAAATTAAAAATGCTTATTTCCTTTTCTTTGTTATTGAACTCCAAAGCTCACTCAAACTCTTCTTTTTTCTTTGCTTTCCTTTGCCTTCTATTTCCCTAATATCTTCTGCTTGGATTAATAAAATTAATTACAAAATAATAGTCCAGTCAAATGCTGAGTTACCTAATTTATTTATGGAAAAACTAAAGTAGGATGGGGAGGACATGTTACTAAATTATAATTTTTATTATTATTTTTTTTATTGCATGTCAGTCCATGGTGTTCCTTTTGTGACTCTATAAATGTGTGTTCTATTGATTGTTAGAGGTAAAAGGCACTTGGACAGTCCTTTGGTATAACACCATCATTTTGCTGAATAGGTCATGATGAACACAGTAGAAGGGTCATCTTGGCCAATGTCGTACACAGTGGCAAAGTCAGGAGATAGTGTTGCATAGTGGTTAAGGGCTTAGAATCTGAAGGTGGGCAAACTGAGTTTGTGTCCTAGATGGCTGATCGTATATTAATTATCTTGCTGTGACTTCAGGCAAGCCAGATAAATTTTCTGAGTCCTAGGTTCCATAATTTTAAAGTGAAAATAATAATAGCACTCACTTTGAAGGATTATGATGAGTAAGAAGTGGAAGGATCCAAGCCAGCTCCATGACACTGTCCCTAGTACATCCCAAGTTCTCAACAAATCATCTGTGTCACTGTCGTCACTGTCGTAACGGTGGTAACCAATGTTTTGATCACCAGTCCAGGCTTATTTTATCACAGAGCTTTAGCAATGCTTCCAAACTGTCTAAAAACCTTCTTAAGGTCTGTTACAGTTTCCTCAACAGGGGCTCAAAATCTTTTTCATTTGGTTATGTGGTTTCGCAGTGCATGTTAAGTTTATACCCCATTCCTGTTGGTTGCCCATGTTCATATTTGGGTCATAAATTCAGTAAGTCTGTATTGAGCCTCTTTCTTCTGTGTACACACTTCTGTGCTAGATGTTGAGCATACTTTTGTGAACAGAAGGGAGAATGCCTATTTTCATGGAGCTTATGTTTTGGGATGGGAGATAGATGCTAAACAACCAATCATATTTTTGTTTATTTATGGCTGTGGTAAGTGTTAAAAATGAGTACTAATTGCTATGAGTGAGTGAATCGGAGGACCAATGTATGGGTTTCTGTAGGATGAGAAAGTGTTAACTAGAGAAATAGGGCAGAAAGCTTTGCATTTTGAAGCTTTCTTCGAAGGTACCTTCAGAGGGACAACTGTATTGTATTAGGTAATTGCAGAAATAGATGGAAATCAGTGTGGCTGAAGCAAGTGGATGTAGGAGGATGAGGCCGGAGATGAAGGGGGTTTATATCATGAATTTTATGATAAAATTCATGTTAAAATTTCTGGGCTTTATTATGAGGTAATGAAAAGTTATTGGAAGATCTTTTATAAAGATCATTTTAGCACTCTATGAAAAATGAGTGAAAGGAAGAAATTCTGAAACACAGAGGGCTCTTCAGGAAAGAGAACGGCTTACTGGGAGTGAATGGAAGGGAAGAGAGACCTGAGATACACAGGGGTTGCAGTGAAGGAGCTGGTGTGTGACATGTGTGTTAACAGGTACAAAAAGAGGTAGAAAGAATGACTCCACTTCTATCTTAGGCTCCAGATATCGTGAACAAGGATCTGGAACAAGGTTGATATATCATCAGATTTTTTCCTGATGCAACTGAAACACAAAGGCATCTGGCAAAAGAATATTCAATAGTAGACCACAAAGCACACTTCTCCTGCATGTTTCTTCTTTACACTTGTACACTTATGCTACCACCATACTCACAGCAATTCTGACACCATCTGTGTGTGTGTTTTCTTTTCTTTTTTTTTCAATCCCACAGCAAACAGTTCTGATATCTCTAAATGTCCTATATTTCAGTGCAGTTCTGACACTAACCAGAGTTAGCACATAACCCACAGGTTAAGGGCTCAGTTCCACAGGACTGCCCCTACGTGAGAACCAATTGCAAGTAGTAGGTCACCCGGTTACCCACAACTTCCATCTGATTTGGCACAATTCAGAGGTTCACATGAACCACCCCCAATCTTAAATTAGATCGTTTGCTAGAATAGCTTAGTAAGTCTCATGGACACACTTATATTTATCAGTTTATAAGCTCAGTCATGTCCGACTCTTTGGCACCTCATGGACTGTAGCTTGCTAGTTTCCTCTGTCCATGGAATTCTCCAGGCAAGAATACTAGAGTGGATTGCAGTTCCCTTCTCCAGGTTGTCTTCCTGACCCAGGGATTGAGCCCGGGTCTCCTGCATTGCAGGCAGATTCTTTGCCATCTGAGCATCAGGCAAACCCTGTATAATAAAGGATACAGATGAATATCCAGATGAAGAGTACATAGGGGAAGTCTGGAAATGTCCTGAGGACAAAAGCATCTGTCCTCATGGGGTTAGTGTTTGCTGCCCTCTAGGTATGTGGATATATTCATCCACTTGGAACTCTCTATACTTTTGGAATTTTTATGAAGCCTTCATCATGAAGGCATATTTAGTTGTTCACTCACACCTCAAACCCTTCTCCCCTTCTCTGAGAATGTGAGGTGGGCTGAAAGTTCTAAACTAATCATGGCTTAGTTTTCTGATGATTGGCCCCCCATTTTGGAACTATTTGTTAGCCCACCAAGAACTACCTCATTAGAAAAACAGAAAAGATACTTCTGTGACCTAGGAAATTCCAGGGAGCTCTATCTAGTCAGGAACCAGAGTCACGGAGTCTAAACATTAGAACAAAAGATGCTCCTAGTGCTCTTATTACTTAAAAATTTCAAGGGTTATGGGATGTTTATGTCAAAACCATGGATGAAGACCAGGTATATATTTCTTATTATAAATCACAGTATCTCAGAGAGGCAAGTGAAAAGAGAACTTCTAGGTCATGATTAGGATAGTGTTGTGTATTGCTTTGGTATGATTTCAAATCTTACTTGTTTATGACATAAGTGAAGCTTTTAAAAATCCACTTGTTTATAGGAAATGGAGGTTGTTTTTAGAGGTAAAATTGTCTTGATATGAGAAAACAGTAAGTTACATCAGTGTCATCATCTCATCTGTTACAATCAAAAGCAGTCAGTAACTCAGCTGCTAGTCCCCCCCACCTAGATGAGGATGCTTATCAATAAAAAAACAGGTGAAGAAGCCACTTTGGTGAGGGGACGTAGCTTATAAATACCCAGAGTTTGTGAAGATAATCTGAGAATTGAGGTCTGGGCAAGGTGACTCTTTGCTGATCTACTGTGCTCTTGAAACACCCTTAGGACATTAGTTCCTACCCTGGAAAAGACAGATCTTTTACCAGCAGTGACAAAAGCTGTTAAGCTACCCAGGAGGATGCTGTTGCTGCCAACACTGGTGCCATTTTCCCTAGCAACATGTCTAGCAACCAGGGACTTGTAGTTGGCAGCTGGACGTCAGCTCTAGGTTGGTCAGGCATCCCTCTGAAGTATCAACTCATAAAGAGGTACACTTCAAACTAAATTAGGTTTTTAATCTTTTTATCTCCCCTTATCTGGAACAATAGTGTGACTAATCTGTCACCGAATTGGAGTGTTATTTCTTTTTAAAGAGACATTTTCCCTGTATGCTATAGACTAGTGAAATTGTAATTCCCACAGTGAACCTGGGTTTAAATAAAATATTGCCAAAGACAGTCTCAGGCTTTGAGCATAATTGGCTTCCTCCCCTAAACACAACATATAGAACACATTCCTAGTTTAAATATATTAAATAATATGATAGTCAGATACCAGAAGTTGGTATAGTTAAGTTTTGAACTGTGAAGTTTGTGTAAATCAGTATTGAGGAATTCTTGTTTCTTGTATAAGCCTAGTGTTCTTCAATGCCAGTATTCAGATAAACTGCTCAAGTCAACTGAATTCATCACTTATTAGCAGAACTCTAGAAGAGTGTGTGGCTTCCCTTGTAGCTCAGTTGGTAAAGAATCTGCCTGCAGTACAGGAGACCTGGGTTGGGAAGATCCCCTGGAGAAGGAAATGGCAACCCACTCCAGTATCCTTGCCTGGAAAATCTCATGGACAGAGGAGCCTGGTGGGCTGCAGTTAATGGGGTCGCAAAGAGTTGGGCATGACTGAGCAACTAACACTTACTTATTTACACTTAGAAGAGTGTGTTATCAGTTCTTCAGTGTCAAATGACTGATTAGAATATTTGCATCTGAAGTTAAGGTAAAGTCACTGCCTTTTGTACATAACATACTGATCTTAAATCTTTTAAAAATATCTCAAATATTTTATTTTTTGTTTATTGCATGCATGGGTGCAGGCTAAGTCGCTTCAGTTGTATTTGACTCTTTGTGACCCTATGGACCGTAGCCTGCCAGGCTCCTCTATCCCTGGGGTTCTCCAGGCAAGAATACTGGAGTAGGTTGTCATGCCCTCCATCAGAGGATCTTTCCAACCCGGGGATCCAACCCGCCTTTCTTAAGTTTCCTACATTGGCAGAGGGGTTCTTTACCACTAGGGCCACCTGGGATTTTGTTTAGTTTTATTCTTTTTCAACAAAAGCAGAGGCTTAAGACTAAATATAATGTAGGTGTAAATGAGGATAAAAAATTTTTAAAAACATGTATTTTAGTGTAGTTTTCTCATATGCATTTTATTCATTTAAGCATATTATGACTTCAACATGATTTGCACTTGAATTACTCATGTTTGTTCCTTGCCGGGAGGTTCCCCTCTAATTGAGAATTAAGTATCTTTTGTTCAGAATTCTGTTCATTGTATTGAAAAATACTCCTTTTTAATGTTGACGTATTGTTATATGTGTGTATATGTTTGGATTTAAAAAAAAATAATCGTTTCACTGTGACCAAAATTTGAGGTAACACCATGATGTGCAATTTAATTAGGTTTTGTTTTTTATTTTATTTTAGACTTTTCTGCTTTCCTAACTTCTCACCATATAGTCATAGGAAAAACTATGTCCCACTACTAGAAAATCCATATGAATCCCCATCCATGTATTTGAAATTTTGTGGGATGTCTGAGGCCACCCTTAATGCAGAGTGAGATGTGGGAGAGCTGTGGTGATCTGTTTATTGACTCGGGTATTTGTCAAACTTATGGAATGAGTGCACTTGCTCTTGCTCTCTGCTGTCCACATGGCCTGTCAATGCCCATAACCACATTTATTTTAGAGAAAGGTTAAAGTTGTGTGTAGACGAGGACTATAATGACATACCAATTGAAGTTTTCTGTCATTCACAGGATATATTGTATTTATCAATCAAAATCAATCATGAAAAAGGGAAAAAAATGAAAATTAAAGCAAAAACGATTTTTTCCAGGGAAACACACAGAGTATTCAAAGAGGTGGTACATATGAGAAAGGTTTCTCCTGGAAACCAAATTAATTACCTGGAAGGCTGGCAGAATGAACATAACTACAAGCAAAAAGACAGTTTATAAAGGAGAAGATGAGACACGAAGGATAGATCCTGGGGCTCAACTCATAGCTAATAATAGGCATTTTTGAAATAGAGAACAGATGTGAAGAAGGAGGAGAAATAATAGATTACCATTCCCCCTGAGCTGAACTAATTCTTAAAGCCTTCCTATTAAATGAACCCACCACAGGCTGGTGAAGATTAATGAAAATAAAAACTTTTAGACACATCATGGTGTAAACTTTGAATTCCAAGGATAAGGAGAAAATTCATATACAAACTCACACATTAAAAAATAGGTTGCTTACAAAGAAGCAAGAATTTGTTACCTAATTTCTCATCTGCAACACAAATGCTTGTGGACAGTTCAGTATGCTTCCAGAACTCTGAGTGGAAAAACAGTTGCCAGCCTGATATTCGTTAACCAGATACTCTTTCTTATTATATGAAAGGAAAGAGTAGATTTTGATACATGAAAGGGCTCAAAAGCATCTCCGAATGGGTTGCTTCTTAAAAAAAAGAAGAGAAAGGAAGAAAGAGGAGGGGGATGGGTTGGAACATAGTGAAGCCATGAAGTACTATAGCTAAACTGAAAATGTGTCAGAGTAGATCATGGAGGAGCAGGACATGGCTTCTCACTCTTGGATGCTGCTCTAACATTAGCCCTGGTCTGACTGCATTAAGATCACGAGATTTTAATGCTGATTCTTAAAGTCCAAAGTTAGTGATAAAATGTTTAAATCTGAGATAGGACCCAATACTATCTACTTTTAATAAGTTCCCTGAATGATCTAACACCCAGCCTTATTTGGTAACCTATGAATGAGTCCAATAAAATATGTAAGTAAGTGATCATTGATAATGTCATCATGAATGTTAATGTAATGGTTTAAGATAAAACATAGTCTTCAACTAGAAAGAACATAATGTGAATAATTATTTTATTAAAAATAAAAACCTAGCTTACTTTAGAAGAAGCTAGATAATTTGTAAATATTGTGGTGAAAAGGTTGTATAGGGTGAGGGAATCACTGAAATAGAAGCCTGTGATTTCTTAGCCTTTTTCTTAATAGGAAGTTCTTCAGTCAATCAGTTCAGTTAGTTCAGTGGCAAGTTCTTAAAGATGATTTAGTTATTGAGGTAGATGGAGAATTATGTTACATGTGCTTATATCATTTTATTGTGCTTCACAGATATTGTATTTTTTTAAAAACACATTTAAGGTTCGGGGTAACCTTGTGTTGAGCTAGTCTGTTGGCACCTTGCTTCCAATAGCATTTGCTCACTTCCTATTTCTGTGTCACACTCTGGAAATTCTCAAAAGTATTTCCAACTTTTTCACTATTATTTATGTTTTGATGATGTGTGGTCAGGGATCTTTGCTGTTGCTATCACTTTGGGGTGCCACAAACTATACCCACATTAGATGTAGAACTTAATTGGTAACCGTTTAATGTGTTCTGGCTGTTCCACTGACCCACTGTTCATCCATCTCTCTCCCTCTCCTCAAGCCTCCCTACTTACCCTCTGAGACACAACACTATTGAAGTTAGACCAATGAATAGCCCTGTAGTGGCCCCAAAGTGAAAGAAGGAGCCTCTTGTCTCTCACTTTAGGTCAAAAGTGAGAAATGATGACTTAGGTAAGCAAGCATGTTGAAAGCCAAGACAGGCTAAAACCTAAGACTGCTGTACCGAACAGGTAACCAGGTTGTGAATACAGAGGAGAAGTTCTTGAAGGAAACTGTAAGTGCTACTCCAGTGAACACATGAATGAGAAGGAAGCAAAACAGCCTTATGCTGATATGGAGATAGTTTCAGTGGGCTAGATAGAAGATCAAACCAGCCACAGTGTTTCCGTAAGCTGAAACCTAATCCAGAGGAAGGCTCCCATGGTTTTCATTTCCATGAAGGATAAGAGAGGTGAGGAATCTGTTGAAGAGAAGTTTGGAGCTAGCAGAGGTTACCTCATTAGATTTAAGGAAAGAAACTTTCTTCATATCAGAAAAATAGAAGTGAAGCAGCCAGTGCTCATGTAGAAGTTTCAGCAAGTTATCCAGAAGATCTAGCTGAGATAGTGAATGAAGGTGGCTACATTGAACAACACATTTTCAAGGTAGACTAAGAGCTTGTATCAGGGGAAGATGCCATCTAGGACTTACATAGCTGGAGAAGAGAAGTCAGTGCTTGACTTCCAAGCTGTGAAGGACTGTCAGGGGCTAATGCAGCTGGTGACTTTCAGTTGAAGCCAATGCTCATTAACCATCCCCCAAATTATAGAAACCTTAAGAAACACACTAAATATACTCAGCCTGTGTTCTAAAGTGAAAAAACAAAGCTTGAATGACAGAACATCTATTGACAGCATGGTTTACTGAATATTTTAAGCCTGCTGTTTGAGGCCTACTGCCTAGAAAAAAAATTTCATTTGAAAATATTACTGCTCATTGATAGTGCATCTGGTCACCCAAGAGCTCTAACAGAGAAGTGTAATATTAGTGTGTGTTTCATGTCTGATGACACAGTATTCATTCTGTAGCCACTGGATCAAAGAGTAATTTTAACTTCCAAGTCTTAGCATTTAAGAAATACATTTTGTAAGGCTATAGCTGCCATAGACAGTGATTCCTCTGATGAATTTGGGCAAAGTAAATTGAAAACCTTTTAAAAAGGATCCACCACTGTAAATGCCATTAAGATCATTTGGGATTCATGGGAAGAGGTTGTAAAATATCAACATTAAGAGGAATTTGGAGGAAGTTGCTTCCAATCCTCATGGTTCACTTTGAAGTACTTAGGATTTCAGTGGAAGAAGTTAACTGCAGAAGTGGTAGAAATAGCAAGAGAATTCAAATTAGAAATGGACCCTGAAGGTATGACTGAATTGCGACAATCTCAAAATAAAATTATAAAGCGTGAAGAGTTTATTCTTAGGGATGAGCAGAGAAAGTGGTCATGAGATAGAATCTTCTCATGGTGAAGATGATTGAAATGACAACAAAAGGTTTAGAATAGTACATCAACTTAGTTGATAAAGCAGCTGCAGGATTTGGATGAATTAACTCTAGTTCTGGAGATAACTGAGTGTAAAATGTTATGAAACAGCACTGCATGATACAGAGAAATCATTCATGAAAGGAAGAGTCAATCAATGTGGCAAACTTCCCTGTTGTTTTGTTTTAAGGAATTGCCCCAGCCACCCCAGCCTTTAACAACCTCAGTGCCGATCATTGAGCAGTCATCAGTATAGAGGCAAAACCCTCGACCACCAAAAGATGAATACTCATCAAAGGCTTAAAAATGGTTACCACTTTTTAGCATAAAAGTTGTGTTTTAATTAAAATATGTAAAATACTTTTCTAAATGTAATACTATTGCACACTTAATAGAATACAGTAAAGTACAAACATAACGTTTATATACACTGGGAAACTAAAAATTCTTTACTATAGTATTTATTTATTGCGATTTGGAACCAAACCTGCAATATCTCCTAGCTGTGTATTTTAAGATAAATAATGGGCTTCCTGGTGGCTCAAATGGTAAAGAATCTGCCTGCAGTGCAGGAGACCCAGGTTTGATCCCTGGCTCAGGAGGATACCCTGGAGGGGGGAATGGCAACCCACTCCAGTATTCTTGCCTGGAGAATCCCATGGACAGAGGAGCCTGGCAGCCTGCAGTACATGGCGTCACAAAGAGTTGAATATGGCTGAGCAACTAACACACAGGAGACACGAGACAGTGGTGCAAAAGAGATAAAATGGATCTCCATAATGACTACAGATAGGAAAATAATAATGAGCAAAAGAAAAGTAATAGAGTAAAAAGTTGGGGTAAGAAAGCAATAAGAAAATGTAAACAAAAACAAGTGAAATGATAGCACATATGAAAATTATAACTCAGTGTTAAAGCTTAATTGGTTTAAAATTAACTGGTTCAAAATTGGGGAAAACTGAATATTGTCACCTTGCTTATTTAACTTTTGTGCAAAGTACATCATGTGAAATGCCTGGCTGGATGAATCACAAGCAGGAATCAAGACTACTAAGAGAAATATCAGCAACCTCAGATATGTAGATGATACCACTCTAATAGCCAAAAGCGAAGAGGAACTAAAGAGCCTCTTCTGTTGATGAGGATGAAAAAGGAGAGTGAAAAAGCTGACTTGAAACTCAACATTCAAAAAACTTAAGATCATGGCATCCAGCCCCATCTGTTCATGGCAAGTAGATGGGGAAAAAGTGGAAACAGTGGCAGACTTTATTTTCTTTAGCCTTGGAAGAAAAGCTATAACAGATCTAAACAGCATGTTAAAAAGCAGAGACATCACTTTGTCAACAAAGGGCTGTATAGTCAAAGCTATGGTTTTTCCACTAATCATGTACAGATGGATGTGAGAGTTACACTGTAAAGAAGGCTGAACACTGAAGAATTGATGCTTTCAAATTTTGGTGCTGGAGAAGACTCTTGAGAGTCCCTTGGACAGCAGAGGGAGCAAATCAATCAGTCCTAAAAGAAAGCAACCCTAAATATTCATTGGAAGGACTGATGCTAAAGCTGAAGCTCCAATACTTTGGCCACTCAGTGAGACGAGCCAGCTCATTGAAAAAGACCCTGATACTGAGAAAGACTGAAGGCAGGAGAAGAAGTGGGCAGCAGAGGATGAGATGGTTGGATGGCATCATCAGCTCAATGGACATGAGTTTTGGCAAACTCTGGGAAACAGTGAAGGATAGGGAAGCTTGGTGTGCTGCAGTCCATGGTATCTCAAAGAGTTGTACATGACTGAGCGACTAAACAACAACAAGCTTTAATTACAAAACAGATATTCTTACATTATACAAAAAGTGTAACCCAGTTACATGCTGTTTTAAATTATAAATAATAAAGTCTTACAGTATTACAGGACTGTATTTATTGGTAACAGTTCAATCAAGATATAGTAGCATTAAGCCTTTATGCACTGAAAAGCATGCATTAAAGTATGATGAATTAGAATCTTAAAAATCTAAGAAATAATTAATACAACTGCTACCAGACTAGGAAATTTTAACACAAAACCTAGAACTGTATTGTCATCAAAGAAATCCGAAGTACAACTTTAAGTTCATAGTTCTTCTTTGGTAACAGAAACTTCTGCCTTTTCCTTTAATGTCATTCCAATTTTAAAACAAATCAAAGTGGTGACTAAGAATAAACTAAAGCTTTACAACAGAATACTTCATTGTTTACACACTCCTCCTCATCCATTTTTTTTTCTTTCATTTTTAAAAGAGTTTTAGGTTTCTATTATGTATGCTGATTCTCTATTCTCTTTTCACTTGATAATCACCGATTTCAAATCAGTTCAGTTCAAGTCACTCAGTCGTGTCCGACTCTTTGTGACCCCGTGAACTGCAGAACGCCAGGCCTCCCTGTCCATCACCAACTCCCAGAGTCCACACAAACCCATGTTCATCGAGTCGATAATGCCATCCAGCCATTCTGTTGTCCGCTTCTCCTCCTGTCCCAATCTTTCCCATTAGGGTCTTTTCCACTGAGTCAGCTTTTCACATGAGGTGGCCAAAGTATTGGAGTTTCCGCTTCAACATCAGTCCTTCCAATGAACACCCTGGACTGATCTCCTTTAGGATGGACTGGTTGGATGTCCTTGCAGTCCAAGGGACTCTCAAGAGTCTTTTCCAACACCACAGTTCAAAAGCATCAATTCTTCGGTGCTCAGCCTTTTTCGCTGTCCAACTCTCACATCCATACATGACTACCGGAAAAACCATAGTCTTGACTAGACGGACCTTTGTTGGCAAAATGATGTCTCTGCTTTTCAATATGCTATCTAGGTTGGTCATAACTTTCCTTCCAAGGAGTAAGCGTCTTTTAATTTCATGGCTGCAGTCACCATCTACAGTGATTTTAGAGCCCAGAAAAATAAAGTCTGACACTGCTTCCCCATCTATTTGCCATGAAATGGTGGGACCAGATGCCATGATCTTAGTTTTCTGAATGTTGAGCTTTAAGACAACTTTTTCACTCTCCTCTTTCACTTTCATCAAGAGGCTTTTTATTTCATCTTCACTTTCTGCCTTAAAAGTGTTGTCATCTGCATATCTGAGGTTATTGCTATTTCTCCCGGCAATCTTGATTCTAGCTTGTGCTTCCTCTAGCCCAGCGTTTCTCATGATGTACTCTGCATATAAGTTAAATAATCAGGGTGACAACATATAGCCTTGATGTACTCCTTTCCCTATTTGGAATCAGTCTGCTGTTCCATGTCCAGTTCTAACTGTTGCTTCCTGAACTGCATACAGGTTTCTCAAGAGACAGGTCGGATGGTCTGGTATTCCCATCTCTTTCAGAAATTTCCACAGTTTATTGTGATCCACACACTCAAAGGCTTTGGCATAGTCAAGAGGGAATCAAAGGGAGACACACTTAAACCATAAAAATGGAAAACTAGCTAATCTGATTACATGGACCACAGCCTTGTCTAACTCAAAATTGTAAATTAACAAGTAGCAAAAGTGGAGTTACTTGGAAATTAAAAGAAAAAAGAATTTCAGAGTGGCTCTTGGGTTGAAGGGGAAACCCTAACTAACTTTACACTATCTTTAAAAGAGCTTACTAAAAATACTTGTTTAATTTTTTGATATTTGGTTAATTTCACACTCAGATTTTTTAATAAATATTATTGCTTCCATTTTATAAATAAAAGAGCCTGAAATCAGTTAAACTAAATAATTACTTCAACTGACTGAAAACAGAAATTGCAAATGGAAATAAATTAGGAAAGAGCAATTAGTAATTGAAAAAGCAGAAATTAGTGAAGTGTTTCAGATTTCATTATCTTCTGAGCCACCAGGGAAGTCCTGTATTACATACAAAATATATAGAATTAAAAATACCCCATTTTTTGAAAAGAGTGGTAAAATCAAAAAGGTTTTGTCATGTGTGATTCATAAAGCATGAGAGGTTCACATATATGTAATGTTAAGTTTAAAGAATTATAAGACCATAGATATGTGATAACTTTTAAAAAATCATAAATAATTTTATTGATGTATATATGCAAACAAAATTGGCAATCTGGGGAAAAATAGCACAAATATTTTTTTCTAAGAAAATAAAAATTCCCAGTTATATGAATTTCCTAGGTTAAAATATAACAAAATACTGTCTGAAATTTAACTTCATTGCTACAAAATTCACACTCAAGTGGCTTTAGAGTTAAGTGGCAGAAGCAGTTTAAGAACCTAATCATTACTAAGTGACTTAAAATATTTCAGAATTTTAAAACAAAATTAGAAGGAGCACTTTCTATTTTATTTAAAGTTCACATTTTGAGAGGGTAACATAAAAGTATATTGTCAAATTTGGAAAGAGCTGCACCAAGTAACAACAAAAATTATAGCCAACTTTCCTTATGATTACTGGTGCAAGTACTGGTGAATCACAGTCTTTATTATGTTAAAAGTGCTATAAACATATCCATAGTTTATTCTAAAAATGTAAGAGAAGTTCAATATTCAGAGGTATGTTAATACAATTTTTATAGTATATCAAAAAGATAAATTCTTTATTATTATATTGATTGTTGTTGACAGCCTTTCAACAAAATTAAATAGACATTTTCCAATAAAGCTCTTAGCAAACTAGGAAGAGTAAAAGAAAATTTGTTAGCATTATTATGATTTAGGGTATCTACAAAAAATAGTAGTAAACCTGACAGTTTATTGTGAACACTAAAAATATTCCTGTTCAAAATCAGAAATAGAACATAAATGTTCCTTATAAATGCTCTCGTTCAACAATACTATGAAGATTGTAGAAAGTAAAATGGAAACAAAATTAAGAATAAGATAGTCTTTTCAACAGTGATCATGGGAATGCTAGACAGCTATGTGTAAATCTATGAAATTAGAACACTCCCTCACATTGTGTTAAAAAAAAACAACTCAAAATGGTTTAAATACCTAAATTTAAGACATGGCACCATAAAACTCCTAGAAGAGAACAAAAGCAAAACATTCTCTGACAAACTGTAGCAATATTTTCTTAGATCATTCTCCTAAGGCAAAAGAAATAAAAGCAACAGTAAACAAATGGGACTTAATCAAACTTAAAAACTTTTGCATAGCCAAGAAAACCATCAAAAAATGAAAAGACAGCCAATGGAATGGGAGAAAAATATCTGCAAATGAAGCAACAAACAAGGAGTAACTATCCAAAATAAACAGCTATGAAATTCAATTTGAAAAAACAAACAACCCAATCAAAAAATCAGCAGAATACTTAGATGTTTTCCCAAAGAAGACATTCAGATGGCTAACAGGCGTATAAAAAGATCTTCAACGTCACTAATTACTAGAGAGATAGAAGCACTATTTACAATAGCCAAGACATGGAAACAACCCAGATACCCATCAACAGATGATTGGCTCAAGATGATGTGAGATATATATATATGCAACTGAATATTACTCAGCCATAACAAATGAAATATTGCATTTCATTTGCATCAACATGTACAGACTTAGTATCATACTTAGTGTAAGAAGACAAAGACAGATATGATATCACTTATATGTGAAATCTGAAAAATGCTATCAATAAATTTACAAACATCATAGAATCAGACTCACAGACATAGAAAACAAACTTATGGTTACCAAAGGCCAAAGGTAGTGGGAGGGGGAAATACTAGAAATATAGGATTAACACATATGAACTACTATATATAAAATAAATGAGCAACAAGATTTGCTGTATAGCACAGGATATGATATTCAAGAACCTTTCATAACCTATAATGGAATGTACGGAGAAGGCAATGGCAACCCACTCAAGTGTTCTTGCCTGGAGAATCCCAGGGATAGAGGAGCCTGGTGGGCTGCCGTCTATGGGGTCACACATAGTCGGACATGACTGAAGTGACTTAGCAGCAAAGGAGTGTAATCTGAACAAAAAGCCTGAATCACTTTGTCGTATACCTGAGACTAACACAATTTTATGAATCAACTATTTGTCAAAAAGAAACAAACAAACAAAAAAACCAACGAGAGAAAGAAAGAGATATAAAGAAAATATATTTGCAAGAGAAGCAATTACAAAAAAGAAAAAAAGTAGACTGGACAGGAAATGCTCAAGACCTACATGAAGAAACATATTCCTCTTTATTAAGTAATGTAAAACAAATATTTGATTGAAAAGTAAAGCACACTTTCCTCCCAGTTTGAAAGATCTTTAAGAATATAAGTTGTCCATAAATTAATATACATATTTATTGGAATTCTGAATAAAACCTTAACAGTTCTATTTTATATATGTATGTATGTGTATGTGTGCTCAGTCGTGTCTGACTCTTCACAATACCACGGCCTGTAGCCCACGAGGCTTCTCTATCCAAGGAATTTTTCAGGCAAGAATACTAGAGTGGGTTACCATTTCCTTCTCCAATGTATGTATATGTATGTATGTATGTATGTATTTTTATATTTCAGTTTAGAGCAGAACTTAAACAGTGAATCTAAATTTGATCATAGGAACTCATCTCACACACTAGTAAAGTAATGCTCAACATTCTCCAAGCCAGGCTTCAGCAGTAGGTGAACTATGAACTTCCAGATGTTCAAGCTGGTTTTAGAAAAGGCAGAGGAGCCAGAGAACAAATTGCCAACATCCTCTGGATCATCGAAAAAGCAAGAGAGTTCCAGAAAAACATCTATTTCTGCTTTATTGACTATGCCAAAGCCTTTCATTGTGTGGTTCACAGTAAACTGTGGAATATTCTGAAAGAGATGGGAATACCAGACCATTTGACCTGCCTCCTGAGAAACCTGTATGCAGGTCAGGAAGCAACAGTTAGAACTGGACATAGAACAACAGACTGGTTCCAAATAGGAAAAGGAGTATGTCAAGGCTGTATAATGTCACCCTGCTTATTTAACTTTTATGCAGAGTACATCATAAGAAAGGCTGGGCTGGATGAAGCACATGCTGGAATCAAGATTGCCTGGAGAAATATCAATAACCTCAGATATGCAGATGACACTGCCCTTAAGGCAGAAAGTGAAGAGGAACTAAAGAGCCTCTTGATGAAAGTGACAGAGGAGAGTGAAAAAGTTGTCTTAAAGCTCAACATTCAGAAAACTAAGATCATGGCATCTGGTCCCATCACTTCATGGCAAATAGATGGGGAAACAGTGGAAACATTGCCTGATTTTATTTTTCTGGGCTCCAAAATCACTGCAGATGGTGATTGCAGCCTTGAAATTAAAAATTGCTTACTCCTTGGATGGGAAGTTGTGACCAACCTAGACAGCATATTAAATAGCAGAGACATTACTTTGTCATCAATAGTCCATCTAGTCAAGGCTATGATTTGAGAGTCACTTGGACTGCAAGGAGATCCAACCAATCCACCCTAAAGGAAGTCAGTCCTGGGTGTTTATTGGAAAGACTGATGTTGAAGCTGAAACTCCAATGCTTTGGTCACTTGATGCGAAGAGCTGGCTCATTTAAAAAGACCCTGATGCTGGTAAAGATTGAGGGCAGGAGGAGAAGGGGACAACAGAGGATGTTTGGTTGGATTGCATTATCGACTCAGTGGACATGGGTTTGGGTGGACTCTGGGAGTTGGTGATGGACAGAGAGGCCTGGTATGCTGCAGTTCATGGGGTCGCAAAGAGCTGGACACAACTGAGAGACTGAACTGAAATGAAAAGTCATTAAAATTTTTTGAGGGATTTTAGAAGAATGACATTGTGTAAAAGGGGATGGGGACTTTATTAAATATAAACTTGAATTAAAAAGCCAAAATTAAAAAAAAAAGTACTGTACAATACAAAATTGTGCATAAATAGGTAGCTCAATGGAAACCCAACAAATAATATTTAGGAAATTATGTGTATATATATGAGATATGTTTTATAGAATGAACAATACTATAGATTGGTAAATCAACAATTTCTGCAATAAAAAACAATTGTTTTAATAAATTTCTACTTCAAACAAAAATAATTCATATTAGCTTAAGATTTAAATATAAAAAAAACCAATTCATAAAATAGGAAAATATAGAATACTTATAACTTTGAGAGGTGGACCTCCTTTGCATGATTTAAGTCCAGGAACTATAAAAAGAAAGGTAAATTAAATTTTCTTAAAACTTTAAATTCAATAAAATAGAAGTTCTCCATAAACACAAGGCGTATGTAAATAGTAATAGTTTTGATTAACCCTTGTCAAAAAAATTAGGCATTTAAATATCTATCAAGAAATGGGTACTTAAATAAAAACCATGCATTCTTACAAAAGAATGTTTAAGGGACTCAATAGTGATGAGGTGTGTCTGTATGTATTGACTTGGTAAATATTTGTCAGAGGACAAAACAGCTGCTAAACAGTGTAATTTGTGATGTCACTTTTGTAATCTATATCTTCATCTTTGTGTCTGTCCTTTGTGTAAAGAAAAAAAAATACAAAAATGAAAACCAAACTTTTAAGGATACAGGAGCTGAAATGACAAACTGGAGATTTTAACTTTATTTCGTTTAGTTTACATTCTAAATTATTTGAATTTTTTTACTGGGTATTCACTGCTTTAAGCATTAGAAAAAGTAGAGCTGTTTTCATTTTAAGTAAGAAATTCAGCAGGAAGTTATAAATACTGGTATAAATAAAATCCCAGGGCAAATTACATTTCTTGAAGGTGTTCTGATTGACGTATGTCACAGGTCATGTAATCATGCTCACTGTTGGTGTCTGTTCACAGTTGTGAGAAAACTTAGTCTCCATCTATAACAAAACCCATGTAGGACAAGCACAGATCATTTGTATAATGTATTTACTCACAATACTATATTGTTCATCAAGTTCTTGATGTGTTTGGTGTTAATATTGTCTGTGATACTCTAATCTAGAGAAGTAGTTTTCAAAGAGTGTTCCTTGGATCAGGAGCACCCAAGACCTTATTAAAAAAGGAAATTCTCAAGCTTAACCTTAGATCTACTGAATCAGAAACTCCTGCATCCTGTCCCCAGACTGTGTTTTAACAAGCGCTCCAGCTGACTTGATGGGTCCTGAAGTTTGAGAACCATAGACCTGGTACATTCAGGGTAAAGCTTTTAACTAAGTCAGGTTTTATTATCAGTTAATTTTCCCCTTAGATAGTATCAGGGAATTTATTAACAATGATTAGAAAGTCAAAGGGAGAAGGGAATGGCAGTATTCTTGCCTGGAGAATCCCATGGACGGAGGAGCCTGGTGGACTACAGTCCATGGGGTCACAAAGAGTTGGACATGACTGAGTGACTGGCTCTTTTAACTTTTCCACTTCCAAAAAGTCAATTGCTAAAAAGACCAGCCCATGTGAGCCTTTGAATATTTAGCTAAGTGAGTTGGAGTTTTTTTAGTAAAGGATAGGGAATGAAGATGTTTCTGAGAATGGGAATGACAGAAATGGAGATCTCCATCAGGTGGCTGTTCCTCCCAGTGGTAGTGTGTAACAAGTGGGTTGTACCGGACTGACGCTGGCGATAGAGACAAGTTAGGAGGCTATTAGACAGACAAGCAAGAAATAATAAAACCCTTAGTGGTAGTAGAGAAAATAGAATTGGAGAAGAAGAGACAAATGAGAGAGATTGGGAAAGTGAAAATGGGACTCGCTGACTGATTGCATGTAGGGGCCAAAAGAAAAGCAGAGATGATTGAAATTTTATGCTTGTGTGACAGGTAACCATTGGCACTACAAATCAGAAAGATTATCAGTCAGTGATCTGCAAATTCATAGACTGTATTTGTGCTGATATCAGCTATCAGAAATAAGATTGGTTTGTTTGGATGTCTAAATCAGGGTTTTCTGTTCATCAGAAGGGTGGTTAAAATATTGAACAATTAGCGTTAGAACAAAGGAGAACACAAATACAGTTGAGTACATTGCCAGACTCATCAAATATGATTTTGATGGGTTAAGAACTCCTAATGAGAACACAGTGATCAACTGAGCAAATAGACCATTTGGCTTGAAGGGAAATGTCAACATAGGGATAATCTACTAACTTGCTGATTAGGGATGATACTAGCTGATGGATGTACTTTAGCAAGACATGGAGTGGTGGGAAGCTAGAGTGATAAAACCTCTGGGAATCTGAATGATCAATGATTTTTCATCTTATAACCTAATTTGCCTGCATGAGAGTGTATCTATAGAAACTAATCTTCCTCAGAGTTTACACAGTATTTTATTATGTTTTTTTTTATTATGATGGTGGTTTATTAACCTTGAGCGGAGCTTCTTGTGGGCTATAGACCTTTTAATAGCTATCAAGGAATAAAATGAATATTTGGAGGAAGTGGATGAGGGAATCCTTGTGAATCAAGGTGTGTGTATGCGTCACTGTATGTTATGTTAAGGAGTATAAGGTATATATGTATTAAATATATAATGTAATAAGTAATTGGTTCACATACTTGTGGAAACTGACAAGTCTGATATTGGGTAAGCTGGCAAACTGGAAACTCAGAGTTGGTGTTGAAGTCTTGAGGCTGAAATTTGTAGAGCAGACCAGCAGTCCAGAAACTCAGACAGGAGTTGATGTTATTATCTTGAGTCTGATGTATGTAGGGTGGAGTGGCTAACTGGCAATACAGGCAGAATTTTGCTGTTACGGTTGTTAGGCAGAATTCCTTCTTCAGGAAACCTCAGATCTTGCTTATAAGATCTTCAACTGATTTGATGAGGCCCACCCACACTATATAGTCTCTTAAATTCAACTGATTATAGATATTAATCACATCTACAAAATACTTGCACAGCAATGTCAAGACTAATATTTGAACAAACAACTGGGCACCATAACCTAGTCAAGTTGATGCATTAATTTGAACCATCACACATGCCTTGTGATAGAAATTTTCTCATCCAATTGATGTTGTGTTTTCATTCTCTGCTTTACATTTCCATACTCAACATTTCTGAACTTCAATATCCTTCAAGCTCCAGCTCATTTTCTCCCTTCATTGCAGAATCATCATTGTTCACTTCATCCAGGAATGATATAGCAAGCAGCTGTGAAATTCTGTACCAGGATGCACCACTCTTACAGCATGCCTTTCATACTGCTTAGTATAGAAATGTATTTGTGAATGGCTTTTATACTATAGGGGAGCCTTAAGCTTCTCAAGGGCCAGGGTTGTAATACATACATCTTTGCACTGAGTTATTGTATACATTGCTCCACCCAAAGGTGTATACAATTTTTATTTTGTTTCCTGAGGTACAGAGTGCTATTATAAGCCATTATTAACCTTAAAGAATTACAGATCCCTTCTAGCATACAGTGGGAGTGTGATACAGAATAGTGTTTCACAGAGTGTGGTAGATATTCCACAGAATACTGAATAACACTACAGAAAGTAGGGTTTATATTAACAGATGTGTGTTTATTTTAGTGTGATTTAAGAAAATGTGATTAACATGAAACTAATACATTTTCAGATATTAACGTTTAGGATGAGACTAAGATAAAGACCTATGTTAGGTTTGAGTCAGTATGTAAATATGGCAACATCATGAAGTAATAAGTAAAGGAATTAGGTTTGGGAAACATTAGTATAATTTAGTCCTAGACTGGAAGTTGAAAGAAAGTGAACTCGCTTAGTTGTGTCCGACTCTTTGCAATCCCATGGACTGTAGCCTACCAGGCTCCTCCATCCATGGGATTTTCTAGGCAAGAGTACTGGAGTGGATTGCCATTTCCTTCTGTAGGGGATCTTCCCAACCCAGGGATTGAACCCGAGTCTCCCGCATTGCGGGCAGATGCTTTACTGTCTGAGCCACCGTGGCGCTAGACTAGAAGTTAGGAGATCAGAAATCAGTTCTCTCACTCACCATCTGTGTGATCTTCAGACGTTTTACTTCTCTCATCATCTTTATCCCTTTTTCATATAGATAGCTCTGTTAATTTATCTTCTAACACTAAAAGTGTGATTTATTACTTAGATGCCTTTAAATACACAACACAGACAACCATGCAGATGGTGCATACGTGAAGAAGATCTTGATTGGTAGACTAACCGAAATAATCTGTGCATATATTGAGTGAAATAAGGCCAAAAAATCCACTACTAGCAGGCACAGAATATCCTTTGGCTTGGAACAGGGACAAATGGATTTATGATCTCATCTTACTTCCTCTGTAACATTCCTGGTAAATAAATGTCCCTGATCCTCCTGCCAACCTACTCACATTTCTGATGTGTTCATAGGACTCCAAGGTAATGATGATCATTTGCAGTTATGAATGTCCTGTTATCAATTAATTTGCAGCTCACCAGTAACCATCTGATTATCTCCAACAAAGCTACACTGGCATGGTAATTACATTGAAAGTAATTATCATGTAATTGCAAATAATTATTTGTACCTTATTAAGTGCTCACATGATTGAAATATTTCTGGTCAAATAAAAATTATCCATGGGACTATTTTTTTTTTTTTAATAAGAAAGGTTGCTTCTTAGTCTTCTCTTCTGTGGGTAAAGTAGAGCTGTCAGGGTGACATTCCCATAACACTCCAAAAACAGTGAATTGGAAAGGAGAGGAGAAACTTAGATTTCATTAATAGGATTCCTTGTGCATCCATTGAAGTTGAGATAATAAACTTCAACTTTCAGCATGGATGAATGCTTTCCCTCTTGTAGCTGTGACAAAAAATATTACCCTATTAAGAGTATACACTATGAATGTCATGAGGACAATGTGTTTTTCATGTCCAACACCACTGTTAGTGATTTTACAATGAATTTTTATTTTTCTCACACTATTGTTTCTTCAAAATCTTTAATATTCACCTAGTCATATACAGTGTGCATTTCAATTTTCAGAGAGCTTTTTTTTGAGAATGAGGCAAATTACATGTATGAATCTAAAAGCAGCTCACGAATTTGTTTATTCAGACATTCATTAAATATTATATATATCTCTGTGTATATATACACACAGATATATATGTATATAAATCTTTCCCAGGTGGCTAAGTGGTAAAAACTCTGCCTGCCAGTGCAGGAGACACAGTAGATGTGGGTTTGATCCCTGGGTCAGGAAAATACCCTGGAGGAAGATATGGCAACTACTCTACTATTCTTGTGTGAAAAATCCCATGGACAGAGGAGCCAGAAGGCTAGAGTCCATAGGGTCGTAGAGTCAGATATGACTGAGCACACAGACATACGTAATATGTGTGTGTGTGTGTGTACATATGTGTATATGTATATTTATCAACACTGTACTTTAGAAATATTATATGAGCCACATAACCAATTTAAATTTCTCTAGTAGTCACATAAAAAGCTACAAAAAGCAGGTGTAATTAGTTTTAGTGGTGAATTTTATTTTAAAACGTCATTAATTCAGAGATATTCAGTATAAAATTATTAATGAATTGTCTTGCAGTTTTTATAGTAAGTCTTTGAAATGTGGTAAGCATTTTGCTTACAGTGCATATCCATTAATATTAGCCACATTTTGGAAATAAATGAGTATGATGTCCAGATCATTAAAGACATTGCAGTTTTTTTCACACCTGTCAGGATTGCCATCATCTCAAAGAACACAAATAACACATATTAGCAAGGCATTGGAGAAAATGGGATCCTTGTACGTTGTTAGTGGTCCTGTAAATTGGGGCAGCCACTGTGGAAAACAGTGTAGACCTTTCTCAAAAAACTGAAAATAGAACTACCATACAACCCAGAAATTTCCCACTTGAATATTTATTTGAAAAAGTAAAAACCCAAAGAGTAATTCTAAGATGCATGCACCACAAGTGTTCATAGCAGCATTATTTACAATTGCGAAGATATGGAAGCAACCTAAGTGCCTAGCTATAGATGAATGGATTAGTAAGATGTGATATATATATATATATATAATGGAGTACTACTCAGCCATAAAAAATGAATGAAAAAAATTTCCAGTTGCAAAAACAAAGATCTTGCAGCAACATGGACAATATTAGAGAGTATTGGTGGTGTTTCAGTCTCTAAACCATGTCTGACTCTTGTGACCCCGTGGACTGCAGCCTGCCAGGCTCCTCTGTCCATGGAATTTTCTAGGCAAGAGCACTGGAGTGGGTTGCCATCTCCTTCTTCAGGGGATCTTCCTGACCCAGAGATCAAACCCGGGTCTTCTGTGCTATAGGTGGTCTCCTCCGTTGCAGGCAGATTTTTTTTTTTTTTTAACCAACTGAGCCATCAAGGAAGTCCTTAGTATTACGCTAAGTGAAATAAGTTAGATAGATGAAGATAAATACTGTATGGTATCACTTCTATATGAAAGCTGAAAAATACAGCCAACTAGTGACCATAACAAAGAATAAAAGATTTATAGATGTAGGGAACAAACCTGTGTTTACCTGTGGGGAGAGGTAAGAGAGCAAGGGCAATATAGGGGTAGGAGATTAAGAAGTACAAACTATTATGTATAAAAAAGCTACAACGATATATTTTATAATACAAGGAATATAGCCAATAGTTTATAATAATATCTATACATGGAATATAGCCCTTAAAAATTACAAAATTCTATACTGTACAACTGTAACATATTCTATTGTGTCAGAACTGTACTTTATTAAAGAAAAAAAGACTGAAATTTTTGCCTTGTCATTTCTTGGTTCACTTGCTCTGGGGGAAACCAGTGGCCTTTGTGGAGCCTTAAGAGTACTCAAGCAGACCTATGTAGATGTCTACATGACAAAGAACTAAGACATCCAGCCACAGGCCAGCACTGCCTTACTGGTCTTGTGAATGAGTCATCTTGGAAACAGATCCTCTAGTCTGAATCAAGCTTTGTGATGCCTCTCTGGTTGACATCTTGACTGAAACTTAGAGAATCACCCAGCTAAGCTGTATCCAGATTCCCGATGCACAAAAACTGTGTGAAATAATAAGTATTTATCATTGTTTTAAGCTGGAAAAATCAGCCACATTTCAGTTGCCCAATAGCTCTCTATGGCTGGTGGCTACTGTATTAGACAGTATACGCATATTGACTATATTGATCATATGTGCATGGTATAAGTATGACTCACAATATATAGTTTATGTTCTGATTTATATGGATTTATTCAGCTTATATTTCATAATTTGGTAAAATATGCAGCCTACCCAAAATAACTCCTTTATTTTATAGTAAATATTTACTAGAAGATAATGATGGGACTAACATTTATGAACTATTTCCTAGGTTATATATTTTGCTAAGTATACTTACAAGTATTACCTAATTTAGTCTTTATATAGCCCAGCAGGGTAAGTTGTATGTCTTAATTTTACATGTTTGGAAAGTAAGGCTCAGAAGGTTTTACTTTATAAACTTGTATGGCACATAGTAAACTGGGCCCACATTTGTCTCTCTTTGACAACAAACTTTGTCTCATGGTTTCCCAATAAGAAATAATTATTTTGGGTCCACTTGGTGGTCCTAGGAAAAATATTTTGAATGACCCATATTTCCTTAAATATTGTGTAACAGGCTTCATTAGAAACAATTTGGTTGTTTGATTAGTTGATTAATATGATTCTTAGGGTTACTCTTGACCTCCTTCATCAGTTGAATTAAGTTCTACAGTTCAGTTCCTTGAGCTGGACTCTCCTGACAGCCAGCTCTGGCAAACTTATCTCAAATAGTATAAATTGTCTTTCAGTGGCATTTTAACTGGAAGTTTGTTGACTGCTATGCACACTCCTAGAAAGCGTATTGTTGGGGATAACCCAGTGACTGACAGCGATGCCTTAGCAACCATCTGATTGTAGTTATAGAGGAAATTTACCTTGGATTGAAGAATCACATGTCATTGTGATTGACAGAGTCTACAAGACAATCAAGGTCAAATTCAGAGTGAATTGCGTACGTGGCTGTGAGCATTGACAGATAAGTCATGTGTCAGATATTGCCTAGCCATCTGGTTACTGCTCATGATTAGGCTAGACTCACTGTGCTTAACATTTTACTGAAGGCAACTATGTGGGGAATTTGTTTGCTTTTAGTTTATCAGTGAAATATACTTTATCTGCTAAAACAAACAGATTCTGCTTAAAATGAACATGAAAAAACTATTGGCTATTATGACTCCAGTATGACTTTCCTAAAAGCTTCTTTTGTGAGATTGCCATAACTTTTTTTTTAATTTACTTTTTTTGTTGACGGATAATTGCTTTACGGAATTTTGTTTTTTTCTGTTCAACCTCAACGTGAATCAGCCATAGGTATACATATATCCCCTCCCTTTTGAATCTCCCATCTCCCTACCCATCCCACCCCTCTAGATTGATACAGAGCCCCTGTTTGAGTTTACTAAGCCATACAACAAATTCTTATTTTGTAAAACGTTTTCTCATCATTTTAAAATGACTGATGCATTGCTGAAAAAAAAATGTGCTGAAAATGGCCTCTAGTTAATTGATGCATAATTCCTTCAACAGTAAAAAGAAAACAAAACTGGCCACCCCCAGGGGTTTTAGAAGGTGCCAAATGTTAGCCAATCTGATGTTACTCAGATATATGGATGGCAAAGGTAATGGGGTGTCACTGATAAGCCATGCATAAAGGGATTGGTGACTTGTGTGAAAGTCTCAAAATTTATATTCAGCAGAATGTGTCAAGAACCAGGAGTCATTTGAGTGAAATTCCACTAGCACACATTTGGTTTCGTTTTTGAGGAAAAGACAAAAACACAGGACAGGAAGATGAAATCAGTTATCCTTCATCATATTATCCTGAGAATGAGGCTCCCAGTCTCCTGACTAACAAGCCAGTGTTAATTCCTCCTATAAATTTGCTGTCTTTATAAATGATTCTATTCTAGTACAACAGCTGGTTGGCTTGTCAATTAATGTTAAAAAAAAAAAAGGCCAAAGTTCCTTTTAGTCACTGATGAATTAGTAAGTTTCATTCCATTTTGAACTACCATATTTTCCTTCTAACTAGACTATTTTAAGAAAAGTGTGTCCTGTCAATCATAGGTTGAATGGACATGTGGTAGGGGCTGATCTAGCATAAATTCCCAAAGAAAATAGAAACAATACCAGGTTTTGTGGTTTTACTTAATTTCCATGTACAAAATGGAACAGTAGATAAGCAAATAATAGGAACCAATTTTAATTGGTGGTCTGTGTATTATTGCTGGTTCCCCTGCAGTAATAGGTATTGAATGCCTCTAAACATTGACCTTAAGCACAAAAAATCCATTCTTGAGAATACAATAAAACCAGTAGGTTCTAGCGAGGTATAAATTATCATCGGTGTTATATAGTGTTCCACCATGTTAATACTTATGCTTCAAAATGTTTTGGCTAGTACTGCTGAGGCTGGCATTCTCAGCCAATATACTAGATGGTGCCTTTTTTAGGATGTAACCAGTGATAGCCATTTATAAGTGGAAAATCAGTTATCAGCTATACTTTCCTTTTTCTTTTACTCAAGTTAGTCTGTTTCTCTATCTATCCATGTACCCACTTACTTACCTTCCTACTAGCCATTTATTGTTGGTAGCTATTCAAAGATAAGACTATAAATAAATTCACAATATTAACTTCATAGAGATGATGTAAATTTGTTAATCACTGTTAATGAAGTCTGGAGATACAACATTAGTTATATCTTGTTTATGCCTTTCTTACTAAGTAGTTTTATTTCCATTAGGCAACAAGTATGTAGTATCTACCATCTATGATTATGAAGGGATTCCATCAGGGCTCAGATGATAAAGAATCTGTAGTGCGGGAGACCTGGGTTCAATCCCTGGGTTGGGAACATCCCCTAGAGAAGAAAATGACAATCTAATCCAGTTTTCTTGCCTGGAGAAGTAAGTCCATGTCCAGAGGAGCCTGACGGGCTACAGTCCATGGGGTCGCAGAAAGTGGGACACAACTGAGCAACTAACACTTTCACTTTCATTATTATGAACTCTTATGAACATTCTGTTTCCCTTGTGGCTCAGCTGGGAAAGAATCTGCCCTCAATGCTGGAGACCTGGGTTCGATCCCTGGGTTGGGAAGATCCCCTAGAGAAGGGAAAGGCTACCCACTCCAGTATTCTGGCCTGGAGAATTCCATGGTCACAAAGAGTCAGACGTAACTGAGTGATTTTCACTTTTACTTTCATGAACAGTCTGTACTAGTATTTAAAATTATAGGATAGCCAGCCAAAAAAGTTACTGAATATGCAGCTCATTGTATATGTTAAAAATTACCTGAGTTACTATTTAAAATTATGGGTCAATCAAACCAAGAAGATATTAAATATGTAACTCATTATAACATTAATAAAAGTATATATACCTTCCTATAATCCAGTTATTGGTTATTTTGAAGCTATTTTCTAAGCAAAATTTCCCCATAAGTTTGATTTTTGTCTTGGTTGAGAAGAACTGTGGTACTTTTGAGGTAAAGACACTAGCCCAGCCTGTGTTTTTTGTTTTTTTTTTCTCCTGAATGATTTTGTTCAACTTAAAATGACTGTTCCTAACAGCTGGTGCTCTGTTCTTTGTTTTGAATTAACTGAGCATCCCTTTGGTGTTCACAAATACTGACAAATCAACTCTAAAAATGATGGATAGAAAAGAGCTATATACATATAACAGAATAACAATTTAGCTCTAATTCACATCTTTAGGGATTTTTCACTAAGTTCAATGACTCACAACATATATTCCATCTTTCAGGGAATCCTTAGATTTACTTATAAATATAGTTAAGCTTTGAACAATGTGGGTTAGAATCCTCACATAGTTGAAAATCTGGGTGCTATGTCTTCCTCAAAAACAAAGGAATTGGTAAATGACTCACCCAAGAGCAGGAAGCGAAACAGTTTTCATAGACTCAGGACTCAAACACTAGTTCTTTCAAATCCACATATTGCGATCTCTAATCAAACACAATCTTGTCCCCACATTTAGTTAAAGATCTACAAAATGAAAATGCAGGTATTGTGTTTATTGCAGTGGACTCTGCAGGTTTAAACCCATGTTATTCAAGGGTCAACTTAAACAGGAGACAGGAAGCGCCTATAGCATATCACTAGCTCCCTCATTATAAGTAAAATAAACTCTTTTACACCTGTCAATTTGATCTTTGTGACAATTATTTTAACTTTTAAAAAACTGATTATATTTTACAGGTTCTGGAGATCTTGCACTGATATATCCAATAGGTTCAATAGACACAGGTAAATTTTGTCACAAGAGAAATATAAGTAACTTAATGGGAAAATTAAGTGAATTTATGCCTTTTCTTGACTTTAGGAGGGACAACAGAATTTTCCTGACTTTGTTATTTTCATCTTAATTATTTTTCCTCTGCTAATTTTATCTGGATTTTTTTTTTGCATTGTTTTTTTTCTTTTTTAATTTAGGCACAAGGGTGTATTTTTAGCCAGATAAGTTATTTCTCATTAGCTTCAAGAACGATTGGCTATTTGGTGTTATGGTGTCACCATTTGGTGAGCTCTGCAAGTAGATTGATGGTTTATAGAGATCTGTTCTCTGTTGGGTAAGAGGCAATAGAGAATCTGGTTTGTTAGTCTTTATCTGTTTGTCAACTTGGAACTCAAATCAGTTAAGACTTTTGTGCCCACTTGAGAGAGAACAGCTCTTTCATAACTGGACTGTATATAATGGGACATAATGGCCATGCAGTCAAAGACTTGCATAGAATGTCCTATTTGAGAATGACGCTTACTTAATCAGCCCAAACTACTAAGAGTATAAACTTCAGTTGCACATGCAGCAGAGGTAGAAGACACAACTCTCTCATTAGAAGAAACAAATGTAATTGGATCAAAATATATTTTGAGGTAGAAGAAATAAAGACTACCTCTTTCAGAAAACAGGCTAGTGAAATACATTTTGTCCACATGGACTAAACATTTTCATTGACAGTTATTTCCCTTCTGAGAGGGAACAGAGAGGCTTTTCAGGCACACTGGAAATGCTTGGCTCAAAGACAGAGTCCGGAGCAGGGGTAAGTGCGATATCTTGTATCCTGGACACTTGCTGGTAAGTCTAGGGTGGGGACACAGGCTTCTTGGGAAACATAGAAAGAGGGTGCCTCAGACACAATTGACCTTCTCAATGTTTCTAGGACATCAACCCGTGATGTCTTGACTGACTGTTCTCAACTGTTCGTTTCTGAACCGACTGTTCTTCCTTAAAAAAAAAAAAAAAAATGTAATTCTTAGAATCTATGTGAAGCCTGTAGATGTGACACTTAGGACTTTGATTTGCTTAAGGAAGGAGGACGGTCTGCAATCACAGGGTTGTTCAGTTCTGGGCTCTGCCTGAGCCTGGAGTCCATCCATGTGCTGGCCATGCTCTCTTCCCTGAGGTTTATGCCCCAGACCCAGTCTCCTCTCTGGAACCAGGCCCGTGACTGATGTATGTCCTTAGCCTTCAGAGACCATGCTAGTCAAACAACACCTGTGATTTGTGTAGGGCCTGGGCTCTGCTCAGAGGCTGGAACCGATTTGGCACCTACGGGGCACATTGCTGACTTCCCTTTTCCCCTCAGATGAATGCATGGAGACAAATGACTCATACTTTCTTTGAATTTCAATTTTCGAGAAACCTATGCCCTGTAGGGCAGAAATTGGGATATCTCACTAGCCGGGCCTCTGCTGCCCTTTTATTCTTCATAGGGTGTTTCTTTTCCTCCATGTGCAAGGTCACCAACTTTGTATTTCCTTTACGATTGTCCGTTAGTTGGTGGCTACTAGAATCCTTATTTTCTTTAGTTGGGTCTAAGTTAGCATCCCAGGTCTTTTTCAGGGTCTGAAACTTAGGAGATCCAGACTCCTATTACCTTAGGGCTTGATCTTTACTCTTCGGTGTTTGTGGCTTTTACTTAAACATTTCAGTAGCTTTGAGAATTTAGCGCTTTCCCAGGAATGTTTACTAATTCTCAGCATTTCAGTTCCTTAGAGTCTCCTTTATTCTCATCTCAGGCTTCCAGATTTAGTTGTTTTTTTTTTTTTTCTTTTTCCTTATGTTAACTCAGACATAGACCTCAGCTCTTACTTCCCCCACTTTAAGTTTACCCAGAACGTTATATTTCCATACAAACACAACAAATCAGTAAGCAGCATAGCCTCTGTATTAAAGATGCTATAAGAGAAAAAGAGCTGGAGAAATGTGTGAGTATACCTCATAGCAGAGCATGTAAAACCTTCTGTAAGTCACTGTTTGCCATTTTTCTCCTTCTCAAAATCATTTGCCCTGATTCCTCCCACATATTCCCCAATACACTGTCTCCCCAGTATTTAAAAAAAATAAGTAATGAGAGAAAACAGGTATATGTATGTATGTGATTCAGGCATATAACAGATTTGAAGTACTTATAGCTTTACTGTTAAGATTTGTTGTTGTTAGTGTTTAAATCAGGGCTTCTCTGGTGGCTCAGTGGTAAAGAACAGAACCTGCCGACAATGTAGGAGACACAGGAGATGCAGGTTCAATACCTGGGTCAGGATTATCCCCGGGAGGAGGGCATGACAACCGAATCCAGTATCCTTGCCTGGAGAATCCCATGACCTGAGGAGCCTGGTGGGCTACAGTCCCTATGATCTCAAAGAGTCAGATACTAATGAATTGAATGAGCATGCATGCATACACTTGCTAAGTCGTGTCTGACCCTTTGGGACACTGTGCACTGTAGGCCACCAGGCTTTTCTATCCATGGGATTTCCCAGGCAAAAATACTGGAGTTAGTTGCAATTTCCTTTTCCAGGAGATTACAGACTGCTTAAATCAAGCACCGTATAATATACTTGCTTTGATTACCCTCCATTTCTGTGGCACCAGCTTTGGGAGGACACCTAAACCTTTACCATTTATAGGATGCATCTTTACTAGAGCTGACTTACTTCCTCTGCCCATATTCTCCTGAAACAGAAGTTTTTCCACAGTTGCTGTCCCCCAGATACTTAGATTCCAAGCTGCCCCCTTCAGTCTATTCTTCCTTTACTGCAGTCTTTCTTTCTGTGTGGAGAACATCCTCCATATATCCTGGCATGTCTGGTATTGTCAATTATAGAGTGGTCTGTCCCTGATTGGCTTTAAAACCTCCGGACTCCTCCAAATAAAAATACACTTGCCTTCTAAATCTGAAGGAATATAACTCTAGAAAGATAATATTAAGGTGATATAAAGGACTATAAAATGGCCCATCAACTTTATTTTTCAAGAATATCAATATCATAAAAGAAAAAGAAAACCTGAAGAACTTTAACAGATAAAAAGACATAAGATCTATGTGATGATTAAACAGATAAAGCCTGGATCTTAAAGTATAAAAAAATACAATGTTATAAAGCATATTAATAGGTGAATTAACAAGACAGAAATGAAACCAGCAGATTAGGTTAAAGTTCTGTATACATTCTCATTTTAATGAAGTAACTGAACTCTGTGTGTAGTAGGAAATATCCTTTTTTTAAAGAAATACTGAAATATTTAGGTCCATGACACCTGTCTCAAATATTCTAGAAACAATAATATGAATATGTATGAAGAAAGCAAATAGGACACAATAAGTTATAAGTAGGTGTTATCAGTTGAATTGTGCCCCCTAAGAAAAGACACATTGATGTTCTAATCCTTAGTAACTTGGAATATGCCTTTATTTGAAAATGGAGTTATTGTATATATAATTATTTAAGATGTGGTCGTGGTAGGGTACCATAGGCCCCTGATTTAACATCACTTTTCTTTTTCTGAAATGGGCTTGTTTATTCGTAACAAAGAGTTGAGAAATGTCCCATCCCACAAAGGAACAGAACCTGACCCAAGACCTCTGAGGCATCTTTACCCCACAGAGGTGAGGTCTGGCCAAGTAGGACTGAAGGCAGCACACCTGGGAGTTAGATGAGCTATGGGAGATGACGTTGTGTGAGGACCAAGATGTAGAGCCTCTTCAGGTCTTGTTAAGTGTCCAGAGCAGATCCAGAATGCTGATGTGGGCCAGACAGCCTACACACTCTGCCCATTATGGGTCTGCAGAAAGTTCATAGGAGGGCAGATGAAGACACAGAGGGACACAGGGAGAAGGCTATGAAACAGAGACCGAGACTGGAGTTGTGCAGCTGCAAACTAAGGAACACCAAAGATTGTCAGCAGTCCCTTGGAAGCTGGAAACAGACAAGGAAGCACAAACCCCTGCAGATTTCAGAAGGAGCCTGGCCCTGCTAACACTGTATTTTCCCACTTCTAGCCTTCAAATCTGTGAGACTATACATTCCTGTTGTTTTAAACACCTTGCTTGTGGTTCTTTGTGACAGCACCTTAAGAAACTAATACAGGAGGTGAATCTGGGTAAAGGGTTTGGAGGTAAAGAATACCTGTAAATTCTTGCAACTTTCAGTATTTTTGAAATTACTGCAAGTTAAAAAATGTAAATATAGAACTACACATACACACATATATACACACACTCTGAAACAGCAAGTTCTTTAGCATCTTCACCTTCTGCTGAGTCACTATCATCTCTATAGCCCAGCGGTCCCCAACCTTCTTGGCAGCAAGGGATTCATGGAAGTCAGTTTTTCCACCTTCTGTGGAGGGATGATTTCAGGATGATTCAAGTGCATTGTATTTATTTTGCACTTTATTTATATTATTATTACATCAACTTCACTTTGATCATCAGGCATTAGATCCTAGAGGTTGGGGACCCCTGCTATAGCTTTGTCATAGTTCTCCTGCTTCGATGTTTATCCACTTGCCCAATCACCATTGTCTAGTTTCAGCAAGGTGTGATATATTTAAATTGTGTGTCAAATCATGATGTTCCTTAGCTCAAAGTTTTGCATTAACCCTCCATTTTACTCTGAGTCTAAGCTGGACCCCTCACAATGAACTACAGATTTTTACAGGGTATAGCTCCTCAATTGTATCTTCTACTATTTTTTTTTTTTTCGTTCTGCTTCAGCCACAGCGACCTTGAACATACTATGCACAGACCTATGTTTTAACTTTGGTTGGCTCTGAATCCTCCTACTGACTTACTCTTTTATCCCTCTAATTATTTTATGTTTTTGCTCAAATTACATCCCCTTGTAATTTGAACACATGAACACCTATATTTAACCCTGCATCCTTTCCTTCCCTCGGAATCTCTCTAATAGTCTCACCTCCCCTATTATGCTCTGTAACCTTTTGTCATACTATTCATGTTGCTTATTTACTCTTATAGATTATTGTATGACTGCCTCCACTGTATTAAAAGCTTCTCAAGAATAAAGGTCTTTTTTTTTTTGTATTTTACTGTATCTCAAATGCCTAGCACATAGTGGGTACGTGGTAAAATCTGTTGAATGAATGACATTTTAAATGCAGTTGACTTAAATCATACTGTTTCATTGATCATTGTTGTTCAGTCACTCAGTAATGTATGACTCTTGGCCACGCTCTGGACTGCAGCACGCTAGGCTTCCCTGTCCTTCACCATCTCCTGGAGCTTGCTCAGAATTATGTCCATTGAGTTGATGATGCCATCTCATCCTCTGTCATCCCCTACTCTTCCTGCCTTTAATCTTTCCCAGCATCAGGGTCTTTTCCAATGAGTCAGTACTTCCATCAGGTATCCAAAGTACTTGGAGCTTCAGCTTCAGCATCAGTCCTTCCAGTGAACATTCAGGATTGATTTCCTTTAGGATTGACTGGTTTGATCTCCTTGAAGTCCAAGGGACTCTCAAGAGTCTTCTCCAACACCACAGTTCAATAGCATCAATTCTTCAATGCTCAGCCTTTTTATGGTGCAACTTTCACATCCATAAATGGCTATTGGAAAAATCACAGCTTTGACTATACAGACATTTGTTGGTGATGTAATGCCTCTGCTTTTTAATATGCTGTCTAGGTTTGTCATAACTTTTTGTCCAAGGAGCAAACATCTTTTAATTTCATGGATGCAGTCACCATCTGCAGTGATTTGGAGCACAAGGAGAATATTAAAGTAATATAAATTTAATAATCTCTGCCTCCCCAAGTTACCTGAGAAATAATCTGTCATTTTGTTCAAAAATACATAGCTATCCTAATGACTTTTTGTGATAATGGATTATTGGTAAGTAGCTCTAATTACTTACAATAGAATTTTTATAAGTGCAGTAAGTACACAGTTCTCTCAGTTCTGTAGAAAGCAGTGTGGGTCTTCCATCATTCTTACAATAGTATCTTATTATAAAATTAGAATGTCCTTTCAGAGGAGCTACTTCCTTAGCCTTCTCACATCTTTTCTCCTGTCTCTCCCTGATCAGTCATTTCTCTTACATTCCATGATAGGAGAATATTATTAGGAAGCTGTTGGCTGCAGGTGAAAGTAAGTGCTAACTCAGCAGGTCTACAAATGAGTATCTTTATTATTTTACCTAAAAAGAAGCTCTGGAACAGGCAGATATAGACATATCTTTTAGCCCACCTGCCAATGCAGGAGACACAGGAGACATGGGTTAGATCCCTGGTTTGGGAAGATCCCTTGGAGAAGGTAATGGCAACCCACTCCAGTATTCTTGCCTTGGAAGTCCCATGGACAGAGGAGCTTGGTGGCCTATAGTCCATGGGATCGCAATGAGTCAGACATGACTGAATACAGACACATACAGACATATCAACATTGAAAAGAAGAAAGGGATTATTTCTTTGTGTGTGTTTCTCTTGATTAGTAAGGAAGCTCCCTCAGAAGTCTTCATTGACTTTTCTATTTACCTTACTGGTTAGGATTGTGTCATAGGCGTTGATTCAAACCAGTCACTGGTGAGTGGAAGGAGATGATTAGAATTAGCTTAACCAGTGGGTAGCATACTTTTTCTGTAAAGACCCAGGTAGTGAATACTTTAGGCTTTGCAGGCAACATAGTCTTTGCTGCAGTCACTCAATTCTGCCAATGAACAAGCAACCAGAGATATATGTAAAAGAATGGCATGATTGTGTTCCAGTAAAACTTTATTTATACAGCAGATGGTCCACTTTGCTTGCCTGTATTAGACAGATCTGGGTTTATCTCTTCTTCACATCCTCAACTTTGAGAAGAAGGAGATAAATTCTCAAACAAAGCCTATGCTTTTCCTCTACGTAAGAAAAAGATAATGTCTGATGGATTAGCAACCAATATGCCATGCACAAGGACCCTCATGTTAAATTTAAGACTTTTTTCTTGCTATTAAAATAGAGATATGTAAAAAGTCTTTTAAAAAGCCATTAAGAAACCTATGGTTCACTTCTGAGAACTGAGATGTGGTAGTTTCCTACCCCATGTAAGTTAAGTTAGAGATGGATAGTCAGAGAGGTAGTTATCTAGTTTTACTACTTTTAATGTTTTTCCAAAATATAGATATCCCCTTATAATCAACCCTAAATTTCTCACTAACTCATGAGTCAGAAAAGGGGAGGATTGTGCTCTCATAACGCTAGTTTCATTGGGGGTGTTGTTTAATAAATCAGAAGACATGTGGTAAAACAAATGGGTACAGATTGCTGAGATGAGACAATATAAAGTTTATCCCTGAAAACAAAACAGAGACCATGAGGGAATATATATGTTAAGAAATGTTGAGCAGATTCTCTTTATATTTTCTTGAGCACAAGAAAATATATTTTATATTTTATATTTATTTATATTACATATTTTATATTTTCTTTTTCATTCATGATGGCATTATAATAAAAATGTTATTTGTCAGGAAATTGACTTTCTTGTAAAAGTTGAAGTTTTTTTCATGTATTAGAATTTGCAAATAATTACTATTCTGATCCAATATATAATGTTAATGCCTACAAGAAAAATATACTGTAGGAAAATTAGAATGTGTTTTTGAGTATTAGTTGCTTATACAGGAGAAGAACTGACTGCTTTTAGATGCTTAACAGTTCTGAATCCATAATATCAGGTTCAGTTCAGTTCAGTTCAGTCGCTCAGTCGTGTCCGACTCCCTGCAACCCCATGAACTGCAGCACACCAGGCCTCCCTGTCCATCACCAACTCCTGGAGTCCACCCAAACCCATAATATCAGGTAGCTCTCCAATGATAGGTGTCATTCTTGAAATCGTGTGGTTGTCCAATTCATGGAAAGTTGCCTTCAAAAACAAGGGTAGATAGTTTCCTAATAGTTCAAGATAATACTTAGACAGTCACCTCGTTTGGCTTGAAACACTCTGGATCTTCTTTAAACCAACTGATTTCTGGAGAAAAATAATCACAGTCTTGAAGACGTATCCTTTAATAGTGAAGGAATAAAAAAGTCAACTTTTTCAGTGAACTGTTGGTAAGAATTGTGGCTTTATCTGCTGTATTATTAAGCTTTTAATAAGTGCTCATATGTGTAATTTCTTTTTGAGTATAAATTTTCTCCAGTTTCTTCAGGTGGCATGTGAATAAGTAAGCTTCTGCATGTCGGCCCTGTGATCAGTTGTGTCGGTGTCTGACCCAGCTTTAGAAGACACTGACTCTGTAGAGCAATAGCATCTGTAAGTTATATCCTGTAAAGAAAACAGGCTGGAATTAACACCACTGTGCCATTTTTTAGATACTTAGCTTTTATCTCTTACTTAGAAAGAGATATTCTGAGGGCTCTGTCTGAAGGGCTGAAGATGGAGAGAAGAAAAATGGTGCCACAGTAATTTTTGAAATGGCTAACTTGATATTCTTGCTTTCTTGCAAAGCCTACCATGAATCCTGATTTCTGTTATGGACTTCAAGTTATTTCACTGTAGGTGTTCTGGAACATGCGTGTTCTTTTATTCATTGCTTGGTAGACTCAAAAGAACCTTTTTTCTTTGTTCATTCCTTTATTGTATCATTTGTTCTTCATTTGTTCCATGCAAAAATATTTTACTGAGCATCTACTTGAGCATTTGATCTCTGTTTTCTTTTCCACTACTTTTGTTGGTGTCATGCACTCATCATTCAACAAATATTAGTGACTACTGTGTGCCAGGCATAGTGGGATATGGTCAAATGATACCCTTCTTGTGAAGTTGAGTGTGGTGTTTTCTCTGTGAATCACTCCTACCTGGTCTGTGCTCTGAGCAGTGATCCGTTGTGACCTGGTGAAAGATCCACTGGGCCTCTTTCACTTGTAAATTGAAACACAGCCTTTCTTGAAGTTATAGCAATGTTGAAGGAATCTTCACAATTTGGCATCACTTCCCTAGTTCTTCTTACTTCTCACTGGCTCCCAGGCTTCTCCTCCTTTTTGTAGATATCTATGGATGCTATTTTCATGCATTCATCTTGTGTGTAGTGGGGGGTAACTTCCCATTTAAAAACTCGAAGTAGTGTCATTCCCTTTTCATTCCTTGGTTTGCTAGCTTGAATTGATTGATCTTCTCTTTATGAAAGAAGAATCAAGAAGGAACACTTCTGAGTTAGTCTACATTTAACATTTATTGAGTGAACATCATGTGCGAGGAGCTGCTGCTGCGTTTCCCAGTAATCCTCAAAATAATGCTTTAGGGCAGGGGTTAATTTCTTCATTTTATAGATGAGGAGTCTGAGACTCCAACATCTGGTCACTGTCTCCTATTAGTATATGTCATCGATGGTCAGATCTGGATTTGACCTCAAGGTTTTCTGGCATAAACTCTCCGTTCTTTTAATGGGCTTCCCCAGTGGCTCATGGGTGAAAAATCTATCTGCAGTGAAGGAGACACAGCAGCTGCAGGTTTGATCCCTGGGTTGATCCCCTGGAGGAGGGCCTAACAACTCACTCTAATATTCTTGCCTGGAGAATTCCATGGACAGAGGAGGGCTACAGTCCATGGGATCACAAAGAGTTAGACACTACTGAAGTAACTGAGCATGCACACCAACCTAAGAAAAGATTATCAGTCTTGTGAAAAAGATGAGAGATGATAGGTACATACTTTTTAATACAGATGGTTTTCAATAATACGTAAATTCTCTTGAGGGAATAATGCAGCAGATATTTTAGTTTCCCACATGGGGTTCTTGACTAGTGACAAATTCCTACTAAACCATAAATCTGTACTCCTGTCATACAAGGAGAAAGATGTATTTGTCTTCATAACAATGCTCTTTTTAGCTTTGGAAATTTTTTGGCTTTTCCTGTTAACTTGGTTGTTCTCAGTTTTATTACAATGTGATATACATATTTTCTCACATCACAGCAAAAGAAATTAGTGCCTTTGGATGACTCAATTTTAATATTCAAGGAGAGTAATGCATAGAATTCAAGCTGGTGTCAGTTTTCAAGTTGATATGATGCTATTTTTTAGATGCAGAATGCCAACCTGTTTACATCCTGTAGATTTTACCATCTCTGTAGTAATTTAACTTATGGTTGTGAAATCATATAGTAGATATATCCTATCAAAATCACAAAATGCTTGTTCTAATTAAAATTCCTCCAAACCTTTATTTCTAAATATCCAGATTTATAAATAACTTTGGACCTCTGAATCAGCATGCAGTTAGTCAAGAAGGAAAAAAAAGTGCAGTCAGAGAAATAAAACACTCCTCCTCCTCCCTCCACTCCACACAATCATCAGGGACTTGCATAGAATATACTTGAGACTTAATTTGCTTCAATTTGAGTTTCATTTTTGAAGCTATTTCTTTTCCAGGCTTCCTATTACACTTTATTTGAAAACCAGCTCTTATCATTTTAGTCATTATTGCCACAGATTCCAAGTTCTTAAATTATGCTGATCACAAAAAAAACCAGTTTTATGTTCTCATCTCATTCAGTGGTTGTTCCAATATCCCGGCCGAGGGCCACGCTGGTGATGTTCAGCACAGATGACAGCTTTTGTTCTGAGCGAGGACACAAAGGCATGGCTGGGGAAGCTGAATTGCATTTCACTTACATAAGAAAGGAACGTCTCTCTGGGTCATACAGCCCATGGTCAGGAGACATCAGAATACCTACAACATATAAGCAGTGTAATAGCTTTGAGTCTCTAACTGGCAGTATCCCTCACTTAACATTATTAATCCAGGTGTCCTAAAAGCCAAAGTGTTGACAGCCTGCAGTTGGCTGAAATACATACTGACCTATGCTTTCTTCAAGATGCAGCTTAAGCTCACCTCTTAAATTCAGACTTCCATGATCCCACCCACTCTCTATGTCTTTCCCACTATTCCTTGCCCATATCATTGTTTTTGCATTTCACTTAAGTGCTTTTTAAAAATGTGTGCATGTGCGTGTGTGTGTGTGTGTGTGTGTGTGTGTGTGTGTGTGTGTGAGAGAGAGAGAGAGAGAGAGAGAGAGAGAGAGATTCTCCGAAAGACTGAGCTTTTCCACTGCAGGTCTCCCCCTTTATTTACCTACTTTTCACTATGTCCCTACCTTATTTCTGTCATAAATATTTTTATGAATTGATTGCTTTGAAATGACTCTTTTAAAAAATGGAAAGAGTCGTCTGGATTCCTGTTCTGATTCCATGACTTCTTAGTCATTAATTAATACTTTTATTCAACATGCATTAATTGAGTGCCTACTATGTGTCAGATTGTTCCCAGCCCCAAGAATATAGGTGTGAATGAAACAGTCAAGGTATAGACTGGACATCTCTGCTGTTCCGGGATTTGCACTTTATGGAAAAGACAGCTAATAAATAACACTTGAAAATAACCAAGGCAAATATCCAAAGAATGGTATGCAGGCAAGTAAAATAGGAAATATGTAAATTATTATGGTTCAGACAGTAAAGAATATGTCTATGATGCAGGAGACCCAGGTTCAATCCTTAGGTTGGGAAGATACTTTGGAGTAGGGAAGGGCTACCCACTCCAGTATCCTTGCCTAGGAAATCCCATGGACAGAGGAGCCTGGTGGACTACAGTCCATGGATGGGGTCACAAAGAGTTGGACATGACTGAGTTACTAACACACACACACAAGGTTAATTAACTAAGATATAACAGAATCAACCATGAAGGTCAGGGAGAGGGCATTCTTGACAGAGGGAACAGTTTATGTAGAGACTCCAAGAATACTTGTCATATTGTAAGAAAGTGAAGATCACTGTGACCAGTAGGCTGGGTGAGATGCCAGAGAGATAAGAAAGATGAATGTTAGGATTTTATTGCATTGGGATAGCATCTTAGGTTTCAAACTTCATAGTGTTGGTAGTCTATTTGTTTAAAAATTATTACTGATGCAGTATGTGAGGAATGGATTTGAGAAAGGGGAGAAATATTTGGGTTCCTAGATTGGACATTACCATAACAGCCTAAGCAAGAGATGGAGTCATAGGTCTAGCTGTGGTAATAGAGTTGAAGATGGGTGGCTAGATTTCAGGATATGTTTGAGGTCAAATTATTAGAGTGGTGCAACAGTAATTGTGGTTTTGGAACCATGGATTTTAAATCATTATAACTCAGCTCAAACACATCTTCATTAACCAAAATAGAAACCATTACAATAAACAATAAACACATTTTTGCCAATGAGAAATAAGTTTGTTTATTCCTATAGCATAAAAGCACGTGCTTTGGAATTCGGTGAACTCTTGGAAAGAATTTTCTGCATCCTGTTGGTTGTGGAAGCATTTTCCCTGCAAAAAGTTGTCTAGATGCTTAAAGAAGCGGTCGTCAATTGGGAAGAGTTCAGGTGAATATGGAAGATGAGGCAGAACTTTTGAAGCATTGGTTGTGAGATGTGGTCAGGCATTGTCGTGGAGAAGAATGGGGCCCTTTCTGTTGACCAGTGGAGACTGCAAGCACAGATGTTGCATTTTTCAGTGCATCTCATTGATTTGCTGCGCATACTTCTCAGATGTAATGGGTTTGCTAAGACTGAGAAAGCTGTAGTGGATCAGATTGGAAGCAGACCACCAAATAGTGACCATGATCTTTTTCGGTGCAAGTTTGGCTTTGGCAAGTGCTTTGGAGCTTTTTTTTTTGGTCCAACCCCTAAGCCAGTCATCGCAGTTGTCATATACAATCCACTTTTCATTGATGTCATATTTAATCAAGAAATGATTCATTGTTGTGTACAATAAGAGAAGATGACACTTCATAATGACAGTTCTTTTTTTGTTTGCAGTCAGCTCAGGAGGCACCCACTTACTGAGCTTTTTTTTTTTTTTAATAAATTTTTAAAATTTTAATTAGAGGCTAATTACTTTACAATATTGTAGTGGTTTTGCCATACATTGACATGAATCCGCATGGGTGTACATGTATTCCCCATCCTGAACCCCTCTCCCACCTCCTTCCCCATCCCATCCCTCTGGGTTATCCCAGTGCACCAGCCCCGAGCATTATTGAACTTTTTAACCTTTCCAATTTGCTTCAGATGCCAAATGACCATAGAGTGGTTGACATGGAGTTCTTCAACTTCTCATGAAGTTGTAAGAGGATTAGCTTAGATGATGGTTCTCACTTGGTCATTGTCAACTTCTGATGGCCAGCCACTGTGCTTTTCATCTTCAAGACTCTCATCTTCTTTGCAAAACTTCTTGAGCCACCAATGCACTGAACGTTCATTAGCAGTTCCTGGGCCAAATGGGTTGTTGAGATAGCAAGTTGTCTCTGCTGCTTTATCATTCATTTTGAACTTGGATGAGAAAATTGCTCAAATTTTCTTTTTGTCTAACATCAATTCCATAGTTTAAAATACATAAAAAATAAATAGCAAGTAATAAATCATTAGCAAAACAATAAAGTGAGAACTTGCATTAAAATGGTGTATAACATAATCATATTTATTTAATGATATTTTCCAATATCAAATGGCAAATTTCAACAATGCAAAACCAAAATTACTGTTGTACCATCTGAACAAACATTTACTGATAGTTTGTGGAGGTTAAAAGTGAAGAGAGGAATCAAAGTATTTGTAAACATGGATAAGTCACTTGAATTTTCTAGTGATGGGCCCTTCTTAATAATCCAAATTATAGATATGTCACTGGTTCTAACGGGTTGATTTGCTACCATTCCCTCCTCTCCAGATCCTGGAGACATTTGGCACTATCTGGAGACAATTCTAATTGTCACAACCGTGTCTGGAGTTGATGCTCCTAGCATCAAGTTGGTAGAGGCCAGAGGTCAAGCTGTACAACCTACAATGCGTAGGACAGCTGCCTCTGCAAAGAAATCCTCTGCCCTCACATGTCAGTCATGCCTAGATTAAGAAACTCTGATAGACATTTACCTACCTCATAGGGTGGATGTGAGGATTTACTTAAATAATATGTTGTAAAGTCTGATGGAGGTTTTAAATTCTATATGAAGTTTTATTGACGCCACAATTTTACAGTATCTGTTGGAGCAAAGACAATAAATTCTTGTAGTTGAGTGATTACAACAATCTCTTCTCTTCAGAATGAATGAATGTGGTGCATTTTGAATACGGTACTTTGCCCAGTAGTCCCCAAGAGCCTTCAGTAGAGTAGCAGAAAAGAAATTAAAAAAAAAAAAATTGCTTCCAGGTTTATTCTGACTCCACAATAGCCACCATTTTTAACTGTTTTGCAGAAAGACTGATTATAAAATTCACTGAAAATGAGTTGCAAAGCATACTTTTATTTTTAAAAGAAAATGGTAGGTGAGAGAACATGAAACTTGAGGGGGCATTGTGAGACCTTTCCCCCTGAGAAACGTCAAGGGAATTAAAGAAGCTGGAGAGTGAGACCAGAGGCAGCAGCATGTTCTCCATGCCTTCCATCTCCAGCAGTGAGCATCCACCCCATGCTTTGCTGTGTATCAGGCTCTAGTTAGTAACCTCCCACAGGACAGGGCAGCTCCCTCTCAGAAATTATGCCTCAGAATGAGGGAAACAAGCAGCTATTCTTGTGATTAAGAACACTCCCTACAATGAAAGAAAGGTTAAAAAAAAAAAAAAAAAAAACCTGCCTCAGTGAGTTCTTAATTGGGTGTAAGATAATGTTGGTAAAAGCTTAAAATATTTAACTAGCAATAAATATTCAAGGCAGTCATTTGAAGTAATCAATGGCTAGGTGAATGCATACATTAGCTGGCAGAGCATCACTTAATCAACAATTCAAATAAACAAGAGGAAAATTAAAAATGCAAAACTTCAAATATAGAGAATTAATTAGCAAAGTTGCTAATTACCTCCAGGTTCTTTCTTCCTCTACCCATTGACTACTTAAATTTTTGTCAGAGCATTGCTAAAAATAACTAGTTGTCAAGAGATTCATTTCTTTTCAGAAGGCCTGCTTACTCAGAATGATGGCCAGGTCAAGCAGGCAACTTAGAAATACTCAAGATTTAAGTGTTAGGAAGTAATCTCAGAATGTAAAGCCTGAGAATCCTTCAGCTGACATATACTGCTGGCAAGAAAAGGACATTTTCCCCCCATTTTTAGTCTTTATCACTTAAAAACTCTAGACTTTTATCTCTGCATCCAAATATTGTATGAGAGAATCTATTAGGTAGAGAGAAGCGTTCATCATAGTTTACTGATACCGAAAAAGTACATGATTTCCTTCATTTAACAAATTCTTAGTATCCTCCTGTTATAATCCTCTCAAGTTATTATACACCCTGCTATATATAAATTATATTAAAGTGGTTTAAATGTTATAGAGGAGGCTACTTTCACTGTCTTCAACTAGAAGAACAAAGCTCTTAAGCTCTTATGCTCATTTGTTAAAATGAGACTTCATCCTACAGGCATCTTTCTTTTGCTTTGTGAGGGATATATGACTTTTTTTTACCTTCGAAGAGCACCTTTGGTTTCTTCTGCTAGCTTCAGTAGCTATTAAAACAGTTCTTTGTTTTGAAGAATATGTATCAGTCCCGAGATGTTTTCTGGTTGGAGAAAAACAGTGCATTTTTCTAAGGTTGCTTGACGTTGAGGCTTCTAGTTCTTATTTAAAGTTGCAGAATTATCAGATTAATGTGTTCTTGCACATATTTTTTTGGAAAAATTTTTGGAAATGGGAGTTAGAAGTATTTGTTCTAATTTCATCATCATTACTTCTTACCTCTGTGACCTTGGGCAAGTTGTTTACCTTTAGTTTCAACTTACATTCAGGGATGTTAAAGAAGAAAAGGTCAATTTGTTAAGTGGATTTGAAACCTAATGGAGGGTAAGAGCCCTATCCACATGAATTTGAAACCTGAGGGGGGTGTTAGAACCCACTGAGTTCAGGTTTTTCCAAATTCTAAGGAGATAACATTCTTTTACACCATTCTCCTGGTGTTTACACATCACTGAAAATTCATTTCCTTAAATTTTCAAACAATAAAAATGTAAGATTCAAAGAAACTAAATAAATCGCTTGAAGTCACATAGTTGGCTAATGATGGCACTTATACTTCAAATGTAATCCTCTGACCTGCAAAACTGCTTATTTACCAATTTATTAGTTGCTTATTTAATCTGGGGATGACCATACCGTTTGGGGTAACAGTCACAATTTAATATAAAAAATATATGCACACACTCATACATTAAATGAACTGGGTATAGAGGAAATATATATAACATAATAAAGACCATACATTACAAACCCACAACTAACATCATACTCAGTAGTGAAAAGCTAAATGCTTTCTTCCGAGATCAGCAACAAGCAAGGAAACCCACTGTCACAATTCCTTTCAATATAGTACTAGAAGCTCTAGCTAGAGCAGTTAGGCAAGAAAAAGAAATAAAAGACAGCCAAATCAGAAACGAAGAAGTAAAACTGTTTCTATTTCCAGAAGATATGATATTATATATAGAAATTTCTAGACTCCACCAAGAAACTATTAGAACTAATAAACAAATTCAGTAAATTTGCAAGATATATTATCGATATCCAGGGAATTCCCTGGTGGTCTAGTGGTTAGGACTCTGTGCTTCCACTGTACGACCTCAAGGCTCAATCCCTGAGCAAGGAACTAAGATCCCTCAAGCTGTGTGGTGCAGCCAAAAAATAAAGTAAATCAATATACAAAAATAAGTTGCATTTCCAATCAAAACCATAATTAGGTACCACTTTACACTAGTCAGAATGGCTGCCATCCAAAAGTCTACAAGCAATGAATGCTAGAGAGGATGTGGAGAAAAAGGAACCCTCTTACACTGTTGGTGGGAATGCAAACTAGTACAGCCACTATGGAGAACAGTGTGGAGATTCCTTAAAAAACTGGCAATTGAACTGCCATATGACCCAGCAATCCCACTGCTGGGCATACACACCAAGGAAATCAGAACTGAAAGAGACACGTGTACCCCAGTGTTCATCGCCGCATTGTTTACAATAGCCAGGGCATGGAAGCAACCTAGATGTCCATCAACTGACAAATGGGTAAGAAGGCTGTGGTGCATATTACACAATGGAATATTACTCAGCCATTCAAAAGAATACATTTGAATCAGTTCTACTGAGGTTGACGAAACTGGAGCCTATTATCCAGAGTGAAGTAAGCCAGAAGGAAAAGCACAATACAGTATACTAACGCATACATATGGAATTTAGAAAGATGGTAATGATAACCCTGTATGTGAGACAGCAAAAGAGACGCAGATGTATAGAACAGTCTTTTGGACTCTATGGGAGAGGGCAAGGGTGGGATGATATGGGAGAGCGGCATTTAAACATATAAATTATCATATGTGAAATGAATCGCCAGCCCAGGTTTGATGCTTGATACAGGGTGCTCAGGGCTGGTGCACTGGGATGACCCAGAGGGATGGAATCGGGAGGGAGGTGGGAGGGAGGTTCTGGAAGGGGAACACATGTATACCCATGGCGGATTCATGTCAATGTATGGCAAAACCAACATGATAATGTAAAGAAAATAAATAAAATAACAAATAAAAAGTAAAATAAAAATAAGTTGCATTTCTAGACACTAATAACAAACTATCAGAAAGAAAAATTTTTTAAAAATCCCAGTCAAAACTCAATTAAAAAGAGTAAAATACTTAGGAATAAATTTACCCAGGAGATGAAAGATCTGTGAACTGAGAATTGTAGGATATTGATGAAAGAAATTGAAGAAGACACAAATAAATAGAAAGATATCCTGTGTTCATGAGTTGGAATAATTAATATATTGTTAAAATATCTGTACTACACAAAGTGTTCTACAGAGTATTTGCAATCCCTATCAAAATTCCAATAACATTTTTTCACAGAAATAGGAAAAAAAATCCTAAAATATGAATGGAATGGCAAAATGACAAATGACAATTGCTAAAGCAATCTTTAGAAGAACAAAGCAAGAGGTACAGCACTTCCCTATTTTAAGCTATATTTTAAACCTATAGTAATCAAAACAAACAGTATGGTATTGGCATAAAAGTAGATACATAAATTAGTGGACCAAACTAGGAAGCTCAGAAATGAACTCATGGATATATGGGCAATTTTTTTATTAACACAACAAAAGAGCCAAGAATATACAGTGGAGAAGGGATAATCTCTCTATTAAATGCTGTAGCACAACCACATATAGAAGAATGAAACTGGATCCCCTCTCATACACAAAACAGTCAACTCAAAATTGGGCAGACTTGATCATAAAACTCATGAAAGAAAACATAAGCAGTAAGTTCCTTGAGATTGGTCTTGCCACTGATTTTTCGGACTTGACACCAAAAGCCAAGGCATTGAATAGGAGAGAATATTTGCAAGTCATATATTCAATAACAGTCAGAAGTATATAAAGACATTAAACTCAACAGAAAAAAGACAATTCAGTTAAAAATGGCCAGGGGATCTAAATAGACATTTTTCAAAGGAAGGCATATAAAGGAGCAATGAGCACATAAAAATGTGCTGAATATCACTGATCATCAGGGAAATGCAAATTGAAGATACGATGAGATGTTCCCTGGCATCTCTTAGAATGGCTATTATCAAAAAGACAAGAAATAACAAATATCAGTGAGGATGTAGAGAAAAGGGAACCCTTATACAACGTTGATGGGAATGCAAAGTGGTTTCTGTGGAAACTAACACCTGGAAGTTCTTCAAAAAAGAAAAGAAAAAGATAACAGCTATCATGTGAACCACCAATTTCATTTCTGGATATATATCCAAGGGTAATGAAAACAGGATCTTGAATAAATATCCATATTTCCATGTTCATTGCAACTTTTTTTTTTACAATAACCAAGGCATGAATGCATAAAGAAATTGTGTGTGAGGGCTCTTACTTCCACAGCTGGGGATTGAACTCACACCCCCTGCATTGGAAGCACAAAGTCTTAACCAGTGGACAACCAAGGAAGTCCATGCTCAGATTTGTTCTTGTGTAGGTTCATGTGTTATCTACCATGCATAGCGGTAGGGGGAACTGTGTTGATTCAGCTCGTTATCCCAGACAGTCACATTGAGAGAAAGAAAAGAGAAAACGTCAGAATGTTATAGGTTCCGTACCTTTCCAAGCCCCTTGAAAGCTCTACTCAAAGGAGATGTGACCCAGTTAATGCCCTACAATTGTCCAGCTCAGATCAATTTTAGTCTTTTTCCTAGCCAGTAAACAAAATACTGGGCAAAACCCCTTTACACAGATAAGAAAACTAACATATAGTTTTAAATTACAAGCCTAGAGTTGTTTAACCAGTAAGGGTAGAATCAGAATGTGGACCAGGATATGTAGTTAATATACAAAACAGGCTTTCTTCAAGTTTCTTTTCTTTTTTCTCTTCCAAAGCCATCATAAACTTATGCATATGAACAGTATCTGTAAATTTTAAATCTATATATTCAAAGGTTCAGCCTTATAAATGTAAGAATTGTAATTTCTAAATTACTAAATTTCACAGAAAATTGAATTTTATATTTTGTATTTTGTATTCATTCATTGTTTTAATCCATGAGGAGTACTTGTGAATACTTAGAAATGCAGACAAGTGATTAACTTTTAAGATCGTTGATGTATAGAACTTAATGAATAGGTTCAGTAAAATTCATATTTCTGGACATATTCATTACTCAGCAAAAATTGCATACATCTCTTTTAATTATTCACAAACTTACAGTGCCTTAAAATCTAAGCAGTGGATTAATGCCTTTGATGTTGCTATACACATTAAATAAAATTATTTGCAACTACACAGAAATAATATACAAGTCTTTCTTTAGATCCTAAAAATAGGAAATACAACTATTTCTTTGGCAATTATAGAATTTGTTCACAGATTCTTCCTGAAATTTTGCACTTCTGTGCTTTTCTGCTTGCTGGTTTACTGGGTAAGTGAAGTATAGTTTCTGGGTGGCTTCTAAAACTATATACATGTTTCAAAGTTAATAAACCTGGTTTTAAAACAAATAATGCTGTATTAACAAAGAACAATTATTTTTTAAACTTTTTCTCTTCATTTAGACTAATTCCTGTTCAGTGACTAAGTCATGTCTGACTCTTTGTGACCTTATGGACTGCACCACACCAGGCTTCCCTGTCCTTCACTGTTTTGCAGGGTTCGCTCAAAGTCATGTCCATTGAGTTGGTGATGCAATGCAACAATCTCATCCACTGTTGCCCCCGTCTCCTGCCCTCAGTCTTTCCCAGCATCAAAGTCTTTTCCAGTGAGTCTGCTTTTCCCATTAGGTGGCCAGAATATTGGACCTTCAGCTTCAGCTTTAGTCCTTCCAATTACTATTCAGAGTTGATTTCCTTTAGGACTGACTGGTTTGATCTTTCTGCTGCCAAGCCTCTATCAGGAATCTTTTCCAGCACCACAACTGGAAAGATTCAAATCTTTGGCACTCAGCCTTCTTTATAGTCCAACTCTCACATCAGTACATAACTACAAGAAAGACCATAACTTTGACTCTATGAGCTTTTGTCGGCAAAGTGATGTCTGTGCTTTTTAATATGTTGTCTAGGTTTGTCATAGCTTGTCTTCTAAAGAGCAAGTATGTTTTAATTTTGTGACTGTAGTCACCATCCACAGTGATTTTCAGTTCAGTTCAACCACCTAGTCGTGTCTGACTCTTCACAACCCCATCAACTGCAGCACACAAGGCTTCCCTGTCCATCACCAACTACCGGAGCATACTCAAACTAATGTCCATTGAGTTGGTGATGCCAACCAACCATCTTATCCTCAGTCATCCACTTCTCCTTCTGCCTTCAATCTTTCCCAGTATCAGGGTTTTTTCCAGTGAGTCAGTTCTTCGCATCAGGTGGCCAAAGTATGGGAGTTTCAGCTTCAGCATCATTTCTTCCAATGAACATTCAGGACTGATTTCCTTTAGGATGAGCTGGTTTGATCTGGCAGTCCATGGACTCTCAAGAATCTTCTCCAACACCACAGTTCAAAAGCATCAATTCTTCGGCGCTCAGCTTTCTTTTATTGCCCAACTCTCACATCCATTCATACTACTGGAAACACCATAGCTTTGACTAGACGAACATTTGTTGGCAAAGTAATGTCTCTGCTCTTTAATATGCTGTCTAGATTGGTCACAACTTTTTTTCCAAGGAGCAAGCGTCTTTTAATTGCATGGCTACAGCCGCCATCTGCAGTGGCTTTGGAACCCAGAAAAATAAAATCTGTCACTGTTTCCATTGTCTCCCCATCTATTTGCCATGAAGTGATGGGACCAGATGCCATGATCTTAGTTTTCTAAATGTTGAGGTTTAAGCAAATGTTTTCACTTTCTTCTTTCAACTTCATAAAGAGGCTCTTTAGTTCTTTGATTTCTGCCATAAGGGTGGTGTCATCTCATATCTGAGATCGTTGATATTTTTCCTGGCAATCCTGATTCCAGCTTGTGTTTCATCCAGCCCAGGATTTAGCATGATGCACTCTGCATATAAGTTAAATAAGCAGGATGACGATATACAGCCTTCACATACTCCTTTCCCAATTTGGAACCAGTCTGTTGTTCCATGTCCAGTTCTAACTGTTGTTTCTTGACCTGAAGACAGATTTCTCAGAAGGCATGAGGCAGGTAAGGTGGTCTGGTAATTCCATCTCTTGAAAAATTTTCCACAGTTTGTTGTGATCCACATTGTCAAAGGCTTTGGCATAGTCAATAAAGCAGAAGTTGATGTTTTTCTGAACTCTTTTGCTTTTTCGATAATCCAGTGGATGTTCGCAATTTGATCTCTGGTTCCTTTGCTTTTTCTAAATCCACCTTGAACCTCTGGATATGCACGGTTCATGCATTGTTGAAGCCTGTCTTGGAGAATTTTGAGCATTACTTTGCTAGCATGTGAGATGAGTGCAATTGTTTGGTAGTGTGTACATTCTTTGGCATTGCCCTTCTTTGAAATTGGAATGAAAACGGACCTTTTCCCTTCCTGTAGCCACTGCTGAGTTTTCTAAATTTGCTGGCATATTGAGTGCAGCACTTTGACAGCATCATCTTTTAGAATTTAGAAATAGCTCAACTGGAATTCCATCACCAACACTAGCTTTGTTTGTAGTGGTGCTTTCTAAGGCCCACTTGATTTCACATTCCAGGATGTCTGGCTCTAAGTGAGGGATCACACCATTGTGGTTATCTGGGTCATTAAAATCTTTTTTGTATAGTTCTTTTGTGTAATCTTACCACCTTTTCTTAATATCTTCTGCTTCCATTAGGTCCATACCAATTCTGTCCTTTATTGTGCCCATCTTTGCATTAAATATTCCCTTGGTATCTCTGATTTTCTTGAAGAGATATCTAGTCTTTCTCATACTGCTGATTTCCTTTATTTCTTTGCATTGATTATTGACGAAGTCTTTCTTATCTTTCCTTGCTATTTTTTGGAACTCTGCATTCAAATGGGTATATCTATCCTTTTCTCCTTTGCCTTTGGCTTCTCTTCTTTACGCAGCTATTTGTAAGGCCTCCTCACACAACCATTTTGCCTTTTTGCATTTCTTTTTTTTGTAGGTGGTCTTGATCACCACCTCCTGTACAATATCACAAACCTCTGTTCATAGTTCTTTAGGCAGTCTGTCTATCAGATCTAATCCCTTGAATCTGTTTATCACTTCTACTGTATAATCGTAAGGGATTTGATTTAGGTCATACCTGAATGGTCTAGTCGTTTTCCCTACTTTCTTCAATTTAAGTCTGAATTTGGCAGTAAAGAGCTCATGATCTGAGCCACAGTCAACTTCCAGTCTTGTTTTTATTGATGGTGTAGAGTTTCTCCATCTTCGGCCGTAAAGAATATAATCAATCCGATTTCGGTGTTGACCATCTGGTGATGTCCATGTGTAGAGTCTTCTCTTGTGTTGGAAGAGGATGTTTTCTATGACCAGTGCATTCTCTTGGCAAAACTCGGTTAGCCTTTGCCCCGCTTCATTTTGTACTCCAAGGCCAAATTCACCTGTTATTCCAGGTATCTCTTGACTATCTACTTTTTCATTCCAGTTGCCTATAATGAAAAGGACATCTTTTTTGGGTGTTAGTTCTAGAAGGTCTTGTAGGTCTTCAAAGAACCATTCAACTTCAGCTTCTTCAGCATTACTGGTTGGGGCATCAACTTTGATTACTGTGATATTGAATGGTTTGCCTTGGAAACAAATAGAGATCATTCTGTCATTTTTGAGACTGTGCTCAAGTACTACATTTCAGACTCTTTTGTTGACTATGAGGGCTATTCCATTTCTTCTAAGGGATTCTTGCCCACACTTGTATATATAATGGTCATCAGAGTTAAATTCACCCCTTTCAGTTCATTTTAGTTCTCTGATTCCTAAAATGCTGGTGTTCACTCTTGCCATCTCCTATTTGACCCTTTCCAATTTACCTTGATTCATGGACCTTACATTCCAGGTTCCTATGCAATATTGCTCTTTACAGCATCAGATTTTACTTCCATCACCAGTCACATCCACAACTGGGTGTTGTTTTTGCTTTGGCTCCAACTCTTCATTCTTTCTCGAGTTATTTTTCCACTGTTCTCCATTAGCGTATTGGGCACCTACTGACTTAGGGAGTTCATCTTCCAGTTTCCTATCTTTTTGCCTTATCATACTATTCAAGGGGTTCTGATGGCAAAAACACTGAAGTGGTTTGCCATCCCTTCACCAGTGGACCATGTTTTGTCAGAACTCTCCACCATGACCCTTCCATCTTGGGTGGCCCCGCAAGGCATGACTCATTGTTTCACTGACTTCGACAAGGCTGTGGTCCCGGTGATCAGTTTGATTGGTTTTCTGTGGTGGTTTTCATTTTTCCTGCCCACTGATGGAGAAGGATAAGAGGCTTATGGAAGCTTCCTGATGGGAGAGCCTGACTGAGGTGGAAACTGGGTCTTGTTCAGTGATTTTAGAGCCAAAGAAATTAAAATCTGCCACTGTTTCTACTTTTTCTCCATCTATTTTCCATGAAGTGATGGGATTGGATGCCACGATCATTTTTTTTTTCATGTTGAGTTTTAAGCCAACCTTTTCACTCTCCTCTTTCACCCTTGTCAAGAGTCTCTTTAGTTCCTCTTCACTTTCTGCCATTAGAGTGGTATCACCTGCATATCTGAGGTTGATATTTCTCCCAGCAGTCCTGATTCTTGTGATTCTGGTACCTCAGCATTGTGCATGATGTACTCTACATAGAAGTTAAATAAGCAGGGTGACATTATATAGCCTTGAGATACTACTTTTGCAATTTTGAACCAGTCCATTGTTCCATATCTGGTTCTAACTGTTGCTTCTTGATTTGCATACAGTTTTCTCAGGAATAGATAAGGTGGTCTGGTATTTCCATCTTTCTAAGAATTTTCCAGTTTGTTGTGATCCACAGTCAAAGTCTTAAGTCATGTCTGACTCTTTGCAACCCTATGAACTGTAGTTCACAAAGCTCCTCTATTCAAGGAATTTTCCAAGCAAGGATACTGGAGTGGGTTGCCATTTCTTCCTCCAGGGGATCTCCTGACCTAGGGGTCGAACTCACATTTCCTGCATTGTAGGCAGATCCTTTATCACTTGGGCCATAGGAGAGCTTTAGACTTAGGGCACGTAAGAAAATGTTCTTGTACTAATCTTGTTTCAGAATCCTTAAAGTAGGTGAGACACCACTTTGTATAAATTCGACGTGGCCAGAGAAATAGCAACTTGGTCAATTCTTGAAGTAACACTTGGGGTTTGAAATAGCCATTTGCTGAGTGGATGATTGAGAAAGCTGAGTGAGGACAGCATTTCTGGAGCTGTAATTTTTTATAAAAATGTCTGGCCATGTCTCGTGGCATGCAGGATCCCAGTTCCAGCCAGGGGTTGAACACTCGCCCTGCACAGTGGGAGTACAGCATCATAACGAATGGATGTCTGGGGAAATCCAGGACAGCATTTCTGGTTTGAATAACATGAAAATCTCTTAACTATCAATTTAGAATTACATGAAATATGCTTACTTTGAAACTCACTAAAGATATTATTCTATTAAAGTGTTTATTTGTAGCTGATGGATGTAGAGTGGGATATAGTTAGAATTCCCTTACAATAGTCACTTTTTTCAAATCATGATTTATTATTATTAAAAAAGATGAGGAAAATACATGTAAAAATGAATTATCTCTAACATGATTTTAGTATTGTATTTTCCTATGAACTGTTGACTTTCAAAAACTTTTTAGCTTTATTACTATGCTTTTTATTATTTGGATGATTTTCTGTCATATTCAATGTATTATTTAATAATATTTAAATAATAAAAATTTTAAAATTACTAAATACCACTATTTAACTTTTCTTTTGATTATGAAATACTCTGAAAATTAAAAACATGATCACTGATTTAAGTGGGATGCTTCAACCTAATTTTCCTCTTATTTGACCATTTTAAGAACCACATAGTTTTTCTCCAACTGAAGCTTTCACCAGGGACTTGAGATTTGATCTGTAGTAATTTGTATATTCCTGAAGCCAGGTTGGGCCTCAGATACAACTCAGTCAAGTTCTTACTCAGTTATAAGTTCTCAAAGAGCAGGGATTGTATCTTTCTTTTCTTTTTTTTTTTAAGAGCCTAATGCATATCAGGCATATCTGTGGGGAAATAGTGGAAACAGTGGCTGACTTTTTTTGGGCTCCAAATTCACTGCAGATGGTGACTGCCACCATGAAATTAAAAGATACTTACTCCCTGGAAGGAAAGTTATGACCAACCTAGATAGCATATTAAAAACAGAAATATTACTTTGCCAACAAATGTTCATCTATTCAAGGCTGTGGTTTTTCCAGTAGTTGTGTATGGATGTGAGAGTTGGACTATAGAGAAAGCTGAGCACCAAAGAGTTGATGCTTTTGAATTGTGCTGTTGGAGAAGACTCTTGAGAGTCCCTTGGACTGCAAGGAAATCCAGCCAGTCTGTCTTAAAGGAAGTCAGTCATGGGTGTTCATTGGAAGGACTGATTTTGAAACTGAAATTCCAATACTTTGGCCACCTGATGTGAAGAGCTGACTCATTTGAAAAGACCCTGATGCTGGGAAAGATTGAGGGCTGAGGAGAAAGGGATGACAGAGGATGAGATGGCTGGATGGCATCACCAACTCAATGAACATGAGTTTGGGTAAACTCCGGGAGTTGTTGATTGTCAAGGAAGCCTGGCGTGCTGTAGTCCATGGGGTCGCACAGGGTCTGACACAACTGAGTGACTGAGCTCAATGAATGAAGTGTGTGCTTATGCAGTTTTAACAGTTCTTTCCCTCTGAAGGTCAAACGTAATACTAGAAACACAGAATCCAACAGAAGTAATATTTGTCTCAGCAAGTGACATGTATACTGTTCTCAGAAAACTGGCTGTTTCTCCCTTTAGTTGTGTAAGAGTTTTAAATAAATTTCTGTACTGAGTGGATAAGATGGTGTATCCTATGCAGATAACCACAGAAACACTTAATCAGCAATTTTGAGAGATGAAATTCTCATTTTGAGGAAATGCAAAACAGTTGAATACATTTCACTACTTTGCCTGAGTATTATAGCTCTTCTTGTCTTTTTTTTTTTGTAGGCAGTTATATTTATTAACAGGTGAAAACGTTTCACCTGTATTTGTTTGGTAGATGTAAACTCTTACAATGTGCTTTTTCCTACCATGGGCCCTCTTTCCTCCTCCTTCTCAAGTAAGTTCTTGAAATAAAATTATTTTGAAGTAAAGTGAGGAAGAAGAGAAGTAATCGCTTTCTGCCTGCTCTTTCTATACCACACAGAAAGATTAAAGTTAGGATCAACACTAATATTGTCAACCTACAAAAGAGCCCGTTCATCATGTCTGATGTTCCTTGACAGTATCTACAAAGGCTTCTGTATCTAAGGATGATTTTATTGTCAATATTCAATCAGGCAGGTCAATGTTCATTTCATTTGTGAAGAAAACCACATCAAGCAAATTTCATTATAAAACCTGGAAATCAATATACGTTCATGCCAGTGTGCTCTAAATAATGAATGTGAGTTCTCCTTTACCGTGAAATAACATTTTTAAGCATTGAATTTTTATTGAAAGAAGAAAAAAGCCATACTTGTCTCTTCTTGGACAGCATTTGGATTTGTTAGTAATATTAAGAATTATTTTTAGAGTCTATTTTGTTTTAAATATGTGTGTTGGTCACTTATGGTGTCTCTGCAATTTGACATTGACCAAAGTGAAAAAATATACAGATGTGTCAACTGATAAATATCATTAAGGTGATAAAAATTATGCCTAGCAGGGGTTCAATATGCGTTGTTTCTGAACACTGTGATAAGAATTTTCAGTTGATTTTTGCATATAATGTTTTGTTAAGTTAATGTATTATTTGGCTGCCTTGGGTCTTAGTTGGATCGTGCAGGACCTTTCTCTGACAGTAGTTGTGGTGCAAGGGCTTAGTTGCCCCACATCATGTGGGATCTTAGTTCCCTCGTAGCATGTTCCCTCTCTCCTTGTCCTCTGCATCGAAGGGCAGATTCTTAACCACTGGACCACCAAAAAATCTCCTGCATATAATATATATAACTGCCCTAGTACAGGAGCACATAGTTGGGGTACATCGTGCTGTAAGCCACAAGCACCACAGAATAGATGTTTTTATTTCACCTAACCGTTTAATATACATGTGTCCTTCCAATTGTGGTATATCCTTTCACGGAGTTTCCGAAACTTTTGCTGGATTCTGTGTTCCATCTGACACAAGAAGGGAGAAATAAGGTGAGGATAGAAAGAAAAGTGTTACATAGAAAAGTATTGTCCTTTTATCCACGTGCCTTTGGTGAGAACCAAGTCATATGGTTACACCTAATTGCAAGGGAGCCTGGGAAATGTAATCCAGCCATGGGTGCAATACGGAAAGGAAATAATCTTGCTAAACAAGGAGCCAGTCTCTCCCACAAGGGGGTGTTATTCCTCTTTTATAAATAAGACATTAAGGCTTCAATATGGTAATACCAGGTCTGCCTAACAGTCCATGTCTCAGCACTGCCTGGGCTGAGTATGTTACTGTGATTTACCCTGGAGACACTTGGTATCTTGTGATGGAAAGATCAGCTAGAGCGATGCATGGCTAGAATTTTGAAGTTTGGAGTTGCTAAGGAAGCCAGAATCCACATTTGCTGTGGTGATTCCTATGAATCTGAAATTATCAGGGGTGGCAGAGATTTTAGGGCATGTGGCAGTTGGTTGTCAGGAGGCAGAATCTTGTGTGCTCTCATGAAGGTGAACAGCAGCCATACAGGCTGAGGTGGAACAAAATGGCAAAGGGTCCAATATTGGGGGAAGCACACAAACTTTGAGGCGGTACGTATGATGTGATGAATGCAGTTGATCATGGTTTGGACTCCAGGTCCTGGCTCACTCAGGTCCTTACTGGGTATATGAACATGTTAGCCCTCTTCTGCTTTCCCCATCCCTATTTTTGACTAAATTTTACTAATTTATTTAGGGCTTCATCTTTGTTTCCTTCTTCTATGTAATGCGACTCCTCATCTTTCTCTTTTAATTGCCCCTACTTTGTTCTCACTGGTTTATCATATTTTAATTGTCTGTTTGAATCTCCCCAGTCCCTTCACTATCTCAAAAATTCATTGGAAGCACAGGGTTTTTATCATTAGCTGTTTTTTTACCCCAAAACAATTTAAGGTAAATTGCCAAATTCAAACTTAAATGAAGAAAGTAGAGAAAACCACTAGACCATTCAGGTATGACCTAAATCAAATCCCTTAAAATTACACAGTGGAAGTGAGAAATAGATTTAAGAGACTAGATCTGATAGACAGAGTGCCTGATGAACTATGGACGGAGGTTTGTGACATTGTACAGGAGACAGGGATCAAGACCATCCCCAAGAAAAAGAAATGCAAAAAAGCAAAATGGCTGTCTGAGGAGGCCTTACAAATAGCTGTGAAACGAAGAGAAGTGAAAAGCAAAGGAGAAAAGGAAAGATATTCCCATCTGAATGCAGAGTTCCAAAGAATAGCAAGGAGAGATAAGAAGCCTTCCTCAGCGATCAATGCAAAGAAATAGAGGAAAACAACAGAATGGGAAAGACTAGAGATCTCTTCAAGAAAATTAGAGATAGCAAGGGAACATTTCATGCCAAGATGTGCTCGATAAAGGACAGAAATGGTATGGACCTAACAGAAGCAGAAGATATTAAGAAGAGGTGGCAAGAGTACACAGAGAACTGTACAAAAAAGATCTTCAACTCAGATAATCACGGTGGTGTGATCACTCACACTCAGCTAGAGCCAGACATCCTGGAATGTGAAGTCAAGTGGGCCTTAGAAAGCATCACTAGAAACAAAACTAGTGGAGGTGATGGAATTTCAGTTGAGCTGTTTCAAATCTTAAAAGATGATGCTGTGAAAGTGCTGCACTCAATATGCCAGCAAATTTGGAAAATTCAGCAATGGCCACAGGACCAGAAAAGATCACTTTACATTCCTATCCCAAAGAAAGGCAATGCCAAAGAATGCTCAAACTACCGCACAATGGCACTCATCTCACATGCTAGTAAAGTAATGCTCAAAATTCTCCAAGCCAGGCTTCAGCAATGCATGAACCCTGAACTTCCAGATGTTCAAGCTGGTTTTAGGAAAGGCAGAGGAACCAGAGATCAAATTGCCAACATCAGCTGGATTATAGAGAAAGCAAAAGAGCTCCAGCAAAACATCTACTTCTGCTTTATTGACGATGCCAAAGCCTTTGACTGTGTGGATCACAATAAACTGTTGAAAATTCTAAAAGAGATGAGAATATCAGACCATCTGACTGTCTCTTGAGAAACCTGTATTCAGCTCAGGAAGCAACAGTTAGAACTGGACATGGAACAGCAGACTGGTTCCAAATAGGGAAAGGCATATATCAAGGCTGTATATTGTCACCCTGCTTATATAACTTACATCATGAGAAACGCTGGTCTGGAAGAAGCACAAGCTGGAATCAAGATTTTCGGGAGAAATATCAGTAACCTCAGATATGCAGACAACACCACCCTTATGGCAAAAAGTGAAGAGCAACTAAAAAGCCTCGTGGTAAAAGTAAAAGAGGAGAGTGAAAAAGTTGGCTTATGGCTCAACATTAAGAAAACTAAGATCATGGCATCTGGTCCCATCACTTCATGGCAAATAGATGGGGAAACAGTGGCTGACTTTATTTTTTGGGGCTCCAAAATCACTGCAGATGGTGATTGCAGCCATGAAATCAAAATATGCTTAGTTCTTGGAAGGAAAGTTATGGCCAACCTGGATAGCATATGGAAAAGCAGAGACATTGTTTTGCCAACAAAGGTCTGTCTAGTCAAGGCTATGGTTTTTCCAGTAGTCATGTATGGATGTGAGATTTGGAAAGTGAAAAAGGCTGAGCCCCGAAGAATTGATGCTTTTGAATTGTGGTGTTGGAGAAGACTCTTCAGAGTCCCATGGACTGGAAGGAGATCCAACCAGTCCATCCTAAAGGAGATCAGTCCTGGGTGTTCATTGGAAGGACTGATGTTGAAGCTGAAATTCCAATACTTTGGCCACCTCATGTGAAGAGTTGACTCACTGGAAAAGACCCTGATGCTGGGTAGAGTTAGAGGCAGGAGGAGAAGGGGACGACAGTGGATGAGATGGCTGGATGGCATCACCGACTCGATGGACATGGGTTTGGGTGGACTCCTGGAGTTGGTGATGGACAGGGAGGCCTGGCATGCTGCAGTTCATGGGGTCGAAAGAGTCGGACACGACTGAGTGATTGAACTGAACTGAACCCCAAAGCAAATACAGTAGAAAAGCAATTAAGAATGAATTGGTGAATGATAATACTAATATTTATTATTAGTCATATTTTGGGCAATAAAACAATTTCCCTTACATTGGGTTTTCAGAGGATTCTAGAGTTAGTCAATGTTGCTTTTTTTTTTTTTCCTTTCTGTATGGGCTCTGAGGATATTATGCGCTCATATTCATGCACAATTTTATGTCAATCTACATTCTATATAGATTTTTATCTTCTTCATTAATGTCATACACATAGTTCTCTATGTGTATGTTCTCCCAGATGGATTATAATCAATTCTCATTCTTCATTCCTGTATTAAAATAATTCCAAAACTTATTTCATAATAATTTTGTCTGTAACAACTATCATTCATGTGGAATTTAAAGGAATGGTTTAGCTAATTCTTATTGAATTTAAAAATCATTTTCTCTTGGTTGATAGTTAAAAATATTGAAACATATTTGTGATAGTATGATTTATAAGCAAATTATATATTCAGTCATTCAGTTGATCAAATATGTATTTCTCACTTCTTGTATATATTTGGTCTTCATCCATAGTTCTTCACTCAGAACTCTGCCAAACCCTTGGAATTTCCTAAGTACTGAGCATGAGCAGGTGTTTTTTATTAGGTTAATGAGGTTAATTTTGGATCCCGGCTAAAGATGAGAACTGGTTGCCAGGAGAACCAATCAGGTGATTATAGAGGTTGGAGCTCTCAGTCCCACCCCTGGACTTCTGGCAAGGGTGCCGGAGGGTGAGCCTATTGCCATTGATCAGTGCTTTAATCAGTCATGATTGTGTAATGAAGCCTCCATCAGACCCCAAGAGAACAGGGTTTGGAGAGCTTCTGGATTGTTGAAATCTTGAGGTGCTGGAAAAGTGGTATGCCTGGAGAACATGGAAGCTCCGCGTCCTTTTCCCATTCTTTGCTCTAGGCATCTTGAGCATCTGCTAACTCTTGAGTTATAATCTTGGTACCTAAAATGTTTCTTTGAATTCTAGTAAAATAATTAAACCTGAGCATGGAGTTGTGCGAAACTCTAGTTTATCCTTCTGACAAATTTGTGCAAGGTTGGACAAATAACAACCTAGGCTTGAAATTGGCATCCTGAGTTGGAGAGAGTCTTCGAACCTCCCACTTGTACCCTGTTAGTCAGATGCCCCAGTAACAACCTAGGTTTGTGATTGGCATCTAAGGTGGTGAAGGAGGCATTCTTGTTTACCAGACCTCTTAACCTTGGTAAGTTGGTACTGTCTCTGTGTACAGTAGTCTCAAAATTGAATTGAATTGTGGGACACCCAGCTGATAGACTGAGAAATGATTGTGGGTGTGGGGACTTCCCCTTCCCCATCCCACTGCCACTGCAGTTGGCACCAGACTTATTAACATCTCTGTAACTTTCACATAGTTAGTCTTGAAATGAGCCTTTGCACTCATTGAGTCAGTGGAGTACCCACTTTGGGTGGACTTATGGGTAGACTAAAGCCAGATTTTTCACCTTTTGTTTAATTTTATCTTTTAAAAAATCCCCTGCATTCATAATTTCAGTTGCCATCTTTACATCTCATTATAAGCATTTTGATGCTTTAAAAATGTTTCTTTCTTATGTTGAAGCTTTTCTTGAATATCCTTAAAGTGTCCCCCTCAATTTCTCATTAATTTTAACTTGATTTAAAATAGGGCTTTCAAGTCTGAACATTGGAATTGGCTGGGGATGTTCAAAAATAACAATGACACACCCCCCACATCCCCAGCCCCCCCCAGCATACAGAAATTCTTTTCTAATTTATCTGAGATGGGAGCTCAGAGAGGGATAATGTTAAAAAATTCACCCCATGTGTTTCCTGTAAGTATCTCAGGTTGAAAATTTTTGACTGAGAAGAGTTTCTTAAGATGGGATCTGAACTTTCTAGGTATCTGGCTAATATTGGCATCAATGTAATTAATGTTTGTCTGGTGTTGGATAGCAAACTGGGAATCTGACCTACTGACTGAAATTACTATTTTAAAGTATCTGAAAGTCAGGGGACACCTAAAATGTTGGCGTTGAGAGTTGTCCCCTTTTGTTTAATTCCCCATTTTCTGGGTGAGGAGACTCAGGTCCAGAGGGATGAGATACATGGCTCAGCTTTACAGGCTGGTCAGGTTGGGAGCAAGGAGTATGAACTTGAAGCCTTTAGCCCTCTTTCTGTTTCACTCCTTGCCTCTCAGAAGCTGTATTGTGAAATAGCCCAGAACTTGAGATTTCACTTGTTCTGTTTGGGCCAAGTCCTAAAAACTCCTTTTGTTATTTAAACCCCAGTGCTTAAGTCCTAATTACCATTCAGTAATTACTTTACAGTGAACAGATGTGTGTTATTTGCTAAGAAAAAAGTTGGAATGATCTACACCTGTACCTTCAGCACTGTTCCTCCACTGAGAAGTCACAGTCAGTACTAATGAATATGCCCAAGTCGCCAAGGTCTCACATTCAGCTGACGTTGATGTGCAGTGCAGTGTAAGGGTTTCTGTTGCCAACAGATCAAGTGTTCACCAGGCTCCCATCAGCTCTGCCAACTGCCAATCACCCAATTCCGCTTTCCCCTGAAAAGCAGGTTTTGTTTTTCTGAAGTTAAGTAGTCCATTGGTGAAATGAGATAGTGTTTTTCTCATTGGAAATAATTTCCCCAGGCAGCATAAAGTAACAAAATAGCAAAGTGAATCAGTTGAAGATGTGTTTTTGCTGTGAGTGACTTAGTTATAAGTCACTTAGTTATAAGATTAGAAGCTGGGATGGGTTAGCAACAACTTTATCAGTGGACTTAATTTTTGTTGGTGTTGTTGGAATGGGCAGACTGGCATTTTGTAATCCTTACTGTGTTCAGAAATGAGGGTAGAAAATGCTAGGTTTATTTCATACTGGGATTCATTACATCATATTATTTGTTGGAATATAATGTTTGTTTCACTCTGATTTCATAGTTACAGATTGTGCATGTTTTCTACCTAGGCTTAATTTAAGAGGTTTCCACAATCTTAAGGTAGGACTGATTTTTAAAAAATGTATATTTGCCCAAGTTTTGCTTCTAGAGATAAGGTGTGTAATGTGGTTTAAACACATTAGCCTCCTGAGTGTGGAAATTCGGTTCAGTGCAGCTTAAGGGGATATGAGTACAAGTACTTCATTTGAAGTCTGCATATTCCTATATCCTCAAATAATCCAGTACTTCAGATCAATTGATGTTTTTTTTTCCCTTCAATTTGGACAGTTGATGAGTAGATTATAGTGATAAATCTTAAATGGTGTCTTCATGATAGCAGTGATCAGACAACTGATCAGGTTTACATTTGTTTAGCATTGAACTTTTATAAATGTCTGTCACTTTTTCCCTTGAAAGGGATAGTGCCACCCCGTATCTTTCACTTTTCCTTTCAGAAATTAGTAATGATAGTAAGACAGTAACTCAGATGAAAGGAAGGAAATTATGCATGACTGAGTTTTGACATTATAAGTTGACATTATAGTATGAATCTTCCTAACGTGACATTTGACAACATAAGGGTTGTTTTTTATTTTCCCCCACAAAGTCAGTAAAAGAGCATGGATTCCGTGAAAACTATCATATAAAGTCAGCCACACTGAATATGTGAAGATCCTCAAAGCCTTAGATAAGAGAGTATTTCTACTGGAGTAGGGACTCAGGCTGCATTCCAGTAAGTACATGATAAATATATCTCAGTCTGCCTACTCTTCAGTACTGTTAAAGGTAATGTGAGATCTTACATGACAATAATTTAAAATGTTGCTGTTAAGTTGAAAAGAAGTTTTGCAAAAAAAAAAAAAAAAATTATCATTTTGATTGTTAAAGTTATAAATATTCTAAAGATAAATCTTATAGAAGGTAATACTAATTCATATCCATACATGCACACACTATTTTGTGTTAGAATTTAAAAACATGATACAGTGCATATCTTGTGGCTAATTGCTTTCTTTCTCCCAATATCCAATATGATCGACACTCATAGTAGTTCATTTTAAATGCAGTATAATAGTCTAATGCCTGACTAAATTATGATGTTTATCTGTTCTCATATGGCTAGGCATTTTAGTTTCAAAAATTTCATTTTAACAAACTATGGCAACAAATCCCCTGATGCATACATACTCATGATATAAACGTTTATCTAAGAGCATACACACAGATGTTGAATCATTGAATTGTAGGGTGTGTGTGTCCATTTTACTAGATACATTCATGAATTGTTTTCTGAAGTGCTTGTACCAGTTCACATTCATACCAAGTGTTGAAGACTTCACTTATTTTGATTATAGTTGATAATATGCCCTGACTGATTTTGGCTCACATACTTTCTTACCTCATAGCTACAATGTTTTGAAATCCTTGCAACCTCAGAATCATCTACTTTTCTTGAATAGATGATGCCCTTTTGTAACAAGTTTGAGGGAGTTATAGCCCACTTCTCTGTAGCCCACCCACTCTGTGGGTGGATTATGTGTGTTGCTAGTCTGGACTTTACTTTGTAACTTAGTTCAAATAACAATTTTTTTTTTTTTTTTAATATGGCATGTGTTTGGACCCACCATCTGAGAAGAAGAATACTCTGTCTCAGAACCTATTCCTTTAGGATCTGACATTAAATGTAGGATTCAGACTTTATCTAACTTCTTAAAGTTTCTCTTTCAAGGATTAAAGTTCATCCCCTGACATTTAGTTTGCTTCTTTGGGACTTTGGTTCTATGGGGCTTTTTTTTTTTTTTTTTTTGTGGTATGGTTCTTCTTCCCCCATGCTTTATCAATGCCTTATCTTCTGGACTTCCTTTCTGTCTATAATATAGAAAGGTTGCTCTTTGTTACCATGCTTGCATGGTACTTCTCCTGGCACTTTCCTGGCCTGGAGGGCTGATCTGGTTCCCAACAAGCTGCTCTCTGCTGTGGACTCTGCCATTGATACCATTTAAGAAAAAGATTGTTTGCTGTCATTCCTGAAAGTGATTTCATGCTGTTTGTTCTACTCTTTTACAAAATCTGTCAATTGTTTGACACCTATTTTTCTTCCTTCAGTAAGTTTTGAAGGTCATGATCATTTCTAGAACTATCAGATACTTCAATTTCTTCTTTACTAATGTGAACATCATCTCCATAGATGTACTAATACCTCTGTTCTGGTCATCAAGCAGTAAATGACTGCTTTTGACCTAAATATATGGAGGTTATCAGAAAACCTAAGCCCTAAGAATAGCATTGTAAAAAAAAAAAAGCAACCCTCATAAAAGCAGATTTTTTTTTCTTGATTTTACAAGTCAAATACATGCGTTCATTTTATAAAGTTTGGAAAATAAAGCAGTGTGTTAAGAAAAAAGGTTTTCATGAAGCCATAATTAACTTTCTGTAGCAATCCAGATGTAAAGATACACAATATATATTATTTGAAAAAATATTCGAGTGCCCTCAAATGAGCTGAAGCTCCAATACTTTGGCTACCTGGTGCAAAGAGCTAACTCTTTAAAAAAGACAGTGATGGTGGGAAAGACTGAGGCAGGCATAGAAGGGGATGACAGAGGATGAGATGGTGGGATGGTGTTACCCACTGAGTGTACCTACGTTTGAGCAAGCTCCAGGAGATGGTGAAGGACGTGGAAGCCTGGCATGCTGCAGTCCATGAGGCTTCAAAGAGTCAGAAACGACTGAACAACAGCAGCAAAAACTGTTGGGTATACAAAGAGCAATAAATAAATTAAATATAGATCTGCCATTCATGGAGCTTAAAAGTCTTCAGAAGGAAATGGTATGAGATAAATGACTAAGTATGTAAAAGCAAATAGAGAAGTGGTGTGAAGATAAGAAAGATGTACAGTGATAACAATGTTGTGACTGAAGGGGAAGGAAGAGAGGGCTACATGACTGTTACATGGATAGAGACTAATTAGTGTTATAGGGAAAACCAGTGTTTTTTAGAAGAAAATATTTCAGCTGAGTTTCAAAGGATGTGAAAAGCAAGCATGCGAAGATCAAGGAGGACAAGATTACAGGGTGCCAGAGATGCAGGTACAGAGTGTCTGGAGACACGAAAGAGATTGGCGTGTGACTAAAGTTAGGAAGAGACACCATCAATTTAATCACATCTTTCTGTGGAGGAGTTAAGGGGAGATAGAAACACAAGAATTTAAATGTACAACCCAATTTAATGATCTAACTAGTTACAGATAAACTGTAAGGATATAGAGGTACATTTTGAGATCAAATTATCATGGTGTTTCTATTTTTAAAGAAGTTGGAAACAGGTATATATTTTGTAACTTTCTTTTAAAATATTAAGTCTAATAATGGCTATTTTCCCATACATTCCCAGGTCTAGATGTTTAGAATTTGGCTTGTAAACTGATTTAAATATTTGTAAAAATTCCATATTGCTGGTTCTCTGCCTTGTATACTTTTTCTGAAACTTGTGTGTATTGTGTTAAACCAAAGGGATCCTTTCTCCTGCTGTAAAGGCAGAGTAAAAGGTTACAGGTAACTAAGGAGAATTGTTCCTGATTCACCATTCTTCTCCCCCACCTTTTTCTCTCAGGAATGAAGTCCTTCCATATCTCATCATGCTAGGAGTGGCTTATCAGACAGTCAGATAGCAATTCCAGTTTTGCTTATCAGTTAGGACCAAAATGTGTCATTGTGTTTTCTATATTTAGGAACTGTAGGAAGAAGCTGTGCTGACATGTGGGATGTGAGGAGCATCTGTTAAGAGAATGCTAGAGTTGAAGGCGTTAAATGTTTAAAGAAGTGATGAGGCTTTGGGCTCAGCTGTCCCCTAGGTTTACTCAGAGCTTGCAGATACTTATTCTCAACACATTCCTAGGAGACAGATCTGTTCATCTGTGAATGCCTAGATGCATGGAAATGGTGAGCTGTTGCAGTGCTAATTTTCATGTGTCTAGTTTGATGTGAATAGTAACTCTGAAGGAAAAGAGTTGGTGATTTTTATTTCAGCCAGTTCCTTAACTTGGAACAGTTCTCTGTCTTGGATGTAGTTTCATACCTTTTCTAAATCTCCAAAAGTCAACATGTCTAAGATAGTTTTGAGTTCTTGCATCTCAGTGACAGAAAAAATTTTTCTAGAATGTACTTGAACCAGAGACTTTCTCAGTAAATTGAACTTTACTTCCCTTAAATTTTGTTTCCTCTTGTATGATGTTATCAACGTTATTGGAAAATGTTATTTGTCTTGGCTTTGCCGAAGTCTACTCTTCGGGTGATGTTGGATTTTCTATGTCATTCCATTCTTTTTCTATTTATTATTTAGATTCCCCTAGTTACCAGTTGAAATGTCTATTAAATTTCCTCTCCTAGAGCTTTGAAGTCATTCCTTTATATCTTTTAAGGTACACTCCTTGGAATTTTCTTAAATTTTGGCCCATATCAACAATAAAGGGAAATAAAAATATGACTTTGTTTTTGTTTTAATTATGGCAATGTAATTTATAATAGATTTGTTTATTTACATATAACTCATAATCATTATTCACATTGGAGGCTGATTTAAGCATTATTTTTTATGGTTGTTTTGAGCTGGATCATAAACTATCAAATATTCCCCAATAAAAGATGACATTTTTCAGAATTATAGACCTTAAAGTTAATGGAATTAGCTTTGCCAAATTCATGCCATGATTCTATTTATTTCCCTATGACAACTTTCTTCCTACATCTAATTTTAGAGTCTCTTTCTATTTCCTTTCCATTTACCAGGAGAATATTCTTTCCACCATGTTCAGAACACAAGTTTAAATGAGTTTTGTGTTTCGCTACTTGATTTTAGATAAATACAACCTCTCATTTGTTTTTCTATGTTGTCACTCATAAAGTTTCCTGCTTCTGGTATGCTATTGTTTTAGAGCAGGCTGCCATACAAAATACCATATATTGAGTTGCTTGAGCAAGTATTTGTTTGTGAGAAATACAGAGGCTGAGAAGTCAAAGACTACAGTGTCAGGAGATGGGGTTTCAGGTGAGAACCCTTTTGCTAGCAGTTTGCCACCTTCTTCCTGTATTCTTTACATGTTGAAGGCTAGCTTTGCTTCTGCCTGTTGTTATAAGGACACAAATCCCATTGTGGAAGTCCTACCCACATGACTTCATTTAAACTTAATTACCTTCCAAAGACTCCGCCTCCAAATGCCATGACATTGGGGGTTAGGGTTTCACCACATGAACTTGGGAGGATGTAAACATTCAGTTCATGACATATACCTTTCCCTTTTGTTAGGTTCTTCTGCTGCTGCTGCTAAGTCATGTCAATCGTGTCTGACTCTGCGACCCCATAGATGGCAGCCCAGCAGGCTCTTCCATCCCTGAGATTCTCCCAGGCAAGAACACTGGAGTGGGTTGCCATTTCCTTCTCCAGTGCGTGAGAATGCAAAGTGAAAGTAAAGTCACTCAGTCATGTCCGACTCTTTGTGACCCCATGGACTGTAGCCTACCAGGCTCCTCTGTCCATGGGATTCTCCAGGCAAGAATACTGGAGTGGGTTGCCATTTCCTTCTCCAGGGGACCTTCCCAACCCAGGGATCGAACCCTGGTCCTCCCGCATTGCAGACAGACGCTTTAACCTCTGTGCCACCAGGGAAGCCTGATTAAAGTACTCCTCTGAGTACTCTAATCACAGAGTACTTTAATTACTCTGATTAAAGTAATCCTCAAATCATACTTTCTTGGGTTTGATATTTCCGTTTAGAATTACTGTGAAAAATTACCACTGTCTGCCATTTGTTGTGTGTACGTGAGGCTGTTTTTGTTTTCCCACTGTGATAACCACTATTAGAGGGCATGTCATTTTTGTAAATTTCAGGCATTTGTAACTCTAAACTGCAGGAGAAGGTATTCTCCTAAATATGTATTTATGAATATTGAATGCAGTTAATGAGGAAGTGTCTTAGACAAGCCACTGATGTCCTGAAAGTAACTGACCTTCAACTATTTGTATTTGCCAGTAACAAGTGTTGATGAAAAAGTGGGAAAATCAGAACTCTCATACACTACTGATAGGATTGTAAAATAACATAGCTTTTTGGAAAACTGTTTGGTTATACCTCGCTGTTAAACATTAAACATAAAGGTTATCATTTGACCCAGAAATTTAACTCCTAGGAATTTACCCAAGAGAAATGAGAACATAAAGCCACACTGTTCAAAGGGGCAATAGTCATTAAAATGTGAACTCATCCTAAATGTTCATCAACTGATATGGATATAATCAAGTATGTAATATTCATGTGATAGAATATTATTTGGAAATAAAAATAAATGAATTACTGTACATGCTATAACATGGATTAACCTTGTAAACATCATGCTACATAAAATAAACCAATCACAAAGGGCCATATACTGTATGATTCCACTTACGTGAAGTTTCCTGAATAGGCAAGTTCATAATGACAAAAAATATGTTTATTATTGCCAGGGGCTAGGCGGAGGCGGGGAGGATTGGGAATGACTTTGAATAGCAATACAGGAGTGAACTTACATAGTATCTTCGGTGGGGGGATGAATGTTCTAAAACTTGGTGGTAGTAATTTTCTAACCCTTGAAAAATATTACTAATATTAGTATACAATCAATAGTTCTTCACATATGTAGATAAAACCTTCATGTCTCCTAGACTGTTGAGCAGAAACCAAACTGAGTCAGTCAGTCTTTCTGCAAAACTTAAAATTTTATTTATTTATATTAACTTTGTATTTGTATCAACAATTGCTAACCTCAGATAGGCTTTCCATAAAGCAAGCTGAGCTGAGGTGCATGGGATTTTTAAGACAGATTTTACTCTAATCATCCTCCTTGCCAAACAAACTGAAGTTAGCACTGTCACTTTGGTCCGCACTGTTTATTCCTCTTCCCTTGTAGCTCAGACAGTAAAGAAAGCTACTTCAGTTTGGTTCAGTTCATTTGCTCAGTTGTGTTCGATTCCTTGTGACCCCATGGACTGCAGCACACCAGGCTTCCCCGTCCATCACCAGCTCCCGGAGCTTACTCAAACTCATGTCCATTAAGTCAGTGATGCCATCCAACCATCTCATTCTCTGTTGTCCTCTTCTCCTCCTGCCGTCAATCTTTCCCAGCATCAGGGTCTTTTCAAATGAGTCAGTTCTTCCCATCAGGGGGCCAAAGCATTGGAGCTTCAGCATCAGTCCTTCCAACGAATATTCAGCAATGATTTCCTTTAGGATTGACTGATTGGATATCCTTGCAATCCAAGGGATTCTCAAGAGTCTTCTCTAACACCACAGTTCAAAAGCATCAATTCTTTGGTGCTCAGCTTTCTTTATAGTCCAACTCTCACATCATGACTACTGGAAAAACCATAGCTTTGATTTGATGGAACTTTGTTGGCAAATAATGTCTCTGCTTTTTAATATGCTGTCTAGGTTGGTCATAACTTTTCTTCCAAGGAGCAAGTGTCTTTTAGTTTCATGGCTGCAGTCACCATCTGCAGTGATTTTGGAGTGAAAAAAAAAAAAAAAAGAAAAGAAAGCTACTTAGGGACTTCTAATCCATTATGAGGGAATTTGATAGAAACCACCATGATGACTCAGGTATGGAGTGAGAATTAGGAGCCAGATACAGCAGGTATTAGACCTGCCTGGGATCTATTACAGGCTGTTGATACTTTCTATGCCCCATCTTTGATTTGATGAATGTAAATTTTGGTTCCCATCCTTGTTGCAAAACCAGATTGTGTTTTGCTTCAGGGATTCTTGCTTTCTGCCCTAAGATTTCTCTAATATGCAGTGCAGTGTAGTGCTTAGTCATGTCCAATTCTTTACAACCCCAAGGACTGGGGTCTGCCAGGCTCCTCTGTCTGTGAAATTTCCCAGACAAGGATACTGGAGTGGGTTTCCATTTCCTACTGCAGGGGTGTAATAATGAAGGATTAATAGCTCCTGAGAACCTTAACCGATAGGGGATGAACAACCAGTAAATAGATACTCCTCCAGTTGGTATTTTGAGTGGAAAACTCAAGTTAATTTCACACTGTACAACACTGAGACTGACTCTTGCTTGACAGTGATGTTATCTGTAATTTAGTTACTTCATCTGCATGAGATAATAATTTCCTCTGTGTAGGAAACAGTTGATATGCTAGACCTAAGACTACTGTCGTAAGAGGCATGCATGTGAGATTGACCTTTGGTGAATAATAATGCAAACTTTTATAATTGATAAGAGTAGCTCAGTATATATATATATATGTGGAGAAGGAAATGGCAACCCACTCCAGTATTCTTGCCCGGGGAATCCCGTGTTCAGAGGAGCCTGGTGGGCTACTGTTCATAGGGTCGCACAGAGTCAGACATGACTGAAGTGACTTAGCATGCGTGCATGCATTAGAGAAGGAAATGCCAACCCACTCTAGTATTCTTGCCTGGAGAATCCCAGGGACAGAGGAACCTGGTGGGCTGCTGTCTCTGGGATCACACAGAGTCGGACACGACTGATGCGACTTAGCAGCAGAAACAGTATATATAAGTTGCCTGTACAAATAATTTGGTGTGTGTTGAATACCTGCTTTCTTTCAGTTGTATGGATTTAAGTAATTCTAGCAGAGAGTATCTATGTAACCAGCCCTCCTACGAGCAAAACTAATTCTCAGTGCCCACACTAAGTCTCTAATCAGCTTCTCTGGATAGAAATGTTTCAGACTTGTTGATGCATTGTCATTGCTGGGAAAGTGTACACTCTGTGACCACTTCATTGGGAGAGAGCATAAGGAAGCGTGCCATTTGGATTACTCCAGACTCTGCCTGTTTTTTTTTCTTGATTACCTATGTTTGTTTTCCTACTATACCTTTGTCATAGATTTTATATGCAGGTGAAGCTTACATGCTGAAACTAGCAAGCCTTTGATTTTAGTGAGGGGGCGGGAGGGGATCTTGAGGACCCTGTCATAGCTGCTGTGGTTATTTTGAAGAATAAATGAGATAATGTGAAATATTTTAGTGCAGTGCTTCTAATGTCCTAAGTGTACCATATATCTTAAGGTTTACCCAGTTGTGCCCCGTCACTCAGTATGGGGTAGCTATTGGTTTGGGGATCCCAAGTTAATCAGATTGACTGAGTATGTAGTGTGTAAGTCATATTAGTCTTGAGATAAAGAGATAGAAGGATACTAGTGCTGCTGGAGTTGGAATTTAACTTCATAATGCTCCACACAATTGCTTTAAAATTTCGGTCCTTTTCTGCCATCTTTTGCACAGCCAATAGGAAATGCAGAATAGTAGCTGCTGACTTTCCTGTTCTTGTCAACACAGACTTCCTTTCCAGACACTCCCTTTAAAGCCATTAACCTGAACTTTTTTTTATATCTTATTGAACTGATGCCATTTTCCATTTATTGTGACCTTCCCCTCTTCTGTCAGATGCTCTTCTGACCACTCATCATGAACTGGCTTACACCTTCTCTCTGGTGAGTGATCACAGAGTGCTCAAATCCTGTGGGTCTCTCCTTTAAAGAAACAGAGTTCTGTAGTTTAAAGTCATGAATGTGAGCATGAAGATCTAGGTTCTGCACTATGGGCTTATGTGTGATTTTAAGACTTTGAGCAATTTACTTAGATTTCCTGAGACTCTGGTAGTCTGTAATATCAAGATAGTATTTTTTTTTTTTTTAACTTGCTGATCAACGGTGGATTGGGGGCACAAAGCGAATTACTGTACTGGTGAGAATGCTGCATAGACACTAAAGCACAGCACCTGTGCTTGCCTTTTGAGTTCTTACTTCCTTTCTGTATAGTTTCATGTTGCCATTATTGTCCACCTTTTTAATGTTTTGTTTGTCTAAATAGACTTTAATGTCCTTGATGGTTTGTGCCTGCCTCCTTTGTGTCTTGACATCCCCTATGGTAGTTAGCAAAGTGATGTGCTGCTAAATGGGGCTCAGTTAAGAATCTTGTCAAGTTTACTGATGAGGACCTGGGAGTTTGGAGACAGGTCATAGGGATATTTAGAATAAAAGAAAGCATGGGATTGAGAGCAAACACTTTATGTACGGAGCAAGAGCCAGTGAAGTGGCTGATTTTCAGGATTAATATAGGGGACTCAAATCTGTAGGGCTGGTTAAAGTCTTCTTCATTATTAGGTGCTTTCGAAGTAAGTGTCCTGTTCCCTATAATTTTGTTTCATCAATTTTGTCAGACATTGGTGCTATTTGAGCCAAACAACTCTTAGATTCCTATTTCAAATGTATCATTGGCAAATGTTTATCATGGATGGGACTGTTCTTTTGTTTTTCTTATAGAGGTCTAAGAAAAACTTTATAGTAATGACCTATTAGAATTCAAGTATTATAAAGAAGCCTGTAAACTCCCATGGGTGGAGGAGCCTGGTAGGCTGCAGTCTGTGGGGTCGCTCGAACACGACTGAGCGACTTCACTTTCACTTTTCACTTTCATGGAAGAAGGCAATGGCAACCCACTCTAGTGTTCTTGCCTGGAGAATCCCAGGGACCGCGGAGCCTAGTGGGCTGCCGTCTATGGGGTTGCTCAGAGTTGGACACGACTGAAGCGACTTAGCAGCAGCAGCAGCAGCAGTAATATAGAATATTATTCAATGGAAAAAACATTTTTAGCCATTGCTTTATTTGGCAAACATTTACATGTTCTTACTTTATGTCAGATAATGTTATAAAAACTTTATGCATATTTTTCTAATCATTGTAACATTCTGTGGAAAGTGAAATGAAAGTTGTTCAGTCATGTCCTACTCTTTGCAACCCCATGGACTATACAGTCCATGGAATTCTCTAGGGCCAGAATACTGGAGTGGGTAGTCTTTCCCTTCTCCAGAGGATCCTCCCAACCCAGGGATTAAACCCAGGTCTCCTGCATTGCAGGTGGATTCTTTACCAGCTGAGCCACAAGGGAAGCCTAAGAATACTGGTGTGGGTAGCCTACCCCTCTCCAGGAGATCTTTCCGACTCAGGAATTGAACCAGGGTCTCCTGCATTGCAGGCAGATTCTTTACCAACTGAGCTATCAGGGAAACCCAAAGGCTGTTCTTTTTTTTCCATTTTGCATACAAAGAAACTCAGGCATAAAATAAGTGAATTATTTAAGATCACACAAATATATAAACAGCTGAGTTTACAAAACTGGTCAGTCTGGTTCTATAGTATGTGCTCCTAATCCCTGCTTTATACTGCCTTTGTTATTATCTTTGTATTTAACTATGTGTAGGCATGTGCATCCATGTAATGTGGATAATATGTTCATTTTGAGGGGGGGCTACTGTGATGCCATTGACTCAGAAAACAAAACAGAAACCTATTCTGATGACTTGTGAACTTTTCTGACTTACAATACTAATCTTTGTATCCCTAAAAATTTTTCTTGTCATTGTAATTAGGTTCAACAAAGTAAATAAATTGGATTACAAGATAATGATGGATTAGGGATGATTGTTAAATCTCTTTAAACTCTAACAATGTCAGGATAACAGCTAACACTCAAGTCAACTAATACTAAAATGGTGTTGTCTGTTTGCTTGATCATCTAAGGCTAACTGCCCTGATATTTACCATCTTTTGTTCATTTTTAATATAATTCAGCATTGAAAGCACAAGATATAAAGGGATGAAAAGATGATGCCCCACTGTACTTATTCAAGTAAATTATTATGCCTTGACCTTTTGACCAAATCAAATTCATCTTCTCTCTCTCTGCAATTTTGCCCTTTTTAATAAGGCAGCACAGATTTAATGGATTGGGAGTCTGAGTAAGTAATAAGAACACAGAGAAGAGTGGCCAACATGATTAAGATTTTATTTGTGGTGTAATTCCATTATAATTAACATTATGTAACTGGAGAAATACGGTGTTTGCACCTCTTCCTGGCAGATGTTTTTAAGTCAGTGGCAGAAAGGAGATTAAGTAGTAAATGAAGACCTACTTATTGAAATTGTTTTTGCATCTTGTATTGTTGGATTCATTTGTTTGTTTCACAAACCACAGTTAATTTAGTAAGGAAAATAAGCAGTATGTTTAACAAGCCCTCTAAATAAATTTGTTTGCAATCTTTTCAAGTAGCATAGTTGAACTTTCTATGTTACAAAATACGACTAAAAGATCTATAAAGTGGGAGGTGATTAAATAGTGAAAAGTTTCTTTTTCCCTCCCAGAAAAAAGTGTTAAACAGAATTTAAAGTTAAGTAAATTAAAATACCATGGTTTTGTATATACAGAAAAGCATTTTCAATTTGTTACAAGTGATTTTTTTTTTTTTTACAAAAACATTTTGGCTAGTTAAATATTTAATCAATTTACCTAAGTTTGGATCTGAGTCTTCTGGCCAGGGGCTTGGCAATCTTTGGCCAGGTGGTCAAATCTGGTTATCCACTTCTTTACCTGTCTTCCACTTACTAAGCAAGTTTTTTGTTGTTGTTTTAATTTGTAGATAGTTGGAAAAATACAAAAGAATAGTAATTCATGATATGAAAATCATGACATTCAAATGTCAGTGTCCATCAATAAGGTTTAATGGCACACAACCCCACTCATCTGTGTTTATATCATTTATACTGATTTCTTGTTACATCAGCAGAATTGAGTAGTTCTGATACAGATCTTATGGTGTGCAAAGCTGAAAATATTTATCCTCTAGATCGTTTCGAAAATGTTAGCAAACCCCTGCCTTAGAGTTAGCCAAGAGTAGTAATAAGACTGTGATTTCTAATAGGACTGCAGTTTAGATACAAATATGTCTATTTTACAATTCAAGATTCTGAGGCTCTGATTATTAAGTCATTTTACTTGGTTAGAATTGGGTTTTGAGGGCAGTCTTGAACTCTAACAACTTGAAATATATATGAAAGCATATATGAATGCTTAGAATTTAGACCTATTTAAAAACAACATTTTAAGTCTTTTGAAAATGGAGGTATGTCTTCTGTTATCAGTTAATAGTTATTGGATAGTATTTGGTTGATTTAAAAGCAGTCATTCCCAGGGCTTCCCTGGTGGCTCGGTGGTAAAGAATCAGCCTGCCAATGCAGAAGACGTGGGTTCCATCCCTGGCCAGGAAGGTCCCACATGACGTGGGATAACTAAGCCTGTGGGCCACAACTATTGAGCCTGTGCTCTAGAGCCCAGAAACCACAATTACTGAAGCCAAGTGCCCTAGAGCATGTGCTCAACAACCAAAGAAGCCACTGTAACTGGAGAGTAGCTCTCACTTGCTGCAGCTAGAGAAAGCCCACACACAGAAACAAAGACCCAGCACAGCCAAGAAGAAAGACACATTAAAAAAAAAAAAATAAAGTAGCCATTCCAATGTTTGGGACGTTTGAGATATGGTATTGTAGCTGTCTACAAAAGGGAGGCTCATAATCTGTTTTCATAGTAGATGGCAGAATCACTTTTCTCTGTCAGTGTGGATTCTACTCTATATAAAAATGATTACAAGTTGGTACAACTCTTTTTTTTTTTTTTTGAGAACTCTAATACAGTAGTCTTGGGGAATTGCACTTAGAGTCTTTCTGTGGAAAACTTATTGCTCATTCATTTAGTACAGAAAAATGGGAAAGATGATGGCTGTTCATGGCAAGAGTTTACATAGCTGAGTTTATGGAAGGAGGCAAGAAGTTACTTGTTTTCCATCATTGATATCTCACCTCCCTTCCTGAAGTAGAGGATCATGATAAGTGATGATTGCATTAGGATGTGATGATGATAAGTTTTGTGTGTTATTAAAAAATGCCTTAAGAGGAAATCTATTTAACAAAGTATTTAGGGTAACTTTAAGTATGGTGGAAGAGGGAACCATTGTTTCCTCGAGAGTTTGCTGAATTTCAGTTTTGAAAGAGCAAGTAAAACATGGTGAACTGTATTTTAATGTGCAAAATTCCTTAGGCTTATTGAAAGGACCTTCTGAGGGTTAAGGTTGTCCTTACATGGTGCTAAATCAGGATAATAGCCTGAGATTTACTATTTCATGCTATTGAGTTAGCTACCGGGATTCTTAAAAAAGCCATTCTTATAGACTGTCTTAAATATAGCTGATGGATGACAATCTAAATAATGCCTTGAAGGCAGAGCCTGTGTCTTATAGTACCTTCAGTATTGAGAACCATAAGTACTTAATAGTAAATATTATTTTAGCTAACCTTTTACTGAGCATTATGTGCCAGAAAATATGCTAATCTTTTTACAACTAATATCTCATTTAATTGCCTAAAAATCTTCTGGTCTTAATATTACAGGGTTTACAGGGTTGTATAGAACGCTTGAAGAGCAGGAACTGGCAACCCACTCCAGTATTCTTGCCTGGAAAATTTCATGGACAGAGGAGCCTGGTGGGCTACAGTCCATGGGGTCACAAAGAGTCAGACATGACTGAAGGACTGGCACACACACACCCCCACACAGAACAGTTGAAGTAGCTAAAATTAACATTCAGGTATCTCTGACTTTGAAGCCTGATTGTTTTCATGCTGGGGTCGTAGGGCATGCTCCAAATGTTTGAGTGAATGCATGGGTGTATGAAAGAGTCAGTTGTTAACAGGAATACATAATCATGGAATCTGAATCTGTTTTTAATCTACAGTTTCTTCACTTGTAATCTAATACTGTGATCATCATTATAAGCTTCATCAGCGATCCATACCCCATCCACTTGCTTTGAAAAAGAAACATTATGGAAAAGTCCAAGTTATGACTTAGGAGTGAACAAATCAGTTGCCCCCTGTTGTAAACAGCAGTGTGACTGGCAGCAGAGATGCAGTATTTCTGCTGCAATTTAGATGGATTGCAGAGGGTTAGTTGCTCAATATGCCATTTGTTGAGATAAAACTAAATGACTTAAATGACTTTCACAGCAGTCCAGCTGATGGCTAGAAAGGCAGACATTTTATACCTGGGACAGGAACTCAAGAGCATTTCAGTGATTTACCCAGGTAACCTAGCTGGAAACTCAAGCTTTCTGACTGAAGCTCTATGTTCGGTAGAGCCTTGTTTTGAGGAGGAAAAGTTGGACCCATACAATGGGAGTAACCAGTTTCCCCAAGCCCAGTGAAGATGCTCTTGTACAGATATATGGGTTCTTCCCTTTTAGAGACAGACTTAGCTATTGTAAACATCGAAGCACAAGTGCACAAAAAGGAACAAGTGGCATGTACATGTCATAGATAATGATGCTTTAGTTCTGTCCCATCCAGTGGAAATACACTATGAGCCAAAAATATAATTTCGATTTTTCTAGAAGTCACAATAAAAAGCACAATGAAACAGGTGAAATTTTATGCATATGTTGTTTTCAGAATAGATACATTACACTCATTTTTTGCACCATCTCTTCATTTTTTACTAGCTACTTTACAAGCCCTCAGTAGTCATATATGGCTAGTAGTACCATACTGGATAGCACAACTCTAAATATCGGTACCATACTGGATAGCACAACCCAACTTTCCTGCTTAGGTATTGAAAAAGCTCTTGAGAGAAAAGGAAGGGAAGGAGTTTTCCTAATTCATTCTTCATATGATCTCCTTTATGTTTAAATTTAAATGCCTTTTCATATTTTTAACCTAGCTGGCTCGCCATCTCACTCTTTGATATTCAATCATCTGATAAAGAGTTCCTATTCTCAAGAGTTGTCTGAGGAAGCAGTGTATCTGTGCAAGGAAATACATAAACATGACTCCAGTGATTGGAACAAAATTAGAAGATTCCTGAGGAAAAGTTACTGCTCTAATTTAACAAATCCACCTCAGCGATAGCTCAGGCTCATAAGAAGCAAATTGGTTATTTTGGATTAATGACAAATGAATATACTTTTACTTCACAATTTTTCTCTTTGTCATTCAGCTAAAATTAATGGTTGATAATGGTTAGAATGTTGTTTAGCTACAGCAAAGAAAAATCCAGAAAGTGTTTAAACTACTCTTCAACTCAATTACATTCTAATAAGATAATGATAATTTTGATCCAGCTTACAAGGTTTTTGTGTTTTGCTCTGATCTTTTAGACATTTATTATTTCAGTGTGAAACATTCCTGTGAAATTAACACATATGATTATACATAAACTATACTTCTTTGTAAAGAAATTTAGCCAATTGGCAGGGTTTTGTTGTTGTTCACTTGCTCAGTTGTGTCTAACTCTCTGTGATCCCATGAACTGCAGCATGCCAGGCTTCCCTGTCCTTCACTATTTCCCAGGGCTTGCTCAAACTCATGTCCATTGAGTCAATGATGCCATCCAACCATCCTATCCTCTGTTACCCTCTTCTCCTCTTTCCATCAGTCTTTCCTAGCAACAGGGTTTTTTTCCAATGAATCAACTCTTAGCATCAGGTGGCCAAAGTATTGGAGCTTCAGCTTCAACATCAGTCCTTCCAATTAATATTCAGAATTGATTTCTTTTAGGATTGATTGATTTGCTCCCTCTGCTGTCCAACGGACTCTCAAGAGTCTTCTCCAGCAACTCAATTCAAAAGTATCAATTATTGCCTGTCAAAGGGACTCAGCCTTCTTTGTGGTCCAACTCACACATCTGTACATGACTGGAAAAATCATAGCTTTGACTAGATGGACCTTTGTCAGCAAGGTGATGTATCTGCTTTTTAATATGCTGTCTAGGTTTGTCATAGCTTTTCTTCCAGTGAACAAGCATCTTTTAATTCCATGGCTTCAGTGGCAATCTACAGTGATTTTGGAATCCAAAAAACAAAGTCTGTCAGTTTCCATTTTACCCCATCTCTTTTCCATAAAGTGATGGGATGGGACAGGATGCCATTATCTTGGTATTTGGAAAGTTAAGTTTTAAGTCAGCTTTTCTACTCTCCTCTTTCACCTCCATCAAGAGGTTCTTTAGTTCCTCTTTGCTTTCTGCCATTAGGTTGGTGCCATCTGCATATCTGAGGTTATTACTCTTTTTCCCTGCAGTGTTGATTTCAGTTTGAGCTTTATTCATTCCGGCATTTCACATGATACACTCTTTGTAGAAGTTAAATAAGCCAGGTGAGAATATATAGCCTTGGTGTACTCCTTTCCAATTTTGAACCAGTTTGTTTTTTTATGTCCAGTTCTAACTGTTGCTTCTTGACCTGCATACAGGTTTCTCAGGAGACAGGTTAGATGGTTTGCTAGTTTGTTGTGATCTACACAAAGGCTGTAGTGTGGTCACCGAGGCAGAAATAGATGTTTTACCAGAAAGAATTTAAATACCATGTTCTAGATACAGGTATGTATAGTACACACATATGCTTATTTTTACCATAATGAATATGAGGCTATGCTCTACTTCTCTGAAATTCTATAGTATTAAAAACAAGATTTTTATCATTGTCTAATAATAATTACATGCTAAATTTTGTCAGTGCTTACCACCAACACCAGGACTTCACAGGTGGCTCAGTGGTGAAGAATTTGCTTGCCAATGCAGGAGCCACAGGAGACGTGGGTTTTTATCCTGGGATGGAAAGATCCCCTGGAGGAGGAAATGACAACCCACTCCAGGGTTCTTGTCTGGGAAATCCCATGGGCAGAGGAGCCTGGCAGGCTACAGTCCATGAGGTCTCAAAGAGTCAGACACGACTGAGTGACTACACGCATCTGCAAACCACTAACACCAGTAAAAGGCCAATTTTGTTCTTACAACAACCCTATTAGGTAGCTATTACAACCAGTAAGAAGTGCTCCAATGACTGTATTTTCCTAGACTTATATTTCTAGAGGAGGCATTCCCGAGTGCCCCAAAAAAGTCTTTGCTTTTAATAGATGCTGATAAATAATCCTCCACAGAATTTGTACTAATGGATCCACCCACTGAATATGTATGTGAATAACTGTTACAGCACACTTACCAACATAGTGTAAATCTTTTGATCTTTGCCAATTCAATGGATGTAAAACATGAAGTGTGAAAGTCTTTGTTTTCATTTGTGTGGTCTGTTGTAGTTGAGACCACACCCTTTACCCTTTGCATATCATCCTCCCCCCCATATCTCAAATCAGCCCTGCCAAGGGATTAACAAGACCTAAATGAGACAACTTTGGGGGTAGAAAGTCATAAAAAAAAATCGAATTGAGGAAGAGACTCGGGAGCTTTTTGACCTTGGCAAATAGATTCTGCTTTTATGAAGTGTCCTAATCGCTTTTCTGAGGTGGTTTGAGCCTTTCAAATATAAATCTGTTTGCATACTAAAAAATTGGTTAATGGGGAACCAGTTAGGAGCATTTAAACCATCGAAGCATGGCTGATAACGCTGGCTCCTGTCATTATATTTTTAAACTAAATGGGGGTCAGGCTGAACTGTTTGGAGCTATGACAGTTATTAAACATATACCCACAGAAACCCCAAAGGAATGCTAAGAATTGATGGGCTTTTATTTTTACATACCAGTTTCTTAACTGATCCAGGACTGAAATACGCTATAGACTCTTCACTCAATAAAATCATAAGAATATCGAGTGTTTCATTGTCAGTAGACAGCTCTCTCCACTAGAAACATACTTCATACCTTCACCTTGTGGCCTCTACATAACCTTTTAAGTGGTCGATTAAAAAGCTTTTGCCTCCTATTTTTTCCCCTTTCAGTCTTGTGATATATTCTGCATTCTCCCTCATGACTATATGTACTATCATATAGACAGCCTTTCTGAACTAAGCAGATACAATTCAGTATGTAGTACTTGACTTTAAATAATTCCTCTTTAGCATTATCTATGCTTATTGGAGACAGGTGTGGATGGTGTGGGACCTATGTTGAGAATCTTCAGACCATTTTCTGGGTGTTTAAGTGTTCTCTCTAATAAACCTTCTAACAAAGCAGCAGTATGATAGAATCATCCTGGATATGATAGTCATTTTCTCTTGCAGAGACTTGAAGCTCATCTAGCTCATCCTTCTAATTTTGCATATGAAGAAGCTCATTAAAGAAATGACTTTCAAGATATTTAATGGAAAAGTCCATCCAGACTCCTTGGTTGGAGGCCAGTGAGTTCTCCTTTCTCAAAAGCATTTATGCTCTTTTTTATAAGAAGTGAAAGCATAGCAAAAAGTGGAAGAAAAGCAAACAAGAGCGGTTCCTGGAAAACTGACTTGATATAATTAGCGTTGGCAGTATTTCTTGTAATTTCATATGACTTCTTCCTCATTTAGGCATCTAGTAGGTTTTCCTTATTTTCAGATGAGAATTTGCCAGGTAGCTTTAGATTCTGAAATTACAACCTACTTTTTGGCAACAGAATCGATAATATTTATTAAGAGGTCTTTATTGCATCTAGCTGAGACTAACAAACTTCATCAGCTTGTGGAGCTTCTCTGCTTATCTCATTTATATACAGAACTACTTATAGAAGGGACTTTTTTCCAGATGCTGGACCAAGAAATCTTTGGCAGGAAATTCTGCTGAATGTCTGATAGGAAAATTCATTAAATGTCCTCTTACAGAGCTAACAATACTGGATAAAGCTTGTGAGTAAGGAAGACATACGGTTTTCTTTAGCTTGAGGAAAATGCATTGTTGATTGCCTTTGCCATAAAGGGATTATATTTTAATCTGCATCAGTTATTCTAAGTGAAGTTTGATCATTTTATCAGTGTGACCTTCACAAAGACCATACTGCTTTTGTCATTTTTTTTTCTCTTCTAGCCTCTTGCTTACTTAGCATCCCTCTCTCCACCAAAGAAGCATTCCATTGCATTTCATTATTACCTCCATCACAAGATTCAAGTTTATACTAAGTGGAAACCAGATACTTATCGTTCTTGTTGCTTGAAACTTTGATAAAGCTTGTTCACTTGCTTTGAGTAGTATTGCTCTGAATTTATTTTTCAATAGGAGGGGGCCATAGATATTTGGGGAAACTGAGTTCTCGTTTATTTTGGCTAATTTGTGGCCTTGACAAGCTCTCTTGTCTTAACACTCAGTCAGAACTAACGAAAGAACAGACTGACAAAGAAGACCCAAAAGTCTGTATATTTCAGAAACAAAATGATTTATTTCCCCCTGTCCTATTTCTCTTTTGAATAGAGCTTGAATTGAACGATTATTTTGAATTGCATGTGATTTAATGATGGGCTAACATCCATTTATATATCTATCCAGGGGTGAAGAGATGTTTATTCATAGCAGGATAATATGAAAGCTGTGTTGATTAAGCAGTTTATTAATATGAAAGCTAACTTTGATGGGGTCCAAGAGAATCCCAGATACCTATTTAGGAAGAGAATAGCTTAGGTTGTGTTTCAACATGCTATAGTAAACATTGTTTAAAAGTTTGTCAAAATTTTTATTTATTTATTTCTGACTGCACTGGGTCTTCATTGCTTTGCATGGACTGTCTCTTCTTGCAGCAAGTTGAGGCTACGCTTCATTCTGGTGTGTGGGGATTATCACTGCAGTGGCCTCTCTCATTGCAGAGCACAGGCGCTAGAGTGTGCAGTCAGTAGTCGTGGGGCCTAGGCTTAGCTGCCCTGCGGCATGTGGAATCTTCTTGGACCGTGGATTGAACTCATGTTCTTATCCACTGCGTCACCAGGGAAATTAAAAGTTTGTCACATTTTGAAGAAATTAAACTCTCCCTTATTGTTTTCTGTTTCTAACTTAAAAAAGCCATAGCGTCGTTTATCTGTATTTTTGTTGCAGGAAAGGGCACCCCTTCCAGGGCCCAAAACTGGGCACTTGTCTAACACTTGGAAATGGATTGTCTGAGGAGACACATGTGCTGACAAAGCAAGAGATTTTATTGGGAAAGGGCGCCCGGTTGGAGAGCAGTAGAATAGGGGAACTGAGGAGAACAGCTCTGCGACATGGCTCGCAATCTCGGGTTTTATGGTGATGGGATTAGTTTCCATGTTGTCTTTATTTATTTATTTTTTATCATTTTTTAAAAATGTATTTATTTATTTTTTCCTTTACATTATCATGTTGGTTTTGCCATACATTGACATGAATCCGCCATGGGTATATATATGTTCCCCTTCCAGAACCCCCCTCCCACCTCCCTCCCGATTCCATCCCTCTAGGTTATCCCAGTGCACCAGCCCTGAGCACTCTGTCTCATGCATTGAACCTTGGCTGGCGATTCATTTCACATATGATAATTTACATGTTTCAATGCTGTTCTCCCATATCATCCCACCCTTGCCCTCTCCCATAGAGTCCAAAAGACTGTTCTATACATCTGCATCTCTTTTGCTGTCTCACATACAAGGTTATCCTTACCATCTTTCTAAATTCCATATGTATGCGTTAGTATACTGTATTGTTGTTTTTCCTTCTGGCTTACTTCACTCTGTATAATAGGCTCCAGTTTCATCCAGGTTGTCTTTAGCCAGTCATTCTGACTCAGAGTCCTTCCTGGTGGTGCATGCCTTTTTCAGCCAAGATGGATGCCAGAGAGGAGGATTCTGGGAGGTGGTCGGACATGTGGTGTCTCCTTTTGACCTTTCCTGAACTATTCCAGTTGGTGGTGGCTTATTAGTTCTGTGTTCCTTACCAGGACCTCTTGTCTTAAAACAACTCATGCAAATGGTTACTGTGGTGCCTGGCCAGGGTGGGTGATTACAGTCAGTGTGCTTCCCCTAACATTTTGTATCTTTGTATAATAAATCTTCCCAGTGCAAATTGCAAAGTCCTTTCAACTGTCTCTATCGGCTAAGCATGTGATGCATCAGTAGTGACTATGCTGACTGGAGAGCTAGTTTTCAGTAAAATGTTCTCATGCGATTTTAAATTTTAATGATTGAGAAGTCACAGGAGCATCTAGTATTGTACATGTTATTGGGACAATTCAGTCATTAACTGTTGTATACAACCACTCAGCATTTGGGTTTTAAGTGGCGACTGTGGAGGAGGCATTGCAGCCTGTGCTGGAATATAAAAGTTGAGTGCTGTTCCTATTTCATCTACTTTAACTAAACTGTATTCAGTAATGCAGTAATACTTTAACTAAACTGTGTCAGTAGACGTGTCAGGAAACTAATCTAAAAATTGGTTCTATCAATGCTAGAAGTAGGCCATTTCATGGGAAAAGAGGTTGATACAGGGAGTCATGTACTTGTTTTCAGGCAAGTTGAGTCTGAGATTCCTTTAGGGTATCCAAATAGAGATTTCACATAGTCAGTTGGCTAAGTAGATCTACAGCTCAGAAATGGAAACATGAAGATACAACTTAGAACTGAAAGAAATGTAAGTTTGTTTCAAGTCTAAACTATTATCAGTACCACCTGGAGTTTAAGTTTAGAAAGGTGTAGTGTATGATTTTTGAGGATAGAAAAGTGAGGGTTTGTAAGTCTTGGACAGCCTTCATACTATTTTAAATTGTTATAATTGTTGCACAGATTGTCCTACTTAAGTTAGGTTTGAATTTTTGTACAATGTATTCTGATAAAAAAAAATTGGCAGTGATTTTTAAAGAAAGGGGTAAGGGGATTGTCTTCATGTAGTTATTATAAGAAATGAATATAATTGCTCTTAACTTTCTTATTCAGTTCAATTCAGTTGCTCAGTCATGTCCGACTTTGTGACCCCATGAACCGCAGCCTGCCAGGCCTCCCTGTCCATCACCAACTCCTGGAGTCCACCCAAACCCATGTCCATCGAGTCAGTGATGCCATTCTCTGTCTTCCCCTTCTCCTCCTGTCCCCAATCCTTCCCAGCATTAGGGTCTTTTCCAATGAGTCAACCCTTCGCATGACATGGCCAAAGTATTGGAGTTTCAGCTTCGACATCAGTCCTTCCAATGAACACCCTGGACTGATCTCCTTCAGGATAGACTTGTTGGATCTTGCAGTCCAAGGGACTCTCAAGAGTCTTCTCCAACACCGCAGTTCAGAAGCATCAGTTCTTCGGGGCTCAGCCTTTTTCACTGTCCAACTCTCACATCCATACATGACTACTGGAAAAACCATAGCCTTGACTAGATGGACCTTTGTTGGCAAAGTAATGGCTCTGCTTTTCAATATGCTATCCAGGTTGTCCATAACTTTCCTTCCAAGGAGTAGGCGTGTTTTTATTTCATGGCTGCAATCACCATCTGCAGTGATTTTGTAGCCTAAATATGGTTTATTCCTTAATTTCAAATGGGACAGTTTTGACTTTAATATGAAAATCAAATGTTTAATTTTACTTATTTAAACATACTGCAGTATTTGGATCTTTGCAGTATCAATGTCTTTGTTTTTTTCGGATATTTAGATATAGATCATTCTATTGATCTTTTTTTTAATGGATTCACTGCGACAGTATCCTTGCTCATCAGGATCACTTACTGTACAGTTTAAGGAGTATCTTGGTAAAATCAGGTTCTCTGTAATTGACTGAGAAAGTTTTTCTATCATAACATGCCCCTGAGACTTTCTTCTAGCACCAGTGATACCTCTGGAATGCAACTAATGATTTTTTTTTTTAAGTCTAGATTTACACTTTATTCTAAAACCCATTTCTTTATTTGTAGGTGATGTGCAGTTGAACTTGAGATGAGTAACATATTTGGGGGTATGTACCATTTTATTTAAATGTATGTTTGTTAATATACAAATATATTTTTCTGTAGAGAAATTATACAAAATTTTTGATGTTCATCCTAACTAGGACTCCTTTTCCTTATGAGTTATGGAATTAACTTATAATTTATATAAATAAAATATAAAGAAAGCAATAGCAATGTATTTGACATTGAACCATAAGATACTTATGGTTATTTTCAATGTAATATTTAATCCTCAAAATTAATTTGCAGATAGCATTTATTATTAAATGTCATTTATCAGTGCATTTAAAACCTGCACAGTTTTTTAAAGTAGGAAAGTTAACTACTTGAAATTCATTATCTGAATAACTAAATATAGTACATAATGCATTTGTTTGTCTTCCTTCACATATTTATTCAACTGTAAATCTTTGTTTTTTATGACATTTATTTATTTCCTAAGTTAAATTCTATTGCCAAAATTTGCATTTTGGAACACACCTTAGCCCTACAAGCATTATTTTATGTTTTTTGTATTTAGTGATCAGATGTCTCTGTTCTTAATAGCAGATATCTTAAATCATCTTTTTGATTTTTTTTCAACCTAACCATGTTTATAATTTGAACAAAGTTCTCTGTCTTTTTCTTCCTTCTCGTTTAGTGCATACATCGAATTATTAGTTTGTTTATTTTAGCAATTTTACTTTGGTAGTTCCATGATAATAACGTGATTTGTATTTGGTTACTCAATTGCAGATAATCCTGTGGCATTAGGAACTTTAATTTATGGGAAAGATCTTAGACTTACAAAGGATTACTGACCATTTAGGAGTGATTAATTAATCAGTGAAAAATTGAGTCTTCACTGTCCTAATGCCTGTCTAAGCTCCACATAGATACATGCACAGGCACACGTACCACCCAGTTTCTTAGCTAAAATGACCAAATCACAACAAAGAGGATGGTGCCCTGACTCATCAGGTCATCACAAAGCCAGGGATTCTTGAATCAAGCATTTGGAGACTGTTCTTACTCTCAAAAGCTGTGGGATTTTGAGCTTCTCACTTTACTTCAAGTTTGCTTTCCTCATTTGCATGGTTAGTGGGTCAAGTCAAGATTTCTTAACGTTCTTTCTTTCCGTTAAATACCCTTCATTTCTAACTTCAAAAAGTTAAAGTTTAGAAGTGAATATCTTCATGTTGGTAAAACTGCTATGAATTAAGAGGTGACAGAGCAAGGTAGATTTATTTATTGGGAAAAGAGTGCAGAAAGTTTCGATTGATTGTCAAGTTACCAATATTCTGGTAACTTACTGAATTCTGGAGTTTGAGTGGATCTAGAAAGGCAGATTTCTTTCTGCCCTTTTGTTCTGCCTGACTTGGAGACATGGGACTGATTCATTTAGAAAAATCTCTAATTTTGAAAGAATCCCTTATAACCTTGTTAGCTCAAGGTGATCTTTTATCTGATTTCTCTCTTCCTGGATAGGTTGCAGGCTGAAGAGCATTGAAATAGATTTACCTAGTGGCTTCCTTGCTAGATTTGAATAATTCACTTGATTTTTTCTATCTATTTAGATGAAAAAGTGTTATCTAGAGATGCTAATTTTAGTTCCTTTTGTTTGAATTAGAGAAATAAATGCATTACATATTTATTTAATACAAATAGTAAACCCTCATACTCTTATCTGGTCATTTAAAACAATTCTAAATAATGTTCAGGCATCTTTACTATTGTGAGGTAAGATATTTGCTTGAGATTTGTTTATCTTTTTTCCTTTCCTTTCTTTCTTTCTTTCTTTTATTTATAAGGTGAATGAATAAGGAAAAAGATCCATTTGAGTATTGGGTTTATTCTGTGTTGACTGCTTTTTTCTGCTCCCATTCATATACTATTTGAAGCTTATTTCAAACATTTCAACAGCAGATAGCAAATGATTGCAGTTTCATACCAGAGGGGATTTTTTATGAGTCAGGCCAAAGGATCTGCTAGATCTCTTAGACTGTTTTCCTAATTTTAAGATTCTACAATTCTATGTTTTTAGGTTAAATATAAAAGATTACCATTTTGTAGGTGAAAATGGTAAGATGATATCAATTTTATTTGGATTCAGTCTACATATTAGTTATTCATGTTGAGGAAAAAAATAACTCATCTGTGAATATGGTAATAATAAGCAGCAAAGCTTATTAAAACACTAACTTCATTTAGGATAACTTATCATTGTGAGTGCTATGTATTAAAAACTATATTTTAAACATTTGTAAATCAAATGATAATAAAGCCTTCATTGCATATCTTTCTTTTTGCAGAAATTTTTTTTCTTCTGTGTTTTATGACACAAATCACAGGCACTACAGTTTGAAATCAATTTTGTTGTTTTCTTTGCAATTGCTACATAGCTGTTGAATATTTGCAGTAAGTTTTAATGACTAATGATGTGCCTGCTTGATTATATGCCGTTAATAAAGATATCTTTTTATGGCAAAGGGCGGCTTTCAGCATGGCCTTGACAAAGGCAATATATAAATGTGTTATTTGCCTTCAAAGGAATGCATATGGTAGAAGCAAATTATAAGGGAAATATTTAAAAATAAGCAATGAAATAATGGAAATTCTTTGTGTGTTACTTATTAGAATTATATGAACATATGAATAGAGTAGCTAGATATACTTATTTTCAGAGGCCAGCAAAATAATAATTAATTAACAAAGTTGTAAATATCCTAAGTATTCTAGTGAATTCCAGTTTTATTATCTACATTTTATTGCTAACTGTATTATTGGATAGATAGCTATAATGCTGGCATTGAGAATCTTGCATAGTTAACTTTTCAGTTTTTCTAACCATGGTTTCATGTTCTTGATGCTCTTGCTACTTGTCATTTGCTATTTTACCCTGTGTTTGATCCTGGCTCTCTGTCTTTTATATACTTTCCTTTGTCAAGGATAACCCTTTTTTTTCCAGTTCCTTTCGTGTCAAAGTTCTACTTGTCTTTTTGTGTCTCACTGAGCTTCTGCCTCTTCCAGGGCCATCCAGATGCCCTCTAGTCAGAACTTGCTGCTCAAGGTCTTTGGAGTCAGCTTGTCCTTTCAGTGTTGCTCATCTGCATCTCGCTGCCTTCTGACCAACACATTCTATTTGTCTGTTTCCCAATTTGATCGTGTACCTCTCTTCCCTTTTTTCCCTGCTTTGGTACCATTCATTTGTTTCTATGTATCTCAGTTGTGTTTAATAGAATTGTTTTGTAAAATTTAAAACTATATACTCGACAAGGTAGTAGAGGTTCAGACTTGATTTTTTCCCATGTGGTATGTTTGGAGTGGGTGCACCAATTATATTTGCTTCCTACTTTTAAAATGATCTTACTTGTTTTAAAGTAAGATAAAAACAAGTTTTCTGTTTTATTGAATAAATCACCTCACAATATCATTTCTTTAACACAAATGCAGTTATGCAAGAAATACTAGGGAAAAATGAATGCATCTACGTCCATGGTCTTAGATATTAGGCAAGAGACCGTGAAAATATGTATATTGGTCCTGGAAAGAACAGTTATTTAAAAAATTAAATGAGTAATAATTATTTTATCAAAAATCAGAGGGAAATCTTCATTAGAAATCACAAGATTATAGATGGTTTCTTTGACTATTCTTGCTCTGTTTCTTAATACTTAATATTAAAAATAGGAGAATTGCCAACTATAATAGTCACTGCATTTCGTAGGTTTATTATATGTATTTGTGTACTTCATCTTATTGGATCCTCATGTCACACCATGACATGGGTGGGGCAGATATTATATATTATTCAGATACAGCCAAGGGTGTTATGGAAACTCAATATTTGTTCAAAGCTGATTCTAAAATCTTATTATTTTTATTAACTATTAGTCTAATATTTGGTGTCTGTTCTATCTTTGCATAATTCAGAAACAAAATAACATTGGTAGTCCAAAATGCAGTGGCATAATTTACATCTATATGCTTATAGCTCTATTTTTTTATAACAGATATAGTAGCAATTCTGATCAGAATTCATGGGAGAGTGTCCCAAGTTTAACTGTTTCACAGTTGTCTCTTCCTCTGGACAAAGGGATTAGAAAAGACTGTAAAAAGGACCATCGAAGTATGATGGTGAGGATGAGGAGCTCTCTATCAAGGAAGGTGACTGATGTCCATAAGGTTAAAGTAACGTCAGGTACCCAGACAAATGGGTGAACAGGAGACTGGGAAAGATCTGTAGAGTTAAGTTCCCTAAGTTCTGTCTTCTAAGTTCTTGTGTCCTGCTACTCTTTGTCTAGCTCCTTGAATTGTATCCTTGGGTATTTGGGAGCTACAGAAACCAATAATTGTCTCTTTTGTTTAGGCTAGTTTGAACTGAGTCTTTGTTACTCAACTTAGAATCTTCACTAATAGAGATGAAATTATTGATACAGGTGAACTCTTCTTTCTGCTCCACTTTCCATTTGTCTTCTCTTTCTTCTTTCATTTCTTTCTACTTGTCCTTTTTTCCATTTCCCTGACTTTCTTGCTCTCACACACTTGTTCATTCAACCGTCTCTGCATCCATCTAATACTTTTCAGCTCTTTAGCATGTGTTAAGTGTTACCCTAATTCCTGAGGACAAAATGGTAAGCAACATACAGTCTTGGTTCTCTTCAGCTTCCTCTTTCCACTTTTAAGATGGTGGTGTTCTGAAAAGGGAGGCAGAACTCAGGCCAAACATAGGGGGAGAGATCATGAAAAGTATATTCTTAAAGCATATGCCTAATATTTTAGGTTGGTGGAAAGATTAAATATATAAAGGGTTGCTTGCGACGGGGTCATGGAAAAGGGGAGCTTATATGCTTAGTCGCTCAGTTATGTCCAACTCTTGTGACCATAGACTGTAGCCTGCCACGCTCCTCTGACCATGTGATTCTCCAGGCAAGAATACTGGAGTGGGTTGCCATTTTCTTCTCCAGAAGATCTTCCCAACCGAGGAGTTGAACCCAGGTCTCCTGCATTGAAGGCAGATTCTTTACCAACTGAACTAGGAGGGAACCTTAGAGGAGGGTTTTTAATCATGGCAATTTTTCACCAAGTTCCAGGCAGATGACAAATTCAGAATACATAATCATGTATCACTTAAATTTGCAGAGGTAAGAAAATTGTAATTTGAATAGTGGATTGCATCTTCTTTTACTCTATTGTCAATGTTAGGTATGGGTAGAGAAGGATTTGTATGTTACCCTTTCTTTTTCAGTAAGCATTAATTATACAGTACGTCACAGAATCACTTACTGCCTTGTGCGGGTTGTCTTAATCTCACAAGGAACCAGCCTCAGAGCAGTCTAACTTTTCCTAGAAGCACTAAGCATGTGCAGAAATTCTGTCCAAGTCTACTTACGTGAATATTCCCAAGTATGATAGTAATTTGGAGACAAAAGATGGAAAATTTGATCCCTCTGGTCTGTAATATTTGCTATTGGAAAATTCTCAGTGAAATTAGTTTGACAAGCAAGTCATAGTCTAGTTTGCCTAATCACTTCAGCCTTCTAAACATCTATATTTTTTCCATGTCTCAGCAAATGTAGTTTCTCTCTTTGGGTGTGTTATACACCTCAGTCTACTGTCCTGTTATGCTTAGTAAACTCATTCTTTGAAGGCTTTCCTCTGTGAAGCCGTCTCTGACTATCCAAGGCAGGTATGTCTTTATTTTGTAAGTGGGTGCATCTTTCTCATGTCAGCGACCTCTGTTTTGAGTTATCGTTATTATACTTTTCTCTCCCAAATGAGACAAGGGCTCTGTTACAGCAGAGACCTATTATATTCATCTTTATGTGTCTGATTTCCAGGCACATGAATGGGGTGCATTGAGGGCTTAATGTTTGGTGGGTAAATAAACAAAATAGAATGGAGGAGACACGGTGTATAGTTCAATATGGACAAGTAAAAGGTAATTTCTCAAAAATAAGGTCAAAATAAAGATTCCAAAATTTGTAGATATAGTATTCTTAAAACTTAGAATTACTATGTGGAAAGTACATTGTTAACATTCTTATTTTATGAAGTAATCATGTTACAGATGTCCCTTATCTATGTTCAAAAAGACTATACAATCAAAAAGACTAATATATGCTGGTTGCCTACAGGAAAATATTTGAAACAAAACTGAAAGGCTTGTAATTTTTTGATATTTCGTGTTCAATGTGTGAGAAGGTATGGGAGTCCAATATAGTTCTATAATTAAAAAGTATTCTCAAATCACATAAGTCCAGATGTATTATAATCATTTTTATCTAACTACCATAACATGTGGGCTTCCCAGGTGACTCTAGTGGTAAAGAACTTGCCTGCCAGTGCAGGAGATGTGAGACACGGGTTTGGTCTTTGGATCAGGAAGATCCCCTGGAGTAGAAAATGGCACCCCACTCCAGTATTCTTGCCTGGGAAATCCCATGACAGAGGAACCTGGCGGGCTGCTGTCAGTGAGTTCACAGAGTTGGATGCAAATGAAGTGACTTCGTACTCACCATAGTACACACAATATATATCCATATTCAGCCGAGAAGTTCTAGAGCTGAAAATAGATCACTGCCTCAAAGACAAGTATTCACATATTTTCAGGATACAATCCACTCCCCTACCCTTTGATAACCAATATTTCATTGAACAGATTTTGGGAGCTACTCATCTAACAGAAGGTAAGCCAATAATAGCTTGATGGAGAAGAAATGAAGCAGGAAGGGTCCTTAATTTATTTGTGGTTTTAAACTGCCATTTTGAGAATCTGAATACTAGGGGAAAAGATATATTGATGAAATACTCAACACAGCTTAGCAGCTACTTCCTAAGGAGCCTTTTGCACCAGGTACTTTCTGGCATGTGAAGATGAATAAGATAGGCAAGTTGGGGCATATCACAACTAATAGGTTCTTGGGTGATGGTTCTCATATTTTCAGAAAAATTTAAGAACAGTACACACTGACTCTGAACATGATTCTCCTGCCATAATTAACTTCTTAAAAGCTCATATTGCAGTGAAACTCTGGTAACAGTGCTTCAGAAGTACAGACTTTGAAGTAGGGAAAAGAAAATCTCTATGAACACTGAGTTTTAGGAATTTAGCCTGTACATGTGTTTTAAAATGCCTACTGTTTTAATCTGAAACAATAAAAAAATGAGTGCACATATTCTTTTTTCTTCAGAGAAATGACTGTGTGGGGAAGAATTCTAAGTTTGACTTAATACTTCATTTTATTAATTGAGTCTCATTGGTCCTGTGTCATGAAAAATAATGTACCTTTCAGTAAGCTTTAACGAGGTATCCTTTCATTAATCACAAACCATCTAGGTATGCTGAAATTCTCATATTTTTTTTAGGAATCAATATATATACAGCAGTAGTAAATAGAGTTGCCTTTTGAGAATTATCCTTTTTTCTCCTACTCTCTCCTCCAACTTCATCAGCAACAGGCAGGCAAATAGATATGTGTGTGTGTGTGTGTGTGTGTGTGTGTGTGTGTGTGTGTGTGTGTGTGTGTGTGTAATTTCGTTCACCTCTCACATTCTCATACTATTCCATTCTCTAGATGAACACCTTCCTGTATGCTAGTTTTTCAGAATGTCATTGATCTTAATTATCTTGCTTAGGTACAGATATGATTCCTAACCTCATACTCTCTATTAATTTGCTGTTTAACAGCAATATTGATCTCCCTTTCCTTTTCTCCTAAAGTTCAGCCTGTGCTTCTTGCCTATCTTGGACATGTTCCTCCTGCAACCTCCCTCCCCATCATTTTGATATTCTGAATCTGAGCTGCAGTAATGGGCACGTAATCGGGAAGTCATGTACATATTCATTCCACAAACTGGTGTCGAGGCACTGTGCTAGCTGTTGTGGAAATTATAATGAAAAAATTCCTAATGTCTCTTATTCTGAAAGGAAACTTTTAATGGGGAGATTCTTTTTGCTATTATTTTTTAAAATTTCTTTTGCATAATAGAATGGCTGTTTTTGACATTTGCTGTAAGTAGCTTTCATAGTTACTGCCTTTGATTCTTGCCCTTAGCTATGATGGAAATGATGGAAGGCATGTTTTTCACTGAGGATATTTATTCAGAAGTGCAGCATAATTGGGATGTGTAGAATTTGTTAATTTACCACGTATCCTTGTAATAGTGTAATAAGGGAAGACTGTTTTAATAGGTAAAAAGATAAACTGCTATTATAATTGCCCATAAATATTTTTCATCAACAGGAAAAACAGGATGATAGATGCAAACAAATGAATCTACTATCAGGTAGAATACAAAATGACTTCTTTAAAGAGATATAGCTGAAGTCTGATAGGAAATTCAGAGAAGGCAAAAAAATACTTCTTTCTGGAGTTCCAGGGAGAATTTTATGGAAGGGGTTGCTGCTGAAATTTGGTCCATGTCTCTGTTTGGGGTATGAATATATAGAGATGTTGGTGATGATCCCTGCATGCTGAGTAAGTAGTACAAATAAATACATAGAACTATGAAGAGCACTGGGACATGGATGTGAACAGTGAGAGCAGGAGTTCAGTTAAATGCAAGCATTGTATGAGGAAAGAAATGTCTGTCATGTGTGAAGCATATGTTCATTGTGTTGTAATATGTATTAGGCAAATGTCTCTTGCTCTGGAAGGTACATTTGTATGGATGGTCTTTTTTAAAGTAGTTTTTATTGGAGTATAGTTGTTTTACAATGTTGTTAGTTTCTGCTGGGCAGCAAACTGAATCAGTTACATGCATACATATATCCCCACTTTTTTGGATTTCCTTCCCATTTAGTTCACCGCAGAACACTGAATAGAGTTCCTTGTGCTATGCAGTAGTTTCTCATTGGTTATCTATTTTAATGATAAACATAGTAGTGTAGCATGGATGGCTTTCTCCCTGGCCATCAGACTCAGTCAGTTCTGTTGATAAATTCTTGCTGAGGTAGTGACTGCAATAATCCTTGAGTAACATAGCCCTCACCAGTCCTGATAGAATGTCAAATGTTCAAAAGAAAAACCCAAGTACCTATTAAATCATCAAATGCCTTTGCATGTTTATGAAATCAGATGAAAGCCAATTTCTACATTAAAGCAAATCTGCTTCTCTGTACTTGGTTGGGGTTGTAAGGAGAGATTACTGTGCTTTCCTAAGAAGGTTAAGCTGTCATCTCGTTAAACGTGGACTTAAAATAATGCTGCCAAAGCAGCTGCCTCTTGTGATTGATGATGATGATGATGGATGATGATAGTTTTGAAATCAGTTTTGCAGGGCAAATTGCTTTTTTTTTTTCCTCTGTGGCTGATGTTGTAGTCTGGATTGGGGATTTCTTGTCGTATTAGGTATCTTTTTGATTAAATAGAATATTGCTAAGAACTGTATTCTCTTTGATAAAATGGCTCTAAAACTGAGCGATGGGGCAAAATATAATGAGTTATTCTGTATGTATTAGGTGAGTGAAAACAGTTATTCTGGGCTTTGCAGAATAACTTGCTTCTGCTTCCATGGTGAGTCATGTTTTGGGGAACAAATAGCAACCCAAGTGTAGAGAGAGTAATGGCAGAAAGTGTGGTACTTTTAAGATATGATAGTAGCATGCCTTACTAGGTCTTCAGAGAATGTTGACACACATAGATGTTCAATGTTCTCTTCATATTCGTTGAAAATTCAAACACTTGTCCCCGTCTTCTTGGATTGCTCTTTCCCCCAGATATCTGCATGTCTAGGTCCCTTACTTCTTTGAATTTCTGCTCAAATATTTTCCCATCAGAGATACTTTCCTGGATCATCATCTCTAGAAAACTGTCTATACCTCCTCTGTTTCTTCTCACTGCTGCAGAGCACTTTTCACCACCTGAAAAGGTATGCTTGTTTGTTCATGGTCTTTGTCCAAGCATGTAAGCTGCATCAGAGCAGAGACTGAACAGTTTAGTGCTGTAAACTGAATGCCTGCACAGTTTTCAGGCCTGTAACAGGCACAGCATTAATAATTGCTGAATGATTAGCTGGATGTGTTATAATCTTTGGTACAGAGTAGGCTAAATAAGGTTCTAAAGACAGTTTAGAAAAATAGTTAATATTTAGCTCAGAGCCAAACTCAAGAATTTTGGTTTATTAACCAAAGTTACTTTAGTTTGTATATACATAAATAATAGAGGCAATAAAGAACCCTGAAAGGGAAGTGGGATATTTCCTTACTTGCACTTAGAACACTTCCATACCTCATCACATTCTTGACAAAAGGAATCAGTTTTGTTCATACAAAATCCCTGGTAACCACTATGCTATACCATTCCATTGTGAAAGCCCAAGAAGACACTGGTTCAAAGAAGCCATTTTCAAAAAGGATAAAACATAACCCCCTCCCCAAATATTTTTTAAAGGCCAATAACGTTTGTATCCATTGGGTAAACATGATCCATCAAAGCTTTACAAGCTTATGTGGGCTGCTTTCTTAACAAATGTGCTTTTTGCCTTGGTCATTCATCATACCTGGAAGTTTAGATGATAAGCTTGAGCACTCTCTTAGGTCAACATGAAAATAGCCAGTTGGTGCATTTGTTGACAGAAAACCTTGTTAAGGTGGCAGGACAACATGTATTCTCCTGACACCATCACATAGCATATCGTAGCCTGTTGATATTTGTGTTGGCTGGATGTGGTGAAATCCAGCTTTGAGGAGAGGATTTGTTGTAATGGAGAAATGAGGTTATGTATGGAACAAGCGAAGAGGCAGATGGTGAAAATGTTCCCTTGAGCCCTTCTAATGTGTGGGGAATTTTCTAATGGGACTGAAAATATTAGTTGCTGAAAACAGAATCATCTGCTGTTTTAAGTAAAACACCTTAAAAAATTGCAGAGAGCCTTCAGTAACCAAGAAGTAACAACTATTTTGGAACTTTTGCTTGAGAAATGATTTGCACTATAGCTCTCTTTTCATTTCAACTCAGTTTTGGATTGCATAACCATATGCCTCCAAGGCTATTATAATCTTATTACCTTACACGGTCCAAAATAAAGACACTGGTGGCTCAGATGGTAAAGCATCTGCCTGCAATGTGCAAGACCCGGGTTCAGTCCCTGGGTTGGGAACATCCCTTGGAGAAGGAAATGGCAACCCACTCCAGTACTCTTGGCTGGAAAATTCTATGGACAAAGGAGCCTTGTAGGCTACAGTTCATGGGGTTACAAAGAGTCAGACACGACTGAGCGACTCCACTTCCACTTCCACTTCCAGACAATGATTATGGAAACCCAGAACATAATACTTAGTTGTCAATATAATCCCTAATTATTTAAAATAGAAACTTTCACTGATTTTATTCTTATTCTAATTAATAGAAGAAAATAAATAATATTAAAAGAATAATTAGTAATGGCACCTGTAACTATTACTCCTAAATCTGAGGAGAAATTCTGCTTACAACACTAATGTTCCCTTGTCACCTATTTATACAGTGTCGTTATCTCAATATCTTAGAATTCCAAATAGAGGTGTCTTATTCCTTGCCACAGAAAGGAAGCTAATGAAAAACAAATCCTCCTGACCAGTTATTAAAATGTATTTTCTGTTCTAGAAGCTCTGTTGTTAATTTCCTGGTACACCTTGAATGTGCCACAAGCAATTTGTAATGGCATCGATTAACATTTGAGAAGTTGAGCATAGCCATCTAGGATATTAAATAGTTGCTCCAGGAATGCTAATAAAATATGGTGACTTTCTGTTCCTGAAGTATTTTTTAATGGAAACAGCAAAGTTAAGGGGTACCAAATAAATGAAGGAGTATCTCTTTAGATCATTTTGCTCAATTTTGATGTTTGTGTTCCCATTTGATTCTGATCACTCTCACTTACATTTAGAGGTCCAGGTCCCTGGAAAGAGGGCTCTCAGGGTTCCATCACTAATGGTTGCTTAGAAAATATGTCTTTGACCAAATAAGTCATTTAAGGGGACTTTGGTAATAAATGAAAAGAATGAATTTGCCTTTCCTTCTGCTTCCTCAAAGGGCCACTGCCATTTCTGTATTAGGGGATTTTTGAATAGCCAGGAAATGAATTATTTAATTTAGCCCTAGTTATAAAATACTGTGTAATCTCTTCTTTTAAATGACATGTTGGCAAAAACTACTGTAATATTTTAAAGAAATTGAGTTAGTAGTACTAATTTTTCTTGATTTGTAATATTGATAAATTATGGAGACAGGTTTTATATTTTTTTGTACATTATATACCATGGACTCCATTGAAAAATAAAGTTGGTATAGAGTCTTTGAAGTAATGCCCTGGAGCATAGATATTAAAAAGGAGACTGTTTTCCCATTTTAACTAGGTGTCTAGTTGATATATTTTTTTAATTCAATCTTTTATATAGTAAAATCCATTAGGAAAGTGAGCATATCAAACTGTTTCATTAATTTGATTTGATTTTGGCCCAAATTAAATTCAAATAATCTCAGTATAGATGGCATTGTAACCTCTGATGATTTCTACACAAATTCTACATTCATATTTATAGGAGGGGGAATCCTGCTAGGCATATAGTAGATACTAGATACATACTGACCTAATGAATGTATTATACTTACTAAAGACAACAGTTGCTAGTGAAATGATTGAGTTTATTTTTCCCTTCAATGTGATTGAATGGTAAAGATACTCTTTAATGAAGTTGTCGATTATAACCATATAGCAAGTCATGTTGAAAATAAAATGGTCTTATTTCCAAATGAATCTTTAGCAAAACATTTAAGTGTTTAAGTTACATTTATTACATTCTTGTATATCTCTTTTGGGACCTTATTATTGCTATATTGTTAATAATTTATAACAGTCTGATATTTTGTAAGCGTGCTTCTAAGCATTCGCAGTATGTATGTGTCAATAATGACAAAAAACTACCGTCCACTTTTCACTTACTTTTAAAATATTTCCATTTATTATGTTCCATACATATGAACAAGGAAAAGGAAAAAAAATATATCAAGGTGTTGATTGGAAGTGAAACAATATTGCTTTGTAATAATGATCAAATTATAGAACATCGCTTTGATTTTACTTTGTAGCTTTTATAAAATATGTTCTCTTTTTCTGGGTTAAATTTAACATAAATTTAACATGGATGATTAAAAGCATATCCACTAGGAAACTTAACTGACATACTTGAGTAAGGTGATAAAAATGCTGAATCCCTTTAGGTACATATTGGCTTGATAATTTGAGATTCAGGAGTCTTTCAAAGCATTTCTGCTTGTTTCTAAAGTCATCAGTACTTGTGATGTCTAAAGACTTCAGAAAATAAAGATTATCTTAATTATTTATTGCTTCTTTCCTTGTTAGGGTATTTGGTTTCCTTACGTAGATTTTAAGCTGTTATGTTAGTTAATTTAATTTTTAATTTTTTGTTTTAGAGACTGTTATATTCACAAGAACATAAAAGATAATATATTCAAAGCACAAAGGAAAAAAAAACATAGTAATTACTTTTAGTAAATAAATGGCTGTTAAAAATTATGTAAGATTCAATGAGCATTCCTAGAGTCTAAAATTACTAGTTTGGTTTTCTTTTAATTAAAGTTGATCAAGGTGACTAGATTCTAAATCTCCTGTGTACTTTGTGCTATGTAATTATTCTAAGTATATTGAAGACTTTGGTTCCTTTGTCAGTGGTTTTTTAAAAATTTATTTATTTTTCAATTGAAGGATAATTGCTTTACAGAATTTTGTTGTTTTCTCTCAAACCTCACTATGAATCAGCCATAGGTATATACATATCCCCTCACTTTTGAACCTCCGTGCCATTTCCCTTCCCATACCACCCCTCCAGGCTGACACAGAGCCCCTGTTTGAGTTTCCTGCACCATACAGCAAATTCCTGTTGGCTATCTATTTTACATGTGGTAATGTAAGTTTCCATGTTACTCTCTTCATACATCTCACCCTCTCCTCCCCTTTCCCCATGTCCATAAGTCTGTTCTCTGTCTGTTTCTCTGTCAGCGTTTTTAAAGGTGTTTAAACTACTTCCATTTCTGCTTCATTACTTTTTTCTGCCTGTAAGATTGAACAATAACTTTATTTCAGATAGAGTAGGCTTATTTCCTTTGAAAATGTATTTCTGAGAGGGGTTGATGTTATGTTATTTATAAGAAATGAGATCAGAAATTCAAGTGAAAAAATATTTTAGTAATAAAGGAAAACAATAAATATTCTGCCATATGATCTGTACCCCAATTCGAGAATTATTTTTCTCTCTCCTTTGATAAATTCACTACTAAAGAGCTCTGCTCATGAATTCTTATTTAATTGAATTATTTCTTTGAAGCAGAATACAACTTTCTACTATTAATCTCTTCCTCAGTGGAATCAGTATGATCATAATGTGCCAAGAATTCTTAATAATTTAACATTTCCCATTATATCTGCATAGCTGATAGACATCTTGTTACTTTCTGATATTCTGATTCAAGAAGTTTCATTGAGATTGCAAAAATATAGTTTCTTCTGTGTCAGTAAGCATTTGGAAAGTTATTTCCTAGTAAGTAAGAAGTAGGCCTAGATAGTTGTTTAATGAAATACTTTATTTTAGGATGAAATATTGCTTACGAAAACAATGGGTGAGTTTTCTTTTTAAATCATCTGTTCGATGCACTTTATTTGCTCATGTTTGTGAACTCACCAACCCTACTATAATTGACTTTGAACTTCCTGGGTCACAAATCCTATATTTAACAATTCCATTCAGTGTGTTTCTCACATCATTTCTGGAAACTGTAATCTTTGTCTTCACAGATATTTTTAACTAGCATCTCATGTCTTAGCCTTATTTACTGGCCCTCAAATTTTTTTTTAATTTTTGATTACTTTTTATTCATATATTGATTTGCTCATTTCCCTCATTGAAGTGTAGAGATTTTGAGGGTAGAAACCTTATCCATTTCATCCACAGTTGTTTCCCAGATCCTTTGGGTCGTGTTGGACATAAGAGGGTTTCTGAAAAAAATATATATGTACAGGTATACCACATGATACAGCTTTCCATGTGGCTCAGTGATAAAGAATCTGCCTCCACTTCCATCCACCTCAGATGCAGGGTCTGGAATTCGATCCCTGGGTAAGGAAGATCTCCTGGAGAAGGAAATGGTAACCACTCCAGTATTCTTGCCTGGAGAATTCCATGGACAGAGGAGCTTAGCGGGCTGCTATGCAAGGGGTTGCAAAAGTCAAACATGACTTAGCAACTAAATTAACAACAACAATAAACTAAATGATGGTTACTATTACTATGCATCATACTCTGTGGTCATTAACATCACAGCAGATATTTATTGTATACCCTTTTTTTTTTTTTAAGTATTTCACTGAGTTCTTAAAACCTTAGGCACAGATACTGTTATCCACATGAAGAAATGAAGACTTAGGTTATGTAATTCACCCAAAGGTATACTGTAATAGGTAGCTGATTACTCAGTGATTATTTAGTCTCTATAAATTTTATACTTTGAACTCAGACCCCTTGATTTTAACTACTCCTGCACACATTCCCTTCCTTGCTCCCATATCTTTATGGGATCTATCTGTGTGTTAGCTCTGGAACCTGAACCTGGTTTTTTAAGTCAGTGTGTGAACACTAACTAGATGAAAGAGGGAGTGGTGGAGAGAGACTGGTGAAAGTTGTCTCTAATGTTGATGATAATAAATAATATTTGGACAGTGCTTTATGTTTTATAAAGAGCACTGCAAATGAATTCTCTTTGAGTAATCATCCTGTGGCAAGTTGGTCAACTAGACTCTCTGTTGAAAATGTGAAGTCTGCATCTGGTGGGTGAGAGGCAGGCCTGGGATCCAAATCTAGGTGTTTTCTTTCTCCTGTGTTGCACTGTGGTACCTGCAGGTAGTTCCCTTTCCCCACACCTCTTTACTGCTTATCCCTTAGTTTTGAGAACTTCACTTTATTATTTTCAAGCTTTTTTGTTTTGGTCACCAAGCTTTCCCACAATTTCTACTGATCGTTAGACTTTTGTAATTTTTTCTGAAATATACACCAAAGGAAGATACTTGTCTTTGGTTTTTTGGTTTTTTTCTTTTTTTTAAAAGGATTTATAGAGTTATGGGCCTAAGTTTCTTGTCCACAGATAGCAGTTCACTTACTGTACCACACCATGTGGCTGTAGGATTAAATCAGGGTTTCTCAGTCTCAGCTACTGACATTTGGGGCCAGGCAGTTCTTTGTGGGAGTAGGCCCTGCACTTTGACAGGTTTGTCAGTAGCCTGTACTCTGTAGCATCTTCCTAGCTGTGACACCAAAGATGTCTTTATGTGTATGTGTGTGTGCAGTCATGTCTGCCTCCGTGTGACCCCATGGTCTGTAACACTCCAGACTCCTCTGTCCTTGGGATTTCCCCAGCATGGAGACTGGAGTGGGTTGCTGTTTTCTACTCCAGGAAAGATGTCTTCAGGCAATGCCAAATTTTTTACCTCTCGCAAAATTGCCCCCAGTTGAGAATCTACGGATTAAAGTGAGATAATGAATGAGACAATGTTTTGTAAAGTTCAAAGCACTCTTTAAATTCAAGATGTTACTAGGATGAACTTTAAGGACAGTAAAGGTTCACTGAGGTGGATGAGGCAAGCAGGTGAAAGAGAAAGCAGTGCATGCATGTTAAGGACTTAAGTTGACCCCCTGTGTGAATGCCTTGTGGAAGCTCTGCTCACTCAGATGCCTGCTATAAATCCTTGCTTTTGCATTATTCTAAGCAAATATTTCATATAATGTTGCCTCTTACCAGGATTTTCCATTACAGATTTAAGTTTTCATTACTTTATGCAATATTTTACAGCACATTCACCACCATATGATGAATAATTAAAACTAAATTGCACTTGTCAAAATAAATGAGCACCACCACATTTGGAGATAGAAAAATACCCAATTTTTTCCCCACATGGTTTATTGCATATTGTTATTTGTGATATTTGCTGCTATGTGTTGACTCAAAGTTATTATTCAGAGTAGGGGCACTTATGCTATATTTGTTTTGTTGAATTGAGATCTATGAAGATGCCAATTACCTTTAAAGGTCTACATGTTGGTTTGTCTACTACTCAGAGCAAAAATAAACTGGTCCTCTGAGAGCATGTTATTACTCAGGCTGTTACTATCAAGTCTGCCGATATTCACGCATGAGATGTTATTAAAATGACCCATTCGTACGTTGTATATATTACAGTCTTTATTGGTAAGGGTTTGAAAAAGCTGTCCAGGTAAAGAATGTGAGCATCTTCTCCATCAGGATTTTTCTATTGTTTTATTTTAATGTAACTCGTTCCATTTACCATCTGGGATAGAAGCTCGCACACAAACACCACGTATTCCAGGATGCAGAGAATCAGTTAAAAAATAGTATGAAATAGAGCAAATAGTATAGGACAAGCCCACTTCATTGCTCTTGCCTGGCAGTGGAAGTATTGCTCAGGTGTGGAAGTTAGTTGTTTAATTTTCAGATAGAACTGTGTGCCTTGAGAAATGGCTGGGCATCTTCCACTTGTACTTCTCTTTGTTATTGTCAGAACTGATCAACTAAATCTGCCTGAGTGTCTGTGTGTGGGATGCATGTTGAAAGTGATTTTATTTTTGCCCAGTAAGTCCCGAACATGCTGTCGTCTTCATTTTATTTTCCCTCTCTCATCTTAGAGTGCCTTTTGCACTTGCCTCACAAATCACATTGTCTCTACTTATTACCTAGACATTTCTCCAACTGGTAAAATGCATTTTTTCCCCTCAGCAAGATTCAGTTTTCCCCTTACTTATTCCCTATATGTTTCCTTTCAGTTTTAATGTGAAAATTGCAAATATATTTCTAACCCCTTCTGTACAATACTTTCCATTTATTGAAAACTCAGGCAATATAAAGTAATTTAGAAGGGACACCTAAAAAGTTTCATCCATTTTTCCACTGTGTAGCTCCAACTGGACCAGTTTTTCCAGATATTTTTTTTTCTTTTTTGCAGTTTCATCATCATATAATTCAGGAAAATGAAAGCTTTTTTTTTTTTCCAGATCCATTTTGTGTAGCATACTTTCTGACTAAAAAAAAGCTGCCATAGCCCACTTAGCCTTTCTTGCAGTTTTATGGAAGGGTTTTATGTAAGAGAGTGAAAATCCTCATGCTGGACTAAGGCAAGCAACTCATTTAGGCCCTGAGTGAAGAGTAGGTTTTATCAGCTTGGACTTGTCTTACAATCTCTCTGTGCCATGTTCTTCTAATTAAAATGAAAATTGTGTCATCTGTCTTCCTGAACAGAGGATTTTTGAGTTTCCAAATGTGAGGCATGCAAAGGTGTGAAATACTTTAGCAGTTCCATGATTATTTTATTTTACAAATGCATTTTCAGAACTTTTTTTGGTAACTGTACCATCAGATGCATTAGAACTTTAACATATCTTCTTCATACAGTCTTCGGTAGGATTAGACTTGGCTGCAAGAGAAAGAAAATCCATAATCACAGAGAGTTAAATGATGTAAAAGTTTATAGTTGCTTTTCTTTTCAAGTCAAAGTAGAAAATCCAAAGCGGTCACAGTGTTTCTGGATATTCGGGATACAGGCTTCGTCAGACATCACCCTTGCCCTCATGACTGGGGATGGAGCTTTGGTGTCATAGGCATGTTTCAAGCAACATAATAGCAAAAGGAAACAATATTTCCTCTTAACAGAAGTTCTCAATAGTTGCCGTATGACTGCTCTGGTTCATCCCATGGATCAGCACTTAGTTATATAGTATGTGTGACTTCAAAGAAGACTTGAAGATATAGTTCTTCTTGTCACCCTGTGCCCACCCAGCTAAATTTCTATCTTATGGAAGAAAAAAAGACAAGCAGTAATTTTCCCACAAATGTTAATTTTAATATATCCTCCACTGGAGAATATTGCTAAGAAGATTGTGGACTACATGTGGACAGGGACTACTATAATATAATTTTGTGTTATCTGTCTTACTGTAACAGTAAGGCAATGAATAGTCATTGAAAATGTGCATTAAGAGAGTATTTTTAGTGTGAAATATGACATAAAAAGAGACGATTTTTTTTGACTTTGATACAGTTGTACTCAATCTTTATGCTTTCAATAAAGAACATTTTAGGTGCTAAGTATTGTAGTCAAATTACTGTGGTTTTTCTCAGTGGATTCCTTTTTGGAAATGACTTTTGGTCATTTCCAAAATAAATTGGTAAATTTTAAAACATATGTGAGAATAATTCCCTTCACTACTTATTTTGTTCTCTTAAAATCTGCTTTTGTCATATTTTGCCCTGACAGTTTTCCCATTAAAAAAAAAAGTACCATAATAGGATGGAGATTCAGTCCCCTTGGAGGATTTTTAAATAAGGACTATTAACTGTGATTGAGGTTCCCATACTTCTGAGACAAGAAGCCTTAATGTCCTGGAATCAGTTTATTTAAATATTTCATTTATTGAGCTCTGTTGCTGAAGGATATATAATGCCTACTGTACAAACTGATTCAGTGGTAAAGAACAGCTTTGCTGTTTTGAGTTTCCTAGAAATGTCATAGGATTGGAGACTTCTCAGAAGATTACTGGAGAGTTGTCAGCAGGGGAAGGTCATTTGTAGTAGCAACAGCTTCCACCACACTCACATAGTATGATTGGCCTGAGGTTTTTAGGTACCAAAAGAACGTGGGGTCTCTGGTACTGAGACCGAAGAGAAAATTGCCACAGTTATTTTTATGGTTCCTCAAATATAATCATGCAGTCGAGGGCTACACTTTTTATTATAGGATTTTAAATGGTAGTCAATTAAGAATTAAATGCATTTATTGTCATGGGTCTGTCTTGTCTGAAAGAAATAAAGATGTTGCCAGGGGAATTTCCCTTTCAGTGAGGTAAACAGCTTGTGATGAGTGAACTTTGCCTGTGTCTCAAAGATACCATTCCATTCACCTTTTTTCCCAGCTAGTGTGTCAAACCTGGCTGTGTGGTGTTGAAATGTAGCACAAGAGCTACTGAAAGAACCATTTCCTGGGGTGACACAGCCTTTTAGGAATAAGGAGGCTTTCTTTGAATGGACCTGCATTTATTTGTAAAAGAAGCAAAAGTTATTTCTTCTCCTCATAGGATGAGGACTGTTTCAAAGAGCCATTTTCATTTCTAACAAAGAAATTCATACGCAAGACGAATCAGCAATTTCACAGCTGTTTTGTGAAATCCTGAAATGATGTGTACAAATCAAAGAAGGAGAGATTCATTTGGAATGAAAGAAATATTTGGATTGCATCCCAGTTTCTAATAGGATATTGTTTTATGGTTCTACACCATTATAAATGTATGTTATACATGGCAATTCTATCTCATCTATGACTCATGAACTTTATGAGAAAGTGACAGTTTGAAAGCATAGGATTTTAGGATTGGCTGGAACTGCTTTCTATTCCAGTTCCTTTCCCTACTATCTCATTCTTAATTGATCTTGCTGAACTCTCTCTATGTCATACATTCTTCAACAGCTATGTGAAAACACCCATTACTTCCCAAGGTAACCTATTAGATTTTTGGAGAGCATTTGATTTTCTTATGTACATTGAAAAAATACCACTTTATTGGTTTTGATTTTGCTAACTGGAGTCACATAGGAGCAAAATTTTCCATCTTACACGTAACAGTTCTTGTGTATTTATATATTGTTATCTTGTCCTCTGGGCCCTTTTGATTCTCAGGTTGGAATTGTAGCACTGTAGGAGGTGATAAGTGATTGTATTCAAGATATGTAGCAGCAGTAGTTTTCTTTCCTTTTTAAATTAGAGGATAATTGCTTTACAATGTTGTACTGATTTCTGCTATACAACAATGTGAATGAGCCGTGGGTGTACCTCTGTCCCCTCGTTCGTGAGCCTCCGTCCCACCCCATCCCACCTGTCTAGGTTTTGCAGATCACTGAGCTGAGTTCCCTGTGTTACACTGCTACTTCCACTAGCTGTTTTATGTACGTAATGCATATATTTGAAGCAGCAGTAGTTTGAATGTAGAGTCCCTAAGAACTCATGGTGAGATAGATGTGGGCTGTGAAAGAAGAGGCCATGAATCTTCTTAGCCTGAACACATGTTCCTGTGTGCTCAGTATACTAGATTTGGTATTGAAGCAAAGTCAAACATGCATTGAAATAGTTGTTCCATGATATACAGATAGGGCTGTTCTGTAAGTCTTAAGAGAATGTTTGCCAAACCTCTAAGGGCCAAATAGATCCATAAAAGCCATGCTTTGAGCTGAGACAGCAATCTTATATATTCATTGTGGGTCGGGTTAGGTATTTAGCCCTAAGCTTTATTTTAAGCCAAAAATATACTTTTGAATGTCCCGTATTTACATGAGCATGATTCCGCAGGAGTTCGAATGAGACAGACCTAGATAACGTATCAGGGTATGCACTTTCAGTCTAGAAATATTACTCCACATTTATTGCCACTAAATTTCCAGCTACTTTGAGAGCAGGAATTTGAGTCTCTTGTATGGTACCTGTTAAACAATAGGAACACAGCACATGCAGTCTGAACTATCGTTAAACCTATAGTAAGAATTTGCAAGTGGATTTGTTATATAAATTAGACTCTAGTTAATATGTGATATATCTTAATCTATATATCTAAATCTATATAGCTGTATCTGTTAGGGAGGAAAATAAAGAACTAGTCTTAACAAATTTCAATCTCTTTATAATATTTTACAGTTCCCTTACTCTTTTATCACCCATGGGCAGGTAAATACCATTATTCCTTAAATTCAAGTGTGTAGGAAATAGGAGACAGAGAACTTAGGTATCTTTCAACATTTAACTTTGTATTGGGGGTAAGAAACAATAGATTCTTTCCTGTTTATTCATGCAGAGAGGAAATCAGGTGACTAATTACTTTGTGATAAACAGTTTTCTCCACCTGTCCACAAAGTAGTTGAGAAATCTTAGTGCCACTAAAACAAATTAACTAAATAGGCATCTGTCTAAATGTCTTATGCATTAGTTGCCCTGCCCACAATAGAGCTGGGCTGCCTTGAGAAATAAACCCAAACTGAATTCCAGATGTGAATGTGTGTCTCAAACTAGCCATGTTTTCAAAGGTATGCCCTTCAGACAAGAGAAGAAATAAACTGCACATTAAAAGAATTAGCACTCAGAGGGCTTTGCTTAATCAGTGGTTAGTTTGGTGGTGATTGCACAAACTCACTACATTAAATTTAATCAGGGATGTTTTTGGCATGCGGTGGCAGGCCTACTGATTAATTCATTTATATTCTGGAAATAAGATGTGTTCTATGGGATGCAGTTCCACAGTCTGGCAATTCTAGAGTGTGCATCTCAGCATCTCTAAATCACTTACTTTGTTCACAATCTCAGAGCCAAAGTCTTGCTGGATGCTGGTGGCTGATTAGTCCATCAGGCTAAGAATGACAAACAGGAAATGGCACCATTTTAGGTCAATTCTGCAAAGAACGCCTAAGAAACAGTTCAGATGGCTGTAAGTACTTGAGGGTTTTGTTGTCACCCACTTGAATCGCCTTAAGAAACCAATTAGGAGTGGAAAGGGAGATCATGATAAAATGAGAATCTTACACCCCCTCTTAGTGAGTGGGGGTGCTGAAATTGGGTAAAAATATGTATGTCTATGATCTAATGGATTATATTAACACTATAATTTGAGGGGTAGAAAAGAGACTCAATAACTTATAGCAAAAATTCCCTATTTCAAAAATAATGAAAAGGAGACTTAAAGTTAAGTGACCTTTCTTTAGATGTAAAGATAGTTTTTTGTATCAGAACTTTGAACTGAGGAGTCCCAGTTTACTTATTAATCCTTTTTTTATAGCAAGTTTATTGTATGTGTGTGTGGTAAGAGGCTAGTTTCTTAACATTTGAGGACAGAAATGAATATATGAGATCACCCTGTATGAAAATGTCATTTAACTTTGAATGTTGGGAATAGGACAGTAGTGCTTGTTATGACCTGTAGGACCCCACTTAGACCAGTTCAGAGATGTTTCACAGATGATCGCTCAAGGGGGACTGTGGGAGAAGATCTGTTAATGTGCACACAGTGACAAGAATATGCTTCATTGTGATCTTTCTCTAGTATTATTCATGTGATTTGCTCGGGGAAGGCTGAAGTGCACTGTGACAGACAATGAATCTTAGAATTACCCAGGATAATTAATTCCTTTCGTGGGCCCTGGGGAGGGGCAGACCGTGGCTCACTTCCTTCTGTTTTACTCAGTTTTCATAGTCTAGCTGCCTCCTGAAATGTAAATGAGCCATTGTTATGTGTGTGGGCTATCAGAAACTCCTAGTTTGTGGGCTGAAGTATTTGCTGTGTCTTAAAGAATTATTTCTGAGGTTGAACAACTTTGATATTCTTTCTAGGAAGCTGAATATTAATTTAAGCACTTTTTGTAAATGTGGGGATCTATGTGCTTTTGGTGGTATATTGTAGCATAAAGAATGTAGATGAACAGGGCTGGTGCACCGGGATGACCCAGAGGGATGGAATCAGGAGGGAGGTGGGAAGGGGGTTCTGGAAGGGGAACATATGTATACCCATGGTGGATTCATGTCAATGTATGGCAAAACCCAACACAATAATGTAAAGAAAAATAAATAAATAAATATTAAAAATAAAAGAATATAGAGACAGATGTAGAGAATGGACATGTGGAAAAGTGTGTGTGGGGGGACGGGAAGGGGAAGATGGGGCGAAATGGGAGAATGGCTTTGATATATATGCACTACCATGTGTAAAACAGATAGCTAGTGGGATGCTGCTGTTAGCACAGGGAGGTCAACTTGATGCTCTGTGAGGATCTAGAGGGATGGGATGGAGATTGGGAGGGAGGAAGGCTCAAGAGGGAGAAGATATATATATATATATATATATACACACACATATAGCTAATTCACACTGTTGTATAGCAGAAAGTTATACAACATTGTGAAGCAATTGGATTCAAATTTAAAAAAAACAGTATAGATGGTAGAAGAAAAATCATACCATTTCTCAAATTATTTTATTTATATCTGTATGTAGTCAGCCTCTTTATACTGAACTTTCAGTCACTAGAAATAACGTGCTCCTTTCTTCCTTTTTGCCTTGAATCTCATTTACTAGATATCTTTGTTGCTAAGAGTGGAGTGTGATTGAAAGATCCTGAATTCTGATCTTGGACCTCCTGATAACTCAGTATATATCTTTGAATGAGCCTCAGATTCTGTCAATTTGTTCATAATTTTGAAGGAAGTAATTACATGGACTCTGTAGCCATAGTGTTGAGTTCAGTTTTTGTCTCTGCAGTTGCTCGTTGTGGTATCTTTGTCCCCTTATATAAACTCTTCTGGTATCTTATTTCTTCACTTGTTAAATAGGGAGAATAATAATATCTAGGATAATAAAAACACCTACATTACAGGATTCTTAAGATGAAATAAGCTAATATTTGTAATTTGCTGTGTAATTATTCACCACTATTATTTTAATAGAAAAATCATTGGTTAGATTATCTTATTAAGGAAAAGAACAGTATGATTCCAAGTACATAGATGATAGAAACTTTTTTTCCCCTAGACTATCCTGATTATATCAGTGCCTTGGAGCCAGGGCACGGAATGATCTATAGGATAATCATGTGGTGTGATCCCATCTCCAGCAAATGCATTTTTTTAGCGTTTTTTTTTCTTTTTTTTTAATTGAAGTATAGTTACTTTATAATTTTGAGTTAGTTTCAGGGTTTCAGGTGTACAACAAATTGATTCAGCTATACATATTACATATGAATCTTTTTTTTTTTGGGGGGGGCTTCCCTGGTGGCTCAGACAGTAAAGAATCCTCCTGCAATATGGGAAACCTGGGTTCAATCCCTGAATCAGGCAGATTCCCTGGAGAAGAGAGTGGTTACCCATTCTAGTATCCTTGCCTGGAAAATCCCACGGACAGAAGATATGTCTTTCAGATTGTTTTCCCTTGTAGATTATTATAAACTATTGAGTATAATTCTCTATACTATATGGTAGTTTCTTGTTGATTGTCCGTTTTATATACAGTAGTGTGTATGTGTTAATCTCAAACTTCTAATTTATCCCCTACTCTGCATTTTTTCCCTTTGTTAACCATAAGTTTGTGTATTCTATGTCTGTGGGTTTATTTCTGTTTTGTATATGTATTCTTGCCTGGAGAATCCTGTGGATGGAGGAGCCTGATGGGCTGCTGTCCACAGGGTTGCACAGAGTCGAACACTACTGAAGCGACTTAGCATGCATGCATTGGAGAAGGAAATGGGAACCCACTCCAGTGTTCTTGCCTGGAAAATCCCAGGGATGGAGGAGCCTGGCGGGCTGCCGTCTATGGAGATGCACAGAGTCGGACACGACTGAAGCAACTTAGCAGCAGCAGCCTATATTTATTTGTATCATTTTTAAGATTCCAAATATAGACAATATCATGTGATATTTATCTGTCTTTCCGGCTTACTTCACTCAATATGATCATCTCTAAGAATCATCTGTCCTTAACTCGAGAAACTTATCTTCTACCCACAACCAAATTCATTCCTCAGTAAGTAACTCTGTAATTCAGAATCATGTCATGTAATTACTTCCTATATTAGAAACCTAAACAATAGGTAAAAACTAATGTATTTTATATAATACAGTGAACACTAAAGTCATTAAAAAACATATTTTGAAGAATATGGTAACATATTCACAAAATGTTTAGTAGAAAGAAACGGGATAATAGGTTGCAAAATAATATTTCAATGTGATTCTAAATTTGTAATCATCAGAGAATATTATAATCATGAAAAATGTTATTAAAATGTTACAATCCTATTATTAGTCTTAATGAGTACTTTCTTGATTTGGCCTTAAGGTTTTTCAAAATGGAAACAACTTTATAGGTTTCTTTTTCTGATTGTAAAAGTAACAAAGCTCATTGTAGATATGTCAAGCAAAACAGGAAAATTATAAAGTCAATTACAATCTCACCTCCTCAAAATGACCATCGTTAATATTAATAACATCATCCAGATATTATTTATGGATTTCCATATGCACTACTTTGTTCATTTTACTTAAATGAAGTTTGAATTATGCACTTTTTCCCTCTCAACAATGTGTTATGCACTTTTCCATTGCCAGAATATACTAACTATTATTATCCTAATGGTCCCGTCCACTGAATAGATGTATGACCATCTTTTCATGATAGAAATTATATTTATATGTATATATATTTAGGGCTTCCTGGATGGTGCTAGTGGTAAAGAATCCACCTGCCAGTGCAAGAGACTAAAGAGATGCAGGTTGGATCCCTGGGTCGGGAAGATCCTCTGGAGGAGGGCATGGCAATTCACTCCAGTCTTCTTGCCCTGGAAATCCCATGGACAGAGAAACCTAGTGGGCCATAATCCACAGGGTTGCAAAGAGTTGGACACGACTGAAGCAGCTTAGCACACATGCCCATGTGTGTGTGTGCATATGTATATGTGGGGGTGTGTTTTGTTCATCTCTCATAATTAATGTACTAAAACCTATATTCTGGCATATTCTTGTGCATACCAATTTATATTACCAATAAAGATATATGCAAATTTTTCTTGGCTGGTTTTTTAAAAATATCTTTATTGTTTTCATGTACTCTTATTTAAATATTAGGTTGAATATCTTCTCATAGGTGTATACTTGAGTCCCTCATCTAGACAATGTGATTCAAATTATTCACAGCATAACTGTGATCATTCACTTATTGAAAGGAATATTTTAAGAATATCAGAAGCACTTAGATAGCTTTTATTTCTTTTCATCACACTCCCACCCTGGTGATTCTGGCCTCTCTCATGAGGATAAAGTGGTGATTGGACTCCTGGCTAACACTTTGTCATATTGCCTGGTGCTATCGCAGGAAATCACTGGGATCACAGTTGAGGTGGGAGCTGAAGTCATGTGTTGGGAGACAAGGTGAAACCCTATCAGGGTATCTTCTTAGGTCTTTTTAGAGAAGTAGTGTGTGAATAACAGCTTATATCTCTCTGCATCCTCAGGCATGAATGAAAATTACTTTTTACAGTATAAATATAGGATGTAAAGCCCACTCTTAGGTTAAACTGGGAGGAAAAATAAACATTAATCTCAATTTGCTTAGTGGTCTAATTTTTCTTCCTATCTAGTATTAGAAATCATAAGTGAACAGATTTGGAGATGCCATCTAAAAATTAAGATTTTATTAAAGACCATTTTTCAGAGAAATTATAGTAGTAAACCATGATACTGTTATATTGTCTACAAAATTATTCAATGACCGTTTAAAAATTATTTTAACTTTACAATTGATTCTGTATAGCCTTATGAAGGCATCTAGTATCTCCTTTAGTCCTGTTCTCTATTTCTTCCTCTTCCTCCTTCTTTGTGTGTATGTGTGTGCATATACACATATGTGTACATCTGTGTGTATATATATATATATATAATTTTTAGAAATATATTTATTTATGTTTATCCAGGACAGTGATAAAAAGCCAATTCCAGCTTTCTTTACAATTAAAGCAACAATAAGACATATCGCTTAAATGTGTGCTTTAAGCTGATTGTCTTGAACTGTTGATGTCTTACATGGAAACATTTAACTTTACCTCTTGATCTAATTTGTGGTGCTACCATGACTGATGAGCAAGCAGAGTTTAGGATGATGGTAAATAAGTGGAAACAGTTTCCTTGGTTGGACGTCAGTTGCCTGAACCCTCAAGTTTGACCTAGAAATTTAATTGACTGAGCCTACCAGATGAAGGGACTCTTCAACACACTAACTAGTATGAAGTCAGCTTCTCACTTTACTGTTTTCTTCTTAATGCTAATATATGTTAAATCAAAACCTGAACTCTGGTCAGTATTATGTAACAACCTAAATGGGAAAAGAATGGAGAATAGATAGATGTATATGTATAAATGAATCACTTTGCTATACTCCTGAGACTGTCACAACACTGTTAAAGAACTATACTTCAATTTAAATAAAACGTTTTTTTAAAAAAAATAATCAAAATCCTATGCTTACAGCATAACGGAACTGTTTTTAAATTGTAGCTCTGTTATTCGTTATCTAGGTCAGCTTTCCCCATTTAAAATAGGATAGTAGTAGCTCTCTTCCTACTAATATCCAAGAAAAAAAGCTTCTTTCTCCTTTCCCTGCATCTAATGAAGGTTTAACATTATTTTCCTCTCTCACATAAACATAGAAATAAGCATCTGTTAGTGATTTGTGAAAGAAAACATTCCATTTTGCATCTTAGGAAAGTAGATACACTTTTCCATTCCTTCTCCAGCCTACAGAGGTTGTTGCCATACTCAAGTCTCCATCCACAAATCATCCTGAAAATGACTTGTTCTTCAAATTTGTAATTATTTCAAGATCTGTGTTTTCTTACTTTTCATAAAACCTAGAGAAATGCCATTTTTTCTAATTAAAACATTTTTATGGTGGAGGTGTTATAATTGCTTACCTTCCTCCTTCATCAATAAATGCTGTCAATCACTGAATCACTTCAGTTCTCTCCTGTTAAATATGTCTGCAGTGATAGTACACTGGAAGGTCAGGTGTATGGACCTTGGAGAAAATAAATTGAAAAGATAACTTGAGGAAGGGAGAGAGGAAAAAGATTTAGTCATTTTGACAGTACTGATTCTTCCAATCCAAAAGCATGGTTTATTTGGTCATGTGTGTGTGTCATCTTCAGTTTCTTTCATCAGTGTTTTCAGAATGTAGGTCTTTAAAGTATCTCCTAGGTAAATTTATTTCTAGATATTTTGTTATTTTTGATGTTATGGTAAATGGGCTTATTTTCTTAGTTACTCTTTGCCTGATTGTATTTTCACAAATTTTAAATAATAGGTCAGTTAAATGATAGATACTTATAAAACAGTGTTCTTCTATTTTTGTGGTCCTTATAGCATAAGTCATTGCAAATATACGTTCTCAATAAAATAATATTTGTGTGACCCACATGTTGGTGAATTCCCAAAATTATTTGCTCTTTTAAAATCATCTTTAGGCCATAAATAGGTGGTATAGTATAGATCAATACAAATGCTTTTAAAGAATCCATGTGCCTTAAGATAGTCCAAAGTATAAATCTTTACCATTATATATATGTATAAAAAGATTATGATAGAAATAAACAATAAAAGTGTAAAAAATTTGGTAGTTTTGGTAAAAGTTAGACCAAAAAGCAAGAGAAGGAAGGAGCCATATCTTTTTAGAATCTATTATTTTACCAGGGGAATTTTAATGACTCTGAGGGTTCATAAAATCATAGTATCCCAAGTCAATTGAGAATATAATATAATACATTACTTTATTGTTTCTCTTGTTAGAGAAAGGTAGTGTAAATGTTTTCTTGGAAGACTATTAAAAGGTTAATAATTAGCAAAATGCCTGTTTTTTTTTTTTTAATATTAGGGAATGACTTAAAGTTACTGTGAATGTATACGTTGGTGCTTAGTGTAAAGGACATTTATTGAAGCTGAACAAAAGTTCCTGCTAAACAGTTCATAGAAAAATAAGGAAAGGAATGCAGTTTTCAGCAGGCTCTGAAATATCTTTATGCTTGTGTTTTTTCTTTTTCTCATCTTCCCTTCTTGCCACTATTCATCAGTGGTTACTGCTGTATACCTTTCAGAAACTCTCTGTTGCATATTCCTCTGTAGAGCACATACAGGCATAATTGCTCATCTTCCCTTCTAGTCTCTACTGTGGGCCTCGTTTTCATTAAAGCTAGTATTATTAATATACACTGCTTGCTTTTCTCCTCCTTCTGGTTTGTCCTGTTCTCTCTTGGGGAATATTGATTCCCCTGCATTGTCGGTGGGATGCACCTACATTGCCCATTTGTGCTTACTTCCTTCTTGTTTGGGGACTCAGCACATTCAGCATAATGCTGGTTATTGAATTTATCTGTCAATTTCTCCTTCCTTGCATGGCTGACTAATCAATGGAATCAGTACAATATAGGAGTGCACAGCATAATGACTATATATTTTTTTTGAAGAAAACTAAATCAAAAAGAGACTTTAGGTTTGAAGATCAGTCACTTCAGAAGGTGACAACTTTTTAAGTTGGTATAGTACTTTTTGAGGTGAATATGGCAGCACAGTTTGGTTTTTTAATGGGCTAACTCTCAACTTTTCAATAAAAGTTTTAAGAATACACAGAAAGAGACAAATTGGGTGCAAGTTTATAAATAAGCATGAGAAGAGCCTGTAACTCAAGTAGAAACTCCTCCAAAAATAAACACACAAAAAAAGATAATCTGTAAAGCAATAAAAATCAGAATAGCCTGACTTTCTCCATATCACTAAATGGTAAAAAAAATTACATATATTGATAGAGGAAATTTCGATATTGGAGCTTTTAGAATTTTCTTAGGAAATGTACATTCTTTGTTTTTACATCCTGGAGAACACCAACATGCCATTTGGCCATGGATAAAGTAAGAAAGTAAACTGAACAGTAGTAAACTAATTTTGTTATGCACCAAAATGTTTACTAAAGTATGTGATCCTTCCCGAATGGGGTACCAACTATCATCAGAGCTAGAATACCAGTGTCCTCACTCTTCATCACAGTCAGCTCATCTATTTCTTTATCAGTGTAGAAAGTACAGACCTCAGAAGGCAAAGAGAAAAAATGCAGTGTTTGAGAGAGGTAGGCATACATAACTATGGAAAGAGAAATATTGTTCATACTGTATGCATGTGGAAGTTTCCCTGCCCTTCAGATAATCAAGTTAAAATACACCTGCCGGTATGAATTCCTTTTGGGCTTCCCAGGTAGCTCAGAGGGAAAGAATCAGCTTGCCAAATCAGAAGACATGTGTCAGTCCCTGGGTCTGGAAGATCCCCTGGAGAAGAAATAGCAACTCACTCTAGTATTCTTGCCTAGGAAGTCCCATGGAGAGAAGCCAAGCAGTCTACAGTCCATGGAGTTTCAAACAGTTGGAGATGACTTAGCAACTGAGCACACAGCATAATTATTAAAAGAAGGGATGTTAAATAGACAGGATGGTTTTGAATTCCAGAATAACTGTGTACTGTCGAACACTGGAAAAGTTCTTTGTGCCTGCGGCTGCTGCTAAGTCGCTTCAGTCGTGTCCAACTCTGCGCGACCCCATAGACGGCAGCCCACCAGGCTCCCCCTTCCCTGGGATTCTCCAGGCAAGAACACTGGAGTGGGTTGCCATTTCCCTCTCCAATACATGACAGTGAAAAGTGAAACGGAAGTCGCTCAGTTGCTTCCGTCCCATAGCGACCCCATGGACTGCAGACTACCAGGCTCCTCCGTCCATGGGATTTTTCAGGCAGGAGTACTGGAGTGGGGTGCCACTGCCTTCTCCGCTTTGTGCCTGAGTTTTCCCATTTGTAAAATAGTGATAAAACACTTCATAATATCATTGTAAGGATTAATGAGTAAGAATGAAGTCTGGTGTTTAGTGTATATTGGTAATCACTGGGTGGGTGGTCACCGCTCCTTTTGTTTATCCTTACCTTAGGCTCAGAAGGGAATGGATGCCTGCTGGCTTTGCAGATTGAGCTGATAGATCATGCCCATCAAGTTGAAATTCAAGTTTAGACCTGACAATTGAAATTGACAACCATGTATTTATCTTCTATGTGAGAAAAAAACCTGGCTGAAGTAAAGTTCTCCCTGTTCAAATATAAGCAAATACAAAGAAATAAAGCAACTAACTGAAACTAATAAAAACATCCAAATGAAATTACTGATCTGGATAAGGATCAGCAATTTGATAAATTGATTTACGGGAAGCCATATAATTTTATAATATCAAGGTAAAACTCTACATATAACTTTATGTATATGTATAGTTCTGTGTATGTGTATATGTGTTTTCCCCTTGAAAACACATACAATGAGTGAATTAGATTGTTTTCAGTGTAATCCGGCAATAAGTCAGATATATATGCCTCTTGATATAATGTAAGGTGTAACAGACAACATCCATGATGTACTCATGTCAAGGTTTTAATATCAGATCACCAGGAGGAACAGGAAATGCACAAACTAGACATCATCATACAGATGCAGCAAGAGAGATAATAAATATGAGATGTTCTGTGCGGCAGCCGGCCTAATCTCCTCAGCAGGTTAATGTCTGGAGAAGGGACTGTGCTGTATTAAACAGGGCCAAAAACATATAATGAGTTGTGATGCTTGGTCCTGAATTCGGTACTTATTTTGTCAAACCAGATTAAGACGACATTTTTGTAAATAGTGCCTGCCTGTTTTTATAAACCAGGGTATACATTATTAAAAATAAGCAGCACTTTTATTAAAATATTCGTAGGCATAGTGGTGATACATGAGTTTTTATGACCTGCAAGTATTCTCGTCCCTTTACCATGTTTTCTTGATTACCAGATAATATTGGACCAATCAATAGGTATTTATAGGCACAGTTATGAATCTAAAGCTCTTGACTAAGAGGATATTTCAAGTATCATTTATTATGATTCTTTTAAAGGTAATTATTAAAGCACGAGAAAGAGTCATCTCTGCCTTCTCCCTCCTTTCTTTACGTTACCCACTGCACTCAAGCTGCACAGTCTTAATTTACCAATGAGGACACAATTGAAGAATAACATATATTGCTTTGGGTCCCCAAGCTAGTGGCACTCTGGATTGAAATGCAGGCAGTGTAATTCCAGAAACCGTGCTTTTAGCCAGTGTCCTGTAAGGTCTCCAACTGTTAATCTCCTAGGAATATAAGGTCACAATCCTAGTGAATGAGTGTGTGGGTGCTCAGTCACTTCAGTCATGCCTGACTCTTTGTGATCCTACAACACTGTAGTCCAAAGCCTGCCAGGCTTCTCTGTCTGTGGGATTCTCCAGGCAAGTATACTGGAGTGGGTTGCCATGCCTCTTCCAGGGGATCTTCCTAAACCAAGGATTGAGCTCGCGTCTCTTATGTCTCCTGCATTGGCAGGTGGGTTCTTTACCACTAGTGCCACCTGGGAAGTCCCTCACAACTCTAGAGAACACAGTAAATGACCAAACTAAAAAAGGAGCAACTAAACTTTACTGGTTTTCGGGAAAAAACCTAGCCTCATTGCCTACTTTGTCAGTTTACAAGGACTTCTATATGAAGTATGGTACTTAGAGCCCCAGCTCTTGCAAAATTGTTCTAAAAGCCTCAACTTCACTTAATTTAAGTTCTTGACAAAAGTTGGAAACATTTTAAGAATGACACACATGGTTTTTGTTTCAGTCACCTGGGAGGCATGTCACACTGGCATCAACCTCCAGCAGAGTCTGGGAATGACAGAAACAGCCTTTTAGAGGTGGCACCTACTTGCTCTGTTAGTGAAAAGCTGAGATTTGGGTGACGTTTTCCATACATTTGACAGTTCATGACACGCTGATGGGATAAAACAGAAATACTGAACACTAAAAGTTTGCTCTAACCTAACAAGCAAAGTTAGAGAAGTCATTCCTGGCCATAGAAGATATTGCATAGCCTTGTTTTAAAAACTGTGTCTAACAGTTACTGGGTTTTGTGGTTAGTGAATGTACCTCTACCATATTTTGGTACCTTCTAGTTCAGTAACATGTATAGCAGTGTTGAGCTCAGCATCTGAAGTAAGGTAGTAAAATGATCTTAACCAAATTAATAGCTTCTTTAAGCATCAGTATATCTGTCAGTGGCAGGAAGTGAAGAGGAACTTAAAAAGCCTCTTGCTGAAAGTGAAAGAGGAGAGTGGAAAAGTTGGCTTAAGGTTCAACATTAAGAAAACTAAGATCATGGCATCTGGTCCCATCACTTCATGGCAAATAGATGGGGAAACAGTGGAAAAAGTGACAGATTTTATTTTTGTGAGCTCCAAAATCACTGCAGATGGTGATTGCAGCCATGAAATCAAAAGATGCCTGCTCTTTGGAAGGAAAGTTATGGCCAACCTGGATAGCATATTGTAAAGCAGAGACATCACTTTGCCAACAAAGGTCTGTCTAGTCAAGGCTATGGTTTTTCCAGGAGTCATGTATGGACATGAGAGTTGGACAGTGAAAAAGGCTGAGCACCAAAGAATTGATGCTTTTGAACTGTGGTGTTGGAGAAGACTCTTGAGAGTCCCTTGGACTGCAAGGAGATCCAACCAGTCCATTCTAAAGGAGATCAGTCCTGGGTGTTCATTGGAAGGACTGATGTTGAAGCAGAAACTCCAACTAATGCTAAGAGTTGACTCATTGGAAAAGACCGTGATGCTGGGAAGGATTAGGGGCAGGAGAAGAAGGGGACGACAGAGGATGAGATGGTTGGATGGCATCACTGACTCAATGGTCATGGGTTTGTGTGAACTCCGGGAGTTGGTGATGGACATGGAGGCCTGGTGTGCTGTGGTTCATGGGGTTGCAAAGAGTCGTACACAACTGAGCCACTGAACTTAACTGATATCTGTCAATTAGGTAAGAATGATTACAGTACATACCATACACTCTAGCCATAAGTATAAATAAAAAGCCCAGATCTAGGACTGTCCAGTATATACCTAACACAGCCAATGTGATTGTTACTCTCCGTGACCCATATGAAGCATGAAGAATCTTCAGGAGCTAAGCAATGGGATGCACTGAAAGTGTTTTATAGTCTCTTCTGTCTGCTGTACACTGTGGTCTTCTACCTCTGGTGGCCACTTTCTTGCTCTTCCTAAAGGAACGCAGCAATTGTGTGACCTCGGAAGCTCTCTGTCACACCTGACAGGGTCCTCCCATGCCAACTTTTCTCTTCCCTTTTTGTGCTCTTCTGTTAGTGTTGACTATGTCAGTGGCTTCATTTGTCTAGCACGTTACTTCTCTGTTTGTCTAGTGTCATCTTGTTCTATGGAGATAAAGACAGGTTAGCTTTGAGCAGTGTAATTGTAGTTGGGTATTCTTGACTCATTTATTTTTGGCTGGCAACTCTGCTGACTTTGACATGAATATTTTCATGTGTTATAAAGTTTCATAAGCTGTCAGCTTTTAAATTCCCACATTTCCCCAAGTACCCACTCATTCTCCCCTTTATTTTCACATATACTCCTGCTCTGTTTTTATAATAACCTTTTAAATTTTCTTATTTTCCTATACACTACAGTTTATTAGTATGTTGAATATGGTAGGTAAACATTATTGTCTGACATATCATGAATGTAAACTTTTATGATATACTTGTGAGTGCTTGTTTCACGCAGTTTTCAGATGGTTGGCTTGAATTTTTGAGGTCAATTGAATGTAGTAAATATTTATAAAATTACTGAAAGTGTATCAGTGGTGGCAGACATTTAATGACTTCTGTTTATTGCTGATTGGTTGTATGTAGTTCTGTTTATTGCCAAGGTAGTTCCTTTAATATGAGGATATGTCAAAAATACACAGTGTGTATTTTTTCCTGTGTTTTACAGTGAGAGCAGGCACACAGTGTTGTGGTCACTATCAGCTCATCTATGCTGTAATGCATTCTCCTGAGTTCTGTAGTGTCTGTAGTGTATGTTGTTCATGAATCTACAGCCTCTGTTTGAGTCTGTGGTCTTTCTGTTTTGGTGGATCATTTGGACAAAAATGACTGACCAAATGTAGAACAAACATATGTCTTTAATATAAAGAAACAAAGCAACACTATTACACTGGATGTTACAATGTTGGTTTTAGAGTATCTCAAGTTCTTATCAAGGAGGTCTTATAGCCAAGAACACTGGAAATCTATTTTAACAGAAAAGCTTGTGCACAAATACTCATCTTAGCATTATTCATAATACCCCCCTAAGTGTAAATAGTCCAAATGTCCATCATCCAATGGTTGGATAAACAAAATGTGACATATCCATAAATGGAACATTAATCATCCATTAAAAGGAACAAAATAATCATACATGCTTTAAGATGATGAACCTTGAAAATATGCAGTGTAAAAGAAGTCAGACATAAAAAGCCATGTCTGGTGCACATCACTTGCATGACATGTTGAGAACAAACAAATTGGTAAAAACAGAGGCCAGAAAGTATTTTCCATAGACTGATGGTAGAGGGGAATGGAGAGAGACCACCAAAGAGATACGGGGTTTCCTTTGGAAGTGATGAAAGTGTCCTGGAATTAGATAGTGGTGATAAGTTAATGAATTTGTGAACATATGAAAAGTCGATAATTATGCACTTTAAAACAGTTAATACTAACGTAAGATAAAATTCATCATGTATCTCAGTGTAACGTTAAAAAAAGTTACAGTGAACAGAGGGCATGCAAATAAGAAGCCACCGGAATTAGTGGAAATGCTTTGACATTAAGAATAGCATCATATGTCCAGATTTCAGGATCACTGACAAACATGTGCAGTTCAGTCGCTCAGTTGTGTCCAACTCTTTGTGACCCCATGCAACACGCCAGGCTTCCCTGTCCATCACCAGCTCCCAGAGCTTGCTCCCATCCAACCATCTCATCCTCTGTCGTCCGCTTCTCCTCCTGCCTTCAATCTTTCCCAGCATCAGAGTCTTTTCTAATGAGTCGATTCTTCTCATCAGGTGGCCAAAGTATTGGAATTTCAGCTTCACCATTATTCCTTCCAATGAATATTCAGGATGGATTTTCTTCAGGATTGACTGGTTGGATCTCCTTATAATCCAAGGGACTCTCAAGAGTCTTATCCAACCCCACAGTTCAAATGCATCAATTCTTCGACACTCAGCTTTCTTTATAGTCCAACTCTCTCACATCCATACATGTCTACTGGAAAAACCATAGCTTTGACTAGATGGGCCTTTGTTGGCAAAGTAATGTGTCTGCTTTTTAATATGCTGTCTAGGTTGGTCATAGCTTTTCTTCCAAGGAGCAAGTGTCTTTTAATTTCATGGCTGCAGTCATCATCTGCAGTGATTTTAGAGCCCCCCAAAATAAAGTTTGTCACTGTTTCCCCATCTATTTGCCATGAAGTTATGGGACTGAATGCCATGATCTTTGTTTTCTGAATGTTGAATTTTAAGCCAGCTTTTTTCACTCTCCTCTTTGACTTTTATCAAGAGGCTCTATATTCTTTGCTTTCCTTATCACAACCCTTTATGATAATGCTCAGTCAGTGGGTGTTCCAGTTGCTGTGAATGGGTTCCCTGTCCCCCACAAAATGTGGTGTGCTTAGTTACTCAGTCATGTCTGACTCTTTGCAACCCTACGGACTGTAGCCCGCCAGGTTCCTCTGTCCATGGGAATTTCCAGTATTCCGAGAATACTGGAGTTGGGTTGCTATACCCTCCTCCAGAGGATCTTCTCAACCCAGGGATCAAACCCAGGTCTCCTGAATTGCAGGCAGATTCTTTACAGCCTGAGCCACCAGGAAGCACCACCCCCCAACAAAAAAAATTAAAGGCAGATAGTTATTGAATGGTGGTTGGAAGTAGAGTAATGTGTTCATAAATCTGTCACCAAATATGCTCAGAGAGTACTAAGTGCTATGTCTTGAGGAGTAGGGTACAGAAGAGAGGGTAATTAACATTGCATGGCTGAATTAGATGTAGAGATCTTTGTCAGAGAGGTTCTGTTTCAGCTAGTTCAGGAAGGAGGCATAGGAGTTCCTATGCCACAGTGCAGGTAAGGAGGAACTAATATGATCAGTAAGAGGTTTCATCTCACCTTAACTGGTTTTTCTATCTAGGAAGGGTTAGTTACTTTTTCATTGAGTCAATGATTCCTACCCTAAATATAGTTGAAACGGCTTTCAGTCTTTATTTTTGGCTCAGTTTGTAAGGTTTAATTTTCCTGCAGCTTCCACATTTCTGCTCAAGGGAGGCCATTAGAACTTTTTTTTTAAGTCCTACAAAAGCTAAGAAAGCATATTTCCCATTATGAATTTTTCATATGCTCATTTGATGCTTATGTGCTCTCTGCCCCTTTGCCTGGCCTGAAATCTGCTTCTTACTTATCTAGTTCATCTCTTGCTATTTGCCAATGCAAATGTGAATCTAAAAACAGCTCAGATAGTAAGGGCATGATGGCAAAGTGGAAAAGGAAAGAGAGACAAATAGATAAGTACTCAAAGAAGGAAAATGAGTGGGGTAATAGATTGCTATATGAAGTTTAAGTAGAAGGAAAGAAAGAAAAATGAGAAAACTGCTGGGACTAATTCTAAATGATAGCTACAGGCAGGAAATCATAAAGGAAGCCACCCCAAGAATGATGCAGAAGTTATGAACAGGACATAAACTTAAAAAAAAAAAATTGAGTTGCAAGAATGCAGAACCAACTAAGTTGTTTGCAAGTTTGTTTGTTTGTTTGTTTTTTAGGCCCATCTCTAATATACATGAAGACTTAGCTTACTCTGGTTTTGAAGGTAGTTTTACACTCTTTCAGATATCTTGCAGTAATTATCTCATCCATCCTTATATCCTTTTATGAAAGGTGGTTTGAAAAAAAAGTCTCATTATTTTTCATGAATTTTATTTATACTATTCATGATTGCTTTTTGAAGTAATTATATGAAGTTTCAAAGAATTTAAAATGTAGCATCACAGTTGGGGTTTGATATATAATCATATTTTGAAGGGTAGTAGAATATGCCTTTGACAAACAGGCCCCTTTTGCACAACAGTTATTTTGAGCTGCAGACAATTGAGAAACAAATACAAGAAAGGATTCTTATGCTACACCTGTTTACCTAAGAGCGGGAGGTAAATTTACAAAGGTGTGCTACCCTTTCTACTTAAAAGGAAAAAAAAAAAAGTTGATTGCCTAGAAAGTCTATTCCCTTTTGACCTGGAGATGGCAGCAGAGGAATCTGTATAACAAACTTTTCTGACTGGCCTTTATTATTTTATCTATCCTGTGAGGGTGTAATTGGAATCCTATAACTGCTTTCCTTTGTCCTGTCATTTATCCACATATGTGTTTTATTGTTGCTGTTGTTGAAGATGCTACATAAGTCAGAGTTCTAAGCCATCTCTTTGAGTTAATCAGTGTTCCTCCCATGAACATATGAAGCATACATGTTCATAACCCTCTTTTTGCTTTCCTCTTGTTAATATGGCTTATATTACAGACATTATGACCAATAAGTCATAAGGGTAGAGGGGAAATAATTTTTCCTTTCCTAACCAATTGTAATTTTCTATTGTAGAATAGTTTATTTACATAGTTAATGAAAACTAACTCCTGCAGTAGAGCTAGTAAAATGAGCCCGCATGATCATTTGAAATGTTCATTTTTATCAGCAATAAAATATTTGATAGTAGTGGAAGAGTTAATTTACACATACAGTGTACTGAGTGTTGCAAAATCTTGAAGAAATGTTTAATATATGCAAAATATTCCTTATGTAGGAGCATGACTATATATTATAAGAAATTATTACTATTAAAATTGTTCAAATAATTCCACATAGAGAAGTGTTGAAAATGTTTATTGTTTATTGATTATAATCTTATGAGGTAGGTAATAGGATAGTTTTAATTTTGTTTTCTTATATATTTTATGTTTGCCAATTTGTTTACCAGGATATACTTTAAGTAAAGGAATGGTGAGTAAAACATATGAAAATGAAAAAGAGTTCAATCTACATAAAAATGAGAGTTTAATTCTGTTATAACAAACACAAAATATGAAATTAGAAAGTCATGTTAACTGTTAGCAAACAAGTAGAATATGGAATTTAGCAGTACTTAGAAAAAGTTCTAAAAGATGAGTAACAAACACATATTTAAAAGGTCATAATTGAGAAGTTCCTTATCTAGTTCCATCCTGGTTGATAAATTTATTTAATGATATTGTTATTGCTTTTTGTCACAGCATAATCTCATTAATAACATATTAAAATTACTGAAGTGGAAACATTAAGATTGCATTGGGGTGCCCAACAGTTTCCCTCCTTTTCTATCCTTTCTATGTATGGTAACTCTTATATACTAAGTAAAATGCTATGTAGGAGGTTTAACCATGCAAGCACTTTCTAATATTAAAAAATATCCTTGCTTACTGTACACTTATTACACAGTGTTCACTGGATAAATAGACCAAGGAAAGTAGTCATTGATAATTTAATACAAGAGATTATTATCAATGTCATTTTGATGATGTCCATCCAGGTATGTTTTTTCTTGTGTTTAGTCACAAATAAACAATTATGTATTTTTCAAATGTTTCATGGCCTGAATTTTATTTACTTTTGTAATATGAGCATTTTCCATGTCAGGAAATATTATTTTCCATTATATTAATGGCCAATTATTATTCCATTTATGGATGTATATAGTTTCCTTAATCTTTTCTCTCTTAAGGATTAAATCCTGAGACATAACTATTGAATCAAAGAATGTGTATATTTTATGCTTTTAATAGATTAATAAATTTCTATTAGGAAAATTCGTACCAATTTGTATGTTTATAGTGAATTAAACTGATTTAGCTACATAATTGCTGATTTGAGAAGGCATCTATTTATTTATAAAAATTATCAGCCAAAAAGGTATATCATTAAGAATTCTGTTAATTTAAAATTTTAGCTTTATTATATTTAATGTATCTTCCTGTATGAATTTGTCACCCATTTCTCTCTTTATATATGTGTGTGTGTGTGTGTGTGTGTGTGTGTGTGTGTGTGTGTGTGTTAGTCGCTCAGTTGTGTCCGACTCTTTGTGACCCCACGGATTGCAGCCGGCCTGGCTTCTCTGTCCATGGAATTCTCCAGGCAAGAATACTGGAGTGGATTGCCATTCCGTTTTCCAGAGGAGGGCTTCCCTTGTGGCTCAGCTGGTAAAGAATCTGCCTACAATGCTGGAGACCTGGGTTTGATCCCTGGGTTGGGGCTATCCCCTGGAGAAGGGAAAGGCTACCCACTACAGTATTCTGGCTTAGAGAATTCCATGGACTGTATAGTCCATGTGTCTGCAAAGAGTCAGACTTTCACTTTCTCTTTCTTCAGAGGAACTTCCCAACCCAGGGATCAAACGCTGCAGTTTCTTTACAGTTGGAGCTATAGGGAAGTCCTATCCTCTCTAAAGAGAGAGACTACCAACTATCAAATGATAAAACCATCTCTACAATCACCTTTACAGGTCAGTGTCCAGTCTCAGAACAAGTAGGTCCGGAGAAAGAATATGCCATAAACTTCTTCACAGGAAAGTCTGTTATATGGCAGATATGACATTCCTCATCTTTTAATTACAATCCCTTGCTTTATTTTAAAACTATTATCAAAACATTCAGTCTGCACTTATAGCCCCTCTAGTGTTTGTATACAAAAACGCAATTCCCAAATTTTAACTCATCTAAATACAACCTTTTCTGGTTTCTTTAAACATTTTTTATAGTATTGTGATTAAACTTTTCTCCACATTTTAAGAATTCTCTATCTCTCTGTGCCTCTTCCAAAATATCTTACCAGATATTTTGTAAACTAAGCATGTGTTCAATTATGCATCTATTCATCCATACATATGTACACCCACACATATGCTAGACTTTGAAGAACATTATGAACCTGTATTTTGATGTTATGCTTGGTCTATACATTGATGTTCCTTTTGGTTAGAAAGATAAGTACTTCCCTTTCTTCAAAGTTATAGTACCAAGAAATAGTGAAAGATGAATAGAAAATAGCACAGCCGTAACCATAAAGGGTCTATTTAGCTTAAAAATCATGGTTATTAAACAAGACTGTCAAACAATATAAAAAGAACAGGAAAACAGAAAATGTGTTGAGTGGTGTTTAGATGAGTTTTTTGGTCAAAATATCTGATTACTGTGTGAATGGGAAGCATTACCACTGACTGGGTTACACATTCATTTATGTTTAAAATAGACCACTTTTTTCATAGAACATAGTAGAAGCTGTAAATATCTAAGGATTATCTGAGGGCATAATTGAACACATGTTTAGTACACTCTGGGTAACATATTTTGAAAGAGGCATAGAGAGCTAGAGAATTCTTAAAATATGGGAAAATGTTTAATCACAATGTTCTAAGAAATGTTTAAAGAAACCAGAAAAGGTTGTATTTAGATGAGTTAAAATTCGGGAATTGCATTTTTGTAATTACAAACACTAGAGGGGCTATAAGTGCAATATTTTGATAATAGTTTTAAAATAAAACAAGGGATTGTAGTTAAAAGATGAGGAATGTCATACCTGTCATGTAACAGACATTCTTGTGTGCAAGTTTATGGCATATTCTTTCTCTGGACCTACTTGTTCTGAGATTGGACATTCATCTGTAAAGATTATTATAGAGATGGCTTTATCATTTGATAGTTGAACTAGATTCCCTTTAAGGCTGTATCCAGCTTGATGATTAAATAAGAACCATAAACTTGAGCAACTAAGGGACTTTATGCCATTCTCATCCATTGTAGCTCTAGAAGGTAATGTGTGAAACAAGATGCTATTTTACAATAGTACATTAGTAAACTTGAAGTTAGAAATTGGATGTACGATTATAATTTAGTTGTTTGATGTAGCTAATCTAATAAACTTGATATTTATCTCCTGATGTTTGAATTATATTACAAAAGTAAAAAGCTAATAAAAATCTGCTAATAAAATTTTAAATGAATAAGTTGTGAATTAAGATCTCATTTTGGTTGTGCTAATTTTATAAAGAAATATGAGGAACAGAGGATTTCAATCACTGGCAGTCTTGATAGCAACGCTGACATCTCATAATGCAGTGAGAGAAACTGACAGCAGAATTAGCAAATAAGTTAGAGGAGATGTTAGTAGAAATAAAGTGGTCTGGATTTGAAAATAAAACAAGGAAGGGAGGAAATTGCTATGAAGGCAGAGTAAAGAAACTGGGAAAGATTGCAACATGCAGAGATCTTCAAGTAGTTTCTGTTTGGAATGGAATAGATTAAGCTGTAGTAAGTGTAGCACAGAAAATATATCACATATGTATTGTTATCAAATAAGTAGAAGGACAATAGGAGAAATATGGATTTGAAGATCAGAATTAAAGAAAACTCATGTTTTGTACTTGTTGGAAGAGAACTTGTAAATGTCAGATGATGGTGTAAATAAAGGAAAATAGTTTATTACTCAAGTTAAACAACATGTTTGTTCAGTCATGTAGGGAAGGTAGAAGAAGAGCTAAATTTTCAAGGAATGGAATGAAATGAAAGCAGTATATATTAAAGATAGGTAATGAGGTTAAAGGTCCTGTGTACCATCTTAAGGCTAGAAAGATCTTATAAATCATTTCTTCCAGATCCCTATTCAGTGAGTGGACCTTACTTAGCCCCATGTTCCTGAAAAGCTTACTTAATATAGACTCAAAAAATTCATTATTTTGTAACATTATAGATTTAAGTAACTTTTATTTATAAATTTATATACTGTTTATGTATTTATATATTTACATGAAAAATTATAAGCTATTTATATTATAAAGAATCAAAAAGCAAATTATCAATGAGCTTTTGCCCAGTTTTATCCAACAAACTCCTTTTAGATAAAATGTCTGCAAATTAATGGGGACTAGGACAATGATATTCTTTTTTTTTTTTTCCCTAATGTGTTGAAATTCAATTGCTCCTCATAAGCACAAGTAGGTGATAGAGATAAAACTATTTAGAAAAAAGTGAGCAAAGACTGTTAGTTGAGCTGGCAGGTAGCATAAATTCTTCCAAGAGTGATCTCTCATGACTGGTGGAAAGTGGTGCAGAAGGAAGCAGGTGAAGAGAATGCAAGTGATGAGAGAAGCTCCCAGCAGAGGGACTGGGAGCTCAACAGGAGAAGGTGTACACTGGAGTAAGCAGATACAGTAAAAGTTTTCTCTGAAAACTTCAGACAATTTATGTTAAGTCCACTAAGATCCTCTTCTTGGAAAGGATAGGCAGCATAACTGATCTGAAGATGAGTCAGCTGGAGGCAGGAATGACAGAGGACAGCCTGGTAAATGAAGGGGTGACAGGCGTAGGTCAGGTGGAGGGGTTACAGAGGAGGGGAGACTAGGTCCTCTAAACATGAATTGGTTAAATGTCATGAATTTACATAGAATGATCAGCAGGGGTTAGACATACGTTTCTATTGCATAGAATACTTTGCAAGTTACCTTACTTTTCTCTAGTTCTTTCATCTGTGAAATGAGGATAATAATTGTACTGCATCTACATCAGAGGGGTGGTGTTAGGATTAGCTGGATATTATATGTAAAGCACATAGCATGGCATCTGGAACATTTATGATCTTCATTAAATGCTGTTGTTAATAATGAAAAGCAAGGCATGAAAGTGTCTGGTTTCAGTCAACCTTTATGGAACACATTGTAGCAGAGGATCATTGAATCACGTATGATGAACTTTTTGGTCTTTTTAAATCCATGTGGGATTTTTTTACTTTAGGCAGCTCTCTACCACCTCCAACCCTTGCTTCTCACACTATGGAATAAAAAGGAACATAAAATAATGAAGAGCAGACTGTGAATCCATTTCAGGGACTCTTGTGACTATCTTCAGTTTTCAGCCTTGTTCTGATTTTCTTCTACTTTTTTTGTTTATGAAATGGCCACTTGATATAGAAGTTACTACAATAGTGGCTGAATGACTTATTAAGAATATTGCTTTATGAGATAGTTCTGTCCCAATATTTGATGACTGGAAAAATCCAGACTACCTTATTTGCAAACCTTGAAGTATAGATTTCAGAATTTTAGAACTTTCATTGTTGCTGTCTCAAGTGCTTCGACATTTGACCTCTAAGCCAGCCACTTTCTCAGATCTCATAACTTCCTTATATAATATGGTGGAGTAGCAGGGGCTGGATTTACCTTTCTGCCTAATAACATAAAACCAAAAATGAAAAAAAAAAAGCAACAGTTTTTAGATAGTGAACAAGAACAGGCAGCATAGAACAGTGATTCCAGAAAGAAGGACAGCGAACAAGGTGAGTATAGGTTCATCCTTGCTCATAAGCTTGAGAGAGCCTCCAGGTCACATCATAGGAAGAGGAAAGCCAGATGGACCCGGAGTGTATCCATAGTAACTTAAAGCTGTTCATTTCAGTTTGCTACATTATGACCTTAATATCATCACACTAAATTGTGCTTTATGCTATTGATTTGGGGCCCTTTTCATTTTCTCATTTATACATGTAACTTATTTATTGAGTTCCATGGTTTCAGTTAGAGGTAAGAATCATTAATGAAAATTTTGATATAAGAAGTCCAGAATAGAGATGAGAGACTACATATGAAATAGAAATGGACAAATAAAAATGGTATATTGAACAGAATGAAATTTTTAAATATGACTGAAATTGGTTGTTGAATCAGAATTGAAAGAGGTGACTGAAGACAAAGAGCTGAGCCAGGCTACACCTGGTCTTGAGAGCCACGTTAAAGACATATGCATTACAGTAGGACTTTAGGCAGGGTGTGAGATCATGGTGCAGGTGCAGTGTCTTGGGGTGGTAGTCGGGAAGATAGGCATTACAATATTTCTGACTTCAAACAGATGAGATTGGAGGAAACAGTTCATTTTCCTTTGACTAGAAGCTCCAAATCTAAAGCTTTGTTGAGTTTCTTATTATTGAAATGATTAGATTTTCCAATGAAAAACTCATGGCACTAACGGAAATTGTTTTTGACTTGTGACCTATTTTTATGAAACTTTTGCATTGTAAAATTGAATCACTTCTCATATTGAGCTATATGTATTGAAAAAAAATAGAATTGTCTACGATGAGAGTGTTTGGTGCGTTTTGATCATGACTTATGCCATAGCTAATATGTTTGGGTAACTGCATCCCTAGCCATTAAGGTCTCTGGACCTCATAATTGCAAATAGGATCCTTTTCATTCTTCCTCTTCGTTTGCTTTGATTTGCATACATGTTTTACCCTTCCCATATACCCAAGTACATTAGAATTTTCTTGGTGGCAGAGAGTGTACTGAATAGCATCTTCACTTCCCCAGCATTCAAAGTATAACCTTGGTATTCAATAAGTTCTTATTCAGTGGTTCATATGGAGAAACTTCAACTCATGGAAGCGACCTCTCACTATTCAAGACTTTACCTTGTGACATCATTTTAAAATGATGAATAACTTTTGCCATGCTATAGCAGACTCACCCTAGTTACCACCAGTGCCTATTTACTCTTCCTTTAAATATTTGAAATACAAAAGGGGGTTTAAAAGGCTCAATATACATTTTAATTATGATTGTTGAATGGATGATAAACTTTTCTTGTTTGCTTATCCCATGTTTCACTATAAGATATCAGCTGCTATAAAATCATTAACGGTAACTTTATGATAACTTTATGATTAAGTATCTGGAAGTCTTTTTAATCCTTCTGGGATTTAAGTGATTTCATTTGCGTTGCTTTGTTTTGAAATGTAATGTTTTCATGACTTTTTTTAAATGATAGGAAAATATTAATCTGTCACATCACCAACTTTTAAGACAGAACATTGCATGCTTATTTCCTGTTTTACTTATAAAAAGTGGTACTTGTATTGTCACTTCTAAAGCACTTGGTTGACCCATGTTCTTGGCAGCATAATATTTTTCTCCTAGAATTCCCCCTAAATTTTCTTTCTCACAATGAATGCACTTCTTAAATGTATTGATAGTTTGATCTCCTAAAACCCCTGAGAGTATTCTGTTGTATGAATACTCTGCCGTATACTTTCCAGTATCTTACTGATGGATATTCTGCATGTTACCGATTTGAGACTGCTAGAAATGAAACTACTGTGAATATTTGGTACAAGTCTTTTTGTGGACATATTCAACCATTTCCTTAAGCGTGAAATTGCCAAAGGATAGGGTGAGTAACACCCTTTTTAATTAGAAACTGCCAAGATGTATTCCAAATTCATTTTACCATTTTACACTGTCACCAGCAATGCATGGGAGTTCTGTTTGCTCACACAGCCTCACTAACAATCAATTTTAGATATTATTATCAGATAAAATAATACTGTGCCATTTTATTATTGTTACCATTATTGTTTAGAGGCACAATGAAATAGTATTGATTATTTGAATTCAAATCTTCACTTTACCACTTACAAGCTATGTGACTTTGGATAAATTATTTTCCTCTGCCACAAGTTCCTTATCTGGGAATAATATATTTTATAGGATGGTTGTGATATTAAGTGAGTGACTAGATTGTTTAGCATATAGTAAGCATTATACCATGTGCTGGCTGTTAATATTATTAGCAGTAGTTGTCATTCGGTTATATATTTGTTATGACTATATTTATTTAAATAACCAGGAATAGCAAATTATTTAAACATTTTTACTTCAACCATCTTTATGAAATAATAATTTTAATCCTATAATCTGCTTGAACTATTCAATGCATAGGCAGTACTCTTTGACTTGAGTTTATGCCAGTTGTCCATTGCTGTACTACAACTCCTAGAACTTAGTGGCTTTAAACAACCTTTTATGTAGTTTACAATTCTGCAGACCAGCAGTCGGGGCTGACATTTCCTCTGGTCTTAGATGCACTGCCAGTCACCTGGCTCTGTTTCTGGAAGCTGATTTGTTGTAGTTAGTGGTGGTACCTAAGACACAATCTCTCATCATCCAGCCTGTTACGGTAGCTTCTTCATGTGGTAACTAGTGAAAAAGTGAATGTGAAAGTGTTAGTAGCTTAATTGTGTTCAACACTCTGTGACCCTATGGGCTGTAACCCGCCAGGCTGCTCTGTCCATGAAATTCTCCAGGCAAAACTAGTGGAATGGATTTCCATTCCCTTCTCCAGCAGATCTTCCCTACCCAGGGATTAAACCCAGGTCTCCTGCATTCCAGGCAGATTCTTTATCTACTGAGCCTCCAGAGAAGACCTATGGTAACTATATAGGACTTCAAATACCAGATACAGGATGCCTTGTATCTATTGCTGTGTTGTTCCCACCATGTCCTATTGTGCAATGCAAGTGGCAAAGCCAGTCCACATTCAAGGGCTAGGGAGTTAAACTTCCTCTGTTGTGAGTGGTGATGTGAGGAGCTGGAAAGTTATTAATACATGGCAAACAGAAGGTCAAAGAATTCTGTCTTTTTCAATCTACCACAGCTTCAAAAGTTTTTCTTACTGAAAATATTACTCAAATGCTTGTCAAGAACAGACTGTGTCTAATTCTTCCTGTGGAAGCTGTTAAGGAGGATTGAAGTTTGTTAGAAAACATGCTAATACTACCTTGATTTATTATCATTTAGGAGTAATAAATATCTGAAGACTAAAAGGAGGAGATCAAGCTCACATGGTTCTCCTGAGAATGATTTGTCTCAAGTAGCTTAGGTATTAATGTTGACAGTATACCATGGCAGAGTTTGGTTAGATAGAAGTAGCAACACTGGCTTTGAGATTTTATAGGACACAGATACTACAGCTGACAGCGTATACAGAAGCACATTTGTTTAGTACATGCTACCAACTCTTGACCTAAAAGCCCTATAATTTCAATGAACTAGAAAATTAGGAGGAACTAACCTTTTAGATTTTCTTGAAAGATTTTTGGGCTTCCCTGGTAGCTCAGCTGGTAAAGAATCTGCCTGCAGTGCAGGAAAGCCCAGTTCAATTCCTGGGTCAGGAAGAACTGGAGAAAGGATAGGCTACAGTATCCTTGGGCTTCCATGGTGGCTCAACCCATAAAGAATCTGCCTGCAATGTGGGAAACTTGAGTTCCAACCTTGGGTTGGTAAGATCTTTGCTTTACTATTGTAAAATATCTGTTGAGTTTCTTGTAAATTATGTCACTAATCTTTTTTTTTTTTTTTTCTTTTCCCTAAACAGATTGGAGTTGAGTAATTTGGTTAGGGCAATGGTGAGATTTTTTTTTTTTTTAAACTCATGCCTGTGATTATAGTCATTAATTTCATTTTGAATGTACAGGGGGTTTCAAAGAGCTTTTATGTAATTCTCACCACTTAAGTATTCTGTTGACAAAATGTGGATTTAAATTACAATATAAATTCAGCTTAAGTATTCTTTAAATGTCAGCTGTACTATCTGAAGAGAAACCAGAGTATATGTCAGCTGTAATGTCTTCCAGTGGATTCATTAGTGAGATTTTTCCAAATTTAATGTGAGGTATCAAATAGCATGTTTGTAGCTGTTAGAATACATAAGATGCTCTATAATTTACATCTAAAATGATTGTGACAGACCTGTTTCATTTTTATTTTAAAATTTCCACCAGGAGGAAATCAAATAATCTGTATAAGTCATGTTGTAGACTATTGCCAAATAATCTTAAATATTTTGATGCTTTAACAATTACTGTGAAAATTGCAGAATATTTTGAAGATTCTGTTCAGAGTTTATGTTGACAGTTTTAAAAGGAATGCAGTAAAGAACAACAAAATACTAATCAGTTGCTGCCTTCTAATTGAAAGGTTATTGCTGAACCACGAAAAGACGCTGGGACTCTTGGCCTCTGGAGGAGAAGAATTCAATCCAGGGCCAGAGACAAGGCTTGATCGCTTAGAGCTTTTGTGTAATAAAGTTTTATTAAATTTAAAGGAGATAGAGAAAGCTTCTGACATAGGCATCAGAAGGGGGCAGGAAGAGTACCCCCTTGCTAGAGGTAGCAGTGGAGTTATATACTGAATCAAAAGAATGTCTGGAGGTTGTAAAGACCTCACCAGACCTACTCCCATAATTTACATTTTAAAATAACAGGATTAGCCAGAAAGTTTAATCCAGAGACTGTCCTCAGGCAGGATAAATTATTGTTACGTAATCCTTGTAAAGATTTCACCAGACCTACTAAAATAACAGGATTACCATTTGACAATAGAAAGATACTCCAGACCCACTCCCATAATATACATTCTAAAATATTTGGATTAGTCAAAAAGTTTTCAGGAAGGAGAAACTGTCCTCCAGATGGATGCATTGTTGTTGTATAATCTCTAGTACAGAGTTTAAACTGAGCTGTGTAATTGACTAAGACTAAGGAATGCAGAGGAAAAAAAAAAGTTTGTCCTTTTCTCCGCTTTGGGAATTCCAGATCCTTCTCTGTTTGGCAACCCCTAGACTTCTTATCCACCTGCCTAGGAAATGACTCTCTCATAAGTGCTTCCTGCCCTAATTGACATATAAAATTGCAACTCGCTTGCACCTCTGATTGAATCCTACTCTTGTAATCACCAGGGTGTTATGGATTTATAAAATATTGTACACTTCTCTTATTTGTTACTTTTTATTTCCAGTCTATCTACACATGAATGTAAGCTTCAAGAGACCAGAGATTTTTGAGTGTTATATTGAAGGATGTGTACTTAGCAGTTAGAACAGTGCTTGGTACAAAGTGAACACTAAGTAGAGTTTGAATGAAGGAGCAATTAAGTGGATAAATGATATCATCTAACCAAATCTTGAACCAATTCTTCAAGAGATGGGAATACCAGACCACCTGCCTGCCTCCTGAGAAATCTGTATGCAGGTCAAGAAGCAACAGTTGGAACTGGACATAGAACAATAGACTGATTCCAAATTAGGAAAGGAGAACGTCAAGGCTGTATATTGTCACCCTGCTTATTTAACTTGTATGCAGAGTACATTATATGAAATGCTGGGCTTGATGAAGCACAAACTGGAATCAAGATCGCCAGGAGAAATATCAATAAACTCAGATATGCAGATGACACCACCCTTATGGCAGAAAGTGAAGAACTATAGAGCCTCTTGATGAAAGTGAAAGAGGAGAGTGAAAAAGTTGGCTTAAAACTCATCATTCAGAAAACTAAGATCTTGCCATCCAGGCCCATCACCTCATGACACATACAGTACAGAGGTAACGATGGAAACAGGGACAGACTTTATCTTCTTGGGCTCTAAAATCACTGCAGATGGTGACTGTAACATGAAATTAAAAAACACTTGCTCCTTGGAAGAAAAGCCATGGCCAAGCTAGACAGCTTGTTAAAAAGCAGAGACATTACTTTGCCAACAAGGTCCATATAGTCAAAGCTATGGTTTCTCCAATAGTCATGTGTGGATGTGAGAGTTGGCCTATCAAGAAAACTGAGCACTGAAGAATTGTTGCTTTTGAACTGTCATGTTGGAGAAGACTCTTGAGAGTCCCTTAGACTTCAAGAAGATCAAACCAGTCTATCCTAAAGGAGATCAGTCCTGAATATTCATTGGAAGCACTGATGCTGAAGTTGAAATGTCAATACTTTGGCCACCTAATGCAAAGAACTGACTCATTGGAAAAGACCTTGATTCTGGGTAATATTGAAGGCAGGAGAAGGGGATTACAGAGGATGAGATGGTTGGATGGTATCACCCACTTGATGGACATGTATTTGAGTAAGCTCTGGGAACTGGTGATGAACAGGGAAATCTGGCGTGCTGCAGTCCATGGGGTCGCAAAGAGTTGTACGCGACTGAGCGACTGAACTGAACTGAACCAATTCTTAGAAGAGAATTTGTTTATTAAAAATCATTTTAAACTATATATTCCATTTTATGTTTAAAAATAGTTATAAATGCATAATTTTAAGTTGCTCTGATAGGACTGTGTTCATTTTGTTGAATTAAAATCTAGTCTCAACCTTTTTCTTGGGATTTAACAGCTTATTTTCAAACCTGGCTTTTGTCCCTGTTAGTTATAATTACTTGGTTAGAATAAGTATATTAATTTTTTAAGCATTCAGTACCTCATCTATTGCTCAACTCAACTAATTATCTCATTAACCTTGCATTCTGAGAAAGTAGTTCCCTAATTACATTGTATGTTTCAAAATGCCCTTTAAGCAAGTGAGAATTTTAAAATTTGTTCCCTTTCCCTCTCCCCTTGTCTTCTTTATCCTGTCCCTCTGTCTCTCTGTACTTCTATCTGATCCTTTTTCTTGTAAAACCCAATGGAAAATGAATTTCAAATCCTTTTATATTCAATTTTCAAAAGCAAGTAACCTAGAAATCATGCTTTATAATTTCCCAGAGGACTTACATTTCATACAGAAACCTGAACACAAATGTTTATAGCAACTTTATTCATAATTGCAAAATTTGGAAGCAACCAAGATGTCCTTTAGTAGGTGAATAGATAATTGTGGTACGTCCCAACAATGGAATAATATTATTCACTACTAAAAAGAAATGAGCCATCAAGCCGTGAGAGAGAGGAGGGAGCTTAAATTTATATTTTTGTGTGAAAGAAGCCATTCTGAGAAGGCTACAGACTGTGTTATTTCAACTCTGTAACATTCTGGGAAATGCAAGACTGTGCCATCAGTAACATGAACACTACCTGAAACTGCAGGACAGATTGGCTTGTGTAAGGTTCTCACAATAGTAGAATTGTTTGGGAAGTATTTCAGTTTTTATCGTAAGCAATAATTTCTTCCTTAAAGTCAGGGGCCTTAAAAATTGCAGCAAAAGTGAATGTTTATTTTGAGTCCAAATGGTGGAACTAATATTCTCATTTATTACTGTTTGCTCTTTTCATTTACCCTAGAGAGAATCAGAGGATAGTCAGTAAGCCTTTTTCTTTTTTTTTTTAATAAAACATTTCATCAGAGAAACCTGAAAATACCATGAAGTCTTGCCTGCTTAGTGGCTTTCAAATAGAAGCTTGATTCACCTGCAGGAAGTAACAACTTAGTGGATAATCATTTTCAAAATATTATTGGTATTATTCTTCAAATCCGGATTTCGGCTAAGCCATCCTTGATATGTCCTTGACCATTCATTGATTCATTGCAAATTGAAATACGTAAATCCACCAAATGTTCTGATACTGAATGCTAACTGTACAGTAGTAATGTTGAAATATCAAGTGTATACAGATGTACATTTTTAGTATCCATTACTATGGAATGAAAAGAAAAACTTTGTCTTCAAATACTAATTACTTTTATGATGGGGAGGGAAACAAATATTTATATCAATTTAGGTTGTTATGGCCTGCTTTATATCTGATTATGAATAATCTATTTTAGCCATTTATTAAGTTATAAATTCATTTTTATAAATCTGGGTGACATTTAGATATTTTATGAAACACAATAAATGCCAGGGAAAATTGAATTAAGAGAGCTTGTAATATGCTTTAATATTAGTTAAAATATTTTTTTGTAGTTATAAATGATTCTGCTCTATATCAAGAACAAATCTGATTCGAGACCAGAGAATAAGGTTTCTTTTATTTTCCTTTTTCATGCTGGAGGCCTTGACCTTTTTGTTGATAGCTGGTTTTCAACAGCTTTACCTTCTGTTTTATTCCTTTTGATTTGTAAGAAATTTGATTATGAACCTTGAGCAGAAATCATAATCACAGCAAAATGAGGCAAGTCATTTAGCGAATAACACAGAGTTATTTGAACACAGGGTGAAGCTTGAGTTTGACTGAATCAGAAGCAGTTTTCTAATAGAGCATTCATGTCAGACCTCAGACTGGAATCCACTTTTGGCTTCCCATAAGGACTGTTATTGGAACTGTCCCTTAAGCTGTCACACTTGTGATTAAAGCTGGCTTGACCTGTCTTTAAAAAAAAAAAAATCTCTAAGACATATGAAAATAACTAAATTGAAAACTTTGTTTCTACTTTCTACAGATTAGAAATCTACTATACAAAAATCACTGATAACATTAAACTGTAATTTGAATATGGTCAGAAGTATATGGAGCACTTGTTAATTATGCTAGTGAATATATATTTTATTCTGTCTAAACTGAAGTTGAGCTCATTACTATTTGCTTGTCTTTGTGAAGGAATTCTTGTGGGATCAACATACTGTTTACTTCATAAAACTTCAGATAATTTGGTTATGCAACTTAAAAATAAATTAATAAAAATATGTTATAGGGAAATCTTAGTTTGAGTTAATTGGTGTACCCTAGTTTAAGTCATTACAGCTATTATTTTTGAAATGCAATCCTTTCAAAGATTAATTCTCCTGCCAGGAAATCTGAGAGCCCGATCATAGTTGACTTACTTCCATCTAAACTTAGTCTGATTGCACCCATTTTTATCATGAGAAGTGCATGGAAGACAAAAAAACAGTGTTTCTTGCCACTATAGAGGCTAAGGAGGTATTAGTTACTTTGTTCTGTAAGAAGGAGCATCTAATGAAATGTTGGAAGGTCTCATCTATGAGCTTGTTATTCTATTTACACCTAACTATGCCAAATAGTATCAGTTCAATTCACTTGCTCAGTCGTTTAAGAGTCTTTGTGACCCCATGAACCACACCTTGCCAGATCTCCCTATCTATCACCAACTCCCGGAGTCCACCCAAACCCATGTCCATTGAGTCAGTGATGCCATCCAGCCATCTCATCCTCTGTCTTCCCCTTCTCCTCCTGCCCTCAATCCTTCACAGCATTAGAGTCTTTTCCAGTGAGTCAACTCTTCACATGAGGTGGCCAAAGTATTGGAGTTTCAGCTTCAACATCAGTCCTTCCAATGAACACCGAGGACTAATCTCTGGATGGATCTCCTTACAGTCCAAGGGACTCTCAGGAGTCTTCTCCAATACCACAGTTCAAATGCATCAATTTTTCTGTGCTCAGCTTTCTTTCTAGTCCCAACTCTCACATCCGTACATGACTACTGGAAAAACCATAGCCTTGACTAGACGGACCTTTGTTGGCAAAGTAATGTTTCTGCTTTTTAATATGTTGTCTAGGTTGGTCATAACTTTCCTTCCAAGGAGTAAGTGTCTTTTAATTTCATGGCTGAAATCACCATCTACAGTGATTTTGGAGCCCAGAAAAATAAAGTCAGCCACTGTTCCCCCATCTATTTGCCATGAAGTGATGGGACCAGAGGCCATGATCTTAGTTTTCTGAATGTCGAGCTTTAAGCCAACGTTTTCACTATCCTCTTTCACTTTCATCAAGAGGCTCTTTAGTTCTTCTTCACTTTCTGCTATAAGGGTGGTATCATCTGCATATCTGAGGTTATTGATATTTCTCCTGGAAATCTTGATTCCAGCTTGTACTTCTTCCAGCCCAGCGTTTCTCATGATATACTCTGCATATAAGTTAAATATACGCTATTAATATGTAAGAATAAACATGTGAATTTTGAACTCTGAGGTGCCCTTTTGTTAGCACATCTGTTATACACAATGACCGCCATCAGATTTTAGGAGACACCTTAGAAGAAGATGCTTTGGTTAGCCATAGTAACAGCTGACATTTACTGTGTAAGACATTATCCTAAATGCTTTACATATATACAAATTATTCAGTCTTCAAAACTATAATATATACATACTGTTACCATTTTTACTTTCAGATAATATACTCATGCTGAGAAAAGTTATGTTACTTTCTTATGATTCCAGAGCTCTTGAGTGATAGAGTCATGTTATAAATTCATGATCTTGTTAAAAAAAAAGTAGCAGCTTTATTGAGATATGTTACATACCATACATCTTACCTATTTAAATTGTGCAGTTTAATGGTGTTTAGTATATTTACAGTGAATAATAATTATATCAATTTGTTAATGCAATCAGTTTTGAAATACTTTCTTGTCCCATGATTTCCCTGGTGGTCTAGAGGTTAAGATTTCACACTCCCAATGCTGGGGACCCAAGTTCAATCCTTGGTCAGGGAACTAAATCCCATATGACTCAGCTAAAGGAGATTGAAAATTGTGTACCACAGCTAAGACCTTGCACAGCCAAACAAATAAATATTGAAAATTTTTTTTTCTTGTCCCCCTCTCAAAGAAAAGGAAAAGGAAAACCCTAGTACTCAGTGGTAACCACTGCTCTTTCCCCCTAATTTGTTGTCTGCACTGTTGGAGGCAACCACTAATCTAATTTATGTCTCTATAGATTTTATAATTCTAGACATTTCACAGAAATGAAATCAGACAAAATGTGGAATTTCATGATTCCGTTCTTTCATTTAGCATAATATTTTCAAGGTTCACTTATATTGTAGCTTATATCAGTGCTTCATTTTTTCTTGATAAAATAGTTCCTTGTATGTAAATACATTTTATTTCATTGTTTATTAGTTGATAGATGTTAATCCGTGCTATTTAAACCACAGATCTCTGCTTCCACTCTATTACCTAAGGATTGACTCTTAAAACCACAGGTTTTTATATCTAATGTTTAGACATCTCAGCACACACTTTCAGCACCACCATGAAGGACAGTTCTGAGCTTTAAGTTTTAGAGTCTGAATGATTTGGCTTAGGGACTTCCCATTTGGCTTAGGGGTAAAGGATCCTCCTGCAACGGAGGAGACATGGGTTCTACCCCTGAGTCAAGAAGAACCCCGGAGCAGAAAATGACAACCCATGCCAGTATTCTTGCCTGGGAAATCTCATGGACAGAGGAGCCAGGCAGGCTACAATCTGTGCCCATTCACTTCAGTCGTTGCCGACTCTTTGTGACCTTATAGCCCACCAGGCTCTTCTGTCTGTGGAATTCTCCAGGCAAGAATACTGGAGAGCATTACCATGTGCTCCTTCAGGACAACTTCCTGACTCAGGAATCAAATATTGCTTCAGTGAAGCCCAGATTGTGACCAACAACAATCCTCAGAGAAGTGAATACAGCAAGTGGGTGTGGATAGGAAGGAGTACATGAACTTCTTTCTGCTTTCTCACCTCCCTTCTGCTGAATCTTTAGCTCAAGGGTCACACTACTAGAATTTTCAGACTAGGTTGGATACTTGAAGTATAACTTGTAAAAGTTATATTTTGTTTAAAATTAAGTATTACCTTTGGACTTATCCTCTTCAAAAATAAATTAGGTGATGGCATGTTTAGCTGAGTGTTATTCTAATTTTCTGTAAATCTAGATTACATATTAATAGGTGTGATGCCCAATGATATTCAATGCCTTTATCTTTTGATGAGATGTTAAAGATAATAGTATCAGGAATGGATCACTTGGTGATATGCTCTGTTCATTTATCTCTAATGAGATGTTGGGTGCTACTATGTAAAGTAGAAAATATAGCTTATAAAGTATGTTCTTTACTAGTTTAGATTTATAGGCCTGTTCATTTGATTATTCACACCAAATTAGATTCCTTATTTTATTGCTTATGTGGTCATTATGTAGCTTAGTTATGATGCTCAATTTTAGCTGTTGCTAAAGGGAATTAGTATATTTAAAGAAAAAACAATTGCATATTATAAATACCTCATTAGAAAATATTAATTTAATTATTAATCTACATTGTTCAGGTGCAGTGAAACATGTTTAGAGCTAGGCTCTGTTAGTAGCTTTTTGATTTTTACATGTTCCTTGACACTGATTATGATTAAAGATGGACATAAAGGAAGGAAGGGATATTATGTCACTTATGAACAAGATACTTTGCATCTTCTTGGTTGAATTCACAATATAATTTAGCTGAAACATTGTTGGCCTTGGTAATTAGGAAAATATTGAAAGCAAAAATTTGGCTTTTTTTTGTGATCTGACCAAACAAATAATGTATCGGAGAATGTCGCAAATCCCTAGTTCTTAAGAATACTAAATGTTTTGCCAGTCAGTTTTTCTTTTTTTTTAAGAATTCTGAGTTTTATGATCATTACCATCATTCAATTCTAGTATATTTTTAAAATTGAGAGAAATTTACAGTCCTTGAATACTCGATCCACGTTGGCCTCTCAGCCTCTAGAAATCACTAAACAGTCCTCTGCTTCTGTGAATTGCTTATTCTAGATATTATAGATACATAGTATAAAATACATTGACTTTTGAGTCCCATTTTTCACTTATCACAGTGCTTCATTTTCATCTATGTTATAGCAAGATCTGTGCTTCATTCCTTTCAATGGATGAATAATCCTGCATTACATGGTATACCACAGTTTGTTTATTTATTCATCATCTAATGGACATGGAAATTGTTTGAATATTTTACCTTATAAAAAAATTCTCCTATGAACATTTGTATATAGTTTTTGTGTGGACACATTTTTATTTATCTTGGATATTTTGTTAGATATTATAGATTTTTTAATGAATTTCACCAGATTTTCTGTATAGAAGATCATGTCATCTGCAAATTGAAATAATTTTACTACTTCCTTTCCAGTTTGGAAGAATTTTGTTTCATTTTCTTGCCTAATTATTCTGTCTGCTGCTGCTGCTGCTGCTGCTAAGTTGCATCAGTCGTGTCTGACTCTCTGCGACCCCATAGACAGCAGCCCACCAGGCAACCCCATCCCTGGGATTCTCCAGGCAAGAACACTGGAGTGGGCTGTCATTTCCTTCTCCAATGCATGAAAGTGAAAAGTGAAAGTGAAGTTGCTCAGTCATGTCCGACTCTTAAGCGACCCCATGGACTGCAGCCTACCAGGCTCCTCCATCCATTGGATTTTTCAGGCAAGAGTACTGGAGTGGGTTGCCATTGCCTTCTCCATTGTCCTGTCTAGAATCTCCAGTACATTATTGAATAGAAGTAGCAAGAGCAGACATTATTATTCCTTTCTTTTCCTTGTTTCTGGAGTGTTTTTATAATGAAAGGTGTTGCATTGTGTCAAATGTGTTTTATACATGTGGCTTTTGTCATTTAATACACTAATATGAAATAATAATAATCATGTGGCTTTTGTCCTTTAATACACTAATATGAAATATTAAACTGATTCCTTTTCGTATACTGCACACATCTTGTATTCCTTAGATAAACCCCTAGGTCATAGGTTCTTTTTAAATCTTTCTGAATTTGCTTTGTAACTATTTTGTTGAGGTGTTTTTAGGTCAGTCATCATAAAGGATATTAATCTGTAATTTTCTTGAGATAACCTTGACTAGTTTTGAAATCAGGGTAATACTGGTCTGACAAAATAAATTGGAAGCACTTCCTTCTTTTGTTATTTCTTTTACAGAATTACATTAAACATTTGGTAGCCTTCATTAGTGTACCTGTTCATGGACTTCTATGTGGGAATTTCTTTAGTACTAATTCAATTGCTTTCATGGTTATACTCAGATTTTTTCTGTTTTTTTGTGATGCAGTTTTAGTAGTTTTATGCCTTTCTGGTGATTTGTCCCTTTTATTAGGTTACCTAATTTGCTGGCATACAAAAATTTGTAGCGTTCCCTTAGAACCTCTTAAAAATATATAGGAGTTAGGTTGTAGTCACCCTCTTTTATTCTTAATTTTAGGAATTTGAATCTTCTTCATTTTTTTTTGATTGGACTAGATTTTGAATCTTCTCCAGATTTTTCTTAATCTAGCTGAAGCTCTCTCAATTTTATTATCAAAGAACCAACGTTTAGTTTCTCTGATTTTTCTCTGTTGTTTTTCTCTTCTCTCTTCTCTCTCCATTTCTCATTATTTCTTCCATTCTGCTGGCTTTCATGTTTCTTTTTCTCTTGTGCTTCCAGTGTCTTAGGATGGGAGGTTATGTTATTGATTTTAATATTTCTTCTATTATTACTGTTGAATTGTTATGCTTTCACCTCTCTTTCCCTTTATGTATTCTGGGTCTCTTTTGAAATGCATATATGTTCATTAATTATTATATTTTCCTGGTAGATTGGCCATGTTTTCATTAGAAAATGTTCCCCTGTGTTGCTGGTAACGTTTTTGGCTTGATGTAGTACAACCTGTCATTAGTAATGGCAGTCAAGCTCCCTTCTGAATACTGTTTGTAGGGAATATCATTTTCCATTCTTCACTTTTAACCTATTGTGCATCTGAATCCACATTGTTTCCCTTGTGCATAGCACAAAGTTGGAATGTGGGTTTTCTTTTCAATCCATCCTGTAAGTCTCTCCCTTTTCATCTCTTTACATTTAATGGTATTACGGATAAGGTAAAATTTATATCTTCCTTTTTATTATTTGTTCTCTATGTATCATATCTCTTTGTGTGTGTGTGATTATGTATTTTCCATTTCCAGTTGTCGGCCCTTTAGGGGAAGTCCAGGCCTTTCCCTGGCAGGAGCTTAACAGAATACCCTACTTGGTTTAGTAGTTGGTGCCATTACAAGATGGTATTCTTGTGGTAGCAGGTTTTTTTAGTCTATCAAAAGAAATTGGAATTGTGATTTTTTAAAAAAGTTTTACTCAACTGTAAAGTTTTGAAGACTAGGTATTAAAGTCACTGTTGTGAATCAAACAAGCTATATCTACTGGACAAGTAGAGTGAAAGAGAGACCATTTGTCACCTGTGTTTTCCATATCTGAAAGGTCTCAGGACTAGCTCAAGTCTGGCACAATTGCTTTTATATTTTGCCTACCCTTGTTTAAGTAAATCCTGCCTACCTGTAAAAAGGTATGGAACAATAATAGTAAAAAATAACTTATATTAAACACTTTATACTATGTTCTATATGTTCTTTTCTGAACTCTTTATCCTCACTTATTTCCTTTACCAGATGGAGTATGTGAAATATTTATCATACACTCCAAGAGTTTCTACATGTTTGGGAACCAAATGCATGGATGGGAAATACATGTTCTCTTGATGGAGACTGTGATAAAAGGGTCAAGTGTGAGTGTTAGAACAACAGTCAGTTGACTTGGCTTTAGTCTGTCTTCAACTAATTTTCTAGGTGCTTTTCAAGTTTTTTACTCTTAAAGACTTGAGTTTTCTCTTATATACGGTGAAAAGTTTTGCTTCGATGATTGTAAGTATCCCATTTTTACAAGCTAATGTTACTTGACCATGAATGACACTATGAAACTATAGAACTTCTACATGGAGAAAGTTCTACTTAAGACATTTTTGCCATCAGTGCAACATGTACTAGAGTGAACAGTACAGAATGTCGGTCATTCACTATTCATAAAAGTAATGTCCCCTGTGACTTATGAAGCAACTGAAGACATTCATAGCACAAGAGTTAGCATTTCTGCTTTTTCACCCCAGCATATTCTACATCATCACACAACATCGTTAATTTTAGTTTTATGTTAACAGGTATAGATAATGTTTCAACTAATATATATACTACTACTTTCTCCCTTTAAAAATGGTTTCTTTCATTCCCCAATGGCATAGTAAGCATCTATGTGTCTTTAGGTGTAAGCACAGTAAGCATCTATGTATCTAATATATTAATATCAATATCCCTTGATATATTAACTAAAAATACCTGTGGATATGAAAGTTGTTTAACCTGACACTATCTAGAACTTGCTGTCCCTGCTCCTCCTTGTATTCTATTATCCTGTAGAAATAAAAGGATTCCACTGAAATACTATAAAACATTTTTACTGCAAGTGCTCAAGTGCACAAATCTGGTTATCTCTCAAACGATAGCTATTCAACCTGTCTTTTAAAGCAGTGGATGTGTTTTGAAATTTTCATGTTTGATTTATAAACAAAAAATTTCCCTTGACTTTTTCCTGCTGTATTTCACATTTTTTTCTCCCTTGTTAGCAAATGAAAAATAAGAGCTAAGGAATATAGTGTAGAATGAAAATATCAGAAACAAGCAGACCGAATCAAAAACACACCTACTATTTCCCCTTGAAATGGCATTAATGTTTTATTGGAGCTGACAAATTTCAGTGAATTTTTAATTGAAGGCTGTTTCTTCATTCCTTATTCAAGCTGTCCCACCTAGCAGTGGCAACAGGAATGAGTCATAGTCTTTTCAGAAAGCAAAGAACTGTGGATGAAGTTGGTGATTGATTTTTTTCCCCCTTGATTTGAAATACTCTTGCTTCTGTCTTTCTGTCGACCTGAGAATACTATTTTGATTTGTAATTTTATATTGATAATTTGCTTCATTATTTTTTGGAACCATTGAAGAAATATATCAAATAGAAACATATTTGACAAGCAGCAGAAAGAGGCCAGTCGCTGACACAAACACTGCTGGGTTTTCGTTCTATTGATGCTTTTAATGACTCTTTGCTAATCTACTTTTTATCATCTGAAGTAAAGGTAGTGTATCGAGTGTTACGCAAATCAGATTTGACAGGAAGTGCAGCTGTGCACCTGTGAGAACAAATGACTGATGTTCTTCCTGGACACTCAGCAGGAATAGCATTTCAATAGGTTTTCTTCAGTGGTATGGTGTGCTCACAGGAGTGAGGAGTGTGCATTTCATTTGCCGTCTGTATAGCGTGTAATGTCAGAGAAAGGCTGGTGCACATTTATAAGACTTTGGAAAGCTGTGTGATTAGAGAATTACTGGGAAAATTGCTCATATGAAAAGTATTGAATAGAAAAATGTGTTCCAAGCAATTGCATTTCTTTTTAAAAACTGTCTTTTCAGATAACAGAACTTCTCAGGTAACCCTTAGATATTTTTCAGTGGTATGAAATTTAGAGGACTCTTGATCAGGGATGTGTTTCTCATAAAATGTAAGTACTTAATAAATATTTATTGATTAGGTGTATAAAAACTGAGGGTTTTCATGAAATGAGGGGAAAAATTTTTTAAGCTGAAGAATTAATTGTATGCACTATTCTTGTTCTCAGTCTCTTTCTGGGCAAATGGCAGGGTTATACTTCTCCCCAAACTGAGGCCAGATAAATTGCTGTGGCCAATATGAATACAAAGGACATGAATCACAATTGGATGAAAGATTTAAAAACTAGTCCCTAGTTTGTTTTCCTTCTTGCTGTTGTGGAGAATTCAGAAATGTTTATTGATACTGCTTTTCATCCCCCAGAAGAATTGTTGTGGATAAGCATTGTCAACAATCATGAGACCTAGAGCATGAATCAGAAATGAATTGCTTTCAGACCTTGATTTTGATCATATTTTGCTCTAACCTAGCTATTCTGGATGATAACGAACCACTCAATTATCAGCTGGTTTGTTATAAAGATCCATGGGAAATTCCACATCCCAGTAAGTCATGAGGAAATCCATTCTGGTACATCCTGAAGTCTATGTGATATAATACTCATGGTTCTCCATGTATAAGGTGGGTGCATGCTAAGTCGCTTCAGTTGTGTCTGACTCTTTGCAACCCCAGACGATAGCACACGAGGCTCTTCTGTCTGTAGGATTCTCCAGGCAAGAATACTACAGTGGATTGCTGTTTACTCCTCCTGGGGATCTTCCCAAACCAGGGATAGAACCCACATTTCTTCTGTTCCCTGCATTGGCAGGTGGTTTTTTACCTCTAGTGCTCCCTAGGAAGCCCTGTAAATCCATAGTTGTCTTTTAAAGGTATATAGTTGCAAATTTTTAAAATAAGTAACTCAAAAAAAGAAATGAAAAACTTACAAATTACATTGAGGTTGAGTCAATATATATCTTCCTCAGATTTCTCTTTCAGAACTTCTTTCCTCTTCTCCATGCCCTCGTTTCATTCCCCACAAAAAGGCACACTATCGTTTTCGTAACTTCCTCTGCTGTTAGTCACTGCATTTAAGCTCTCAGACCTCTAAGTCGTTCATCTCTAAAATAGGTGTCATAATACCAGTCCTCCATATTTATTTGGCATGTTTGTATGGACCACGTGACAAATACTTCTCAAACACACTATATATTTTCTGTATAAATGTGGGGTGTAGAGCTTCCTCCTGAATCTAGACCTGACAGATTATCACAAAAAGATTAGTGTGCATTTCTGAACTCAGTTAAGAGTGATGCTTGTTTGTGAAGTAGTTGCTGTCTTTTTTAGCTTGACCTCATTACTTTGTAAGGCTCAGATCTGTTTAGTGTTGTGTATTTTTTAGAAGAAGCTGACAACTAAAAGATTCATGAAAATAATAACTGAAATACCCAGAAAAATCAGTAGCTACTTTTCCAATCCAGGTATTTATCCTTACCCATGTTGATTGCTGGTCATGACTGTCCAGGTTTTCATTTCTGCATGGAGCCTGTGCTACTCATACTCAGATCCGCATTCTCATACCCACTGGGGCTAGTGCATCGGATCACTGAGGCATTCCTTTCCTTGTATTCTTCGGGTTATGATTCTGTTCTAATGGGCAACCATAGTTTCTAGTGACTTTGGAGGCTTTCTTGTAGTAAATCTGTCAATTTTTCTCACACAGCATAGCTGCTGTGGAAGAAATTGGAGCTGTTAGACTCCGTGCTTTGATACAGTTGGTAAAATGCAAGGTGGGAGATAGTAAACCAAACGCAACATGCTGGTAATTTCTTTAAAAGGACTGATGTGCTAGCACTCGGAGTCTGTGGTCCACTAAGCTAGCATTTCTTTTCTTCTGAAAAGAGGAATGTTGTTTCAAAGTGTTACCATACTTTTTGTATCAACAGTAAAAATGTCTTTGGTATTTCCTCTAGGACTCAGTTCAGAACACTTCATCTTTTGCCTTTGTTTTCCTGTTGTTTTGTGTTTTCTCTGGATGTAGCTTACAGTTATTTTGGATATTAATCTTAGTGTGATCTGATATGTTAAACGTGGCAGCTTGACTATATTAGTATGTCATCATGTGAACATACAACCTTTCCTATACTGTATATACTGAAGGATCTGATATGCTGGAAACAGACATTACTAGAACTCTTCTTATCAGAAAGGAAGCTAATACCAGAAGAGCTTGGTCCTGCCTCCATCAGGAATTGTCAAAATCTCTGAGATATAGCAAAGTGTCTTTTAATGCCTCAGCATTCTTTTCTCTTGAATAGGGTGACTGCATTATTCTCCATTAAACATTTGTAAGCTAAATCCAGATTTTTGTATATTCCTCTCCTCCAAATGTAAAAGCTGTAAGTACCTTACTTTAATTGAGAATGCTTAGGGGTGTGTGGGCAGACTTACTTTCTGCTGTGTATCATTGTGTTATGTTATAGGGAGCCTTACTAAGTAGTTCTTTATTGTAATAAAATAATTTAATAAAATTATAAATAAAAATAAAATAAATTTTATTATTTAATAAAATAATAAAATAACTTACAAAAAACTTTTGTAAGTCTAAGTTTGTGCCCATGTATTAGTACTGTTTAAACCTTTGCAATTTATACATATTCAAAGGAAAGAGGGAAGATTCAAAAGGAAGAGGAAAGGAGAAAATTAATATTTCACAATAATTATAAAATATATAGTGGGCTCCAAGCACTGTCCTGTATTTTATATTTATTATTCATTATTCACAGCTACCATGTAAGAGAAATATTACTGTTACAATTTTAGACATCTAGATCATATAGTGATATTCAAGAATGATAGGCAGTAAGTTGAGTGTGGCTTACCTAGAAACCACAATTTCCTGATCAGAAAGCCTGTATTATTTTTGACTTATTAAAAGAGAGTGGGTGCATGCATGCTTAGTTGCGTCAGTCGTGTCCAACTCTTTGCGACCCCATGGACCATGGCCTGCCAGGCTCTTCTATCCATGGGATTCTGCAGGCAAGAATAATAGAGTGGGTTGCCAAAAAGAGAGTAGACTTTTCAAAAGAGTTCAAATTTTTCAGTGAGTGAAGTTGCATTTATGATAAATATACATTTGTATGTGCAATAAACCAATATAGTCATAGCCATTATTAATATAAAAATAATATCTTTTTTGCACTTTTCAAGTAAAATTTCAAGACCATTGGGTTTGTCCATCATAATACATCTATTTATTAGGAATTATTATCTCTATTTTGCTTATTTTAAGAGTTGGTCTTATACAATCTATTAGAATTAGAGAACAAAAGATATATATGACCTTTATAATATAACTTTATTTGTATAGTTAAGGTTAGTGGCACATGAATTTTGCACAAGACATCATTCAGTGCTCCATTTTAATTTACCATGTTAATAGAACTACTGTTCTAAGTTGCTTGTGTCGCTTTTGGGATATCATAAATTATTCTGAAGTAAATGTTGATATGAACTTAAAACCATTTAGACTGCTGACTTCTAAAAATTATTAATGCCAGTGCATAGGAAAAAGAAACACAGGAGTCTACATTTCATTGATAAATCCTCTATAGATTTCTGTCAGTCTTTTTCTCTAGGCAGATTGCAGAAATGCTCCCTGATTTTACTTGCTCCAAAGGGAACAACAGTTATAATTAGGAATAATTACAATAGCAACAGTGAAACTCTCTTTAGACCATTCTAGGTGTCATTCACTCATAAAATATTTATATTTCAGTAAAACAACCAATGTTGGGCTCTCAGGGGAGAGGTCTAAAGGAAATGTCAGATGAATCTGTGTGGAGCCATGTTGGGTTGCTCAATTTTCAGAATGGAGAAAGACCAGATAATTCGGGCTCTGTCCAACACAAGCTAGACAGGCTCCCTCTTTATATCTCTGAGGGGACCTATTTTAATTCACAAGGCACATTAATTCTTATCTCCCTCATAAACACATATTTGTTTGAAGCATTGTCCCGGTTGTGAAATGTGGTTTGGGCTGATTCTAGATAACACAGTCATAAAAAGCTTCCTCTCAGGAGTCACATAGATACTGGTTTAAAGTTTGCCTCTACCATTTATTAGCCATGTGCCCACATGAGAGTTACTTGAACTCCTAGTTTCTGTAGCTTTAAATGAAAATGTTAATAATTTGTTCCCAAAGAACCGCCATGAGAGTTCAGTAAATTAATAATTCCCGAGTAACCCAGACTTAGTAAATATCTTTAAAATGTAGAGTTCTGCTGTTGTTTAAGTGAGAAGAGATTAACTCTTAAAATATGGTTTACAAATTTCACTTTTTGATATGCAGTTGTTATAACATTAAGCAATCTGTGTTTTGGGTATAATTATCTTGTTACTAATTTTATTTGTATCAACTTTAAGATAATTTTCCATCTATTTTTATCCTTTTCACAGCTAGATTTCCTCAGAAGTCATGTTTCTGTACAGCCTAATATTTGAGTTTTCTATTCATGGAACTACATAATACAGAACAAAATTAAGAGTGGCATGTGTGGACACAAACTTCAGAATATTACATCTTACTCTGCTCTGTCACTTGACTCCTTGTGTTATAAGAGGGAGAAGTGGCTTATGAAATAAAGTCACATAATTTGACTATTTTAACTTAACCAAAGACATAGTGAGCTACTTTGAAACAGTATTACTTGCTCATGACTTGTTGATAAGGTCCAGGTATTTTTGGGTGACCATAGAGAGAAGAAAGAATATTACCAACACATGAACTTATTTATTGTATATGCTTTGAAAAATAACTTCAAAGCTCCAAGTGGCAATGTTCTAATTAGTAAAATATTTTCTCTCCCTATGGGACAAGGAGTCACATAGGATCATGTGACAAAAATGAACATTAGATTACCTTATTATTTGCAGCTGCCAGATAATGTTTTTAAATGAGTTAAAATGAATCAAATTTTAAGTAGAAAGAAGGAATTCATGTATATTTATACCCTTGATGATAGCAGCATTATTAAGAATAGCTGAACAGATCTAACCAGTCCTTCCTAAGGGAAATCAGTCCTGGGTGTTCACTGAAAGGACTGATGTTGAAGCTGAAACTCCAGTACTTTGGCCACCTCATGTGAAGAGTTGACTCATTGGAAAAGACTCTGATGCTGGGAAGGATTGGGGGCAGAAGGAGAAGGGGATGACAGAGAATGAGATGGTTGGATGGCAACACCGACTTGATGGGCATGGGTTTGGGTGGACTCCGGGAGTTGGTGTTGGACAGGGAGGCCTGCGTGCTGTGGTTCATGGGGTTGCAAAGAGTTGGACACGACTGAGTGACTGAACTGAACTGAAACAAAATGATACCTATAAATATAATAGCATATTATTAAGTTGTAAGAGGAGTGCTATAACATGAATGAACCTTGAAAACATGCTAGTGAAATCTGGTGCACACACAAGGATAAATTGTGATAAAAATGCCACTTATCTGAGGTACCTGAAGTTGTCAAATTGATAGAAAGTAGAGTAGAGTTTACCAGGGACTAGAGAATGATTGTTGAATAAATATAAATTTCTGTTAGAGATGATGAGGAAGATCAGGAGATGGGTAATGGAGATGGTTGCACAACATGTTAAATTTACTTAATGTACTGATTTGTGTGTTTAAACATAGTTAAGCATGGCAAATTTTACTTTAAATTTATTTTGCCACAACAGACTATGTTTACAGGTTTAAAAAACCCAAATTTAGATCCTGATGTACTGAACATCTAAATGCCTGAAACATGCTCTCGGCTGTGTCTTTTAGTTTTATTGAGTGAACTACCTGTGTTTACGTAATGTTGTAAGTGGACCTGAGCTTTAAAATGGAGAAAAATTTGAAGCTTCAGATTAGTGTATTTCAGATTAACGGAATTCTGCAGGATTACCAGAATTCACTCTCCTGAGTGCCCTAGCTCATCTCTGGCTGCTGTCATATGGGCCCCAAATTGCCATCTCACCGTCACAGAGCCTCAGCTTGATAAGCAAAGCTATTTTTTGTGCACGAGCTGTCTTGCCTCAGAGGAACTGATCTGGAGTGTGTCAATAGCAGCAAGCGCATACCTGAAGAATCAATCTCTTCCATTTTAATTTCATAGACACGCACTGCTGGCACTATGATGATTGCAGGATGAAGTATCCTGTAGGAATGCTGGCTAGGGTAACAAAATCAAGCCCCATTAGTCTGTCTCTGGAGCACAGACTGTAAATGACAAGGGGGGAGAAAGACAGAAAAGAGAGGATTTTGAAATGAATGGGAACTGTGGGATTTGGGAGAACAGCTTTGCCTGCCACGGTCTTCTAGAGGGTCATGGAAGCTGGTAAACAAAAGCTTAGATTGTTCCCATGAAGTGTCATTCTGCTGCAAGGTGCGTGAATTCTATATGTATAGACTTATAGATGTCTCTTTTTCCTCCATTTATCAGAGCTCCTCAGTAGAAATAATCAACCATTCTTTTTGTTGTCAGAGTGTGCCTCAAACCAAATGAACATGTTTTGAAGCTCAACAAATAGCCCATCCATTAAATTAAGTTTCTTTGATGACTTCTTTCAGTTTCTACCCCCCTGCCCAGAACAATGTGGTCAAAGCTACTATGGCCTTGAAACCCTGATTTGAATAAGCAAGTGCCTATACACTCATGTAGCTGTGTGTGTTTTCATTAGTGCATTGACTCAAATTAAAACACTTTAGTCTGTGAATAATATGGCATGAATACAGACAACTTTGGGAAATAGTATAGCTATTTTACTATGAAGTAAAAGCTTCATACTGGGCTTTGTAATATTGCCTAGATGTGTTTAGAAATCTAGATAGTGCATTGACAATTCAGAGAGTGCTAGCCTAAGAAAACAGAAAATGATTTTCATGCCAGGGTTATTTCCTTGAGATGAGCTTCTCAACTTCAGTAGTGTTGACATTTGGCTCTGGGGATCTGTCCTGTTCAGTGTAGGATATTTAGCTGCATCCCTGGGTTCTACCCACCGGATGACAGTAAAACCCCCTCCACAAGCTGTGACAGTCAGAAATGTCTCCTACACTGTCCCATGTGCTCTAGTAGGGAAGGGGCATTGCCTCTACTAGTCAAGAAGCACTGTGTCTAGTGTGAAGTTCCAGCACCTCAACCTTGGCCTGGATCAGGAAGCCTTAGTTTTTGAAGCAGAAAGTGAGGGCAGAGCAGAATGACAATGGAGCATATAGTCAGAAGATGTGTTTGTGTGCATTTTTCCGAGGGATTATTTGTCTTAAGACACATACATACATCATGTGCTGCACCAGATGTCTGTATTCTGTGTGGCATGAACTTTCCCATTTTCTAGTCCAGAAGCTTGTGACACTAATGTGTCTTATGGCTTTATCTGTTTGGGCCAGAAATGAGCTTTCTTCCAGATATTCTTCTGGGTTTTTCTTTCAGTTTTAATGTTATCATTTTGCCATTCCATGGGTTCGGTTTAGACGTGGTTGAACCCAGGGGCTCACACGGTGCTCTCATTAGTGTCTCTCTGTGGGTCTCACCTCTGCTTCTCTTGGGCTATTGCCAAGACAGAGGCAGGTGACTTCCGAGATCCTTGAGCCTGCACGCAAGAGCTCATAGATTAAACTCAGGAAAACAGTGCTTGGATCTGCTTGTATCTTATGTGTTCTCTGCACCCAGGCAGTTTTTCAGGGGGAGATGAACCAGCCTGGCTCACCCAGTCCCTATCCACTCCTCTCGCCCTACCCCCACTGATTCCACGAGCCAGAAAAACCGAATTATAAGGAGTGATTCCCCTGCAAAGCAGAGATCTTTGATTTACTCTTTTGAAGAGAAAATTAAGCTAAAATTGTTTTCTGAACATCTACTCCCTAAATGTTGTTCACACATGTATTTTATTTTTACTTTTTATCTCTCTGTTTAAGTGAGATGTAGCTTTTCTCTGCTTCCAGGGCATCCTCTTGCAGTAGTTCTCAAAACCTGATCTAGGGAATCCTGGTTGGGGATAGCCAAGATTTTCAGGTGGTCTCTCAGATCAAAGCTATTTTTATATTACTAAGATGGTATTTGCCTCTGTGACTCTCAGAATTTCACAGATGTGCAGTGGGGTTTTTCAAAAGCTGCATAAAGGAAGACATAAATAAGGTTGAATGCAGAGATAAAAATACATGACTAGAAGTATTATTTCTTTGTGTGTTTTTCTTAATAGAAGCAGGCTATCAAAAAAAACGTGAATTTCTCTTAGAGTATTTTAACTTTTTTTTTTAAAGAAAATTATAGCATGGTACAAAGTGAAAAGGTCAAATAATTATTTTAAAGGATTCAGCAAATCATTAAGGGAATATATTTTAGCACATATTAACTGTCAAGGAAAGTTGACCCCTAATTTGGATAACCTTCTTAGTCTGAGAACTCATTTAAGTGAGTTGGTCTCTTTCTAAGGACAGAACAAGGGAATAAGGTTTCACTCAGAGTAAGGATAGGAGTGACCATCACGATCTTTGAATTAATATTACATGCCAGGAGCTGACAGTTACTATGGCTTTCATTTTACAAATGCAAAAATTGAAGCTAGGAGAGAATCCTTTGCCTCTGGTCATATAGGAGTAAATGAGATACCTAACTTTGAACCAGTGTTTCTCTAATTGAGAACCCTATTCTCTTACCAGTTCATGAAGCTTTCTTGGACCTAGACTACATATAAAGCATTTTCCTACCTATGAAAATGTAGGACACCACGATGATTTTTCAATAGGTTTCAAAAGTAGCAGTGCCTATCCTGGAGTTTTGTTAAGTCATAAGTGATTTATAGTGAACTAGGGAAATTTAATGTTGGCATGAACTATACAGTCCTCAGAATCAAAGGGTGTATGTCTGTGTGTATAAAGTTCTAAGTTTATTTTTAAGAATGCTAAAGAAACTTGCCACTGACTATGAAAATGTTTGCATTCTTCATGTACTTCTGCATGGATTTCCAAATTGATGGCTGTTTGCTTCAAAAGTAGACAGGAAATCAATCCTGGAAATTATCGTGTATGTAGCTCAATTCACTAAGTCATAAAATATTATTTCTTTCATCCCCTTTGTGCTGTCTAGTTACTATTTCATTCTTCATGATAATAGCAAAATATCTGCTAATATTGTAAACATTTACTCAGCTTTAAGGTTTGGTTTAGCATCCAGTAGCCCTTTGTTCAGAGGACACTGGTCTTTTTGCATCATCAACTATCTCCCTCTTTAGGGAAGAAAACCACAGTCAGGCTTTGTGTTTTCCTTTGTTTTGGTTGTGTTTTCCTTTCAAGATACATCATTGTGCAATTAGTGCAAATTCCATTAAAGAAAACCATTACATAGATCTCTTCCTGGACCATGAATAGCAATAGATATGGAAAGAAATGCAGTTCTCAAATGTGATTGGTGGAAAGTAGTACTCTTCCAGAAAGCCAGAATAAATTGATGCTCCTAGTGAAAAACAAGGGCCATATTTGAAACCTTTTTTATTTTGGGCTCACATATTCATATATAATTTCCCTTTCAAATATCAATATTCCTCAAATTTTGGACAGTTATGTACCAGGATAATATATCTTACCATTCATGTCCAACCCTTTGCGACCCCATGAACTGCAGCACAACAGGCCTCCCTGTCCTTCATTATCTCCCTGAGTTTGCTCAAACTCATGTACCTTGAATCCATGATACCATCCAACCATCTCATCTCTGTTGTCCCCTTCTCCTCCTGCCTTCAATCTTTCCCAGCTTCGGGGTCTTTTCCAATGAGTCGACTCTTCACATCAGGTGGCCAAAGTATTGGAGCTTCAGCTGCAGCATCATTCCTGCCAATGACTATTCAGAATTGATTTCCTTTATGATTGATTGATTTGGTCTCCTGGCTGTCCAAGGGAATCTCAAGTGTCTTCTCCAGCACATCAATTGGAAAGCATCAGTTCTTTGGCACTCAGCATTTTTGTGGTCCAGCTCTCACATCCTTACATGACTACTGAAAAAACCATAGCTTTGACTATATCTTACCATATATCTTATTGTACTATATCTTACCTCACCATAGCTGCATACCATCTCTACTCTTGTCTATTTAACGTATTGTATAAATTTAATGGATTTTTAAACTAATTATGGATCTGAAGAATGCTTATACCAGTAATATAAATGATGAAAACATGTCATCAAGGGAAAATAAACATTGAAACAGATATGTAAATAATTGCACACACATTAACTAGGTACCATGGTGGTGTGATAGTAAAAAAAAATACGCCTGCCAGTGAAGGAGGCACAGGAGATGCAGGTTCAATCACTGGGTTGGCCCTAGAAATAACAGTTCATTCCAGTAGTCTTACCTGAAGAATTCCATGGACAGAGGAGCCTGGAGGGCTATAGTCCATGAGGTCACAAAGAGTTGGACACAACTGAGCACATACGCATGCATGAACGCACTCATAGATTTACATTGAACTGTTTAAAAAATAAAAAGTAACAATGTGTGTCCCTCGAAGTCTTATGACCATATTTTTGAAAACTGAGATTCCTTATAACTGTTATTTGTTGCGACTGAAATTGGAGTTCAGAGCCCTTACTGTGGTTTCCTTTGTATACAAGTCACTTATGGCCATGAACAAAAATTCTGCCTGCAGGGACCAGATTTTGAACCTTTCAGGCCTCCAGACTGTTCTTTCACCCCACCCCCCTGTTGTGTCACCTGCTGCGTTTAGTGGTATACTATGTACTTCTTATCATGCTCCAGGGGTTGAGCCCTCACACAGCAATCACACAGCACTCTGAGGTCCATGCACCTATGAAAACAGGGCAGTGCTGAGCAAACCCAAGAAAAGAGTGACTCTGTGAAGAGTTCCTTATACTTGTAGAACTTAGGTTACTTCTCCAGTAAAATGGGATCATATCTTCTGCTTTATCAAGGTGTTTCTTTTTACTATAAACGGCCACTTGATAGCTTCATAGTCTTTACTGTGTATCAGGAAGGATTGTAAACACTTTCTAAACATTTATTTATATAATCGTTATAGCAGCCCTGTGAGGCAAATAGGATTGATACCTTCATTTAATACATAAGGAAGGTGACAAGGTGAGGCACAGAGAAGTATTTTCCTGAAGGTCACTCAGCTAGAAAGTAGAGATCTGAATTCTGAAAGCCATATTCAATACTCTCAACCACAATTCCAGACTTTATTTCATCTAAAAGTTTATAAAATTATCCATGTGAAAATATTTGGACTCTAACATCTATAGTTATTAATACTTTCTGCAATTTTGACTTCATTCATTTGTCTTCCATTTGTTAGGCAGAAATACAGGTATTTTATTCCCCCTGTGGTGGTAAAACTGAAATAGAGAGCAGGCACTTATAGGAAATGTAAAATTCTAAGTGTCTAATATATTTTCATATCATGTCACATAATGTGACACATTAGACTGTGGTGGAATGCCAGGCATTGGAGTTATATATGACTTGGGAATGGAGACTGACAGGTTGTCATTACAGCTGTGCCAAATTTCTGTGATAATGGTGAACCCTTGCAAATTTCATTTTCTGGTTTTGCAGATTGCCAACACATCGACTCTTCCCCTACGGTTTCCCATTGGGAAAGACAGAATTGAATTTAGTCAAACTGATAATTGTTCATAATGGAAATTTAAAGGGCTAAAGAGCCTGCATTGGGATATGGGCTTCAATAATTTGAAGAAATTATTTTCCATCTCTATTTGTAAGATATATAGGCTGATCAGGTAGTTTATCACAGCACTGAATTGTAGATGAGGGTGCCTAATGATTCAGGTCATTCAAATTATGAGTTAAGTGATAACATTTAGTGTCTATATTTAGAACAGAGAATAGGGTCCTGTGTTTCGTGAGAGGTATGACAAAATTCTTGTCATCTACCTACTAGATGCCAGAGCAAACCACCCCCACCTCCATTCCCCAAGTATAAGTTGCCTCTATTTGATAATCACTTATTTAGACCAATAGAATTTTTGACTCTTGGAGTGTAAACTCCTAAGATCAATAACACCTTTGCACATGTTTTCAGATTGTAGATTTTTTGAGAATGGTGTCTTTTGGACCAAAATACCAAGCTTATAATTCCAAGTGTACTATAATAAATTAATTTTTATGTATCCTTTACTAGTATTATTTTTAATACAAATAAGCTGAAGTTATACCACTGGTAGAGCCTTTGAGAAATTATGTATTCTCACCCCATTGTTAAAGTTTATGTAACAAATCCTTCTAAATAATAATGTATGATAAATATAGGGTGTTTTATTTGTACAGAGTAAGTATCTTCGTACTCAATATTTTCTTTACTTTTCCCAGTAACTCCGAGGAGAGCTTTTTTAAAACCCATTTTATTGATGAGTAAATGGAGACTCAAGAAGAGTAACTTTTGTCTATCTTTTGTGAATTAGGGAGATCAGAAAATACCACCATTCGGAGTAATTTTAGGTGAGCAGAGTTTTTTTGCTAATTAGAACCCTTCAGTAATGTTCAGTCTTATGTATAAGCTTTTTTTCCATCCTTGAGAAGAGTGCCAACGACTCATGCCTATTTCTTTTTCCTGCTTTCCTAAGTCTAAATCCACTTGTCACCCTTCCCTACTTTGACACTGGTTGTTTGTCCTGGGACCTTGTGGTAACCAAACATCTGTCTCTACATCCTCAGGTGATCTGGCCTAATTATGTTACATGAGGACAATTCTTGAAGCTTCCAATCTCAAGTCTCTAACTTTACAGCTGATAAGCTGCATAAGCCATTCCCATCCCTATTCTCAGTCTTAAATAGATTAGATCTCTAGGCCTTTAAACATCTTCCAGACATGTTTATCTTATAGTCAAGACCCTAGAAATTAGTCTTCCAGAAAATGGCTCTTGAATCCAGATTCTTCAAAGTGATGGTACCTGTGTGTAACTTTGATAAGACGCCTCCTACACTGTGTAATATTGTCATCACAGGGAAAGTCTTCTTCATTAGCTTAGATTGTGAAATTTATGTTTCAGTATAATGAATGAACATTTTCCCTATGGTAATGACTCCTTTTTTCCTCCCTTTGTGAAAACTGCAAGGACCCTTGTTATCGAGAGATAATCGTATTTTAGCACTGCCACTTACTGTGCCCAGTGAAAGTCCCAAGGATGTGATTATCTCTTAATAACTCTAAAGCCTGTTATGTATCATGTTGTATTGTTATTTACCTTGAGTGTATGTGTGGGAACCCATTAGTGATCTCTGTGGTTGATATTGTACGTCCTGATAATGACACAAGCATCAAATGGCCATTTGTTTGCTTGTAGATAGACAGTATGATTAGAAATGCATCCCACTTCCCACTGGAAAATGCATTTAAATGTAATCTCTTGCATAGTATTAGTTTAATAACCTGGATGTTAATACTAAATTATGTCAAGCCAAGCTAATGGAAATTGTGGAAATAAACATGGATAATTTAATATCTCTATGACTTCTACCTCCCATGGAACATCCAGATTGGGTTTTAAGTACCTGAGAAGGAAGTAAATACTCATGAGAAATACCTGCTGATTCAGTGATGGAAAATGCCATTGATGACTTAAGAGGATAGATGTAAGGAGAAACGATTTAAATACAGTGACTTTTTAGAATATAGACAGTCAGTGAATGGTGTCTCTTTCACCTCCTGCTATCTTTTTATGTTCAAATAATGCAGTAATAGGAGACATCATTTACTGAATACATGCTGTATGCCTGATAGTTTTCATATATTCTTTTATTGTCACAAGAATCTTTCAAGGTGGTTGCTATTGTTTTTCATTTACAACTGAGGAAACTGAGATGGTAGCAGTGAAAAGATTTGCTTGAGTTGATGTAGCAGAAAAGTGGTGAAGCTTAGAACCTATTCTGACTTGAGAGCCCATATGTTTGTTTACCACTGATTATGTAAAGGCATATTGCTGAGGAAGATTCAGTGCCATCCTAGACTTCTACTTGATGGGGATCATTATATACGTTTCTTACTAGATATATACCTGTCTGAGACCAGTGAAGGTGAAAGACGGTTTGTAACATTGTACAGGAGGTGGAGACCAAAACCATTCCTAAGGGGAAATAAAATGTAAGAAGGCAAAATGATTGTCTGAGGAGACTTTAAAATAGCTGAAGAAACAAGAGAAGTGAAAAGCAAGGGAGAAAGGGAAGGATATACCCAACTGAATGCAGAGTTCCAGAGAATAGCAAGAACAGATAAGAAGGCCTTCTTAAGTGAACAATGCAAAGCAATAGAGAAAAACAATAGAATGGGAAAGCCCAGAGATCTCGTCAAAAAAATTGAAGATACTGAGGGAACATTTCGTGCAAGGATGGGCCCAATAAAGGACAGAAACAGGGAAGACCTAAGAAGCAGAAGAGGTTAAGAAGTGGCAAGAATACATAAAAGAACTATACAAAAGGTCTTACTACCCAAATAACCACAATGGTGTGATCACTCACCTCAAGGCAGACATCCTGGAGTGTGAAGTCAAGTGGGCCTTAGGAAGCATCACTACGTACAAAGCTAGCAGAGGTGAGCTAGCTGAGCTCTGTAAAAATCCTAAAAGATGATGGTGTTAATGTGCTGCACTCAATATGACAGCAAATTTTGGAAAACAACAGTGGGTCACAGGACAGAAAAGGTCAGTTTTTATTCCAATCCCAAATCAGGGCCATGCCAAAGAATGTTCAAAGTACTGTAAATTGTGCTCATTTCACATCGTAGCAAGGTTATGCTAAAAAGGCTTCAAGTTTGGCTTCGGTAGTATGTGAACCAAGAACTTCCAGATGCACAAGCTGGATTTAGAAAAGGCAGAGGAACCAGAGAACAAATTACAACATTCATTGGAATATAGAGAAAGCAAGGGAATTCCAGAAACACATCTACTTCTGCTTCATTGACTACACTAAAACCGTTGCATGTGTGGATTAAAACAAACTGTGAAAAATTCTTAAAGAGATGAGAATGCCAGACCATCTTACCTGTCTCCTGAGAAACCTGTATCTGAATCAAGAAGCAACTGTTAGAACCTTACATGGAAAAATGGACTGGTTCAAAAGTGGAAACTGAGTAAGACAAAGCTGTATATTGTTACTCTTTTTATTTAAGTTCTATGCAGAGTTCAGTTCAGTTTATTTGCTCCGACTCTTTGTGACCCCATGAACCACAGCACGCCAGGCCTCCCTGTCCATCAGCAACTCCCAGAATCCACTCAAACCCATGTCCATTGAGTCAGTGATGCCATCCAACCATCACATCCTCTGTTATCCCCTTCTGCTGCCCTCAATCTTTCCCAGCATCAGGGTCTTTTCAAAAGAGTCAGATCTTCGCATCAGGTGGCCAAAGTATTAGAGTTTCAGCTTCAACATCAGTCCTTCCAATGAACACCTAGGACTGATCTCCTTTAGGATGAACTGGATGGATGTCCTTGCAGTCCAAGGGACTCTCAAGAGTCTTCTCCAACACCACAGTTCAAAAGCATAAATTCTTTGGGGCTCAGCTTTCTTTCTAGTCCAACTCTCAAATCCATACATGACCACTGGATAAACCATAACCTTGCCTAGACAGACCTTTGTTGGCAAAGTAATGTTTCTGTTTTTTAATTTGCTTTCTAGGTTGGTCATAACTTTCCTTCCAAGGAGTAGATGTCTTTTGATTTCATGGCTGCAATTACCATCTGCAGTGATTTTGGAGCCCAGAAAAATAAAGTCAGCCACTGTTTCCACATCTGTTTGCCATGAAGTGATGGGACCGGATCCCATGATCTTAGTTTTCTGAATGTTGAGCTTTAAGCCAACTTTTTCACTCTCCTTGTTCACTTTCATCAAGAGGCTCTTTAGCTCTTCACTTTCTGCCATAAGGGTGGTGTCATCTGCACATCTGAGGTTACTGATATTTCTTCTGGCAATCTTGATTCCAGCTTGTGCTTCTTTCAGCCCAGCATTTCTCATGATGTATTCTGCATATAAGCTAAATAAGCAGGGTGACAATATACAGCCTTGACATACTCCTTTTCCTATTTGGAACCAGTCTGTTGTTCCATGTGCATTCTAACTGTTGCTTCCTGACCTGCATACAGATTTCTCAAGAGGCAGGTCAGGTGGTCTGATATGCCGATCTCTTTTAGAATTTTCCACAGTTTATTGTGATCCACTTAGTCAAAGGCTTTGGCATAGTCAATAAAGCAGAAATAGATATTTTCTGGAACTCTGTTGCTTTTTTGATTATCCACCAGATGTTGGCAATTTGATCTCTGGTTCCTCTGCCTTTTCTAAAACCAGCTTGAACATCTAGACATCCATGGTTCACATATTGCTGAAGCCTGGCTTGGAGAATTTTTAGCATTACTTTACTAGCGTGTGAGATGAGTGCAACTGTGCAGGAGTTTGAGCATTCTTTGGCAATGCCTTTCTTTGGGATTGGAATGAAAACTGACATTTTCCAGTCCTGTGGCCACTGCTGAGTTTTCCAAATTTGCTGGCACATTGAATGAAGCACTTTCACAGCATCATCTTTCAAGATTTGAAATAGCTCAACTGGAATTCCATCACCTCCATTAGCTTTGTTCGTAGTGATGCTTCCTACGGCCCACTTGACTTCACATTCCAGGATGTCTGGCTGTAGGTGAGTGATCACACCATCGTGATTAACTGGGTCTTGAAGATCTTTTTTGTACAGATCTTTTTCTTCTGTGTTTCTTGCCACCTCTTCTTAATATCTTCTGCTTCTGTTTAGGTCCCTACTTTTTCTGTCCTTTATTGAGCCTATCTTTGCATAAAATATTTCCTTGGTATCTCTAATTTTCTTGAAGAGATATCTGGTCTTTCCCATTCTATTGTTTTCCTCCATTTCTTTGCATTGATAGCTGAAGAAGGCTTTCTTATCTCTCCTATCTGTTCTTTGGATCTCTGCATTCAAATGTGTATATATTTCCTTTTCTCCTTTGCTTTTTGCTTCCCTTCTTTTCATAGCTACTTGTAAGGTCTCAGACAGCCATTTTGCTTTTTTGCATTTCTTTTTCTTGGGGATGGTCTTGATTCCTATCTCCTGTGCAATGCCATGAACCTCTGTCCATATTTCATCAGGCAGAGTACATCATGCAAAATGCTTTGCTGGATGACTCACAAGGTAGAATCAAGATTGCCAGGAGAAATATCAACAACCTCAGATATGCAGATGATACCACTCTAAAGCCAGAAAAGAAAGAGGAACTAAAGAGCCTCTTGAGGAAGGTGTAAGAGGAGAGTAAAAAAGTGACATAAAACTCAACATTCAAAAAACTGAAACCACAACATCTGGGCCCATCATTCCATGCTAATTAGAAGGGGAAAAAGTAGAAGCAGTGACAGATTTTATTTTGGGGGTCTCCAGGATCACTGCAGATGGTGACTGCAGCCATGAAATTAAAAGACACTTGCTCCTTGGAATGAAAGCTGTGACAAACATGGACAGCATATTAGAAAGCAGAGACAACAGTTTGCCAGTAAAGGTCCACATAGTCAAAGCTATGATCTTTCCTGTAGACATGTAAGGATGTGATAGTTGGACCATGAAGAATGCTGACCACCAAAGAATTGATGCTTTTGAAATTGTGGTGCTGGAGAAGACTCTTGAGAGTCCCTTGAACTGCAAGGAAATCAAACCAGTCAGTGCTAAAGGGAATCAACTTTGAATATTCATTTGGAAGGACTGCTGCCAAAGCTAAAGCTCCAATAGTTTGGCCACCTGATGTGAAGAACTGACTTGTTGGAAAAGACCTTGATTCAGGGAAAGATTGAAGGCAAAAGGAGAAGAGGGCGGCAGAGGATGAGATGATTAGATAGCATCATTGACATATGGAAATGAGTTTGAGCAAACTCTGGGAGACAGTAAAAGGGAAGGCTGGTATGCTGCAGTCCATGGGGTCACTAAGAGTTGGCACAGCTTGATGACTGAATATTAACAAACTGTCACTTGGGAAGGATTGTTTTGTCCTGAATAAATTACCAGCATACATTTTAGTTCTAAATAATTGAGCAGGGTGTAGATCAGGACACTGTTCTCTAGATTAAAATAATCCTTTCTGACCCAGGCTTTCCAGCTGCTGTCTCTTCATAGTTGTTTTTTGCCAAGATGGTCTATACTCATTCATGGATTTCTGGATCTTTTGTATTGTGATATAGCCAGTGAATTTATGTTTATACCAGCTGATTTTGTTCAAAACTCTGATTTGTCCAATCCTTCTTAGCAGAGGTAGATTCATCTATTTACTCATTTGTTCATGTATTAACTTCCTGTCTATTCTTACAGGTGCTTTTTATGGAGTTTCTAATAAAAGCCATCATTAAAATTTAAATGTAACTTAAACTTATTACAGCAGCAGGTAAATGACAAAGATTGTAAAAATGACAGTGTTAGTCACTCGGTCATGTTTGACTCTTTGTGACCCTATAGACTGTACCCGTCAGACTCCTCTGTCCATGGAATTCTCCAGGCAAGAATACTGGAGTAGGTAACCATCCCCTTTTCCAGGGGGTCTTCCGACTGATGAATTGACCCTGGTTTTCTTGCATTGCAGACAGAGTCTTTATCATCTGAGCTAAGAAGGACAAGGATATAATATTGGAAAATTTAATAAATTTTCAGTGATTTTAAAAATAAATATGCATATTATGTGCTGGACACTGTTTTTTTCCCCCATGGATCATCTCATTCTGCCCTTATAAAAGCAGTGTGAGGTGGGAATAAAATTAGTATTATGTTCTTTTTATGCATGGAAAATCTGAACTTAAAGGTGAATGGAATTGAAGCCTTTCCATGTGTTCTTGTCCAGGGAGAGGCTGTTATACTATCACCTATCACAAATGCCTGGTTTCTTTGCTTGAATAAAGCAGCACAACGGTGGTATTCAGTATTTCCTGTGATTTAAACCCCTTTGAAGGAATCTACTTAGGTATCTTCTCCCTGACTTAACACATCGGATGGGAAGTTTTAGCTAAATCCCTTCTATACCTTATTAACATCTGCTTAGTCATATTTTATTCCAATTAGAATTAAACAAACATTCTCTTATTTTTAAATAAAAAAGCTCAATATCTACCAAGGTGTTCACAGACCTTTGTGGGCATATCTTAGATTTTTTTCTCCTTACTTTCCAACCTTTCCATTGTGCTTTCCAGCCTCTGGCATCATTCTTTGCTTCATGGCATCTAACAAATCTGATAGAGGTATTCATGATGTTAGCCCATCCAATAGGTAAATTCTTTAGGTAAATGTGCCCTTAGGGAACAGTTCCTGAAATGGAAGGGGTGAGTTTTGAACTAAGTAATGTTGACAAGGAGGGGATTCTTTGAAGTATGTGTTGATTTTAAGTACTGATTGCATTTTTTGTGTGTATACACATCCCTCATGAGACTCTTCATAATGGATGGGAGACTCTTAGCGTTACTATAGAGTCTCTGGTTACCATATGCCAAATAGTGAACTGAAAACTGAATCACATTACGTTACTTACTTTTCATCTGTTCTTTGAGGCTGAATAGCATTATCTTCCCCATTTTGTGGGTGAAGTTGAGGCTTGTACCAATTAACAAATTGCTCATGATCACGTGGCTAGTAAATAATTTAACCAGCATCCCGTCCCAGGCAGCTGCCTCAGAGCTTGTGCTTTTAAACAAGAGGAACATAATTGTAATTTAATGAATGAAGTTAGTCTGCTTTCATTTCAACTGTATCATTCCAGTGGATAATTGTAATCTTTACTTTCATCCTGGAAGAAAAGAAAATATATATGTATATGCCAAGATCCTAGTAATAATTGAAAATAAAGAATGAAGCCTTGCCCGCAGTTTTCCCATTTTTGTTTTTAGGATAATTCTCATGTTAGCTGTTGTTTTTGATGTGTAATCTAGAGTTCCATATAGTGCCAGTAACTGTAAATAGAGGTTTACCTTCTTATCAGTGGGTATCCTTAGTATAAAAAAATTAGGACTTTAGATACACACACATATATATATAGCTGATGACCAACTATATTTAAAAAATCAAATAGTGATATATTTATGATTCATGGTTAAGTTGATTATAGGATTTGTTTGTTTCATAGGAAGCCCTGCCTTAGATTTGTTAGAATCATTTGTGGCTCTTTATTTCTGGAGAATATTTAAGAAAGTAAAGGAAAAAAGAAAAATACCATTTCTAATATATAAACAGTACAAAGAAGATATTTGGTTGTTACCTTCCAGACATTACTGATACTGACCTGAAGGTAAAGGTATTAAGAAATAAGTGATGAACTATTATGGTACCCACCAGGAGATAGTGTAAGCTTGAAAAGTGATAAGGTATTTATGGCTATTCAAGAAAAGATTCTATTTCTATCTCAATCAAATATGCTATGTTTAAATGTAAATTAGACTAGAATTATATAGTTATAGATACTTCTGAGTGTCATATATATATACACATATACACACACACACACATAAAATGATATTTTCGATTACAAAAAGACAATTATATTACTCAGAATTAAAGTTGGAGGATATACACATATACATAAACATGAAACTACAAATATATGTGTATATATATATGTGTATATATTTATGGGCTTCCCTTGTGGATCAGACAGTAAAGAATCTGCCTGCAATGCAGGGGACCTGGGTTTGAACCCAATCCCTGGGTCAGGAAGATCCCCTGGAGAAGGGAATGGCAACCCACTCCAGTGTTCGTGCCTGGAGAATTCCATGGACAGAGCAGAGGAGCCTGGCGGGCTACAGTCCATGAGATTGCAAAAAGTCAGACACAGCTGAGCAGCTAACACTGTTCATCTGTTCTTAATAATATGTATGTACTTTCCTTAGAGAGAAAACTGTTGCTTCAAGGAAAAGTACTTTCAGGTAGAAAAGTATTTCACAGTTAAAGTTTAACCTGGTGAATTTAAGAGAAGATATAATGCCATATTTGGAGAAGGAAATGGCAACCCACTCCAGTATTCTTGTCGAGAGAATCCAATGGACAGAGAAGCCTAGTGGGCTACCATCCATAGGATCGCACAGAATCAGACACTACTGAAGCCACCTAACATGCATACATAATGCCAGATTTATTGAAAGAGTTTTGTTACATTCATTTTACATAATCATAAAATGAACAAAAACAGTGGCGTGCCTCCTTGTTGTTTTTCATTATTTAAAATCACTTTGTAACATTTTCTTAGGAAATGGTCACTCTTACTGACTCTGAATACTTTAGAATATCAGTTTAGTTCAGTCCCTCAGTTGTGTCCAACTCTTTGCGACCCCATGAATTGCAGCATACCAGGCCTCCCTGTCCATCACCAACTCTTTGAGTCCATCCAAACCCATGTCCATCAAGTCGGTGATGCCATCCAGCCATCTCATCTTCTGCTGTCCCCTTCTCCTCCCGCCCTCAATCTTTCCCAGCATCAGGGTCTTTTCCAATGAATCAACTCTTCGCATGAGGTGGCCAAAGTATTGGAGTTTCAGATTCAACATAGTCCCTCCAATGAACGCCCAGGAGTGATCTCCTTTAGGATGAACTGGTTGAATCTCCTTGCAGTCCAAGGGACTTTCAAGAGTCTTCTCCAACACCACAGTTCAAAAGCATCAATTCTGTGGTGCTTAGCTTTCTTCACCGTCCAACTCTCACATCCATAGATGACCACTGGAAAAAGCATAACCTTGACTAGACAGACCTTTGGTGGCAAAGTAATGTCTCTGCTTTTCAATATGCTGTCTAGGTTGGTCATAACTTTCCTTCCAAGAAGTAAGCATCTTTTAATTTCATGGCTGCAATCACCATCTGCAGTGATTTTGGAGCGCCACCGCCAAAAGTCTGATATTGTTTCCACTGTTTCCCCATCTATTTGCCATGAAGTAATGGGACCAGAGGCCATGATCTTAGTTTTCTGAATGTCGAGCTTTAAGCCAACTTTTTTACTCTCCTCTTTCACTTTCATCAAGATGCTCTTTAGTTCTTCTTCACTTTCTGCCATAAGGGTGGTGTCATCTGCATGTCGGAGGTTATTGATATTTCTCCTGGCAATCTTAATTCCAGCTTGCGCTTCTTCCAGCCCATAGGCTTCTAAAGTTGTTATGCTAACTAAGAAGCCATCAAGTGGTGAAATGACTGCTCAGTAGTTAAACAGCAAGTCAGGCAGCTAGTTTGATTTGGTTTGTTCATTTATTTTGTTTTGATTATTAGTTTTTTTAATATCCCATATATAAAGCATGAGTGAAGTCATACACGTTTGTATTCTTCCCTATAACTTATTTTACTTAGCTTAATACCCTCAAGGTCCATCCACATTGTTGCAAATGGGAAGATTTCACCTTTTTTTATGGCTGAGTAGTGTTTCATTGTATATGAATCTTTTTATTCGTTCATCTGTTCATGGGCACTTAGGTTGTTTCTGTACCTTGACTATTTAAAATAATGCTGTAACAAATGGTGCCTATAGCGGTGCATGTGTCTTTTAATTCATTACCATTTGGGAAGAGGGACATGGGAAGGGCAAATGGGTAAAGAGTGACAGATAGAAAATAAATTTGTGTTGATGAGCATGGTTTTTTGGTGGGGCATACAAAAGTAGAAATGTAATGTATACATGAAACATACAGTGTTAACTATCAAAGTTACCTCAATAAAATTTAAAATTTTTAAAAATACATGTTTTAAAAAAAGTTCACACAGCTAGTGAGATACAAAGCATAGAACCCAAATCTATCTGAACCTCCTATCTCCTAATTTTGGACATTCTATCAAGCCTGAAGTCCATACCAACTGTGTTTAATTTTTATTTCCTTCTAATTTTTTTAGAATGTAAACTGTTAAGCATTAACTACATATAAGAATATTTATCCTTGGAAAATGTATTTATTTGTCCTTTTTTTTTTTTAATTCTAGGAATCGCTGACATATAGTAACTCCACAGCATGTTGCCCCAAGATCTACCCTAAAAGGTAAGCTTCCCAAAAGGGAAAACTTTTTCTTACCTGTATTTCGCCTTGGATTAGCATCCTTAGTTACTTACTATCGAAACATTAGATCCTTTCCTTAGAGTGATACAGTGAGATTTTTTGATGTTTTTCTGAAAGTTGAAGTTTACAAAAGTAGTGAAGCCATACAAGTTTGGACCTTGAAAATAGGAAGTTACAGGAGAAGATACTTGAGACAGATATTTAGTGGTTCAAATAATATGATAATTTAAAAAGTTCAGAATTTGGCATCATGGAAAAAGTATTGGGAATAAAATGAAGGTTCTTGCATTTTTGGCCATGAATTATGGAGAGGACATTTTCAGTTAGATCTTCAAAATAAGAAGTGAATGAGGTCTGCAAATGTTGAGGCATTAAAATTGAAGTCTTTTAGGGGTAAAACATAAGTGTTGTAAGTTACTATCATGCGTGATCCCTCTGTCTACACTTGCCCCCTCTGTCTTGAACTGCATATTTCTTTTCCTTTATAAAAGATACAGATATACACAAGTAAAACTTGTTTTTAGTTTCCTAAGACTGCTGTAACAAAGTACCATGAATGGGGTGACTTAAAACAATGGAAATTTATTTTCTCACTGAGTAGAAAAGAATGAAACGAAAGTTTAGGCTGGGCTATGCTTTAAAGAGCTTTAAGGGAGAATTTCTCACTTGCGTCTTCCATCTTCTAGAAGTTGCTTATAACTTTTGGTGTTCCCTGGCTTGTAATTGCATCACTCCAGTCTCTGTCTTCACATGACTTCTTCCCCATGTGTGTTTGAGTCTATATTCCCCCTTCATGTGAGGTGCCACTCCTACGTCAAGCCCACCCTAGTCCAATATGACCTGATCTTAACTTGATTACATTTGCAAAGACCCTTTCCCAAATAAGATCACATTCATGGATATCAGGATTAGGATTTCACTGTATCTTTTTGTGGAATATAGTTCACCCATAGTAGGACCTGGCCTTTAAAAGTGGCAAGAGTGATATCGAAGTTAACTATGATTAACTAGGCATTCATGGGGAAAAATTCTAACCTGGCATATGGTGGTAGAGGAAAATCTCATTGCATTGCTGTATAGAAAATAAAAAGCTGAGTCACTTTAACAGATGTAATAATTAGGTAGTTATTACATCAAGAGATCCTGAAGGCCAAATTGTCTCCCCAGCAATAGAAAACAAAACATTTTGTGATTCAGTATAGGGATTGATACCATTGGGTAATATTAATGCAGACTCTTGAGTCTCAGGGAATTTTCTTAACACCTTCTATTGAAAAAATATATATAGAAAAAATTTATTTCATTTGATTTCCCAGATGAGTTTCATAAGCCAAGATTAACTAAGATATTCTTTACCAATTAACTCTTTCTCTATTAAAAGTAATCCCAGAATTCAGTGGCTTGTAATAGTGACCATTTATTATATCTTATGAGTCTGTCACGTCAGCTAGGTATGTCTTCTGTTACAAAATAGATTTCCATGGTTTGCTGGGTGTGTCTGTGTGTCTGAGGTCAGTTTGTAGGTTGGTTAGGGGGAGGCTCTGCTCCCTTTGGTCTCTCTTTCTCCAGGATAGCCAGGCTTCTTCTCGTGAAGCTGGCCTTGTTCCAAGATATGAGTGTTCTCCCACTTGCTGTGAACTACTATTTTTACCTCCTCAGACTTCTTTAGCTAGAATCCATCCCACACAAGGCAGTAGGAGTGATCTTAAATCACGTTCTAAATGTAATCTAGCTACCAGAACCACCTGTAAATCTGCCACTGTTCCCTGTATTCATTGGATCAATTCCAGGTGTTTAACACGGCTTCAGAAGTTTCAGCATTGTTTGGCCCTTGCTTAGCTGTCTACCTTTCTTTCTCTCACCCCGCACTTTCCAAAGTAGGTTCTTCCAAACTGAATTTCTTTAAATTGTTTAAATATCTCATCTTCTATCTTGCTTTTGCTCATTGTGGCCCTTCTTCCAGGAACAGCCCTTTTCTCCATCTTCTCCCTCCCCCTACCTTTGTGTGATCAACTCATTTATCACTACATGAAAGCTCAGTTCTTCCAGGAAGCCTTCTATGTTTTCCTTTGCCTGAGTTAAGCTTCTCTTGGTTGCTGACATCAATATGAATGACATGATAACCACAGTGTCCTGCAATTGCTTGCCTAATTATCTTACTCTTCCACCTTGGTCTCTGATGCCAGTGATTGCATCTTATTGTATGTTATGGTTTTCCTAGAATGTAACCATACATGCAAGAAGAATGACTCAGTAATTATTCATAGAAAGAATGAAGGATTCAGTGACATCTTTTCTATTCTGATTATTCTGTCTTTAAAAGTTTAAGTGGTTAGGAATGTTCAGAATTAATGTTGAAAGGCAGAGGGTCACTTTCCCTCAAATTTTCCTCATTCTCCTTTGTCCTTGTCTTACAGAGCACCCTGGCACCCTCTGGTGCCTTGGCCTTTTGTTATCTGTTATTTGTAGCCTGAAGAACAGAACAGCTGCAAAATAGTGTGCTTTGGTTCATCCATTTTCTCTCTCTTTTTCTTTTAATTTCAAAAAGAAAAACAAATTTTAATTTGTTGCTAACACTTGAAAATTAGGTTTCACATGCAGTGATGATTTCCAGATTATTTTAGAAGAAATCAGATTATTTTCTACCCTGGGCCTGCATTCCCAGGTGGCATGAGGGCTTATTTAAGCATCAGATGCTTTCTTCTCCCTTCAGTTCATCATGCCACATCATTTGCTATCTATATGGCCCTGGCAGGCACTTGAGTTCCCTGGTGGCTCAGTAGTAAAGAATCCACCTGCCATATATGGGGGTTTGATCCCTGCATCGGGAAGATCCCCTGGGGGAGGAAATGGCTACCCACTCCAGTAAAAAACCCATGGATACAAGAACCTGGTGGACTACAGTCTATCAAGTTGCAAAGAGTCAGACAGGACTTAGCAACTAACACAAAACAAAATAAAAGCTCAACTTCTAAGAGTTTGTCTCTTACAAACCAAAGATGATAGGTTTGGTCACTGAACCATTTTGTTGTTCCTGTTGTATATCTACCAACTAAGTGAAAGTAATTTAGGTTTTATATTCAGAGCTCTGTGCTTAATTTCCTGTTCAAATACTCAAACAGATAAACTAATCTCTCCAAAACTCTTTTCTCCCCCTCCTGTAAAGTGAAGAAATGGAGACTATAATATTGCATATGAACTTGCATCAGGTTCATTTGTTAAAACCACAACATTCCATCTAACCTGTACACATAGAGAAAATCGAAGAAAATAGTTTTCCTGAATTGATGCACGTAGTTTTCATCTTTTGTTGGATGATATTAATTTAAATAGTTTAGGAAAATTAAGTATCAACACATGCTACAACATGGATGGACTTTGAAACCATTATACTAAGTGAAAGAAGCAAGCACAACAGGCTCTATATTATATGAATCCATTTATATGAAGTTTCCAGAACAGGAAAAACAATAGAGACAGAAAGCATGTTAGTGGTTTCCAAGAACTAAGGAAAGAGAGTAATGTGAAGTGGCTGCTAGTGGGCCCATGGTGTCCCTTCTTGGGTGATGAACATTTTCTGGAGTCAGGTAGTGGTAGTGGTGACACAACCCTGTGAATATACTAAGAGATCCTGAATGGTACAGTAAATGGTGAATTTTATGGTGTGTGCTTGCTCAGTCACTTCAGTCATGTTCCACTCTGCAACCCTGTGAACTGTAGCCCGCCTGACTCTTCTCTCTGGGAGATTCTCCAGGCAAGAATGCTGGAAAAAGTTGCCATCCCCTCCTCCAGGAAATCTTCCCAACCCAGGGGTGGAACCAACATCTCATGTCTTCTGCATTGGCCCAGATTTATGGTTGTTGCTCAGTCACTCAGTCATTTCCAACTCTTTTTATGCTGCGTGAATATAAGTGAAGTAATAGAATACTAAATTCATGTTTTAGGAAGACAAAATTTTTCTTTCAAATATGGAGAGTAAGGGGTGTAACAGAATAAGCAGACTCCTTGGGCTGTCACTCAAATCAATAAACACGATTTTCCTTGAAGTCCTGCTGTGCCCTCCAAATCCAAAGACCAAGTCAGATTTCTAATTGTAAAAATTCATAGTTTAATCCATTGGTTATGAGAGATGGGGTCAGAGATGGGTTCATGTTTAAAATTCATCAACTACACCTTCTGTAGCCACACATTCCTCTAACAATAATATAAAGGTACTAGTGGCCATTTTGGTGGGTTATTGTAAGATACAGGAAGAACAAATGTCAAATTTTTATATATACACACACATATATATATATATGTATACACACACACACACACACATATATAAATTGAAGTAAAATAAACTTGTAATATTATATAATTGATGCATTTTAATGAGTGTTACTTGGTTGTAAGTGTTAGGCTATAACACAATTTTTGGCAACTCAGCTTTTCCACAGTTACCCTCCCACATCCCCAACGCCCCCTCCACAGGCTTCTTGGCCAGAAAAAAAGCACGCACGGCTAGAATTTTTGCCATCACTTAATGAATTTAATCAGTCCCGTAGGGACTTCTGATAAAGCAGGGGAATATTTAACTGAGAAACATGATTTTTATGCTTCCTGTGGTCCTCATAGTAGTTGACAAGAGTCTTCCCTCGCAGAAGTAACATTACCTGTGCTGAGAGGAGCATTAGCATGCCATGAGGGTGATGTTAGAACTAAGACAACACATCCCTGTGGCCTTGTATTAAAATGTGTCTTTGCATGTGCTTCTGAATGCAAGTCAATGTGTTGCCAGTAAGAAAATAAACTGCTGCCTGAAAATGTATGATTCAGTTGTCTATCATTTTTATTATTCATGATTTTTTCTGTTTAAACATTGTAGAGATTTTTTTTTTACCCTTGGTTTTATCTTTGGAAATTGAAATTAAAATCATAGTGTGGGAACATAGAAGATAATTGAGTTATTCAGTGAAGTATACTATACATCGTAACATTAAGCAGAATTGTTCAATCTTCATTATGAAAAAAATGTCTATGTGAATTGTTCCGTTTGATTCAGTGGTTGCTTTCTGCTTTTCCTTGTGGATAATGGAAAGGATTATGCTATGAGTAGTAGCCAGAATAGCTGAGATTGTATCATTTGCCTCTTAGCAAGTATTTTTTGGTAGCTCACTATAAGCTAGCATCTTCAGTAGGACTTAGAGTTAGGGTAGCAAATAAAATGTATACATCTACCCTCAAATTATGAGTTTGATATCTAATAGAGGTGGTAGATGGTACTTCAGCAATAAAGAACCTACCTGCGATGCAGGAGATACGAGAGATGTAGGGATCAGACTTCTTTTCGTGTAATGAATTGACCCTTTGATATTAGGGAATGATACTTTTTCTGTTCTCAGTAATGCTTTTTGACATATTTATTTCATATCATGTTAAGATTAAAATTCCTCCTTCATTTAAATTAATATTTGCTAGGGGTTCCGTTTTTAGTTTGTTTCCAGCCCTTACTAGTCATTTTAGGTTTGTCTTCTTTTAGTAGCATATAGCTAAATTTTTTTCAATGTATTGTTTTTCTCATGTATCAAAGGAGTTCAAAAGTTCACACTTACTTTGAATCTTAAACAATCTTTTCATTCTTTCTACTGTCTTATTTTGTGTCAGCATACTTTGTGTGAGATTTTTTGTTTCTGCATTCTTCTTTTCTGAATTCTAATGGAGCAACTAGTTTTTCTTTTATTTGACTATTCTGATTATTTCAGATTTCTTATTATGTTTCTACTTGTATATAGCTCCTTTAATTTTCCACTTAGCAATGCAAAATTTAATAATGTTCTTACATGAAACCTAAAATACTTTTTTTCTAATTACACCACAAAGTTCCACATTTTTCTCATATACATAGTAAAATTCTATGGAAACTTGATTTTTATTCAGTTAGTGCTTCTTATTGTTATATTTAATATAGTTAAGGTTTAACTTACATAGAATTCCCTATTTATTTATCCATTTATCATTTGTCATTTGTTTCTAGTTTCCTAATCTTCAGTGTTCAAGTTCCTTTTACTTAATATACCCACAAAACATTTTTTCATGGGTTCCCTTAGTGTTAAGTTCTCTTTGTTTATCACAAAATGTCATTTTTTTTTACCATTATTTTGGAGGGATACTGAACTAAGATTGGAATTCTTAGTTGCCAAATTTTTCCCTTCAATACTTTGAAGACACTATTCTATTGTTTTATTTTTATTTACTGCAGATTTTAAAGTCTTCTGTTAGTCACACTGATAATCTTTTATAGGTGATCTTTTTCTTTGTTTCCTTTTAAGATTTTCTCTGTGTTTGGAGTTCTCAAGTTTCATTATGATTTGTCTAATGAAGCACTTACTTTTAGTTTTACTCATGCGATGCCTTACTTTCAATCCAAGGTCATGTTCCTTTTTTTCAATTTTGGAAAATTGTCATTCATCGTTTATTTGAATATTGACACTCATTGTTTCCATTGTCCTTTGTTGTACACCTAAGCAGACATTTCTGGACCATTTATTTCTCCTGTCTGTAATGCCTAGTTATTCTTTTCAGTGTCTGTTTCTTTACATCACCATTTTGCTTTTTGAGAAAATCTGTCATTTCCTCCTCCAGTTTTCCGATTCTTTCTTTATCAGTGTCTGCTCTGTTATTTCACACTTCTATCAGTCAAAATAGCAAATTTATGCTGCACTAGCCAACAGCCCCTAAGTCTTATGGGCAAAAACAACAAACGTTTATTTCTCCCTTATGTTACAAAGCCAGTGCAAGTTAATGTGGGAGCTTTGCTCATCATATTCCTTAAGTGCTGAGGCCAAATTCAGAGGGCCTGTATGATCATCAACTAAGTCTGAAAACTTTCTCATGAGGGACACGTGTCACTTTTGTTTACATTTCATTGCCAAAATCACAAGGCCATGGATGACTCTGAAGAAGGCAGATAATACAGTATTAACAGTTGCCTAGAGATAAAGACTATTTGTTAAAAGCTCTTAATTTCAGTTTAAAATGTTTGTTGGCTTTTAAATTTTCTATTATTTTTTTTCCTGGAATCTATTTGGTTTCTTTGATTTCTCTTTTGGTGTTTGTTTTATAATGTTCTGCTGTCTTCTTGTGGGTTCAATTCCTTTCCAACATTTTCCAAACTCCTAACTTTCTATTCATGTTCATGATCTTTTTTCATTTTGAGTGCTTATGCTGCATATCCTTTTTACTGTTCTGGTGGATTCATTCTTGTCATAACTTTTACCCCCTCATATAGTCTGTCTTTTTATATTGTGAGCTCACATTAGATTTACTTTTTTCATGTGAGAATGCTGTGGACGTTGTGTTGTGAAAACTTGACACAGAAGTAAGTGGTTTTGCTTTTGTTTCTACCAAGGTTCTGGGATGTAAAGTGTCCCAGACCAGTGTTAATTTCCTACAGCTCATGAGTAGTATACGGTTAGGTCATATACTTAAGTTTAGCAAAAGTGTCAGGTTTCATTTTCTTCCATTGGGTGCATTGAACCTGGGGAAGACAGTGGAATTCCATACTGAGTCCTGAGGTGGCTTGAGATCACATAAATAGTTCTCAGTTTGTCCCCAAAGAGGGTCCATTTGGTACCTGTCTCCCGGGCAGATCTTCAAGATGATATGTGCATTCCTTTCACCTACTGCCCACACACTTTTCACTTGTGTTGTGCTGTTGTTTGTGTTGAGTGATTCTGCACAAGAGCCTTTTATAAAGCAGATTTTCTGTTTCCTGTAGTTTTATAGTTTGAGCATGTGCCCCTTTGGTTTTCGAATCCAGGGGTCTAAGTGGCTCATCTCCATTGTGCAGGATCTAGCCATTGGGGTGTTTGTGGAGTTCAAATCTCTTTCTCTCCAGGGAAAATAACCACACTTTTGTAATTGCTCCCATCTGTGGATTAATCTGACTGGGGTGTGAATTTTTCTTGATGAGCCTTTATCACTGCCTCTCCTGCTGTCTCCTTGCTGTCCTTTTACCGTTTCCTCTGGAGACTCTTCATCCAGTTTTCAGGTCTCTTTCTGAGGGGATTGTTCTATATATAGCTGGCGATCCCTTGTGATGGAAGGTTAGTTCAGGATCTTCTTAGGTCCTTTCAGAGTCTCTAAACTGCAAAGTACTTTGCCTGTAACTAGTTAATGACCAAAACTGGAGGCCCCCTCCCACTCTTTCCCAATAGCTGGAAATGCATTAAACAATAGAAAATGGAAACCCTGAGTCTTGTATTGAATTTTCTTTGATACAGGATTAGCAGTCAAGAAGCCCTGAGTGAAACAAGGTAAAAACCACACAGGCAACTACTGATGGGAGTTTTAGAAGGAAGTGAGGAAGTGGCTCCCCTGGTGTTAAGTGTTCAAATTATCTATTAACCAGGGATAAACGCCCTGGCTATAATTTGAGTCAGATCAGAACTGAACATTCAAGGCAATTCGTTGAATACAAAAGAAATCTTTGGGTTGTCTGCCGAGTATACAGCCCTGATTTCACTCAGAAGTATCCAGCTGCCACAGCCCCAGCGGAAAGGAAGTCCAGATGTCTCCTTGTACTGAGGAGTGACTGGAGCAGGAGACTTTTCTCTTTGAGGAATTTCTCATGAGGACACAGTCTAGATGAGACCTGAACAAGGGAACCTGTGAATCATGCTAATCTTGAGCTATTTAAACTCACTACATACTAACACAGAAAGAAGAATCCGAAAAGGGTAAAGTAAACAACATGGCAGAGAGGACGAGAGAGAGAGCTGTGATCACCTGAAATAGAGAAAATGGTGATCTTACTCTAGCTGTACTTCACAGCTGCATTCTCTGAGATTCCGTCTGTTCTTCCAGTGAACTACCTTTTTGCTCAGGCTGCTGTGAGGGGTCCTCTCTTTCTTTACTATCTGAGACACCAGGGAAACCCTATATGGCCTCTCTTTCTTAAAATTGAGATTTCTCATCCTGGACATTGACCAAATATATCCCATGGCATCATATTGATACTATCTTTTAAAAAAAAAAAAAAACGAAACTCCTTGAAATCAACGTTGTAGTTTAGATTCATTGACTGAATGACTGGGTGATACTAGGCAAAACATCTCTAATTCCTTAAAATTCCATTATGATGCCTGGAATAACAGGTCAGAAGTTAGGACAAATGCTAAAGTGGCTTGAGAAATGCACAAACTGTGCATAATTCAAGGATGCTACTGAGCAGATCCTAGCTTGAAGGCATTGAGACGGTGCTGGCACCTTTAAATAGCTCATACAGCTTCTGAGGCTGCCCAGCTACTGACACAGCAGGGTTTATCCACTGGGAGGCTATGACTCACTTATTCTCCCAATTCCCCTATGTAATCTGACACAATGTATCCCCAAGACACTTCCTGCCGCTAATGCTTCTATTTCTATCTTGGAGTCTTTTAATTTGTATTTTCCCCAAATGGCTTATGTCTGCTTGTCAAGTGGGATTCTCACCTCACTTGGAACTCTGGCTCTTCATAAGGAAGAGCAGGCTGGCGAGAATAGCTGGCATGCCACAGAAACCGTGTAAGCAATCAACAGCTTCTTTACAGCCAAGTGTGATTTTTCTGTAGCACCAGCTGAAAGCAGCTCAGCACAACTGTCTCCTGTTCCTATTGGATTCTCATACACAAAGTTTCTATTAGTACCTTACCACCGTGTGGAAAGGTAGGAGTTTGGGTGCAACTCGCTGCTCTAAGATCACTCCAGTGGATGCACTTCTTGAATCCTGTGTGCCTGACCCCTTAGTGGGCACTTAAAATTAAAAAAACATTTAGGTACTATTCACTTGCACCTAGATGAACAGTGATTATGAATCATGGTCTTGGAACCAAGAAGAATCTCAGTTTGAATCCCAGTTTTGTCACAGATTTACTATGAGATACTGGAAAACTTATTTAACCACTCCAAACTTCAGATGATATGTTTAAAAAATGAAGAAAATATTAGAACCTAGTTTTGGGTTAGATTTTCATATTTTTAAGAACCAAATATTATTCATAAGGAGCAGAAAAGTGTCATGTGCATCATACATGCTCAAAAATCTATTAGCTGTTATCATCATCAAGTAAATACTGCTTATTTTTTAAAGCATGTATCCTGTTTTCTCCCATTTCTCTTAAGCACAACTAAATGTTATTCAGTTCTTTATGGGAGGTAAGATCATCCTCCTTCATCACTTGAGGGAGAAAGAAAACTCTTTGGGGAAGGTAAATTCTCACCATTGACATGAGGGACTCTGACTGTCATTATGGACAAAGCACAGCTCTGAACTTTAAGACTTCTACTTGGTACAAGTGTGTGACTTTGGGCAAGTTGTCCACAGTTCTGAGCCTAAGTTTTCGCAACTGTAAAGGAAAAGCTCCGGCCTGGCTGTTACCTGGGACTCTGACTGTGTTCTAGGAATTTCCTCTTCCCAGTGTGAACATTAAATGATCAGACCTTCATTGCAGAAGTGATACCATATCATTTTCCAACTATGCAATGAACAGAACTTGAGCTTGAACAGTTAGTATGCTTCAGATAAACTCTGTTTTTGTTCAGCTGCTCAGTTATGTCTGACCCTTTGCAACCCCAAGGACTGTAGCACACTATGTTTCCCCTTCCTTCGCTATCTCCCAGAGTTTGTGCAAACTCATGATCATTGAGTTGGTGATGCCATCCAACCATTTCATCCTCTGTCCCCCTCTTCTCCTCCTGCCTTCAGTCTTTCCCAGTATCAGAGTCTTTTCAGTGAGTTGGCTCTTTGCATCAGGTAGCCAAAGTATTGAAGCTTCAGCGTCAGTCAATGTACTCAATGTAGGGACTTGTAAAAATAAAGAATTATGAAGACTTAGAACCATTGCATTGCACAGAAGCAAAGGTCTATATTAAACCATTTTTATTTCATGTTTTATTTGGAGGAGAGCTGTATTAATCAGGGTTATGTAGGCTTTACTATAATAACCAAGAATATTAGTTGCTTAATATAGTAAAGTTTTATTTTTCTCTCCCATTAAGTCTGGTGCCCGTTGCCTGCTTTGCTTCTCATTTTTCTGTGTTACATTGTCTTTGCTTAAATTTTCCTTGGCTAGAGAGACATCTAGGTAGTTCCTGATTAAATTAAATTTATAAGCATCAATTAAATATTGACTGAGAGCTATTCATTTCTGGCTATTTCCTGAGCAAAAAATTAATGAAGAGACATTAAGAAGGATTTAGGTCCTCAGTGAATAATAGCATTAGATGTGCCTTGAAGAAAGGACCACCCCTAGAATCCTACTCTATTGTATCCTTTATGTAGCCGTACTTATTATGTCTTTGTCTTATATTTGTACACAGCTCTCTATAGCAACTGCCTGTCCCTTTTGTTCAAAATTATTAGCATTAGGACAAATTTGTCCTTGTATACTTTTGATGCTCCTTTTATTTCACTGCCATCAACCACTCGGTGGTGGAGGCTTTTATTTTTCTGCTGTTTTTCTCCCCGTGGAGTACAGATGAGGTTAAGAGGATTATTCAGCAGCTGTGTCCAACCACCTGCTCTCAAATCCTTGGATTCTTGGTTTTCAAGCTCTTAAGAACACTGCTGGGAATACCTTAGGTCTTGTCATCACCACCACAGTTAATTCTGCATGTCCCTAAGATTTGGCATCCACCTAACTTTGAAGGGAGCTGTAATTATGGCTTGCCTTTAAAAGTTTCATTCTTCCAGCAAGGATCCAGTTAGCTTTCATCTCATCTCTAATCTCTTACTTCAAAGGTGGATTATAAGATATAATAACACCAGCCACGTCTGTAGAGCGCATTCAGTCATTGACCTTTGAGACAAGTGCCTGTCTCACTTCAAAACAGATCTCGATGGGGACAATAGATTGCCCTGACTCTTCCATGCCCTGCCCTCAAACAGGCTCACTGGAGATATGTTAACATTCTCCTGTTGTGTGATATTTCATCCTTTTCAGATAAAGTTGGCTGTGTTTCCTTTCAATTTCCCTCCGCTGATCTCCAAGTTTAAGCTTCTCAAATGACTCTGGCTTGTGTCTGGTTGTTTGTTTCAGTGCACTTAGTTCACGATATTGGTCCATCAGCACTCCATCGGAGATCTTATTCCACTTTGTATTTGAATTTCTCCACTGGGATAATATTATTCAAGTACATGTGCTTGCAAAATCTGAACTGTGCTCATAGGCTGCGTGTAGTCCATCAGTCCCCTGAAGTCTGGATTTTTTAATCAGTTTTCTGTACAATCCTTAGACAAACGTATCTTTTTTTCCCTTACAATTTATGTGCTTAAGCCAAAACTGACAGCAAATCTTTAGTTTTTGGGTAGTGTCTATAAGTATATCTTTGACTTTGATGTCCAAATCCTGGGAGTGATTTGGACATGACTTTTACACTATGGTTTGTAATTCAAAACAAAACAAATTTAACTCATTTTAGTGTGATTCTAAGGGAAATTACACTATGTTTTAGGTGATCTGTGAAGTTTAAATTCTTTTACTACACATGTAATTAGAAGGGTAATTCTGCACTAAGTATACTAAATTCAAGACTTTGTTTTGAAATTTTGACAAGCTACCATATGTCTTATTTTAAACGTGACAAGCTAAAAATGTGCCATCATTCCTTTTTTCTATTTGATGAAATAGTAATGTATGCCACTTTGGAGGGCCTCTTGAAAAAGTATCTTAAAGCAATAAACACATGCTTTATATTAATGTTACCTCTTGAGACCTTAATGATAGTAAATCTAATTTTATTCAACCCATAGACTTAAAATCATGGTGGTTCTTCACACAGTTACTTACAAAATACCACAAACCAAGTGGGCTTGAGATGTGATTTTTTTTTTTCAGGAATATAGGTTAAAAATTTCGCTAAAAGTAATTGAATAATTAAATGGTAGCATATTGGGAATGAAGTAGGGTCTTTTCAAAAAACTTGTCCCAGTTCTAAAATTGCTTATTATAGAGAAAAGAACCGATTTACCTAAGGTATTAAGTCCCAACTTCTTACCTTATAGATTGGGAAACTTAAATCCAACAGTACTGAAAGATTTCTCTAACATCACTCTTTCTAACAGATGAGAATTGATGCTAGAAAACATGGTAGACCTGGCTACTGTAAACCAGTGCCTACCTACAAGTGTAAAGAAATAAGGAATAAAATCATATGCATGAATCATAAGTAAATGGGACCAACCTACTACTTTCTGAAGCATCTGCCAGCGCTGAAAGTGAAAGTGAAAGTCACTCAGTTGTGCCTGACTCTTTGCGACCCCATGGACTATACAATCCATGGAATTCTCCAGGCCAGAATACTGGAGTGGGTCGCCTTTCCCTTCTCCAGGGGAATCTTCCCAACCCAGGGGTTGAACCCAGGTCTCCCACCCTGCAGGTGGATTCTTTACCAGCTGAGCCACAAGGGAAGCCCAAGAATACTGTAGTGGGTAGCCTATCCCCTCTCCCGGGGATTTTCCTGACCTAGGAATCGAACCGGGGTCTCCTGCATTGCAGGCGGATTCTTTACCAAGTGAGCTATTAGGGAAGCCCTGCCAGCACCGGTGATGGCATTTTGGAAAAAAATAAAATTGACAAACCAACAGTAATGAGAATGGACCAAAATAATTAAAGTTATAGAGGAAAGGAGAAGTTCAAACTGTTACTACGAAAATATGAAAACTGACAAGAGACTACTCTGAATGTTTATACACAAATAAACTGGACAGCTTAGAAGAGATGAATGAATTCCTTGAAATGTGAAATCTTCCAAGACAGAGTCATGAAGAAATAGAAAATGTGAGTAGACTGATTACTACTAACAGTGAGAATGAAACAGTAATAAAAGTTGCCCCAAAATAAAATCCTAGTACCAGATGACTTTTTTAGCAAATTCTACAAAACAGTCAAGATTTAATACCTGTCCTCAAACTCTTCCAAAAAATTAAAGAGGGGAAAACCTTCCAAATGCATTTTATGAAGACAGAGTTATGCTGATACCAAAACCAGACAGGGACACCATGAAAAAAGAGAAAATTACAGGCCAGTATTCTTGGTGAACATAGATGCAGAAATCCTCAATAAAGTATTATTATTAGGAGGCAGACACATTAAAAGCATGCTACAGCATGATCAAGTGGGATTTATTCCAGGGATGCAAAGATGCCTCTCCATGAATCAATAAATGTGATATCACATAAATTAACAAGAAAGGATGAAAATCATATGATTGTCTCAGTAGCTTTAGGAAAAGCATTTGACGCATTTTAACAGCCATCTATCATAAAGACGCACAACTGGTGGGTATAGAGACAGTGTTCCTCAACATATAAAAATTGTATGTGAAAAACCTGCAGCCAACATCATTCTCAGTGGTGAAAAACTGTAAGTCTGCTTCTGTGATCAGACACAAAACAAGGATGCCCACTCTGAATGCATTTATTCAATAAAGTATTGGAAATCTTAGCCATAGCAGTTACGGGAAGATGGAAATATCCTTTGGCTGAGAGGTATTTTTTGTGATGTCCATCTCGTAAAATCAGAAGAATTAATTTTTACAAGAGTTATTTTAATCCCTTAAAGACTTTTTGTATTTTTACTAAAAATTCTAAGACTGTCAACACAATTATATTTATGCAGACTAGACGACATGGTGCCTATTTATTATTACATCTTGATGTCTAGACCAGTACTTTTGAATCTTAAATGCCATACAGATCATTCTGGAATTTTGTTAAAAATGCAAATTCTTTCCCAGTAAGCCAGGTTAGGGCCTGAAACTTTAATTTCTACCAAATTGCCTGGTTGATCTAGCCATGCTTCAAGTAACAAAGATAATAGGATATATACATTTTTACATTCACAGTTGGGGGATTTTTCAGAACATAAGAGAACATTATTTTAGACCTGAGAAAATAAGGGCTTCCCTGGTAGCTCAGTCGGTAAAGAATCTGTCTGCAATACAGGAAACCCTGGTTTGATTCCTGGGTTGGTAAGATCCACTGGAGAAGGGACCAGCTACCCACTCCAGTATTCTGGTCTGGAGAACTCCATGGACAGGGGAGCCTGGCAGGTCCATGGGGTCCCAAAATAACAAAATAAACCTCAATGAAGTGAGATGACTTGCATAAGAATGCTCTGGCTTGTAGCAGTGCTGTGATTAAATGCTAAATTCTATTGATTCTATCAATAACAGTTTCAGGGATTCTCATTTATTATGTTGATTCTATGCTCTTTTGTTCACTTAGTAAAAGTGCTGCATTCATAGCCCTAATTCATTGTTGCTGTCTGACTTTCAGCTCAAGCAGGTACTGAAAACATAAACATATACACAGAAAGACAGATTTATCTGTTTAACAGCCAAGCTTTTTCAAAGCAAAGCCCAGGATGCAGAGAGACTGTTGATTGATACTAAAATTTTGACAGCTGGGAGTATATTTTCAGCAACGAGATGAGTAACTTGGACTAAAGGGGACCAATGAGGATAAGGCTCGTATTTATTAAAGACCTTTCCAGTCTTGTGTCCTTTCTCAATGCAAAAATAAATAGTCTATAATTCCAGTTATATGATCCTGTAGCATGTAGTTTGCCTTTGATTCACAGCTGTAAATAGCGATCATCGTCTTAATCCTCTATGTATTTGGTATCATGCTTTAATATCTGTAAATTTAAAATGCTGTGATACTCAATATATTTCTGAAAGAATACACTACAGAATATATCATATTTTACTTAGAGTTTTTAAAATGACTCCAGCGACTGTCTTTTGTGTAATAAAATGCATGATTTCTATACTTCACATTTGATTTATAAACCTACTGTGTAGCAGAATCAATGGTTGGAAACATCTGTTTAAGTGGGGATGAGAGGAAGTCTGCTGTGGCAAATCTTTTCTTTGGGTTTGTAACAGTTTCTACTAGCTTTATCTTTGGATAAAAAAGATACACAAAAGGGAGAAGTATTTGTATCTATTCAAAATGGATATCACAGTCCACTTAGCAGTTTGAGAAATAATGTGTTTTGGTCGATGTGTGACCTTGGGCAATCTTACCATTTTGAACCTCAGTTTTTGCGTTTATGACATAAAGATTGTATTAATAATATCTACCTTACAGGGTAATATGGATAAAATGACAGCATGTTTAAAAGCACTTAAACAGCACTTGGCATATTAAGCTCTCAGGAAATATTCTTTCCTTATTTGCTGAAGCATTTGACATCTCTAGGAACAAGCTGTAGGAAAATGATGATTCTCTTTATTTACCTCATGCACCTAGAATGCTCTCGGGTAAGTGAAGTAAGTTTTAACTGTAATCATTGCTGGAGAGTTAAAAGTATAAACTTGCTGTGGGAAAAGTAAAGGAAGCATGCTTTTCAGAACCAGTTAAAAATGATTTTTCATTGTCTTTTTTGTATGTTCCTAACCACTGCTTTACCTATTAGCATGAGAATTAATGGTAAATAATAGCAGATCAAATCAGCACTAAAGTGCATAGGTCTTTCCTCATCATATATCTATAGTGATATTATTAGTATCAGTTTCTTGGTTATATATAATGAACTGTTGTATTAGATTTTTTTTTAATTTTGTAAAAGTTATATTTTTATCCCTGTAGCATTACTTGATCAGTGAGAGTAGAAGTTCTTTTGATACAAGAACATATGGTGAATGAACAAATATGACCAGTGCAGACATGGGGTGCGTGTCCAAAAGCATGCATTGTTCTGTTCAACAATTCTGTGAGCTTCTAAATTGATGTATTTCTCCCCTCCTTCTTGTCGTTGTTAGATATTACTGGTGTGTTTATTTATGAATATGTCATATTTGCATCAGTTCATTTAATTCTTCTAAATCTTTTCACCACATCCAAGTAAAATCATCATTTTCTCTGACTGAATTGTGATAGGTATTTATTTCCAGGTGTTAACTGATGACAGCCCTGTGACATAATGAAACAGTGACTTTATATGATTTGATACAACAGAGATACATCAGTCAGGTCTGCACCATTTCATTAGCTGGATGAGCGTTAACAGAGTAGACTCAGGATTTTTTATAGCTAGACTGGTCATCTGGTTGGAGTGGAGTGAATACAGTGATCTAACTATTATGATGTTCGCTGTACATTGTAATGCATTATAATGTATAATACCCACATGTTCACCTCACAGCCCCTCTCTGGCATCGCAGAAATGTCTGTTTTTGTAAGAGCTTAGGTGCTACTTTTCCCAAAAGAAGTTACACAAGCATCAAGGGATTTTAATCACTATGATATATAATAAATTATCATCTGCTTAAGTCTGAGGCAAACCCAAACTATCATGTGCTTAGCGTAATTCGTGTATAGTTCATTGCTCATCGACTCATTCATTTGCTTGTTACACTGACATTTTGGAGTCCCTCCCAAATTCTTATTGCTGTGCAGTATAGTGATATATGCATGTCTTCCCTGAAGGGATTTAACAGAGCAGAGTGAAAACCAGGTGAACAGATACGAACTCTAGAGTGTGACTAGACTTGTTGTCTTTGGAGCACAGAGTATGTGGAAAACTTCATGGGAGAGTTGACATTAGAACAAAACAGTGAAGAGCTGTGCAAGATAAGACACAGGAACCTTCAAAGAGAAGGTCATTTTGAGCAAGAATTCATGATTATTTTGTATTGCAGTTTTTAAAAAGATGTTTTACTCTTCAGGTCACTAATGTTTCTAGAGTATATAGAAGTTTCTTTGTCTCCTCCTGTCTTTCACTGATCTGAAAAGTCTGAAAGAATACAATGTCAAAGGGTTTCTAGTCTTTTATATTTTCCCAGTAAGTTATGAACACAATCTTGCATAATGCTGGAAGTTGATTTAATTTTGTTTCTAAATGGTGGACACTTAACTCTCCTAAAAGATCAATGTGGAGTTTACTTTTCCTTCTGGCATAATCATAATCAGTCCCAGTGCTGATAGTTGTGAATGTTCCCTGGGCCTCTGTGGTGGGTATTGTTCAAGGTATTACTGCTTTTATTAAGCAGTTCATAATGTTGATTAAGAATTAACATGGCCAAGGCCTGGGTAAATTAGTGTGAGACAATACATAATGAAATGACAAGTTCTTAGAAAACTAGAGATTCTTTTTTAAGCCTAACAGTATTTTGTACGTGTGTATGTGCTTCCTGTTTATTCTTGTACAATTATACTGACACCACCCGTCTAGGTTTGCAACTCATCAGAGCAATGACTGTGTTTTAATACAGTTGCACTGTATCAGTGGTGCTCAAACAAGGATAATTTTGCTCTCAGGGAAATAATTGGAAATTTCTAGAGATATTTTTAGTTGTTAACAACTGAGAAGTAGGTGCTGTTGGAATCTGGTAGGTAGAGACTGGGAGGACTACTAAATATCCTGCACTGTACAAGATAGTCTCCTCAACAAAAAGTTATGTGGCCTAAATACCAGGAGTATCAGGACAGAGAAACCCTGCTCTACAGTATTGTCTAAGGTGGTTCCGTGACTTACATGTTAGCTTCTAGGTTTATGCCTCAGTATAATAGGGAAGTTAATTAACCAATGAAATGAGTGAAGTGAAAGTCACTCAGTCGTGTCCGACTCTTTGCGAACCCATGAACTATACAATACAGTCCAAGGAATTCTCCAGGCCAAAATACTGCAGTGGGTAGCCTTTCCCTTCTCCAGGGGGTCTTCCCAACCCAGGTCCCCCACACTGCAGGTAGATTCTTTACCAGCTGAGCCACCAGGAAAGCAATTAACCAGTGCGTGTCTGCAACTATATTGGAATAAGAGCTGAATAATTAGCCTGGAAATTACATGCTCTTCTATAAAACAGAATTAAATATTTTCTTTTTTATTCTATTTCATAGAATAAAAATATTTTCACATAAAATAGCTAAAGAAATAACTCCTTGATGAACACTGTGTGACTGTAACATTCGTGACTTTGTGAGTGTACACTGAGTACTGATTTTAACAGTACCTATGAGGCATTGCTCTCATAAGGTCTGTAGTTGCATGGGCTCAAGTGAGATGCTAAACAAATAATTATAGAAATGCATATAGAATTAAAAATTTAGATGTGTTGTATAATGTACAGGGTTATCTGAGAACTGTAGGAAGACTTGAGTTAGAAAGGTCTAAAAAAAGTTCCCATTTAAGTAGAATAAAGGAAGAGTGAGGGTTGACCAGGTCAAGGATGAACCCCAGACAGAGGTACCAGTACAGACAAAGGGAGGTAGGAATGACCCGTCAGGAGTCAAGTAGGACTAAGTTTGGCAGTTTAGGAGAGGGGCTTGAACATTAGGCAATATTCAGATCAACCTAGGTACTGTGAGGGCATGTAAAGAATTTTTAACTTTATTCTAAAAATAAGATTCAACTTTGAAGATTTTCCAACAAGAGAGTGACTATGATAAGGTTCACATTTAACACCTAATTAAGACACTTAGGGAACATTATTCTAAGTTTCTACAGGAGCTTATCTTATAATACTCTCATGATGGAATGGCCGTGGGTGTCTATATCTGAACCAATCTAACTGACTGTCTCTCTCATATATAGATGTCCAAGTCACCCCGGTTCAGTGCCTCTCCCTTAGTGAATCTGGTTTTCAATCACTTGGTGGTAAAGCACAACTCATGTGATACCAAAAGAAGGAAGTGAGCATCTTTCAGAAGCCTCCTAAGGAACAGGGGAGGAAACTAACACTTTCTGGTTATTTACCAAGTGCCAGGACTCAGCTAAGCATGTCACCACTATGCTTCCTCTAAAGCAAGTGCCATTTTTATGCATAAAGATCAGAAAATCAGGTTGCAGATGTTAAAGGATCCGACTAGCTTGAGATCCCACAGCCAGTAACTGGCAAAGATGTACTGAAAGTTTCTCCCCCTGATTCTCAACACTCTATTTTTTTCCCCATATGGTCTATAGAAGATGGGTAATGGAGGTCTTCTTTTTGAGCTTCACAATAACCACATGAGGTATATATGATTTTACCTTTTTTTTTTCTTTTTAGATGGGATAACTCTGTCCAGGGTGACTTCGTTAATGATTCCTTGGAGATGCAGTTTAGATCCACATTGGTCTGACTCCCAAACCCTATTTTCTCTTCACTGCACCTTTATGCTGTCACCCAAAATTGCCAGAGTCTAACATCTTCCCTCTATCGAATTGTGTGGAGATGGAGAAAACTGGTCAGCATTCTCCTCAGAGTGGCTCTCTGTATAATTTAAAGTCCTCCTCAAGGTGGTATTGACGGCAAGCTTCATAAAACCTGGGATACAATAATTCTGCCAAAGACTGAAACAATAAATGGTAAGGGAACACATAGTCTATAGCCTTAATGTAGGTGATTTCCTACAAATAGAAAATAAATAATTTGTGGCATACTTCCAGTTATACTTCTTAATGATCACTGAACAATGGACTATTTATAAATGACTCGGCAACTTTATGTTCCAGCCATCTCGGGACCAGAGCTTTGCACAGATGGGGTGCTATCCTGTTTCAGTGCTACTACTTAACCTTGTGCTGTGTGAGCAACATGAAGGACTTCTACTAAATTAAGTTAGGAATTCAGATAGTCCTGGCTTGCACTCTATAACTGAAACTACCTAGCAGTACAACTTTGAACTTTTTGATTCTCTGAGTTATCTTATGTAAAATGGAAGTACTTCTCTCAAAGGAACTGTCAGGATATTTTTAAGGTGCCTAGTACAGTGTTGGATAGGAACCCAATAAACTATCATCATAGTTCTATACTTGACTTTTTATTCTCTTTTGTTGCTCTTCTTTCTGTTTCTAAGGATCACTAAGTGTTGGTATGTCAGAGGAGGAAGGGGTATTACTACAATCTTTGAAAGTGATGAAAATAAAACATCCATTTTCCAAACTGTCAAATTTTGGCCTGAGTTATTAATAGATAGTTACAGTCATTCTAGATCTCTTAATCTAATTGAATCCCCAAAGGATGATTAGTTATATAATACAAGCTCTGCTTAAGAAGCAAATGATGTCAGTAGAAAATGCATTGCATTTTGATTTGGAAGTTGCAAGGGAAAATTATACAAAAACTGAGTTTATGAATCTTGGTTTCCTGACAATTGAAAGGACCTATTTAATGAGTCCAACAAAGTTAAAGAAAAAGTCGCCGCTATTTTGAAGACAGACAACTCCATGGTGAATCTAGGCCATTACCATAACAATACAAAACCCTGCAATTTCTTTCTTCTCTTTTTTTCTTTCCTGTGTGTGTGTATGTGTGTTTTATTCCTCTTCAAATATACTATTTCCTAGTCCACAAAATACTCTTAATAATGATGCAATTTACCTTTTTATTGGAGACAAACCATTTATTCATCCACTGGGGATAAAGAGGTTACGGTGGTTCATATATTGTGTGTATTTCACCTGGTGACTTAAGCACATTTTTAAACATCTAATATTGAGAGATTGCATAGTAGTTATTTGGTTTAATAATATTATGTTATGATGGAAGAATGGAACAGTTGTAGTAAGTCAGGTAATTATTTATCCAGCATTTCTTTCCTCCTCATCAGGGCAGAGTGATCGTATTAGGTTTAGTCTGACATCTTCTTTGGTTTGTACTTTCTGGTTTATTTCTAAAGATTCATCTTCCTGTGGGTCCTCATGTGGATGAAAATCCTCCCCTTTGTGCAATAGAGTCTCATCTTGGTGCTCATTGTTCTCCACGCTCTGTCCTAAATAGTCCTGTTCTCATGATGTTTTCCACTATGTCTCCAGCCTAATTACATTAATCTTAACCATATATAATTACGCTTAAACACAAATTACCCTTTTCAAATTCTACTGGTTAATAATAATGGAGCAAGAAAAGGAGGGATGGAAGGAGAGGAAAAGTGAAAAAGAGAAAGGTGGGAAAGTACGGGCATTTCTTCCCTACCTTCCGCTAGTGAAGTTTTTTACCCAAGTGAGACTGAAATGAGATGAGATGAGGTTCGGTTCCCCCTCCCCAGGCCCAGTGTGATTCTGCAGTGTAAATATTACTCATAGTTAGGCAGCATGCCCCCTAAATGTCAGTCAGAAGTCAACTAGGTGTTGTGCTCTGTGAAGAAACAGTGACCTGTTCCAGTACCAGGGTAAAACAAGCAAAAGAGCAAAAATCAGTCCATGTTGGACCTATTAAGAGAAGGAAAATTACGTCCATCTCCGACAAGGCAATATAATGAATAAAGATAGTTTTGATCATATGATATTTTCAACTAATTATTTGAGCTTTTAACCCTCAACTCCACTTCACTGCTTTCTGTACCAAAGTCTCTCTATCGTTGTGAGGCCTCTTTCCGGTATCCTTTCCTGAGAAATGAATCTGTTTCCTCCAGGGAATCTTTCCAACTCTGGGATAGAACCCATATGTCCTGCATTGCTGGTGGATTCTTTACTGCTGAGTCACCAGGGAAGCTCCAAGTGAATCTATACATTTTCACATTTTGTAATTAAGTGAACATGCAGGAAATTATATTCAAGTTAAATTTGTCAGTTTGCATCTACATTAAGTTTATTTTTTTAATTAGGGATCTGTATGAGATTAAACTTCAGTACCTAAATTCTGGGCTTCTGACTTAAAATCCATACCTCTTTTCCCTCTTGATATTATAATTTCCCTCTGTAAAAAAAATGAAAGGAACAAAATCTACCTTGGTACAATTTGTGTACCTTTTAAATCTTAAGAGCCATATTTTCCAGAGTTTTATTGCCGGCAACATCTTGTTTACTGTGTTTGCATAATTTCTTTAATGTCTAAAGAATGTAATAAATTGTATCCAAACATATTAAATTGAAATTATTCATGTTAAGCTGTAGTTTTTGAAAACTCCAAATAACAGGGATACATGCGCTTTGTGTGATAGTTACTAGGAGTCAGACACGGCTGAACGACTTCACTTTCACTCTTCACTTTCATGCATTGGAGAAGGAAATGGCAACCCACTCCAGGGTTCTTGCCTGGAGAATCCCAAGGGTGGGGAAGCCTGGTGGACTGTCGTCTGTGGGGTCGCAGAGTCGGACACGACTGATTTGACTTAGCAGCAGCAGCACTCATTAATGTATATGACCTCTTGGAACTGGCTATATGTAGCTTTCTTTTTAAAGAATGTTTAATAAGCATCTTTGTATGTGTGTTTATGTAGGGGTGTCCTGATGGAAAACCAAATCGTATTTAAGAAAAGAGTAACTTCTGTGATATTCTTGCCTTCTAAGAGTGTCCACACTCTGTCTGTGAAGTGTTTCTCTCTAAATAAGTCCACCTTTTGCCTTAAAAAAATGTAATTTCTAGGATAAAAACCAAGAAATAAACAAAAAAAATCATAGAAAATACACTGATCTGTAGAAGGAAAAACTATTGGATTTCTAGATGTCATATAATATTATTCTTGGGGATAGCCTCTTGGATGGCCCATGTAAAATATACAAGTTGCTTTTTAAGATTTTATCATTAAAATAAGCAAAGGCACATTAAGCTATATTTGAAAGCTTAAACTATCCTCTTGTCATATTTTTAAGATTATTTTCAAGGAGATAAAAACACAAATTATCCTTGAAAATTGTAACAGTCTTAATTATAGTTACAATATATAGTAGTTAAGTGGGGATAGATTATCTTTCCACTGATGGAAGAATCTCACTTGGTTGGCTGAGTCTTTCCCTTTTTTAACATAGTCATAAAACCCATTGAAACTTTTATCTCAAACTCCTAAAATTTGAGGTTTTCATCCTATTGGCTGTAATAAGCATCGTTAAATTCACCTAAAGATTCCTGAGTACTATTATTTTTCTATTAAACCTATCTTCAGATTTATTTAAATGAGAACCTACTCAATGATTCACTGGGGCTTTATATAATTCATTGTTTGAACAGTATGCTAATATATATAGCCACATCACCTCTCTCTGCCCTGTCTCTTATGTTGAGACTTCGTTCATCTATGTTTTCAGATGGTCTGTAAACATTTGAGTTCATATCATCTGAACTCAAAGCCAGTTCTTCACCTGAACCCCCTTTCTCAGCTTACTTCATCTCTAAGTTTCCCTATCCTGTATTTTGACATCCCACAAATTTATAGGAGCCAATGGGCAAGTTGTTATTTCTAAGGCATTTTTTGACCTGTATGTTGTTAAGCCTGTTCCCTAGCATGTATGAATTCTACTTATTATGGATGGTTGTTTTAGATATAAGATATTAATAGACTGGATTCTTCACATTTTCTTAAAAAGAGAAATAACTCATCAAACTAAAGTGCAAGGCTTTAATATCTTTTAAAGGAAATCACTATTACAGTATTGAAGTATAAGGTTATGACTACAAAATAAAGGAACAGATTTTCTTTGGTTAACTCACAGTCATACCTCGAATGTTATAAACATGTGAATAGGAAGATGCTGCTGTAAAAATAGATGATGAATTAAACTTTCCTCTTCTGAGTTTTGGAAAGCTAGCATTTTAAACCTCTATTTAAAGCAGGTAAGAAGAATTTGACTTGCTTCTCTCGTTCTTCTAAGCATACCATTGCTCTTTTTCCTGGGTTAATTATTTAGTGGTCTGTGTTTTCCCCTCTGAGTATCAAGTGGCAGATTCTGGCATGCAGAACAAGAAGTTCTGCATAGAAGCTTCCTTTGAACAGGGACTAACACAAGATTGCAGCAATTAGAAAAGTTACCAGAAATCACAAAAGTTTTTAATTTTAAAGTATTATAATGACCTGTTTACACATACTGGCTTTATCATTATTCATGCAGCAGAATATACCTACTAGAAAGTGATGCTTCCTTTTTCTTTCTTGGAAATTAGAAATATATTTACATTTTCAGAAAAGCACAGGTTACTTCTATGAGGCAGAACCTTGTCTAGCATCTAATGGTGGAAACTACAATATTTGTCACAGAATTTTAAAAAAAGATAGAAAAAAATTACATTGATTTGGAACTCACTTCCTTTCTTTTAACTACCATAATAGAGTAGTGGTTTAATAATTTCTCCTAAGTAAAATGTTTCCCTCTGGAGAACGTCTGAGTCTATTTATACTGTGACCACTCTTTTGATGCAGAGTGCAGTTGTCCATTTTGGTAGTCTCTTTTCGCACTTAAATTTCCCATGCAGATGTGAACTCATTGAGATTGTAGCCACCTAGCACCAATATGCAGCCTTACTGGCAAAGTGCCCAGCCCTGTTTATAGATACTACCTTCAGTTCTAGAACCTTGGAATAAGATTTTGGGTCTTTTGTTTGTTTGTTTGTCTGTGGGTTTATTATGTCTTTGCATTCTCTCTACTCTCTGTAATACACATAACTGAATTTATAGCCTGAAGCCAATAAAGAGGTTAGTTACCCACAGCTAAAGACCTGTATGTTAGAAAATACATTTGTGATATTTAATATCTTTAAAAGCACTTAATACAGGACCAGTAGTATTCTGTGGTATGCTTAAATCCATTATTTTTTTTTAAAGCTCGCTGATAATATTATGTTGGTGAGAACTGTTTCATAATGCTGATGCTTTGTTTTGCCTGAAATCATAAAATAGTCATGAAAAGGGCTTACAGAAAACACGGGGTTAGAGTGAACCAGAGTCAAGTTTAATGACATCCGAAAGAATGAAATGAGCACAGATAGAGGAGGGTGAGGTGACTGAGTGATGAAATGCCCCCCTACTGCTTCTGTTCCTCTTTGATCTGACAACATTGGAAGGATAACTGGTTAATGAGACTATTTGATTTAAACCTATTTGCATATTTTTCATTAGAGAAAGTGGTTCTGTAGTTTACGGAATAGTTGTTTTATTCTGAGTATGGTGGTGATCTCAAAGACAGCTATCCTCCAACATTTTTATAAGTGAATGGATTATCTGATCTATTGCTTACCAGTCAGTGTGCTTTTATCATAGATTCAAAGAGTTTAGCATGCTGAAGGTTTATCCCAGTGTTTCTTACCTGGGAGCTGGGAGTAGAGCCATTTTTCAAATTACATTCTAGGTGCCACATCCACCACTTCCTGTTTGGAAGAAGATCAGGCAGACATTTGTGAAGACCCCATGCCCCAGTATGAGTGATAAGCTCTCCTGAAAAGTGTGATTTGAAAGCAGCAGACCAAGGTATAGGGAAAGTTACTATGTTTCTTGGGGATTCAGGATTTCATATTTATATTGAGTGTGAATTCAAGTCTAACTTCCCTATTTGTGTTTGCAAGAGATGGGACTAGGAACCTGTGTAGAGTGGTTTCTCATCCCTTCTCTATTCTGGATGCCACGGTTGTAGACAGAATGACTGACAGCTGAGCTGTTCCTTAATTCCTTCCCCCTTTTCTTACTCAGCAAATAATCTCACCATTCATTTTATCAAATGAGATGAAAATTTGAGCCATCCTGCATAACTCAAATTTTTCCATGTAGTTCACTTCCCACTGTACTTACTGTAACCACCACACAGTTTTCATGCCTTGCACATCTCTGCCTGTCTTTCCAGCCTCTGTTTTGTAGTATTCTTTCAAGGCACTTATTGCATTTTAAGCCTCCTTACAGGTCACATCTCAATCAAACTCATCTTTAACATGCTTTCTTTTCATACTTTTCATACTGTCATGGTGATGGAATTTCAATTGAGCTATATTCAAAACCTAAAAGATGTTGCTATGAAAGTGCTGCTGTCAGTCTGTCAGCAAATTTGGAAAACTCAGCAGTGGCCACAGTACTGGAAAAGGTCAGTTTTCATTCCAATCCCAATGAAAGGCAGTGCCAAAGAAGGCTCAAACTACTGCACAATTGCATTCACCTTACACACTAGTAAAGCAGCACACAAAATTCTCCAAGGCAGGCTTCAGCAGTACGTGAACTGTGAACTTCCAGATGTTCAAGCTGGTTTTAGAAAAGGTAGAGGAACCAGAGATCAAACTGCTAACATCCACAGGATCATTGAAAAAGCAAGAGAGTTCCAGAAAAACATCTATTTCTGCTTTATTGACTATGCCAAAGCCTTTGACTGTGTGGATCACAATAAACTGTGGAATATTCTGAAAGAGATGGGAATACCAGACCATCTGCCCTGCCTCTTGAGAAATCTGTATACAGGTCAAGAAGCAGTTAGAACTGAATATGGAACAACACACTGGTTCTAAATAGGAAAATGAGTACATCAAGGCTGTATATCGTCACCCTGCTTATTTAACTTATATGCAGAGTACATCATGAGAAACCCTGGGCTGGATGAAGCACAAGCTGGAATCAAGATTGCCTGGAGAAATATCAATAACCTCAGATATGCAGATGACACCACCCTTATGGCAGAAAGTGAAGAACTAAAGAGCCTCTTGATGAAAGTGAAAGAGGAGAGTGAAAAAGTTGGCTTAAAGCTCAACATTCAGAACACAAAGATCCTGGCATCTTGTCCCATCACTTTATGGCAAATAGATGGAGAAACAGTGGAAACAGTGTCAGGCTTTATCTTTTGGGGGGGTTCCAAAATCACTGCAGATGGTGCTTGCAGCCATGAAATTAAAAGATGCTTCCTCCTTGGGAGAAAAGTTACGACCAACCTAGATAGCATATTAAAAAGCAAAGACGTTACTTTATCAACAAAGGTCCATCTAGTCAAGGCTATTGTTTTTCCAGTAGTCATGCTTGAATGTGAGAGTTGAACTATAAAGACAGCTGAGCACAGAAGAATTGATGCTTTTGAACTGTGGTGTTGGAGAAGAATCTTGAGAGTCCCTTGGACTGCAAGGAGATCCAACCAGTCCATCCTAAAGGAAATCAGTCCCGAATATTCCCTGGAAGGACTGATGTTGAAACTGAAACTCCAATACTTGGGCCACCTGATACGAAGAGTTGACTCATTGGAAAAGACCCTGATGCTGGGAAAGATTGAAGGTGGAAGGAGAAGAGGATGACATACGATGAGATGGTTGGACAGCATCACTGATTCAATGGGCATGAGTTTGAATAAACTCCGCAAGTTGGTGATGGACAGGGAGACCTCGTGTGCTGCAGTCCATGGGGTCGCAAAGAGTTGGACATGACTGAGCGACTGAACTGACTGACTGAGCATGCTTTCTAATGTTACAACCCTAAACTCCAATGGTTTGAATTCTTTTCACCCTTCTCCACTTTGATAGCATCTGTCTCTGCATCTTGGAAGATTCCTAGAGGGCATTGATTTTTGTCTGATCACTGATGTCACCCAAATGTCTAGAATGCTACCCTTCACACTGTAGGCTCTCATAAATACTTGTTGAATAAATGAATGAAGGTTTTTCTTGGGTTTTGTCATTATATTTTATTTTCCCCCACTCAGCTAAGATGCATGAAAATAGGGAACGTGTTTATGTAGTTTGGTTTTGTGCTAAGGATTGTATTCTCAGTGCATTGTACATGGCAGTCATGTAATGTGTACCTTTGAATGAATGAATGAATTAACAAAAAAAAATTGGAAGAATTTTAATGCTCACTTCTGTTAAAGATTCCCCTGAAGTCCTTATAATGCTCAAAGCTAATGTGATGCTGATTTCCACTAAATAATTTCCTTTGACAGGTGATGATTGGGAAACAGACTAAATAATCAAGTGCTTGTAGTTGTAATATTTATAATACAGGAGTTGGCCAAATCCTCTAAGTATACAAATATGTTTTGGTGGTGGAATTAAAACCAAATTAACTGTAGCATCTGATTCATTTGTGCTGTTTGGTTTAGAGAAGAACAATTTGATCTCACTAAAATAAACCATCATGTTCTTGGTATAAACAATGATACATTAATAAAAGTTTCTGTTTCCATCTAGAGTAAGAAAGTTGCATAACGTGACCATTCTTATTATAATCTTTTGTTAAATCCCTGGTGGTGTAATGACAAGTACTTGAAGTATCCTTATCTATTCACTTTTATTGAGGCTATATGCTTCAGGGGCTTAAAACTTACAAGACTGAAGCATAAATGATTTTTAATTCCTGCAGAGTGCACAAAAATACAATCATTGTGTAATGACTTTTGAAAATAATGGTTTTATGTGATTAATAAGTACAAAGATTGATCCACCCTGTGCCTGGAAATATGTGATTGGATACAGAATCTAGAAGACAATAACAGTATAGCTAACTTGGACAGTCTTGCTTATTCATTAAAAATGTGACATATGTTATGCTGATGGGTCCATAGAGGAAGTGTACCCATCCTTCACAAACTCGAAATGAGAGACATAGCTGAAATTGGACATCAGATTCCGATCATTAGTATCTTCTTAAAAAAGTGTATTTAGAAAGAAAGAAAAAAGTTTCTAAAAACAGTTCCATTGTCTTTCAGGACTAGCTTGCTGGCATTTAGAGTCTGACCAGAAAGTTTTTAGCTATTCATTTCTTGAGAAGGACAAAATAGGAAGAAGGTAATAGGAAGAACAGGTGAATGAGAGTCGAAAGATCTGGGGTCCATTGTCAGGTAGGCGCTAATAAATTGTTTGACCTTGGAAAAATCACTTTATTTCTAATCCTTCCCAACCCCCAATTTTTTAAGATAGGAAAGCTGTGAGGTTAGAGGACTTCATCTCAAAGGTTCATCCAGTGATTACAGACACAGAAGCAATGTTGATCTTTAGTGAACATCAGACAAGCTGTGACTTAGGCCCTACGTGACTCAGGCAGAGTCTTATACCTTGAGGATATTTGCTGATGAAGTAAAGACTTAGAAATGAACCAGATTTCTCTGCATGAACCTATGTCCTCATTCCTAAAATAGAAGACTGTTTTTGTTCTTCCCAGTAATTCTGTAATTTCCAAATGGATTAAAGTATGTAGAATTGTTTTATTAACACTGAAAACCAAAGTAAGAATTAGACAAGTGTATATGTCATATCTGCTAAACACTTCCAAACAGATATACTTCTTAATATTTGCTTGGTATTTTGAAGCAAGTTCTGTATTTTGTTTATTCTACCCGTACTCCAAGGGCACAATTTTTAGCATTTAGGCTAATTCTAATCTAGTATAAGCATGTATTAAAATTTTACGTCTTTTAATGACTCCTAAAAAGAAATCTAATATTTGACAGAAGGACAAAATAGTAATTGGCATCTAAAACAAATATTAAGTTGTGACTGTAAAGCTTTTATAATTATATTTGGGCAGATAGCATGTGAATATAGCATATGCAGAAGTATTTTAAAGGATTTCAGTTCTAGAAAAGCTCTTTAAAGGTCACCCTAATTAAGGCAATGTTTTTGAACCACTATAAAGCAGATACTATTATTGGAAAATCATTGCAATAGCCAAGAATGGCATTTTACTTACAGTTTAAACTTTTTATATTTAATTTGGAAAGCACAAGATGATTTTTGGGGGTTCCTGATCACTGACTGAAATGACATTTTAATCAATAATAATGACTTCTTTGCTATGATTAGGAGAACTTTTGTTCTCTAGGCTGCGTGGCATGCATAATTAAGCAGCTCTGTTTTAGAACCTCTGAGAGTTCTTGTGTAGGGTAAGTGTGTAATTCAGCAAAGGAAGATGGATTCCTGAGGTCGAAGGTGATACTCAGAGACTGTCCTTTATAGTCTTTAGTCTATAGGTCATGAGGTAGATTGACCTGGGAGGGACACCCAGGATTCCCATCCCTGGCTTCCAGACAGAGCTAAGCTGTGCAAAGAATGTCACTCAGCTTTCTTAAAATCCTTATACATTTAGCAAGGTTGACTTCCATGCTTCTTGAGGCAGTTTAGCTCTAGTATTTAGAAAGGACTTCCCTGGCCACTCAGTGGTGAAGAATCTGCCTTCCAGTGCAGGTGACGTGGGTTCCATCACTGGGTTGAGAAGATCTCCTGGAAAAGGAAATGGCAACACGCCAATATTCTTGCCTGGGAAATCCCATAGACCAAGGAGCCTGGTGGGATACAGTCCATGGGGGGTTGCAAAGAGTCAAACATGACAGAGCAACTGAAAACAACAATCTAGAAAGAAGAGTTATTCTTTTCTCTTTTGATGTCATGTCAGTTATTGATGTTAAAAAGTTTAACTTAAAAGTGTTGCTAGTGAATACTTACCCAGTATTCTTTACAGAGTAGGTACTGTGGAACCTGCTGCACCGCCACATAACTAGAAATCACGTGCACTTGTCTCATATCTCTGTGTAAAGAAGGACATCACACACTCCTCATGGACCATTCTAAAGTGCCAAGGTTTCTTTGCAAAAAAAAAAAAGAAGCCTATATTCCTAATGAGAAGTAATTACTAGAAGCAATAAAATATTTATGCTGTAGTCATTAAATATGATTGACCATGAGGAAATTAAAAAGCCTGAATGCTAAAACTCTCATAAATACAGAAAATGTAAATGAATGTTTCCATTTTTATCTAATGATGAAATAAAAGATCATATTATTTGTGCTCTGATACTAATCATGTGTCATCAGTTGCAATATTGATAAAATAAATGAGAAGACAAATAACTTGTCTAAAATACTAGACCTGTGTATAAACATAGGATAACATTTTATGCCAATGCCTATTGCTTATTTGAGCAAATTCAAAATATAGTGATTATGGTTAAATGAAGTGATGCATTTTAAAAAATGAAAATCCATCTGACAGTATACATAAAATGTGTTATCTTAAACAGTCATGGTGCAAATCTGTTCCAGTTACAAGAGGTTTAATGAGTCTGCATATTGTTTGAAACTAATCAACAAGTTGATGACAGTAGACAGTTTCTAGTATTTCTAAATATATGGCATATTGTTGCCACAAAATAGAAATTGCTACCTAAGGGCATTATTTTTCTTACAGGGAATGCCTGTTAGACAGATGATTTATAAACAAGCTTAATCTTTGACAAAATGTCATGCTGTTTTTATTTTCCTTGTTATGTCAAAATGCCATCCTACCTTTCCTGTCTTCACATCTTTGTTTTTGCTTTCTTTTTTCTTTTTTACTATTTTTATTCTTTTTTGTCAAAACTGAATTGGATGGGTCATTTTGTAGATAAAATGTTTATCACAGAGGCCTTATTTTCTTTAAGGCTTTTCAGTACTCAGTAATATTACTGCTCAGGTTCTCTAGTGAAAAAGGCCACACTGGTACATCAGTTAAGCCACAGAGCCTTTTCCACTTTTTCTGGAGATTGAAAAAGCCTATGATTTCTAAAACACAAAGCTCCTGTCCAGGGCTGAAATGCACTGTGGCTGGAGCAGAATTCAACTCATCTTCCTGGTGGCCTGTTCTGTTTGTAACATGTCCAAACAAAAACGATTCTTCTTTTTTTTTCCCTCCTTTATCAGTCTTCAATCACTCTTTTTATGTCATGAAGTGTCACCAGGTTTATGTGCCTGTCCACATTTCATAAAGCTGAGAGGACACATGATGAAAATCTCAGAATAGCATCATAAATCATCCATGCCTGTGAATTGCTTGAAAATGTTAAATGCTTTGGTTTTGGTCCAGATGTTCAACTTGCCCCTTTTATACCAGCCTGACATACATCATTTGAAAAAGAAAGAAAAAGAACACCTGGATTTGCAAAACCTCTGCTATTCGCTTTCAGTTTAATACTGGGTTTATTTTCCTTTTTCTTCTTACTTTGCTGTTTATTGAAGCATAGAAGGGTACCTCGCTTTTTACGAAAGCCATGTTCTACAATTCATGAAAGCCAAGAAAATGTGAGATAACCACTTATTCTTCTGTTACAGGGTGACAGGAAGTCTTGAGGTCCCAGGACTGTGTTGAGGCGCTCCACTCTTAAGTTTGAAGATACTAGTAATCCAGGTACCAGATGGAAATTGATATCCTGTTTCACATATTCTTGTAACTGTTCCTATTGAACTATTTAATTCAAATAGAATAATTTTAATTGCACATTCTCTAATTCAGATCAGAACATTTGCCTATTTTAGGTTCCTAATATTGTCTGTTTCATGTTAATGATGGTGATGATGATGATGATTATGACTGATGATTTATTTTTTTTGAGAACCTAGAATAATAGGAGGGCATGGAAAGCAGATTACCTTTCTTTTTTGGACGGGGAAAGACAGGAGCAAGTCAGGAAAGACTTCAAAGAGGTGGTGATACTTGAAGTGGGCTTTTAAGTGTAGGTGCTTGTGTATCACTAGGCATTCTTTGAGATAAAAATAGGTGTTTGGGATGGATGAAGCACAGTCCACAGAGTTGGCACTGTTTTTAGGTCTTTTTACCTTGAGAATGGTAAAGAACCCTGTGGTAAAGAATCAGCCTGCAATGCAGGTGATGTGGGTTTGATCCCTGGGTTGGGCAGATCCCCTGGAGAAGGAAATGGGAATCAACTCCTATATTCTTGCCCGAAAAGGCACATGGACAGAGGACCCTGGTGGGCTATAGTCCATGGGGTCAGAAAGAGTCAGACAAAACTTAGCTACTAAACAGTAACAGCAACTTTGAGAATCCTTATCACTCAGTTTTTGTTTTCTAAGTTTCTATAAAGTTTTTTGGAAGGAGGCATTTGTATGTAAAAAAAAAAAGATATCTGGCTAACATTTAATGTACCATAACATTTCAGCTGCTAGTATCTGCTTTCTGCTTCCACTTTGGTTGTATGCTGACCATGTCTTGACTTATTAGTCTATGGGTCGGAGATGGTGTTAAGGCACCTGCTGTATTAACACAGAAAATGACCAACAGCTCTTCTCATATCAGTTTCAAAATATAATATCCAATCTTTCTTTCTTTTTTTTTTTAACAGTAAGACATTATTAGTGTTTCTGATACCTCCACTATCAGAGGGGATGCAAATGGCATGCGTAGCACACTGTCTTTAATATAAATGCCACCTTGAACTGTGTTTTATTATACAGAATATTAATAGAGTGATGGGTTGTGCCTGCAAGGCACACTCTTTCTCTCTATCTCTTTCGCCCACACACAGGTTGTTAAGTCACTGAGAGATGTGTTGTCCCTGTGCACTGGTAAAGCTTTCCTCTCTGGGGACGTAATACCTTCACAGGAAAGGTCAGGTGGGTTTCATTGTCTTTATTCACTAACACACTAATTGTAGGTTTGAGTTTCTCTTTTTGAAGAAAGAGCTCAATTACAGCTAAGACCTTAAAACAGAAGCTCCCCAGAATGTTTATAATACATATATCTGCATAAAAACTTTAAACTATTTTTAATAAGCAAACAAAATGCCAACACAAAGGTCTTTTTTTTTCTAAAGGAAAGTGTTTGTAGAAAAATGAGCTCCCACCAGCTATTGTGCTTCGCAGGTACCTCATCAGTAAAGAATCTGCCTGCTAGTGCAAGAGATGCAGGTTCGATCCTTCAGTCAGGAAACCTGGAGAAGGAAATGACAACCCACTCCAGTGTTCTTGCCTTGGAAATCCCATGGACAGAGGGGCCTGATGGTCTACAGTCCATAGAGTCAGACATGACTTGGCGATCAGACAATAGCAACATAGCTTTTTGTGTCATCTGTGCAAAAGGGAGCAGTTGCGAGCACTTTCATTATTTGTGTTTTGTTATTACAAACGTATAGTGTAAAACCTAGATACCATACTGTGATTCGGGGCTTGAATTATGTGACTATACATTGCGTTTCTTTAAACAGAATAAAGAGGTGCAACAAATGGACTCTAAATGCTCTGACTCAGTAACAGAGTTTTAGTTCTCAAGTTCATAGAAATCCAGGGTGGTTCCATGTCCAGGACTTGGAGACATTGGTGGTCATCCTGTCTACATAGTTGTTAAGGGATTGAGGCAGATGAGGACACGCCCTCTTTCATACGTGCCTACCTCTAGGATTTTTCTGGGCCTCACATTGCTCGTCAGCAAAGTGAAGGAAAGGGCATCGAGCAGCTAGTGAGAGGCTTTATAGTTCCATTCATTGACCTTGTTTGGACTTCAGTCACATGGCCATCCTTGTCTATGTGTGGATCTTGGTGGACAGGCAGCGGTCTTTGCTACATTCATTTATTCTCACATTCAGAATGTTTTGGGAGCAACCTGTTTGCTAGGCATTGGGCAAGTGAGTATACTTATCAGTTCATCTGCCCATTGGCCTACTACATGGTGCATCAGAGAAAACAGCTAATTTATGTCTTGTATAAGAGAAATGAGGCTAAAAATTCAGATAAGGCAGGTGGAAAGTTAAGAGTTTAGGCTCAGCTTCTTTTTCCTTTTCAAAAGTGAAGAATTACAAATAATTTCAGTAGTGGCATTATTTCTTCTTTTCCTGATGCTTGTTTCTGTCTTAGTAAGAGGAGAATTTGCATTATTTTTATTGGTGTTCTGTAAGAGTGCCGCCCTTTATTATTGATATTAGGGGAATGGGAATGTTACACTACAGTTCCATCAACTTTTCAATATAAGGCACTTTATTCAATGACCATCACTCTCCAGAAATGAACAGTTTTTCTTTCCATTGTCACTATTAAATGAAGGCAGATGAATTGTTGAGCTTCTTGAGCTTACCCTCCATATGGGGCCAAGTGTATTTCCTTATACAATAGAAGTATGATATATGAACATACAAATGAATCATAATAATAATATCCAAAGCAACATGAAAGATTCAGGCAGTTTTTCCTAATAATCAGATTATATAGCCTATTTATTTCTTTTGTTTCCCTTTCTTTCTTTTTTTTTTTTTCTTTTTTTCCCCATGGGCTCTGCCTCCATTCAAGTAATTCTCCCACCATCATAATAACTGAAATGGTAGGTCATAAAACCTACTTTGTAGCAAGCAGTTGAGTTTAAAGGATGCTTCTTTACGTAAATAAGGCTTTTTGCATATACATTTCACATGTATTTGTTAGGTAAAAGTAGTGTTTGCCAAAACAACCATTGTGAGAAACTTTTCACTCAACTCAAATGGAGGTTGCTGTAAAAAAGAGAAAATGGCTTTTGTTGTCACTTTAGAACTTCTTGCCTATGTGTTTATTGCTCAATAGTGTCCATCTCTTTTTGACACCATGGACTGTAGCCCGCCATCTCTTTTTGACACCATGGACTGTAGCCCGCCAGGATCCCCTGCACATGGGACTTCCCAGGCGAGAATACTGGAGTGGGCAGCCACACCCCTCTCCGGGGGATCCTTCCAACCCAGGGACCAAACCCTGGTCTCCGGCACTGCAGGTGGACCCCTCGGTGGCTCAGATGGTAAAGAATCCACCTACAATGCAGGAGACCCTGGCCCCATCCCTGAGCAGGGAAGACTCCCCAGGAGAAGGGAATGGCCATCCACTCCAGCACTCCCGCCTGGAGAACTCCCCGAACAGAGGAGCCTGGCAGGCCATAGTGCATGAGGCTGCAAAGAGCCGGACACGACTTGATGACCAACACACATTTTAGCATTTCTTAGGGCCACAGCAGGGAAAAAATAGCATCATGAATTATGTGTCATAGGCGTCTACTATTAAGTTAATGATTTCTACCTACTTGTTCTTATTCCTTGATGAAAAACACCAGTAAAGGGACTGGATAAGCTTGAGCCATAGGTTCATGTACAAGTTGAAAAGTCTAACTTTTGGGAGTTGGAATGTACTCATTGACTCGGATGCCAGTGGACTTGGCTTCTTATGAAGTGTCTGCTCCTTGGACCATGAGCAGGAAATCTGTAGTTTTATTTTTTTTCCAATCTCTGCTTTTTTTTTTTTTTAACAGCTTCATTTGTTTAAATTTTTTTTTTAATTTTCTTTACTTTATTATGTTGGTTTTGCCATATATTGACATGAAACCGCCATGGGTATACATATGCTCCCCCTCCAGAACCCCCCTCCCTCCTCCCTCCCGATTCCCTCCCCCTGGGACATCTCGGTGCACCAGCCCCGAGCATCAACCCTGGGCTGGCGATTGATTTCACATATGATAATTAACATGTTTCAATGCCATTCTCCCATATCATCCCACCCTTGCCCTCTTCCACAGAGTCCACGAGTCTGTTCTATACATTTGCGTTCCTTTTGCTGTCTCGCATGCAGGATTCTCGTTACCATCTTTCTAAATTCCGTATATATGCGTTAGTATACTGTATTGTTGTTTTTCCTTCTGGCTTACTTCACTCTGGATAATAGGCTCCAGTTTCGTCCACCTGAGTACAACTGATTCAAATGAATTTTTTTTTTAATGCTGAATAAGATTCCACTGTGTATATGTACCACAGCTTTCTTATCCATTCGTCAGTTGATGGGCATCTAGGTTGCTTCCATGTCCTGGCTATTGTAAACAATGCGGCGATGAACATTGGGGTACACGTGTCTCTTTCAGTCTGGTTTCCTCCGTGTGAATGCCCAGCAGTGGGATTGCTGGGTCATATGGAAGGTCTATTTGCAGTTTTTTAAGGAACCTCCACACTGTTTTCCATAGTGGCTGTACTAGTTTGCATTCCCACCAACAGTGTAAGAGGGTTCCCTTTTCTCTACATCCTCTCCAGCATTTATTGCTTGGCGACTTTTGGATGGCATCCATTCTGACTGGTGTAAAGTGGTACCTCATTGTGGTTTTGATTTGCATTTCTCTGATAATGAGTGATGTTGAGCATCTTTTCATGTGTTTGTTAGCCATTTTTATGTCTTCTTTGGAGAAATGTCTGTTAAGTTCTTTGGCCCACTTTTTGATTGGGTCGTTTATTTTTCTAGAATGGAGCTGCAGGAGTTGCTTGTATATTTTTGAGATTAATTGTTTGTCCATTGCTTCATTGGCTATCCTTTCTTTCTTTCCTTTACTTCTTTCCTACACTCCTTTCTTCCCTCCTTCCTTCCCTCCCTCCTTCCCTCCCTTCCTTCCTCCTCTCGAAATGGTTTTTATTATGGGTTAAATTCTTTAAGAAACGAGCAGCTCTGCCTACTGTAGGGGGAAACATAGTAAGTTTACAAGTTCTGGGTTCTGTTGCCACTCTTGCTACTTACTTCTGATAACACTTTGGATAGTGAATTTTATTAATGTGGTTGACCTCAGCATCCTTATCTGAAAAAGGAGGGAATTGTAGCCAGTGTTTGACAGGCCTCTTTTAGTTTTGTTACCTAATTACTGTGTTGGTGTAAATTGTTGGTTAAGGCCATGAGGCAGATGTTTATAAAGTAAAATATTGTGGATCATGTTGAGGCAGTCTAAGCACTGGTTGAAAAAGAATTTCCAAACACAGCATTTCAGAAGGGAGTGAGTTTACTAAGAAGCAAGAGCAGATACAATATGGACACTGTGAGTGCAGTGAACTGACCTCCTAACAGACAAGGGAGAGTCGATGCTTTTTGTGGGTTAGCAGGCAATTTTTAGAGCCTAAAAAGAAAGCAGAATCCTGCTGGCAGGTTGTTTAGGTGATTGTTTAGCATGCTATAGGGTGACTGCCAGGGTGGACACTTTTGCCTCATTTGGGGTCAGGAAGCCTGATCAGTGATGATCAAGGGGACTTTTGGCAATGATTACAAAGGCACTCAGTCATCCTTAGGGGTAACCTTGGTTCTGGGCTCTGCTTCTATAGTCTGGTGCAAGGTCTTACACCTGTGGTGTTGGGGTAGGTCTCAGCAGAGGGGGTATTTATTATTGGTTAAAATCTTACCTTTGAAATTAGACTGCTGGGATTTGAATCTTTTGCCATCACTTGATTTAGCTTTATTGATTATGCCAAAGCCTTTGACTGCGTAGATCACAACAAACCGTGGAAAATTCTTCAAGAGATTGGAATACCAGACCACCTTACCTACTTCCTGAGAAATCTGTATGCGGGTCAAGAAGCAATAGTTAGAACCAGACATGGAACAACAGACTGGTTCCAAATCAGGAAAGGAGTGCGTCAAGGCTATATATTGTCACCCTGCTTATTTAACTTTGATGCAGAGTACATCCTGTGAAATGCCAGGCTGGATGAAGTACAAGGTGGAATCAAGGTTGCCTGGAGAAATATCAACAACCTCATATATGCAGATGACACCATCCTTATGGCAGAAAGCAAAGAACTGAAGAGCGTCTTGATGAAAGTAGAAGAGGAGAGTGAAAAAGTTGGCTTAAAACTCAACATACAAAAAACTGAGATCTTGGCATCAAGTCCCATCATTTCTTGGCAAATAGATGGAATGGAATGGAATGGAATGAAATAGCAATGGAAACAGTGGCAGGCTTTATTTTCTTGGGCTCCAAAATCACTGCAGATGGTAACTACAGCCATGAAATTAAAAGATGCTTGCTCTTTGGCAGAAAATTTATGACCAACCTAGATATCATATTAAAAAGCAAAGACATTGGAGGAAACTAAGATGGCGGAGGAATAGGACGGGGAGAACACTCTCTCCCCAATAAATATACCAAAAGAACTTTTAAAGGCCGAGCAAACTCCAAAAAACAGGAACTGAATGCTGGCAGAGGACATCGGGCATCTGGAGAGGCGACCCAGTGCCGACGTGAGGAGTAACAGTGAGGAAACCTAGACTCACCCACCAGAAAACCACACAAGCCTTTCCACCCAGGAAACTTTGACAAACCACGCATCCAACCCCTCCCATAGAGAGGAATCCCCACAATAAAGGGACAACACAGCAAGATAAACAAGATGAAAAGGCAGAGAAATACCCAGCAAGTAAAGGAACAGGATAAATACCCCCTAGACCAAACAAAAGACGAAGAGATAGGAAGTCTACCTGACAAAGAATTCCGAATAATGATAGTGAAAATGATCCAAAACCTGGAAAATAAGTTGGAGTTACAGCTCAATAACCTGCAGGCAAGGATTGAGAAGATGCAGGTAAGCTTTAACAAAGACTTAGAAGAAATGAAAAAGAGACAAAATACAATGAATAATGCAATAAATGAGATCAAAAACACTCTGGAGGGAACCAACAGTAGAATAACAGAGATAGAAGACAGAATAAGTGAGGTAGAAGACAGAATGGCAGAAATAAATGAAACAGAAAGGAAAAATGAAAAAAGAATTAAAAGAAATGAAGACAATCTTAGAGACCTCTGGGACAATATTAAACGCACCAATATTCGAATCATAGGAGTCCCAGAAGAAGAAGACAAAAAGAAAGACCATCAGAAAATTCTTGAAGAGATAATTGTAGAAAACTTCCCTAAATTGGGGAAGCAAATAGCCACTCAGGTCCAAGAAACACAGAGAATCCCAAATAGAATGAACCCCAAGTGGGACACCCCAAGACACATATTAATAAAATTGGCAAATATCAAATACAAAGACCAAATATTAAAAGCAGCAAGGGAGAAGCAAAAGATAACTCACAAGGGGAATCCCATAAGGATAACAGCTGATCTCTCAACAGAAACGCTTCAGGCCAGAAGGGAATGGCAAAACATACTTGAAGTCATGGAAGGAAACAATCTACAACCCCGACTACTCTACCCAGCAAGGATCTCATTCAAATTTGAAGGAGAATTCAAAATTTTTTCAGACAAGCAGAAACTGAGAGAATTCAGCAACACCAAACCAGCCCTCCAACGAATGCTAAAGGAACTTGCCTAGACAGGAAACACAGATGGGATAGATAATCTGGAACCCAAAACAATAAAATAAATGGCAGCGAGATCATACTTATCAATAATTACCTTAAATGTAAACGGGCTGAATGCCCCAACCAAAAGACAAAGATTGGCCGATTGGATACAGAAACAAGACCCCTATATATGTTGTCTACAATAGACCCACCTCAAACCTAGGGACACATATAGACTGAAAGTTAAAGACTGGAAAAAGATATTCCATGCAAATAAAGACCAAAAGAAAGCAGGAGTGGCAATACTCATATCTGATAAAGTAGACTTTAAAATAAAGGCAGTGAAAAGAGATAAAGATGGACATTACATAATGATCAAAGGATCAATCGAGGAAGAAGAAATAACAATTATAAATATTTATGCACCTAACATAGGAGCTCCACAATATGTAAGGCAAATGCTAACAAATATGAAAGGGGAAATCAACAACAACACAATAATAGCAGGAGACTTTAATACACCACTCACACCAATGGATAGATCAACTAGACAGAAAAGTAACAAGGAAATTCAAACTTTAAATGAAACAATAGACCAACTAGACCTAATTGATATCTATAGGTCATTCCACCCCAAAACAAGGAATTTCACCTTTTTCTCAAGTGCACACGGGACCTTCTCCAGGATAGATCACATCCTGGGCCATAAATCTAACCTTGATAAATTCAAAAATATTGAAATCATCCCAAGCATCTTTTCTGACCACAATGCAGTGAGATTAGATATCAACTACAGGAGAAAACCTCTCAAAATTCCAACATATGGAGGTTCAACAACACACTGCTGAATAACCAACAAATCGCAGAAGAAATTAAAAATGAAATTCAGTTATGCATGGAAACGAATGAAAATGAAAACACAACAGCTCAAAACCTATGGGACACTGTGAAAGCAATGCTAAGGGGAAAGTTCATAGCAATACAAGCTCACCTCAGGAAACAAGAAAAAAATCAAATAAATGAACCTACTTTACACCTAAAGCAACTAGAAAGGGAAGAGATGCAGAAGCCCAGGTCTAGTAGAAGGAAAGAAATCTTAAAGATCAGGGCAGAAATTAATGCAAAGGAATCAAAAGTGACCATAGCAAAAATCAACCAAGCCAAAAGCTGGTTCTTTGAGAAGATAAATAAAATTGACAAACCGTTAGCCAGACTCATCAAGAAACAAAGGGAGAAGAACCAAATCAACAGAATTAGAAATGAAAACGGAGAGATCACAACAGAAAACACAGAAATACAAAGGATCATAAGAGACTATTATCAGCAACTATATGCAAATAAACTGGACAATTTGGATGAAATGGACAAATTCCTAGAAAAGTATAACTTTCCAAGACTAAACCAGGAAGAGATAGATAATATTAATAGACCCATCACAAGCACGGAAATTGAAACCGTAATCAGAAATCTTCCAAAAAACAAAAGCCCAGGACCAGATGGCTTCACAGCTGAATTCTACCAAAAATTTAGAGAAGAGCTAACACCTATTCTACTCAAACTCTTCCAGAAAATTGCAGACGAAGGTAAACTTCCAAACTCATTCTATGAGGCC